>CAJQTU010000042.1:0-600000 GCA_906901685.1 Desoria tigrina
AGCGGTTTTTTGCGGTTTTCAAAGACCTAATAAGCTGAACTTTATTGTCGAAAAAGTTTTTTTTGGTTTTAAGTACGTTTAAACCTAAAAACCCGCCATGCGCCTCACTTTTCCAAAAACCCGAAAAAAAAAACTTTAAAAATTCATTGTGACAAAACGGCCAGAGTTAGGAGCGGTTTTTTGCGGTTTTCAAAGACCTAAAAAGCTGAACTTTATTGTCGAAAAAGTTTTTTTTGGGTTTAAGTACGTTTAAACCTAAAAACCCGCCATGCGCCTCACTTTTCCAAAAACCCGAAAAAAAAAACTTTAAAAATTCATTGTGACAAAACGGCCAGAGTTAGGAGCGGTTTTTTGCGGTTTTCAAAGACCTAATAAGCTGAACTTTATTGTCGAAAAAGTTTTTTTTGGTTTTAAGTACGTTTAAACCTAAAAACCCGCCATGCGCCTCACTTTTCCAAAAACCCGAAAAAAAAAACTTTAAAAATTCATTGTGACAAAACGGCCAGAGTTAGGAGCGGTTTTTTGCGGTTTTCAAAGACCTAATAAGCTGAACTTTATTGTCGAAAAAGTTTTTTTTGGTTTTAAGTACGTTTAAACCTAAAAACCCGCCATGCGCCTCACTTTTCCAAAAACCCGAAAAAAAAAACTTTAAAAATTCATTGTGACAAAACGGCCAGAGTTAGGAGCGGTTTTTTGCGGTTTTCAAAGACCTAAAAAGCTGAACTTTATTGTCGAAAAAGTTTTTTTTGGGTTTAAGTACGTTTAAACCTAAAAACCCGCCATGCGCCTCACTTTTCCAAAAACCCGAAAAAAAAAACTTTAAAAATTCATTGTGACAAAACGGCCAGAGTTAGGAGCGGTTTTTTGCGGTTTTCAAAGACCTAATAAGCTGAACTTTATTGTCGAAAAAGTTTTTTTTGGTTTTAAGTACGTTTAAACCTAAAAACCCGCCATGCGCCTCACTTTTCCAAAAACCCGAAAAAAAAAACTTTAAAAATTCATTGTGACAAAACGGCCAGAGTTAGGAGCGGTTTTTTGCGGTTTTCAAAGACCTAATAAGCTGAACTTTATTGTCGAAAAAGTTTTTTTTGGGTTTAAGTACGTTTAAACCTAAAAACCCGCCATGCGCCTCACTTTTCCAAAAACCCGAAAAAAAAAACTTTAAAAATTCATTGTGACAAAACGGCCAGAGTTAGGAGCGGTTTTTTGCGGTTTTCAAAGACCTAATAAGCTGAACTTTATTGTCGAAAAAGTTTTTTTTGGCTTTAAGTACGTTTAAACCTAAAAACCCGCCATGCGCCTCACTTTTCCAAAAACCCGAAAAAAAAACTTTAAAAATTCATTGTGACAAAACGGCCAGAGTTAGGAGCGGTTTTTTGCGGTTTTCAAAGACCTAATAAGCTGAACTTTATTGTCGAAAAAGTTTTTTTTGGGTTTAAGTACGTTTAAACCTAAAACCCCGCCATGCGCCTCACTTTTCCAAAAACCCAAAAAAAAAAACTTTAAAAATTCATTGTGACAAAACGGCCAGAGTTAGGAGCGGTTTTTTGCGGTTTTCAAAGACCTAATAAGCTGAACTTTATTGTCGAAAAAGTTTTTTTTGGTTTTAAGTACGTTTAAACCTAAAAACCCGCCATGCGCCTCACTTTTCCAAAAACCCGAAAAAAAAAACTTTAAAAATTCATTGTGACAAAACGGCCAGAGTTAGGAGCGGTTTTTTGCGGTTTTCAAAGACCTAATAAGCTGAACTTTATTGTCGAAAAAGTTTTTTTTGGGTTTAAGTACGTTTAAACCTAAAAACCCGCCATGCGCCTCACTTTTCCAAAAACCCGAAAAAAAAAACTTTAAAAATTCATTGTGACAAAACGGCCAGAGTTAGGAGCGGTTTTTTGCGGTTTTCAAAGACCTAATAAGCTGAACTTTATTGTCGAAAAAGTTTTTTTTGGGTTTAAGTACGTTTAAACCTAAAACCCCGCCATGCGCCTCACTTTTCCAAAAACCCGAAAAAAAAAACTTTAAAAATTCATTGTGACAAAACGGCCAGAGTTAGGAGCGGTTTTTTGCGGTTTTCAAAGACCTAATAAGCTGAACTTTATTGTCGAAAAAGTTTTTTTTGGTTTTAAGTACGTTTAAACCTAAAAACCCGCCATGCGCCTCACTTTTCCAAAAACCCGAAAAAAAAAACTTTAAAAATTCATTGTGACAAAACGGCCAGAGTTAGGAGCGGTTTTTTGCGGTTTTCAAAGACCTAATAAGCTGAACTTTATTGTCGAAAAAGTTTTTTTTGGTTTTAAGTACGTTTAAACCTAAAAACCCGCCATGCGCCTCACTTTTCCAAAAACCCGAAAAAAAAAACTTTAAAAATTCATTGTGACAAAACGGCCAGAGTTAGGAGCGGTTTTTTGCGGTTTTCAAAGACCTAAAAAGCTGAACTTTATTGTCGAAAAAGTTTTTTTTGGGTTTAAGTACGTTTAAACCTAAAAACCCGCCATGCGCCTCACTTTTCCAAAAACCCGAAAAAAAAAACTTTAAAAATTCATTGTGACAAAACGGCCAGAGTTAGGAGCGGTTTTTTGCGGTTTTCAAAGACCTAATAAGCTGAACTTTATTGTCGAAAAAGTTTTTTTTGGTTTTAAGTACGTTTAAACCTAAAAACCCGCCATGCGCCTCACTTTTCCAAAAACCCGAAAAAAAAAACTTTAAAAATTCATTGTGACAAAACGGCCAGAGTTAGGAGCGGTTTTTTGCGGTTTTCAAAGACCTAATAAGCTGAACTTTATTGTCGAAAAAGTTTTTTTTGGTTTTAAGTACGTTTAAACCTAAAAACCCGCCATGCGCCTCACTTTTCCAAAAACCCGAAAAAAAAAACTTTAAAAATTCATTGTGACAAAACGGCCAGAGTTAGGAGCGGTTTTTTGCGGTTTTCAAAGACCTAAAAAGCTGAACTTTATTGTCGAAAAAGTTTTTTTTGGGTTTAAGTACGTTTAAACCTAAAAACCCGCCATGCGCCTCACTTTTCCAAAAACCCGAAAAAAAAAACTTTAAAAATTCATTGTGACAAAACGGCCAGAGTTAGGAGCGGTTTTTTGCGGTTTTCAAAGACCTAATAAGCTGAACTTTATTGTCGAAAAAGTTTTTTTTGGTTTTAAGTACGTTTAAACCTAAAAACCCGCCATGCGCCTCACTTTTCCAAAAACCCGAAAAAAAAAACTTTAAAAATTCATTGTGACAAAACGGCCAGAGTTAGGAGCGGTTTTTTGCGGTTTTCAAAGACCTAATAAGCTGAACTTTATTGTCGAAAAAGTTTTTTTTGGGTTTAAGTACGTTTAAACCTAAAAACCCGCCATGCGCCTCACTTTTCCAAAAACCCGAAAAAAAAAACTTTAAAAATTCATTGTGACAAAACGGCCAGAGTTAGGAGCGGTTTTTTGCGGTTTTCAAAGACCTAATAAGCTGAACTTTATTGTCGAAAAAGTTTTTTTTGGCTTTAAGTACGTTTAAACCTAAAAACCCGCCATGCGCCTCACTTTTCCAAAAACCCGAAAAAAAAACTTTAAAAATTCATTGTGACAAAACGGCCAGAGTTAGGAGCGGTTTTTTGCGGTTTTCAAAGACCTAATAAGCTGAACTTTATTGTCGAAAAAGTTTTTTTTGGTTTTAAGTAGATCCTATCTGCCCAAGCAAAGAATAGTTCCTCCAAGCAAATAACTAATTTCTCCAAGCAAAGAATAGTTCCCCCAAGCAAACAAATAATTTCTCCAAGCAAAGAATAGTTCCTCCAAGCAAACAACTAATTTCTCCAAGCAAAGAATAGTTCCTCCAAGCAAACAACTAATTTCTCCAAGCAAAGAATAGTTCCTCCAAGCAAATAACTAATTTCTCCAAGCAAACAACTAATTTCTCCAAGCAAAGAATAGTTCCTCCAAGCAAACAACTAATTTCTTCAAGCAAAGAATAGTTGCTCCAAGCAAACAACTAATTTCTCCAAGCAAAGAATAGTTCCTCCAAGCAAACAACTAATTTCTCCAAGCAAAGAATAGTTCCTCCAAGCAAACGACTAATTTCTCCAAGCAAAGAATAGTTCCTCCAAGCAAACAACTAATTTCTTCAAGCAAAGAATAGTTGCTCCAAGCAAACAACTAATTTCTCCAAGAATAGAATAGTTCCTCCAAGCAAAAAATTTATTTCTCAAAGCAAAGAATACTTCCTCCAAGCAAATAACTAATTTCTCCAAGCAAAGAATAGTTCCTCCAAGCAAACAAATAATTTTTCCAAGCAAAGAATAGTTCCTAAAAGCAAACAACTAATTTCTCCAAGCAAAGAATAGTTCCTCCAAGCAAACAACTAATTTTTCCAAGCAAAGAATAGTTCCTCCAAGCAAATAACTAATTTGTCCAAGCAGAGAATAGTTCCTCCAAGCAAATAACTAATTTCTCCAAGCAAAGAATAGTTCCTCCAAGCAAACAACTAATTTCTCCAAGCAAAGAATAGTTCCTCCAAGCAAACAACTAATTTCTCCAAGCAAAGAATAGTTCCTCCAAGCAAACAACTAATTTCTCCAAGCAAAGAATAGTTCCTCCAAGCAAACAAATAATTTCTCCAAGCAAAGAATAGTTCCTCCAAGCAAACAACTAATTTTTCCAAGCAAAGAATAGTTCCTCCAAGCAAACAACGAATTTCTCCAAGCAAAGAATAGTTCCTCCAAGCAAATAACTAATTTCTCCAAGCAAAGAATAGTTCCTCCAAGCAAACAACTAATTTCTCCAAGCAAAGAATAGTTCCTCCAAGCAAACAACTAATTTCTTCAAGCAAAGAATAGTTGCTCCAAGCAAACAACTAATTTTTCCAAGAATCGAATAGTTCCTCCAAGCAAACAACTAATTTCTCCAAGCAAAGAATAGTTCCTCCAAGCAAATAACTAATTTCTCCAAGCAAATAACTAATTTCTCCAAGCAAACAACTAATTTCTCCAAGCAAAGAATAGTTCCTCCAAGCAAACAACTAATTTCTTCAAGCAAAGAATAGTTGCTCCAAGCAAACAACTAATTTCTCCAAGCAAAGAATAGTTCCTCCAAGCAAACAACTAATTTTTCCAAGCAAAGAATAGTTGCTCCAAGCAAACGACTAATTTCTCCAAGCAAAGAATAGTTCCTCCAAGCAAACAACTAATTTCTTCAAGCAAAGAATAGTTGCTCCAAGCAAACAACTAATTTCTCCAAGCAAAGAATAGTTCCTCCAAGCAAAAAATTTATTTCTCAAAGCAAAGAATACTTCCTCCAAGCAAACAACTAATTTCTTCAAGCAAAGAATAGTTCCTCCAAGCAAACAAATAATTTTTCCAAGCAAAGAATAGTTCCTAAAAGCAAACAACTAATTTCTCCAAGCAAAGAATAGTTCCTCCAAGCAAACAAATAATTTTTCCAAGCAAAGAATAGTTCCTAAAAGCAAACAACAAATTTCTCCAAGCAAAGAATAGTTCCTCCAAGCAAACAACTAATTTTTCCAAGCAAAGAATAGTTCCTCCAAGCAAATAACTAATTTGTCCAAGCAGAGAATAGTTCCTCCAAGCAAATAACTAATTTCTCCAAGCAAGGAATAGTTCCTCCAAGCAAACAACTAATTTCTCCAAGCAAAGAATAGTTCCTCCAAGCAAACAAATAATTTCTCCAAGCAAAGAATAGTTCCTCCAAGCAAACAACTAATTTCTCCAAGCAAAGAATAGTTCCTCCAAGCAAACAAATAATTTCTCCAAGCAAAGAATAGTTCCTCCAAGCAAACAACTAATTTTTCCAAGCAAAGAATAGTTCCTCCAAGCAAACAACTAATTTCTCCAAGCAAAGAATAGTTCCTCCAAGCAAATAACTAATTTCTCCAAGCAAAGAATAGTTCCTCCAAGCAAATAACTAATTTCTCCAAGCAAAGAATAGTTCCTCCAAGCAAACAACTAATTTCTCCAAGCAAAGAATAGTTCTTCCAAGCAAACAACTAATTTCTTCAAGCAAAGAATAGTTGCTCCAAGCAAACAACTAATTTTTCCAAGAATCGAATAGTTCCTCCAAGCAAACAACTAATTTCTCCAAGCAAAGAATAGTTCCTCCAAGCAAATAACTAATTTCTCCAAGCAAACAACTAATTTCTCCAAGCAAACAACTAATTTCTCCAAGCAAAGAATAGTTCCTCCAAGCAAACAACTAATTTCTTCAAGCAAAGAATAGTTGCTCCAAGCAAACAACTAATTTCTCCAAGCAAAGAATAGTTCCTCCAAGCAAACAACTAATTTTTCCAAGCAAAGAATAGTTCCTCCAAGCAAACGACTAATTTCTCCAAGCAAAGAATAGTTCCTCCAAGCAAACAACTAATTTCTTCAAGCAAAGAATAGTTGCTCCAAGCAAACAACTAATTTCTCCAAGCAAAGAATAGTTCCTCCAAGCAAAAAATTTATTTCTCAAAGCAAAGAATACTTCCTCCAAGCAAACAACTAATTTCTTCAAGCAAAGAATAGTTCCTCCAAGCAAACAAATAATTTTTCCAAGCAAAGAATAGTTCCTAAAAGCAAACAACTAATTTCTCCAAGCAAAGAATAGTTCCTCCAAGCAAACAACTAATTTTTCCAAGCAAAGAATAGTTCCTCCAAGCAAATAACTAATTTGTCCAAGCAGAGAATAGTTCCTCCAAGCAAATAACTAATTTCTCCAAGCAAAGAATAGTTCCTCCAAGCAAACAACTAATTTCTCCAAGCAAAGAATAGTTCCTCCAAGCAAACAACTAATTTTTCCAAGCAAAGAATAGTTTCTCCAAGCAAACAACTAATTTCTCCAAGCAAAGAATAGTTCCTCCAAGCAAACAAATAATTTCTCCAAGCAAAGAATAGTTCCTCCAAGCAAACAACTAATTTTTCCAAGCAAAGAATAGTTCCTCCAAGCAAACAACTAATTTCTCCAAGCAAAGAATAGTTCCTCCAAGCAAATAACTAATTTCTCCAAGCAAAGAATAGTTCCTCCAAGCAAACAACTAGTTTCTCCAAGCAAAGAATAGTTCCTCCAAGCAAACAACTAATTTCTTCAAGCAAAGAATAGTTCCTCCAAGCAAACAAATAATTTTTCCAAGCAAAGAATAGTTCCTAAAAGCAAACAACTAATTTCTCCAAGCAAAGAATAGTTCCTCCAAGCAAACAACTAATTTTTCCAAGCAAAGAATAGTTCCTCCAAGCAAATAACTAATTTGTCCAAGCAGAGAATAGTTCCTCCAAGCAAATAACTAATTTCTCCAAGCAAAGAATAGTTCCTCCAAGCAAACAACTAATTTCTCCAAGCAAAGAATAGTTCCTCCAAGCAAACAACTAATTTCTCCAAGCAAAGAATAGTTCCTCCAAGCAAACAACTAATTTCTCCAAGCAAAGAATAGTTCCTCCAAGCAAACAAATAATTTCTCCAAGCAAAGAATAGTTGCTCCAAGCAAACAACTAATTTTTCCAAGCAAAGAATAGTTCCTCCAAGCAAACAACGAATTTCTCCAAGCAAAGAATAGTTCCTCCAAGCAAATAACTAATTTCTCCAAGCAAAGAATAGTTCCTCCAAGCAAACAACTAATTTCTCCAAGCAAAGAATAGTTCCTCCAAGCAAACAACTAATTTCTTCAAGCAAAGAATAGTTGCTCCAAGCAAACAACTAATTTTTCCAAGAATCGAATAGTTCCTCCAAGCAAACAACTAATTTCTCCAAGCAAAGAATAGTTCCTCCAAGCAAATAACTAATTTCTCCAAGCAAATAACTAATTTCTCCAAGCAAACAACTAATTTCTCCAAGCAAAGAATAGTTCCTCCAAGCAAACAACTAATTTCTCCAAGCAAAGAATAGTTCCTCCAAGCAAACAACTAATTTCTCCAAGCAAAGAATAGTTCCTCCAAGCAAACAAATAATTTCTCCAAGCAAAGAATAGTTGCTCCAAGCAAACAACTAATTTTTCCAAGCAAAGAATAGTTCCTCCAAGCAAACAACGAATTTCTCCAAGCAAAGAATAGTTCCTCCAAGCAAATAACTAATTTCTCCAAGCAAAGAATAGTTCCTCCAAGCAAACAACTAATTTCTCCAAGCAAAGAATAGTTCCTCCAAGCAAACAACTAATTTCTCCAAGCAAAGAATAGTTCCTCCAAGCAAACAACTAATTTTTCCAAGCAAAGAATAGTTTCTCCAAGCAAACAACTAATTTCTCCAAGCAAAGAATAGTTCCTCCAAGCAAACAAATAATTTCTCCAAGCAAAGAATAGTTCCTCCAAGCAAACAACTAATTTTTCCAAGCAAAGAATAGTTCCTCCAAGCAAACAACTAATTTCTCCAAGCAAAGAATAGTTCCTCCAAGCAAATAACTAATTTCTCCAAGCAAAGAATAGTTCCTCCAAGCAAACAACTAGTTTCTCCAAGCAAAGAATAGTTCCTCCAAGCAAACAACTAATTTCTTCAAGCAAAGAATAGTTCCTCCAAGCAAACAAATAATTTTTCCAAGCAAAGAATAGTTCCTAAAAGCAAACAACTAATTTCTCCAAGCAAAGAATAGTTCCTCCAAGCAAACAACTAATTTTTCCAAGCAAAGAATAGTTCCTCCAAGCAAATAACTAATTTGTCCAAGCAGAGAATAGTTCCTCCAAGCAAATAACTAATTTCTCCAAGCAAAGAATAGTTCCTCCAAGCAAACAACTAATTTCTCCAAGCAAAGAATAGTTCCTCCAAGCAAACAACTAATTTCTCCAAGCAAAGAATAGTTCCTCCAAGCAAACAACTAATTTCTCCAAGCAAAGAATAGTTCCTCCAAGCAAACAAATAATTTCTCCAAGCAAAGAATAGTTGCTCCAAGCAAACAACTAATTTTTCCAAGCAAAGAATAGTTCCTCCAAGCAAACAACGAATTTCTCCAAGCAAAGAATAGTTCCTCCAAGCAAATAACTAATTTCTCCAAGCAAAGAATAGTTCCTCCAAGCAAACAACTAATTTCTCCAAGCAAAGAATAGTTCCTCCAAGCAAACAACTAATTTCTTCAAGCAAAGAATAGTTGCTCCAAGCAAACAACTAATTTTTCCAAGAATCGAATAGTTCCTCCAAGCAAACAACTAATTTCTCCAAGCAAAGAATAGTTCCTCCAAGCAAATAACTAATTTCTCCAAGCAAATAACTAATTTCTCCAAGCAAACAACTAATTTCTCCAAGCAAAGAATAGTTCCTCCAAGCAAACAACTAATTTCTTCAAGCAAAGAATAGTTGCTCCAAGCAAACAACTAATTTCTCCAAGCAAAGAATAGTTCCTCCAAGCAAACAACTAATTTTTCCAAGCAAAGAATAGTTCCTCCAAGCAAACGACTAATTTCTCCAAGCAAAGAATAGTTCCTCCAAGCAAACAACTAATTTCTTCAAGCAAAGAATAGTTGCTCCAAGCAAACAACTAATTTCTCCAAGCAAAGAATAGTTCCTCCAAGCAAAAAATTTATTTCTCAAAGCAAAGAATACTTCCTCCAAGCAAACAACTAATTTCTTCAAGCAAAGAATAGTTCCTCCAAGCAAACAAATAATTTTTCCAAGCAAAGAATAGTTCCTAAAAGCAAACAACTAATTTCTCCAAGCAAAGAATAGTTCCTCCAAGCAAACAAATAATTTTTCCAAGCAAAGAATAGTTCCTAAAAGCAAACAACTAATTTCTCCAAGCAAAGAATAGTTCCTCCAAGCAAACAACTAATTTTTCCAAGCAAAGAATAGTTCCTCCAAGCAAATAACTAATTTGTCCAAGCAGAGAATAGTTCCTCCAAGCAAATAACTAATTTCTCCAAGCAAAGAATAGTTCCTCCAAGCAAACAACTAATTTCTCCAAGCAAAGAATAGTTCCTCCAAGCAAACAAATAATTTCTCCAAGCAAAGAATAGTTCCTCCAAGCAAACAACTAATTTCTCCAAGCAAAGAATAGTTCCTCCAAGCAAACAAATAATTTCTCCAAGCAAAGAATAGTTCCTCCAAGCAAACAACTAATTTTTCCAAGCAAAGAATAGTTCCTCCAAGCAAACAACTAATTTCTCCAAGCAAAGAATAGTTCCTCCAAGCAAATAACTAATTTCTCCAAGCAAAGAATAGTTCCTCCAAGCAAATAACTAATTTCTCCAAGCAAAGAATAGTTCCTCCAAGCAAACAACTAATTTCTCCAAGCAAAGAATAGTTCTTCCAAGCAAACAACTAATTTCTTCAAGCAAAGAATAGTTGCTCCAAGCAAACAACTAATTTTTCCAAGAATCGAATAGTTCCTCCAAGCAAACAACTAATTTCTCCAAGCAAAGAATAGTTCCTCCAAGCAAATAACTAATTTCTCCAAGCAAACAACTAATTTCTCCAAGCAAACAACTAATTTCTCCAAGCAAAGAATAGTTCCTCCAAGCAAACAACTAATTTCTTCAAGCAAAGAATAGTTGCTCCAAGCAAACAACTAATTTCTCCAAGCAAAGAATAGTTCCTCCAAGCAAACAACTAATTTTTCCAAGCAAAGAATAGTTCCTCCAAGCAAACGACTAATTTCTCCAAGCAAAGAATAGTTCCTCCAAGCAAACAACTAATTTCTTCAAGCAAAGAATAGTTGCTCCAAGCAAACAACTAATTTCTCCAAGCAAAGAATAGTTCCTCCAAGCAAAAAATTTATTTCTCAAAGCAAAGAATACTTCCTCCAAGCAAACAACTAATTTCTTCAAGCAAAGAATAGTTCCTCCAAGCAAACAAATAATTTTTCCAAGCAAAGAATAGTTCCTAAAAGCAAACAACTAATTTCTCCAAGCAAAGAATAGTTCCTCCAAGCAAACAACTAATTTTTCCAAGCAAAGAATAGTTCCTCCAAGCAAATAACTAATTTGTCCAAGCAGAGAATAGTTCCTCCAAGCAAATAACTAATTTCTCCAAGCAAAGAATAGTTCCTCCAAGCAAACAACTAATTTCTCCAAGCAAAGAATAGTTCCTCCAAGCAAACAACTAATTTTTCCAAGCAAAGAATAGTTTCTCCAAGCAAACAACTAATTTCTCCAAGCAAAGAATAGTTCCTCCAAGCAAACAAATAATTTCTCCAAGCAAAGAATAGTTCCTCCAAGCAAACAACTAATTTTTCCAAGCAAAGAATAGTTCCTCCAAGCAAACAACTAATTTCTCCAAGCAAAGAATAGTTCCTCCAAGCAAATAACTAATTTCTCCAAGCAAAGAATAGTTCCTCCAAGCAAACAACTAGTTTCTCCAAGCAAAGAATAGTTCCTCCAAGCAAACAACTAATTTCTTCAAGCAAAGAATAGTTGCTTCAAGCAAACAACTAATTTTTCCAAGAATCGAATAGTTCCTCCAAGCAAATAATTTATTTCTCCAAGCAAAGAATACTTCCTCCAAGCAAATAACTAATTTATCCAAGCAAATAACCTATCTGCCCAAGCAAAGAATAGTTCCTCCAAGCTAATAACTAATTTCTCCAAGCAAAGAATAGTTCCTCCAAGCAAACAACTAGTTTCTCCAAGCAAAGAATAGTTCCTCCAAGCAAATAACTAATTTCTCCAAGCAAAGAATAGTTGCTCCAAGCAAACAACTACTTTCTCCAAGCAAAGAATAGTTCCTCCAAGCAAACAACTAATTTCTCCAAGCAAAGAATAGTTCCTCCAAGCAAACAACTAATTTCTCCAAGCAAAGAATAGTTCCTCCAAGCAAATAACTAATTTCTCCAAGCAAAGAATAGTTGCTCCAAGCAAACAACTACTTTCTCCAAGCAAAGAATAGTTCCTCCAAGCAAACAACTAATTTCTCCAAGCAAAGAATAGTTCCTCCAAGCAAACAACTAGTTTCTCCAAGCAAAGAATAGTTCCTCCAAGCAAATAACTAATTTCTCCAAGCAAAGAATAGTTGCTCCAAGCAAACAACTACTTTCTCCAAGCAAAGAATAGTTCCTCCAAGCAAACAACTAATTTTTCCAAGCAAAGAATAGTTCCTCCAAGCAAACAACTAATTTCTCCAAGCAAAGAATAGTTCCTCCAAGCAAATAACTAATTTCTCCAAGCAAAGAATAGTTCCTCCAAGCAAACAACTAATTTCTCCAAGCAAAGAATAGTTCCTCCAAGCAAACAACTAATTTCTTCAAGCAAAGAATAGTTGCTCCAAGCAAACAACTAATTTTTCCAAGAATCGAATAGTTCCTCCAAGCAAATAATTTATTTCTCCAAGCAAAGAATACTTCCTCCAAGCAAATAACTAATTTATCCAAGCAAATAACCTATCTGCCCAAGCAAAGAATAGTTCCTCCAAGCTAATAACTAATTTCTCCAAGCAAAGAATAGTTCCTCCAAGCAAACAACTAATTTTTCCAAGCAAAGAATAGTTCCTCCAAGCAAATAACTAATTTCTCCAAGCAAAGAATAGTTGCTCCAAGCAAACAACTACTTTCTCCAAGCAAAGAATAGTTCCTCCAAGCAAACAACTAATTTCTCCAAGCAAAGAATAGTTCCTCCAAGCAAACAACTAATTTCTCCAAGCAAAGAATAGTTCCTCCAAGCAAACAACTAATTTCTTCAAGCAAAGAATAGTTGCTCCAAGCAAACAACTAATTTCTCCAAGAATAGAATAGTTCCTCCAAGCAAATAATTTATTTCTCTAAGCAAAGAATACTTCCTCCAAGCAAATAACTAATTTCTCCAAGCAAATAACCTATCTGCCCAAGCAAAGAATAGTTCCTCCAAGCTAATAACTAATTTCTCCAAGCAAAGAATAGTTCCTCCAAGCAAACAAATAATTTTTCCAAGCAAAGAATAGTTCCTCCAAGCAAACAACTAATTTCTCCAAGCAAAGAATAGTTCCTCCAAGCAAACAACTAATTTTTCCAAGCAAAGAATAGTTCCTCCAAGCAAATAACTAATTTCTCCAAGCAGAGAATAGTTCCTCCAAGCAAATAACTAATTTCTCCAAGCAAAGAATAGTTGCTCCAAGCAAACAACTAATTTCTCCAAGCAAAGAATAGTTCCTCCAAGCAAACAACTAATTTCTCCAAGAATAGAATAGTTCCTCCAAGCAAACAACTAATTTCTCCAAGCAAAGAATAGTTCCTCCAAGCAAATAACTAATTTCTCCAAGCAAACAACTAATTTCTCCAAGCAAACAATAGTTCCTCCAAGCAAACAACTAACTTCTTCAAGCAAAGAATAGTTGCTCCAAGCAAACAACTAATTTCTCCAAGCAAAGAATAGTTCCTCCAAGCAAACAACTAATTTTTCCAAGCAAAGAATAGTTCCTCCAAGCAAACGACTAATTTCTCCAAGCAAAGAATAGTTCCTCCAAGCAAACAACTAATTTCTTCAAGCAAAGAATAGTTGCTCCAAGCAAACAACTAATTTCTCCAAGCAAAGAATAGTTCCTCCAAGCAAAAAATTTATTTCTCAAAGCAAAGAATACTTCCTCCAAGCAAACAACTAATTTCTTCAAGCAAAGAATAGTTCCTCCAAGCAAACAAATAATTTTTCCAAGCAAAGAATAGTTCCTAAAAGCAAACAACTAATTTCTCCAAGCAAAGAATAGTTCCTCCAAGCAAACAACTAATTTTTCCAAGCAAAGAATAGTTCCTCCAAGCAAATAACTAATTTGTCCAAGCAGAGAATAGTTCCTCCAAGCAAATAACTAATTTCTCCAAGCAAAGAATAGTTCCTCCAAGCAAACAACTAATTTCTCCAAGCAAAGAATAGTTCCTCCAAGCAAACAACTAATTTCTCCAAGCAAAGAATAGTTCCTCCAAGCAAACAACTAATTTCTCCAAGCAAAGAATAGTTGCTCCAAGCAAACAAATAATTTCTCCAAGCAAAGAATAGTTCCTCCAAGCAAACAACTAATTTTTCCAAGCAAAGAATAGTTCCTCCAAGCAAACAACTAATTTCTCCAAGCAAAGAATAGTTCCTCCAAGCAAAAAATTTATTTCTCAAAGCAAAGAATACTTCCTCCAAGCAAACAACTAATTTCTTCAAGCAAAGAATAGTTCCTCCAAGCAAACAAATAATTTTTCCAAGCAAAGAATAGTTCCTAAAAGCAAACAACTAATTTCTCCAAGCAAAGAATAGTTCCTCCAAGCAAACAACTAATTTTTCCAAGCAAAGAATAGTTCCTCCAAGCAAATAACTAATTTGTCCAAGCAGAGAATAGTTCCTCCAAGCAAATAACTAATTTCTCCAAGCAAAGAATAGTTCCTCCAAGCAAACAACTAATTTCTCCAAGCAAAGAATAGTTCCTCCAAGCAAACAACTAATTTTTCCAAGCAAAGAATAGTTTCTCCAAGCAAACAACTAATTTCTCCAAGCAAAGAATAGTTCCTCCAAGCAAACAAATAATTTCTCCAAGCAAAGAATAGTTCCTCCAAGCAAACAACTAATTTTTCCAAGCAAAGAATAGTTCCTCCAAGCAAACAACTAATTTCTCCAAGCAAAGAATAGTTCCTCCAAGCAAATAACTAATTTCTCCAAGCAAAGAATAGTTCCTCCAAGCAAACAACTAGTTTCTCCAAGCAAAGAATAGTTCCTCCAAGCAAACAACTAATTTCTTCAAGCAAAGAATAGTTGCTCCAAGCAAACAACTAATTTTTCCAAGAATCGAATAGTTCCTCCAAGCAAATAATTTATTTCTCCAAGCAAAGAATACTTCCTCCAAGCAAATAACTAATTTATCCAAGCAAATAACCTATCTGCCCAAGCAAAGAATAGTTCCTCCAAGCTAATAACTAATTTCTCCAAGCAAAGAATAGTTCCTCCAAGCAAACAACTAGTTTCTCCAAGCAAAGAATAGTTCCTCCAAGCAAATAACTAATTTCTCCAAGCAAAGAATAGTTGCTCCAAGCAAACAACTACTTTCTCCAAGCAAAGAATAGTTCCTCCAAGCAAACAACTAATTTCTCCAAGCAAAGAATAGTTCCTCCAAGCAAACAACTAATTTCTCCAAGCAAAGAATAGTTCCTCCAAGCAAATAACTAATTTTTCCAAGCAAAGAATAGTTGCTCCAAGCAAACAACTACTTTCTCCAAGCAAAGAATAGTTCCTCCAAGCAAACAAGTAATTTCTCCAAGCAAAGAATAGTTCCTCCAAGCAAACAACTAGTTTCTCCAAGCAAAGAATAGTTCCTCCAAGCAAATAACTAATTTCTCCAAGCAAAGAATAGTTGCTCCAAGCAAACAACTACTTTCTCCAAGCAAAGAATAGTTCCTCCAAGCAAACAACTAATTTTTCCAAGCAAAGAATAGTTCCTCCAAGCAAACAACTAATTTCTCCAAGCAAAGAATAGTTCCTCCAAGCAAATAACTAATTTCTCCAAGCAAAGAATAGTTCCTCCAAGCAAACAACTAATTTCTCCAAGCAAAGAATAGTTCCTCCAAGCAAACAACTAATTTCTTCAAGCAAAGAATAGTTGCTCCAAGCAAACAACTAATTTTTCCAAGAATCGAATAGTTCCTCCAAGCAAATAATTTATTTCTCCAAGCAAAGAATACTTCCTCCAAGCAAATAACTAATTTATCCAAGCAAAGAATAGTTCCTCCAAGCAAACAAATAATTTTTCCAAGCAAAGAATAGTTCCTAAAAGCAAACAACTAATTTCTCCAAGCAAAGAATAGTTCCTCCAAGCAAACAACTAATTTTTCCAAGCAAAGAATAGTTCCTCCAAGCAAATAACTAATTTGTCCAAGCAGAGAATAGTTCCTCCAAGCAAATAACTAATTTCTCCAAGCAAAGAATAGTTCCTCCAAGCAAACAACTAATTTCTCCAAGCAAAGAATAGTTCCTCCAAGCAAACAACTAATTTTTCCAAGCAAAGAATAGTTTCTCCAAGCAAACAACTAATTTTTCCAAGCAAAGAATAGTTCCTCCAAGCAAATAACTAATTTGTCCAAGCAGAGAATAGTTCCTCCAAGCAAATAACTAATTTCTCCAAGCAAAGAATAGTTGCTCCAAGCAAACAAATAATTTCTCCAAGCAAAGAATAGTTCCTCCAAGCAAACAACTAATTTCTCCAAGCAAAGAATAGTTCCTCCAAGCAAAAAATTTATTTCTCAAAGCAAAGAATACTTCCTCCAAGCAAACAACTAATTTCTTCAAGCAAAGAATAGTTCCTCCAAGCAAACAAATAATTTTTCCAAGCAAAGAATAGTTCCTAAAAGCAAACAACTAATTTCTCCAAGCAAAGAATAGTTCCTCCAAGCAAACAACTAATTTTTCCAAGCAAAGAATAGTTCCTCCAAGCAAATAACTAATTTGTCCAAGCAGAGAATAGTTCCTCCAAGCAAATAACTAATTTCTCCAAGCAAAGAATAGTTCCTCCAAGCAAACAACTAATTTCTCCAAGCAAAGAATAGTTCCTCCAAGCAAACAACTAATTTTTCCAAGCAAAGAATAGTTTCTCCAAGCAAACAACTAATTTCTCCAAGCAAAGAATAGTTCCTCCAAGCAAACAAATAATTTCTCCAAGCAAAGAATAGTTCCTCCAAGCAAACAACTAATTTTTCCAAGCAAAGAATAGTTCCTCCAAGCAAACAACTAATTTCTCCAAGCAAAGAATAGTTCCTCCAAGCAAATAACTAATTTCTCCAAGCAAAGAATAGTTCCTCCAAGCAAACAACTAGTTTCTCCAAGCAAAGAATAGTTCCTCCAAGCAAACAACTAATTTCTTCAAGCAAAGAATAGTTGCTCCAAGCAAACAACTAATTTTTCCAAGAATCGAATAGTTCCTCCAAGCAAATAATTTATTTCTCCAAGCAAAGAATACTTCCTCCAAGCAAATAACTAATTTATCCAAGCAAATAACCTATCTGCCCAAGCAAAGAATAGTTCCTCCAAGCTAATAACTAATTTCTCCAAGCAAAGAATAGTTCCTCCAAGCAAACAACTAGTTTCTCCAAGCAAAGAATAGTTCCTCCAAGCAAATAACTAATTTCTCCAAGCAAAGAATAGTTGCTCCAAGCAAACAACTACTTTCTCCAAGCAAAGAATAGTTCCTCCAAGCAAACAACTAATTTCTCCAAGCAAAGAATAGTTCCTCCAAGCAAACAACTAATTTCTCCAAGCAAAGAATAGTTCCTCCAAGCAAATAACTAATTTCTCCAAGCAAAGAATAGTTGCTCCAAGCAAACAACTACTTTCTCCAAGCAAAGAATAGTTCCTCCAAGCAAACAACTAATTTCTCCAAGCAAAGAATAGTTCCTCCAAGCAAACAACTAGTTTCTCCAAGCAAAGAATAGTTCCTCCAAGCAAATAACTAATTTCTCCAAGCAAAGAATAGTTGCTCCAAGCAAACAACTACTTTCTCCAAGCAAAGAATAGTTCCTCCAAGCAAACAACTAATTTTTCCAAGCAAAGAATAGTTCCTCCAAGCAAACAACTAATTTCTCCAAGCAAAGAATAGTTCCTCCAAGCAAATAACTAATTTCTCCAAGCAAAGAATAGTTCCTCCAAGCAAACAACTAATTTCTCCAAGCAAAGAATAGTTCCTCCAAGCAAACAACTAATTTCTTCAAGCAAAGAATAGTTGCTCCAAGCAAACAACTAATTTTTCCAAGAATCGAATAGTTCCTCCAAGCAAATAATTTATTTCTCCAAGCAAAGAATACTTCCTCCAAGCAAATAACTAATTTATCCAAGCAAATAACCTATCTGCCCAAGCAAAGAATAGTTCCTCCAAGCTAATAACTAATTTCTCCAAGCAAAGAATAGTTCCTCCAAGCAAACAACTAATTTTTCCAAGCAAAGAATAGTTCCTCCAAGCAAATAACTAATTTCTCCAAGCAAAGAATAGTTGCTCCAAGCAAACAACTACTTTCTCCAAGCAAAGAATAGTTCCTCCAAGCAAACAACTAATTTCTCCAAGCAAAGAATAGTTCCTCCAAGCAAACAACTAATTTCTCCAAGCAAAGAATAGTTCCTCCAAGCAAACAACTAATTTCTTCAAGCAAAGAATAGTTGCTCCAAGCAAACAACTAATTTCTCCAAGAATAGAATAGTTCCTTCAAGCAAATAATTTATTTCTCTAAGCAAAGAATACTTCCTCCAAGCAAATAACTAATTTCTCCAAGCAAATAACCTATCTGCCCAAGCAAAGAATAGTTCCTCCAAGCTAATAACTAATTTCTCCAAGCAAAGAATAGTTCCTCCAAGCAAACAAATAATTTTTCCAAGCAAAGAATAGTTCCTCCAAGCAAACAACTAATTTCTCCAAGCAAAGAATAGTTCCTCCAAGCAAACAACTAATTTTTCCAAGCAAAGAATAGTTCCTCCAAGCAAATAACTAATTTCTCCAAGCAGAGAATAGTTCCTCCAAGCAAATAACTAATTTCTCCAAGCAAAGAATAGTTGCTCCAAGCAAACAACTAATTTCTCCAAGCAAAGAATAGTTCCTCCAAGCAAACAACTAATTTCTCCAAGAATAGAATAGTTCCTCCAAGCAAACAACTAATTTCTCCAAGCAAAGAATAGTTCCTCCAAGCAAATAACTAATTTCTCCAAGCAAACAACTAATTTCTCCAAGCAAACAATAGTTCCTCCAAGCAAACAACTAACTTCTTCAAGCAAAGAATAGTTGCTCCAAGCAAACAACTAATTTCTCCAAGCAAAGAATAGTTCCTCCAAGCAAACAACTAATTTTTCCAAGCAAAGAATAGTTCCTCCAAGCAAACGACTAATTTCTCCAAGCAAAGAATAGTTCCTCCAAGCAAACAACTAATTTCTTCAAGCAAAGAATAGTTGCTCCAAGCAAACAACTAATTTCTCCAAGCAAAGAATAGTTCCTCCAAGCAAAAAATTTATTTCTCAAAGCAAAGAATACTTCCTCCAAGCAAACAACTAATTTCTTCAAGCAAAGAATAGTTCCTCCAAGCAAACAAATAATTTTTCCAAGCAAAGAATAGTTCCTAAAAGCAAACAACTAATTTCTCCAAGCAAAGAATAGTTCCTCCAAGCAAACAACTAATTTTTCCAAGCAAAGAATAGTTCCTCCAAGCAAATAACTAATTTGTCCAAGCAGAGAATAGTTCCTCCAAGCAAATAACTAATTTCTCCAAGCAAAGAATAGTTCCTCCAAGCAAACAACTAATTTCTCCAAGCAAAGAATAGTTCCTCCAAGCAAACAACTAATTTCTCCAAGCAAAGAATAGTTCCTCCAAGCAAACAACTAATTTCTCCAAGCAAAGAATAGTTGCTCCAAGCAAACAAATAATTTCTCCAAGCAAAGAATAGTTCCTCCAAGCAAACAACTAATTTTTCCAAGCAAAGAATAGTTCCTCCAAGCAAACAACTAATTTCTCCAAGCAAAGAATAGTTGCTCCAAGCAAACAACTAATTTCTCCAAGCAAAGAATAGTTCCTCCAAGCAAACAACTAATTTCTCCAAGCAAAGAATAGTTCCTCCAAGCAAACAACTAATTTCTTCAAGCAAAGAATAGTTGCTCCAAGCAAACAACTAATTTCTCCAAGAATAGAATAGTTCCTCCAAGCAAATAATTTATTTCTCTAAGCAAAGAATACTTCCTCCAAGCAAATAACTAATTTCTCCAAGCAAATAACCTATCTGCCCAAGCAAAGAATAGTTCCTCCAAGCTAATAACTAATTTCTCCAAGCAAAGAATAGTTCCTCCAAGCAAAAAAATAATTTTTCCAAGCAAAGAATAGTTCCTCCAAGCAAACAACTAATTTCTCCAAGCAAAGAATAGTTCCTCCAAGCAAACAACTAATTTTTCCAAGCAAAGAATAGTTCCTCCAAGCAAATAACTAATTTCTCCAAGCAGAGAATAGTTCCTCCAAGCAAATAACTAATTTCTCCAAGCCAAGAATAGTTGCTCCAAGCAAACAACTAATTTCTCCAAGCAAAGAATAGTTCCTCCAAGCAAACAACTAATTTCTCCAAGAATAGAATAGTTCCTCCAAGCAAACAACTAATTTCTCCAAGCAAAGAATAGTTCCTCCAAGCAAATAACTAATTTCTCCAAGCAAACAACTAATTTCTCCAAGCAAACAATAGTTCCTCCAAGCAAACAACTAACTTCTTCAAGCAAAGAATAGTTGCTCCAAGCAAACAACTAATTTCTCCAAGCAAAGAATAGTTCCTCCAAGCAAACAACTAATTTTTCCAAGCAAAGAATAGTTCCTCCAAGCAAACGACTAATTTCTCCAAGCAAAGAATAGTTCCTCCAAGCAAACAACTAATTTCTTCAAGCAAAGAATAGTTGCTCCAAGCAAACAACTAATTTCTCCAAGCAAAGAATAGTTCCTCCAAGCAAAAAATTTATTTCTCAAAGCAAAGAATACTTCCTCCAAGCAAACAACTAATTTCTTCAAGCATAGAATAGTTCCTCCAAGCAAACAAATAATTTTTCCAAGCAAAGAATAGTTCCTAAAAGCAAACAACTAATTTCTCCAAGCAAAGAATAGTTCCTCCAAGCAAACAACTAATTTTTCCAAGCAAAGAATAGTTCCTCCAAGCAAATAACTAATTTGTCCAAGCAGAGAATAGTTCCTCCAAGCAAATAACTAATTTCTCCAAGCAAAGAATAGTTCCTCCAAGCAAACAACTAATTTCTCCAAGCAAAGAATAGTTCCTCCAAGCAAACAACTAATTTCTCCAAGCAAAGAATAGTTCCTCCAAGCAAACAACTAATTTCTCCAAGCAAAGAATAGTTGCTCCAAGCAAACAAATAATTTCTCCAAGCAAAGAATAGTTCCTCCAAGCAAACAACTAATTTTTCCAAGCAAAGAATAGTTCCTCCAAGCAAACAACTAATTTCTCCAAGCAAAGAATAGTTCCTCCAAGCAAATAACTAATTTCTCCAAGCAAAGAATAGTTCCTCCAAGCAAACAACTAATTTCTCCAAGCAAAGAATAGTTCCTCCAAGCAAACAACTAATTTCTTCAAGCAAAGAATAGTTGCTCCAAGCAAACAACTAATTTTTCCAAGAATCGAATAGTTCCTCCAAGCAAATAATTTATTTCTCCAAGCAAAGAATACTTCCTCCAAGCAAATAACTAATTTCTCCAAGCAAATAACCTATCTGCCCAAGCAAAGAATAGTTCTTCCAAGCTAATAACTAATTTCTCCAAGCAAAGAAAAGTTCCTCCAAGCAAACAACTAGTTTCTCCAAGCAAAGAATAGTTCCTCCAAGCAAACAACTAATTTTTCCAAGCAAAGAATAGTTCCTCCAAGCAAATAACTAATTTCTCCAAGCAAAGAATAGTTGCTCCAAGCAAACAACTAATTTCTCCAAGCAAAGAATAGTTCCTCCAAGCAAACAACTAATTTCTCCAAGCAAAGAATAGTTCCTCCAAGCAAACAACTAATTTCTCCAAGCAAAGAATAGTTCCTCCAAGCAAACAACTAATTTCTTCAAGCAAAGAATAGTTGCTCCAAGCAAACAACTAATTTCTCCAAGAATAGAATAGTTCCTCCAAGCAAATAATTTATTTCTCTAAGCAAAGAATACTTCCTCCAAGCAAATAACTAATTTCTCCAAGCAAATAACCTATCTGCCCAAGCAAAGAATAGTTCCTCCAAGCTAATAACTAATTTCTCCAAGCAAAGAATAGTTCCTCCAAGCAAACAAATAATTTTTCCAAGCAAAGAATAGTTCCTCCAAGCAAACAACTAATTTCTCCAAGCAAAGAATAGTTCCTCCAAGCAAACAACTAATTTTTCCAAGCAAAGAATAGTTCCTCCAAGCAAATAACTAATTTCTCCAAGCAGAGAATAGTTCCTCCAAGCAAATAACTAATTTCTCCAAGCAAAGAATAGTTGCTCCAAGCAAACAACTAATTTCTCCAAGCAAAGAATAGTTCCTCCAAGCAAACAACTAATTTCTCCAAGAATAGAATAGTTCCTCCAAGCAAATAATTTATTTCTCCAAGCAAAGAATAGTTCCTCCAAGCTAATAACTAATTTCTCCAAGCAAAGAATAGTTCCTCCAAGCAAATAACTAATTTCTCCAAGCAAAGAATAGTTCCTCCAAGCAAATAACTAATTTTTCCAAGCAAAAAATAGTTCCTCCAAGCAAACAACTAATTTCTCTAAGCAAAGAATAGTTCCTCCAAGCCAACAACTAATTTTTCCAAGCAAAGAATAGTTCCTCCAAGCAAATAACTAATTTCTCCAAGCAAAGAATAGTTCCTCCAAGCAAATAACTAATTTCTCCAAGCAAAGAATTGTTCCTCCAAGCAAATAACTAATTTCTCCAAGCAAAGAATAGTTCCTCCAAGCAAATAACTAATTTCTCCAAGCAAAGAATAGTTCCTCCAAGCAAATAACTAATTTATCCAAGCAAAGAATAGTTCCTCCAAGCAAACAACTAATTTCTCCAAGCAAAGAATAGTTGCTCCAAGCAAACAACTAATTTCTCCAAGCAAAGAATAGTTGCTCCAAGCAAACAACTAATTTCTACAAGCAAAGAATAGTTCTTCCAATCAAACAACTAATTTCACCAAGCAAAGAATAGTTGCTCTAAGCAAATAACTAATTTGTCCAAGCAGAGAATAGTTCCTCCAAGCAAATAACTAATTTCTCCAAGCAAAGAATAGTTGCTCCAAGCAAACAACTAACTTCTCCAAGCAAAGAATAGTTCCTCCAAGCAAACAACTAATTTCTCCAAGCAAAGAATAGTTCCTCCAAGCAAACAACTAATTTCTCCAAGCAAAGAATAGTTGCTCCAAGCAAACAACTAATTTCTACAAGCAAGGAATAGTTCCTCCAAGCAAACAAATAATTTTTCCAAGCAAAGAATAGTTCCTCCAAGCAAACAACTAATTTCTCCAAGCAAAGAATAGTTCCTCCAAGCAAACAACTAATTTTTCCAAGCAAAGAATAGTTCCTCCAAGCAAATAACTAATTTCTCCAAGCAGAGAATAGTTCCTCCAAGCAAATAACTAATTTCTCCAAGCAAAGAATAGTTGCTCCAAGCAAACAACTAATTTCTCCAACCAAAGAATAGTTCCTCCAAGCAAACAACTAATTTCTCCAAGAATAGAATAGTTCCTCCAAGCAAATAATTTATTTCTCCAAGCTAAGAATACTTCCTCCAAGCAAATAACTAATTTCTCCAAGCAAATAACTAATTTCTCCAAGCAAAGAATAGTTCCTCCAAGCAAACAACTAATTTCTCCAAGCAAAGAATAGTTCCTCCAAGCAAACAACTAATTTCTTCAAGCAAAGAATAGTTGCTCCAAGCAAACAACTAATTTCTCCAAGAATAGAATAGTTCCTCCAAGCAAATAATTTATTTCTCTAAGCAAAGAATACTTCCTCCAAGCAAATAACTAATTTCTCCAAGCAAATAACCTATCTGCCCAAGCAAAGAATAGTTCCTCCAAGCTAATAACTAATTTCTCCAAGCAAAGAATAGTTCCGCCAAGCAAACAAATAATTTTTCCAAGCAAAGAATAGTTCCTCCAAGCAAACAACTAATTTCTCCAAGCAAAGAATAGTTCCTCCAAGCAAACAACTAATTTTTCCAAGCAAAGAATAGTTCCTCCAAGCAAATAACTAATTTCTCCAAGCAGAGAATAGTTCCTCCAAGCAAATAACTAATTTCTCCAAGCAAAGAATAGTTGCTCCAAGCAAACAACTAATTTCTCCAAGCAAAGAATAGTTCCTCCAAGCAAACAACTAATTTCTCCAAGAATAGAATAGTTCCTCCAAGCAAACAACTAATTTCTCCAAGCAAAGAATAGTTCCTCCAAGCAAATAACTAATTTCTCCAAGCAAACAACTAATTTCTCCAAGCAAAGAATAGTTCCTCCAAGCAAACAACTAACTTCTTCAAGCAAAGAATAGTTGCTCCAAGCAAACAACTAATTTCTCCAAGCAAAAAATAGTTCCTCCAAGCAAACAACTAATTTTTCCAAGCAAAGAATAGTTCCTCCAAGCAAACGACTAATTTCTCCAAGCAAAGAATAGTTCCTCCAAGCAAACAACTAATTTCTTCAAGCAAAGTATAGTTGCTCCAAGCAAACAACTAATTTCTCCAAGCAAAGAATAGTTCCTCCAAGCAAAAAATTTATTTCTCAAAGCAAAGAATACTTCCTCCAAGCAAACAACTAATTTCTTCAAGCAAAGAATAGTTCCTCCAAGCAAACAAATAATTTTTCCAAGCAAAGAATAGTTCCTAAAAGCAAACAACTAATTTCTCCAAGCAAAGAATAGTTCCTCCAAGCAAACAACTAATTTTTCCAAGCAAAGAATAGTTCCTCCAAGCAAATAACTAATTTGTACAAGCAGAGAATAGTTCCTCCAAGCAAATAACTAATTTCTCCAAGCAAAGAATAGTTCCTCCAAGCAAACAACTAATTTCTCCAAGCAAAGAATAGTTCCTCCAAGCAAACAACTAATTTCTCCAAGTAAAGAATAGTTCCTCCAAGCAAACAACTAATTTCTCCAAGCAAAGAATAGTTCCTCCAAGCAAACAAATAATTTTTCCAAGCAAAGAATAGTTCCTCCAAGCAAACAACTAATTTCTCCAAGCAAAGAATAGTTCCTCCAAGCAAATAACTAATTTCTCCAAGCAAAGAATAGTTCCTCCAAGCAAACAACTAATTTCTCCAAGCAAAGAATAGTTCCTCCAAGCAAACAACTAATTTCTTCAAGCAAAGAATAGTTGCTCCAAGCAAACAACTAATTTTTCCAAGAATCGAATAGTTCCTCCAAGCAAATAATTTATTTCTCCAAGCAAAGAATACTTCCTCCAAGCAAATAACTAATTTCTCCAAGCAAATAACCTATCTGCCCAAGCAAAGAATAGTTCCTCCAAGCTAATACCTAATTTCTCCAAGCAAAGAATAGTTCCTCCAAGCAAACAACTAGTTTCTCCAAGCAAAGAATAGTTCCTCCAAGCAAACAACTAATTTCTCCCAGCAAAGAATAGTTCCTCCAAGCAAATAACTAATTTCTCCAAGCAAAGAATAGTTGCTCCAAGCAAACAACTAATTTCTCCAAGCAAAGAATAGTTCCTCCAAGCAAACAACTAATTTCTCCAAGCAAAGAATAGTTCCTCCAAGCAAACAACTAATTTCTCCAAGCAAAGAATAGTTCCTCCAAGCAAACAACTAATTTCTTCAAGCAAAGAATAGTTGCTCCAAGCAAACAACTAATTTCTCCAAGAATAGAATAGTTCCTCCAAGCAAATAATTTATTTCTCTAAGCAAAGAATACTTCCTCCAAGCAAATAACTAATTTCTCCAAGCAAATAACCTATCTGCCCAAGCAAAGAATAGTTCCTCCAAGCTAATAACTAATTTCTCCAAGCAAAGAATAGTTCCTCCAAGCAAACAAATAATTTTTCCAAGCAAAAAATAGTTCCTCCAAGCAAACAACTAATTTCTCCAAGCAAAGAATAGTTCCTCCAAGCAAACAACTAATTTTTCCAAGCAAAGAATAGTTCCTCCAAGCAAATAACTAATTTCTCCAAGCAGAGAATAGTTCCTCCAAGCAAATAACTAATTTCTCCAAGCAAAGAATAGTTGCTCCAAGCAAACAACTAATTTCTCCAAGCAAAGAATAGTTCCTCCAAGCAAACAACTAATTTCTCCAAGAATAGAATAGTTCCTCCAAGCAAATAATTTATTTCTCCAAGCAAAGAATAGTTCCTCCAAGCTAATAACTAATTTCTCCAAGCAAAGAATAGTTCCTCCAAGCAAATAACTAATTTCTCCAAGCAAAGAATAGTTCCTCCAAGCAAATAACTAATTTTTCCAAGCAAAAAATAGTTCCTCCAAGCAAACAACTAATTTCTCCAAGCAAAGAATAGTTCCTCCAAGCCAACAACTAATTTTTCCAAGCAAAGAATAGTTCCTCCAAGCAAATAACTAATTTGTCCAAGCAGAGAATAGTTCCTCCAAGCAAATAACTAATTTCTCCAAGCAAAGAATAGTTCCTCCAAGCAAACAACTAATTTCTCCAAGCAAAGAATAGTTCCTCCAAGCAAACAACTAATTTCTCCAAGCAAAGAATAGTTCCTCCAAGCAAACAACTAATTTCTCCAAGCAAAGAATAGTTCCTCCAAGCAAACAAATAATTTCTCCAAGCAAAGAATAGTTCCTCCAAGCAAACAACTAATTTTTCCAAGCAAAGAATAGTTCCTCCAAGCAAACAACTAATTTCTCCAAGCAAAGAATAGTTCCTCCAAGCAAATAACTAATTTCTCCAAGCAAAGAATAGTTCCTCCAAGCAAACAACTAATTTCTCCAAGCAAAGAATAGTTCCTCCAAGCAAACAACTAATTTCTTCAAGCAAAGAATAGTTGCTCCAAGCAAACAACTAATTTTTCCAAGAATCGAATAGTTCCTCCAAGCAAATAATTTATTTCTCCAAGCAAAGAATACTTCCTCCAAGCAAATAACTAATTTCTCCAAGCAAATAACCTATCTGCCCAAGCAAAGAATAGTTCCTCCAAGCTAATAACTAATTTCTCCAAGCAAAGAATAGTTCCTCCAAGCAAATAACTAATTTCTCCAAGCAAAGAATAGTTGCTCCAAGCAAACAACTAATTTCTCCAAGCAAAGAATAGTTCCTCCAAGCAAACAACTAATTTCTCCAAGCAAAGAATAGTTCCTCCAAGCAAACAACTAATTTCTCCAAGCAAAGAATAGTTCCTCCAAGCAAACAACTAATTTCTTCAAGCAAAGAATAGTTGCTCCAAGCAAACAACTAATTTTTCCAAGAATCGAATAGTTCCTCCAAGCAAATAATTTATTTCTCCAAGCAAAGAATACTTCCTCCAAGCAAATAACTAATTTCTCCAAGCAAATAACCTATCTGCCCAAGCAAAGAATAGTTCCTCCAAGCTAATACCTAATTTCTCCAAGCAAAGAATAGTTCCTCCAAGCAAACAACTAGTTTCTCCAAGCAAAGAATAGTTCCTCCAAGCAAACAACTAATTTCTCCCAGCAAAGAATAGTTCCTCCAAGCAAATAACTAATTTCTCCAAGCAAAGAATAGTTGCTCCAAGCAAACAACTAATTTCTCCAAGCAAAGAATAGTTCCTCCAAGCAAACAACTAATTTCTCCAAGCAAAGAATAGTTCCTCCAAGCAAACAACTAATTTCTCCAAGCAAAGAATAGTTCCTCCAAGCAAACAACTAATTTCTTCAAGCAAAGAATAGTTGCTCCAAGCAAACAACTAATTTCTCCAAGAATAGAATAGTTCCTCCAAGCAAATAATTTATTTCTCTAAGCAAAGAATACTTCCTCCAAGCAAATAACTAATTTCTCCAAGCAAATAACCTATCTGCCCAAGCAAAGAATAGTTCCTCCAAGCTAATAACTAATTTCTCCAAGCAAAGAATAGTTCCTCCAAGCAAACAAATAATTTTTCCAAGCAAAAAATAGTTCCTCCAAGCAAACAACTAATTTCTCCAAGCAAAGAATAGTTCCTCCAAGCAAACAACTAATTTTTCCAAGCAAAGAATAGTTCCTCCAAGCAAATAACTAATTTCTCCAAGCAGAGAATAGTTCCTCCAAGCAAATAACTAATTTCTCCAAGCAAAGAATAGTTGCTCCAAGCAAACAACTAATTTCTCCAAGCAAAGAATAGTTCCTCCAAGCAAACAACTAATTTCTCCAAGAATAGAATAGTTCCTCCAAGCAAATAATTTATTTCTCCAAGCAAAGAATAGTTCCTCCAAGCTAATAACTAATTTCTCCAAGCAAAGAATAGTTCCTCCAAGCAAATAACTAATTTCTCCAAGCAAAGAATAGTTCCTCCAAGCAAATAACTAATTTTTCCAAGCAAAAAATAGTTCCTCCAAGCAAACAACTAATTTCTCCAAGCAAAGAATAGTTCCTCCAAGCCAACAACTAATTTTTCCAAGCAAAGAATAGTTCCTCCAAGCAAATAACTAATTTGTCCAAGCAGAGAATAGTTCCTCCAAGCAAATAACTAATTTGTACAAGCAGAGAATAGTTCCTCCAAGCAAATAACTAATTTCTCCAAGCAAAGAATAGTTCCTCCAAGCAAACAACTAATTTCTCCAAGCAAAGAATAGTTCCTCCAAGCAAACAACTAATTTCTCCAAGCAAAGAATAGTTCCTCCAAGCAAACAAATAATTTCTCCAAGCAAAGAATAGTTCCTCCAAGCAAACAAATAATTTTTCCAAGCAAAGAATAGTTCCTCCAAGCAAACAACTAATTTCTCCAAGCAAAGAATAGTTCCTCCAAGCAAATAACTAATTTCTCCAAGCAAAGAATAGTTCCTCCAAGCAAACAACTAATTTCTCCAAGCAAAGAATAGTTCCTCCAAGCAAACAACTAATTTCTTCAAGCAAAGAATAGTTGCTCCAAGCAAACAACTAATTTTTCCAAGAATCGAATAGTTCCTCCAAGCAAATAATTTATTTCTCCAAGCAAAGAATACTTCCTCCAAGCAAATAACTAATTTCTCCAAGCAAATAACCTATCTGCCCAAGCAAAGAATAGTTCCTCCAAGCTAATAACTAATTTCTCCAAGCAAAGAATAGTTCCTCCAAGCAAACAACTAGTTTCTCCAAGCAAAGAATAGTTCCTCCAAGCAAACAACTAATTTCTCCAAGCAAAGAATAGTTCCTCCAAGCAAATAACTAATTTCTCCAAGCAAAGAATAGTTGCTCCAAGCAAACAACTAATTTCTCCAAGCAAAGAATAGTTCCTCCAAGCAAACAACTAATTTCTCCAAGCAAAGAATAGTTCCTCCAAGCAAACAACTAATTTCTCCAAGCAAAGAATAGTTCCTCCAAGCAAACAACTAATTTCTTCAAGCAAAGAATAGTTGCTCCAAGCAAACAACTAATTTCTCCAAGAATAGAATAGTTCCTCCAAGCAAATAATTTATTTCTCTAAGCAAAGAATACTTCCTCCAAGCAAATAACTAATTTCTCCAAGCAAATAACCTATCTGCCCAAGCAAAGAATAGTTCCTCCAAGCTAATAACTAATTTCTCCAAGCAAAGAATAGTTCCTCCAAGCAAACAAATAATTTTTCCAAGCAAAGAATAGTTCCTCCAAGCAAACAACTAATTTCTCCAAGCAAAAAATAGTTCCTCCAAGCAAACAACTAATTTTTCCAAGCAAAGAATAGTTCCTCCAAGCAAATAACTAATTTCTCCAAGCAGAGAATAGTTCCTCCAAGCAAATAACTAATTTCTCCAAGCAAAGAATAGTTGCTCCAAGCAAACAACTAATTTCTCCAAGCAAAGAATAGTTCCTCCAAGCAAACAACTAATTTCTCCAAGAATAGAATAGTTCCTCCAAGCAAATAATTTATTTCTCCAAGCAAAGAATAGTTCCTCCAAGCTAATAACTAATTTCTCCAAGCAAAGAATAGTTCCTCCAAGTAAATAACTAATTTCTCCAAGCAAAGAATAGTTCCTCCAAGCAAATAACTAATTTTTCCAAGCAAAAAATAGTTCCTCCAAGCAAACAACTAATTTCTCCAAGCAAAGAATAGTTCCTCCAAGCCAACAACTAATTTTTCCAAGCAAAGAATAGTTCCTCCAAGCAAATAACTAATTTCTCCAAGCAAAGAATAGTTCCTCCAAGCAAATAACTAATTTCTCCAAGCAAAGAATTGTTCCTCCAAGCAAATAACTAATTTCTCCAAGCAAAGAATAGTTCCTCCAAGCAAATAACTAATTTCTCCAAGCAAAGAATAGTTCCTCCAAGCAAATAACTAATTTCTCCAAGCAAAGAATAGTTCCTCCAAGCAAACAACTAATTTCTCCAAGCAAAGAATAGTTCCTCCAAGCAAACAACTAATTTCTCCAAGCAAAGAATAGTTGCTCCAAGCAAACAACTAATTTCTACAAGCAAAGAATAGTTCTTCCAATCAAACAACTAATTTCACCAAGCAAAGAATAGTTCCTCCAAGCAAATAATTAATTTGTCCAAGCAGAGAATAGTTCCTCCAAGCAAATAACTAATTTCTCCAAGCAAAGAATAGTTGCTCCAAGCAAACAACTAACTTCTCCAAGCAAAGAATAGTTCCTCCAAGCAAACAACTAATTTCTCCAAGCAAAGAATAGTTCCTCCAAGCAAACAACTAATTTCTCCAAGCAAAGAATAGTTCCTCCAAGCAAACAACTAATTTCTACAAGCAAGGAATAGTTCCTCCAAGCAAACAAATAATTTTTCAAAGCAAAGAATAGTTCCTCCAAGCAAACAACTAATTTCTCCAAGCAAAGAATAGTTCCTCCAAGCAAACAACTAATTTTTCCAAGCAAAGAATAGTTCCTCCAAGCAAATAACTAATTTCTCCAAGCAGAGAATAGTTCCTCCAAGCAAATAACTAATTTCTCCAAGCAAAGAATAGTTGCTCCAAGCAAACAACTAATTTCTCCAACCAAAGAATAGTTCCTCCAAGCAAACAACTAATTTCTCCAAGAATAGAATAGTTCCTCCAAGCAAATAATTTATTTCTCCAAGCAAAGAATACTTCCTCCAAGCAAACAACTAATTTTTGCAAGCAAAGAATAGTTGCTCCAAGCAAACAACTAATTTCTCCAAGAATAGAATAGTTCCTCCAAGCAAACAACTAATTTCTCCAAGCAAAGAATAGTTCCTCCAAGCAAATAACTAATTTCTCCAAGCAAAGAATAGTTCCTCCAAGCAAATAACTAATTTCTCCAAGCAAAGAATAGTTCCTCCAAGCAAACAACTAATTTCTCCAAGCAAAGAATAGTTCCTCCAAGCAAACAACTAATTTCTTCAAGCAAGGAATAGTTGCTCCAAGCAAACAACTAATTTTTCCAAGAATCGAATAGTTCCTCCAAGCAAACAACTAATTTCTCCAAGCAAAGAATAGTTCCTCCAAGCAAATAACTAATTTCTCCAAGCAAACAACTAATTTCTCCAAGCAAACAACTAATTTCTTCAAGCAAAGAATAGTTGCTCCAAGCAAACAACTAATTTCTCCAAGAATAGAATAGTTCCTCCAAGCAAATAATTTATTTCTCTAAGCAAAGAATACTTCCTCCAAGCAAATAACTAATTTCTCCAAGCAAATAACCTATCTGCCCAAGCAAAGAATAGTTCCTCCAAGCTAATAACTAATTTCTCCAAGCAAAGAATAGTTCCTCCAAGCAAACAAATAATTTTTCCAAGCAAAGAATAGTTCCTCCAAGCAAACAACTAATTTCTCCAAGCAAAGAATAGTTCCTCCAAGCAAACAACTAATTTTTCCAAGCAAAGAATAGTTCCTCCAAGCAAATAACTAATTTCTCCAAGCAGAGAATAGTTCCTCCAAGCAAATAACTAATTTCTCCAAGCAAAGAATAGTTGCTCCAAGCAAACAACTAATTTCTCCAAGCAAAGAATAGTTCCTCCAAGCAAACAACTAATTTCTCCAAGAATAGAATAGTTCCTCCAAGCAAATAATTTATTTCTCCAAGCAAAGAATAGTTCCTCCAAGCTAATAACTAATTTCTCCAAGCAAAGAATAGTTCCTCCAAGTAAATAACTAATTTCTCCAAGCAAAGAATAGTTCCTCCAAGCAAATAACTAATTTTTCCAAGCAAAAAATAGTTCCTCCAAGCAAACAACTAATTTCTCCAAGCAAAGAATAGTTCCTCCAAGCAAATAACTAATTTCTCCAAGCAAACAACTAATTTCTCCAAGCAAACAACTAATTTCTCCAAGCAAAGAATAGTTCCTCCAAGCAAACAACTAATTTCTTCAAGCAAAGAATAGTTGCTCCAAGCAAACAACTAATTTCTCCAAGCAAAGAATAGTTCCTCCAAGCAAACAACTAATTTCTCCAAGCAAAGAATAGTTCCTCCAAGCAAATAACTAATTTCTCCAAGCAAACAACTAATTTCTCCAAGCAAAGAATAGTTCCTCCAAGCAAACAAATAATTTCTCCAAGCAAAGAATAGTTCCTCCAAGCAAACAAATAATTTCTCCAAGCAAAGAATACTTCCTCCAAGCAAATAACTAATTTCTCCAAGCAAATAACCTATCTGCCCAAGCAAAGAATAGTTCCTCCAAGCTAATAACTAATTTCTCCAAGCAAAGAATAGTTCCTCCAAGCTAATAACTAATTTCTCCAAGCAAAGAATAGTTCCTCCAAGCAAACAAATAATTTCTTCAAGCAAAGAATAGTTGCTCCAAGCAAACAACTAATTTCTCCAAGCAAAGAATAGTTCCTCCAAGCAAACAACTAATTTCTCCAAGCAAAGAATAGTTCCTCCAAGCAAATAACTAATTTCTCCAAGCAAACAACTAATTTCTCCAAGCAAAGAATAGTTCCTCCAAGCAAACAAATAATTTCTCCAAGCAAAGAATAGTTCCTCCAAGCAAACAACTAATTTTTCCAAGCAAAGAATAGTTCCTCCAAGCAAACAACTAATTTCTCCAAGCAAAGAATAGTTCCTCCAAGCAAATAACTAATTTCTCCAAGCAAAGAATAGTTCCTCCAAGCAAACAACTAATTTCTCCAAGCAAAGAATAGTTCCTCCAAGCAAACAACTAATTTCTTCAAGCAAAGAATAGTTGCTCCAAGCAAACAACTAATTTTTCCAAGAATCGAATAGTTCCTCCAAGCAAACAACTAATTTCTCCAAGCAAATAACTAATTTCTCCAAGCAAACAACTAATTTCTCCAAGCAAAGAATAGTTCCTCCAAGCAAACAACTAATTTCTTCAAGCAAAGAATAGTTGCTCCAAGCAAACAACTAATTTTTCCAAGCAAAGAATAGTTCCTCCAAGCAAACAACTAATTTCTCCAAGCAAAGAATAGTTCCTCCAAGCAAACAACTAATTTCTCCAAGCAAAGAATAGTTCCTCCAAGCAAACAAATAATTTCTCCAAGCAAAGAATAGTTCCCCCAAGCAAACAACTAATTTTTCCAAGCAAAGAATAGTTCCTCCAAGCAAACAACTAATTTCTCCAAGCAAAGAATAGTTCCTCCAAGCAAATAACTAATTTCTCCAAGCAAAGAATAGTTCCTCCAAGCAAACAACTAATTTCTCCAAGCAAAGAATAGTTCCTCCAAGCAAACAACTAATTTCTTCAAGCAAAGAATAGTTGCTCCAAGCAAACAACTAATTTTTCCAAGAATCGAATAGTTCCTCCAAGCAAACAACTAATTTCTCCAAGCAAAGAATAGTTCCTCCAAGCAAACAACTAATTTTTCCAAGCAAAGAATAGTTCCTCCAAGCAAATAACTAATTTCTCCAAGCAGAGAATAGTTCCTCCAAGCAAATAACTAATTTCTCCAAGCAAAGAATAGTTGCTCCAAGCAAACAACTAATTTCTCCAAGCAAAGAATAGTTCCTCCAAGCAAACAACTAATTTCTCCAAGAATAGAATAGTTCCTCCAAGCAAATAATTTATTTCTCCAAGCAAAGAATAGTTCCTCCAAGCTAATAACTAATTTCTCCAAGCAAAGAATAGTTCCTCCAAGTAAATAACTAATTTCTCCAAGCAAAGAATAGTTCCTCCAAGCAAATAACTAATTTTTCCAAGCAAAAAATAGTTCCTCCAAGCAAACAACTAATTTCTCCAAGCAAAGAATAGTTCCTCCAAGCCAACAACTAATTTTTCCAAGCAAAGAATAGTTCCTCCAAGCAAATAACTAATTTCTCCAAGCAAAGAATAGTTCCTCCAAGCAAATAACTAATTTCTCCAAGCAAAGAATTGTTCCTCCAAGCAAATAACTAATTTCTCCAAGCAAAGAATAGTTCCTCCAAGCAAATAACTAATTTCTCCAAGCAAAGAATAGTTCCTCCAAGCAAATAACTAATTTCTCCTAGCAAAGAATAGTTCCTCCAAGCAAACAACTAATTTCTCCAAGCAAAGAATAGTTCCTCCAAGCAAACAACTAATTTCTCCAAGCAAATAATAGTTGCTCCAAGCAAACAACTAATTTCTACAAGCAAAGAATAGTTCTTCCAATCAAACAACTAATTTCACCAAGCAAAGAATTGTTCCTCCAAGCAAATAACTAATTTCTCCAAGCAAAGAATAGTTCCTCCAAGCAAATAACTAATTTCTCCAAGCAAAGAATAGTTCCTCCAAGCAAATAACTAATTTCTCCAAGCAAAGAATAGTTCCTCCAAGCAAACAACTAATTTCTCCAAGCAAAGAATAGTTCCTCCAAGCAAACAACTAATTTCTCCAAGCAAAGAATAGTTCCTCCAAGCAAACAACTAATTTCTACAAGCAAGGAATAGTTCCTCCAAGCAAACAAATAATTTTTCAAAGCAAAGAATAGTTCCTCCAAGCAAACAACTAATTTCTCCAAGCAAAGAATAGTTCCTCCAAGCAAACAACTAATTTTTCCAAGCAAAGAATAGTTCCTCCAAGCAAATAACTAATTTCTCCAAGCAGAGAATAGTTCCTCCAAGCAAATAACTAATTTCTCCAAGCAAAGAATAGTTGCTCCAAGCAAACAACTAATTTCTCCAACCAAAGAATAGTTCCTCCAAGCAAACAACTAATTTCTCCAAGAATAGAATAGTTCCTCCAAGCAAATAATTTATTTCTCCAAGCAAAGAATACTTCCTCCAAGCAAACAACTAATTTTTGCAAGCAAAGAATAGTTGCTCCAAGCAAACAACTAATTTCTCCAAGAATAGAATAGTTCCTCCAAGCAAATAATTTATTTCTCCAAGCAAAGAATACTTCCTCCAAGCAAATAACTAATTTCTCCAAGCAAAGAATAGTTCCTCCAAGCAAACAACTAATTTCTCCAAGCAAAGAATAGTTCCTCCAAGCAAACAACTAATTTCTCCAAGCAAAGAATAGTTCCTCCAAGCAAACAAATAATTTCTCCAAGCAAAGAATAGTTCCTCCAAGCAAACAACTAATTTTTCCAAGCAAAGAATAGTTCCTCCAAGCAAACAACTAATTTCTCCAAGCAAAGAATAGTTCCTCCAAGCAAATAACTAATTTCTCCAAGCAAAGAATAGTTCCTCCAAGCAAACAACTAATTTCTCCAAGCAAAGAATAGTTCCTCCAAGCAAACAACTAATTTCTTCAAGCAAAGAATAGTTGCTCCAAGCAAACAACTAATTTTTCCAAGAATCGAATAGTTCCTCCAAGCAAACAACTAATTTCTCCAAGCAAAGAATAGTTCCTCCAAGCAAATAACTAATTTCTCCAAGCAAACAACTAATTTCTCCAAGCAAAGAATAGTTCCTCCAAGCAAACAACTAATTTCTTCAAGCAAAGAATAGTTGCTCCAAGCAAACAACTAATTTCTCCAAGCAAAGAATAGTTCCTCCAAGCAAACAACTAATTTTTCCAAGCAAAGAATAGTTCCTCCAAGCAAACGACTAATTTCTCCAAGCAAAGAATAGTTCCTCCAAGCAAACAACTAATTTCTTCAAGCAAAGAATAGTTGCTCCAAGCAAACAACTAATTTCTCCAAGCAAAGAATAGTTCCTCCAAGCAAAAAATTTATTTCTCAAAGCAAAGAATACTTACTCCAAGCAAACAACTAATTTCTTCAAGCAAAGAATAGTTCCTCCAAGCAAACAAATAATTTTTCCAAGCAAAGAATAGTTCCTAAAAGCAAACAACTAATTTCTCCAAGCAAAGAATAGTTCCTCCAAGCAAACAACTAATTTTTCCAAGCAAAGAATAGTTCCTCCAAGCAAATAACTAATTTGTCCAAGCAGAGAATAGTTCCTCCAAGCAAATAACTAATTTCTCCAAGCAAAGAATAGTTCCTCCAAGCAAACAACTAATTTCTCCAAGCAAAGAATAGTTCCTCCAAGCAAACAAATAATTTCTCCAAGCAAAGAATAGTTCCTCCAAGCAAACAACTAATTTCTCCAAGCAAAGAATAGTTCCTCCAAGCAAACAAATAATTTCTCCAAGCAAAGAATAGTTCCTCCAAGCAAACAACTAATTTTTCCAAGCAAAGAATAGTTCCTCCAAGCAAACAACTAATTTCTCCAAGCAAAGAATAGTTCCTCCAAGCAAATAACTAATTTCTCCAAGCAAAGAATAGTTCCTCCAAGCAAATAACTAATTTCTCCAAGCAAAGAATAGTTCCTCCAAGCAAACAACTAATTTCTCCAAGCAAAGAATAGTTCCTCCAAGCAAACAACTAATTTCTTCAAGCAAGGAATAGTTGCTCCAAGCAAACAACTAATTTTTCCAAGAATCGAATAGTTCCTCCAAGCAAACAACTAATTTCTCCAAGCAAAGAATAGTTCCTCCAAGCAAATAACTAATTTCTCCAAGCAAACAACTAATTTCTCCAAGCAAACAACTAATTTCTCCAAGCAAAGAATAGTTCCTCCAAGCAAACAACTAATTTCTTCAAGCAAAGAATAGTTGCTCCAAGCAAACAACTAATTTCTCCAAGCAAAGAATAGTTCCTCCAAGCAAACAACTAATTTTTCCAAGCAAAGAATAGTTCCTCCAAGCAAACGACTAATTTCTCCAAGCAAAGAATAGTTCCTCCAAGCAAACAACTAATTTCTTCAAGCAAAGAATAGTTGCTCCAAGCAAACAACTAATTTCTCCAAGCAAAGAATAGTTCCTCCAAGCAAAAAATTTATTTCTCAAAGCAAAGAATACTTCCTCCAAGCAAACAACTAATTTCTTCAAGCAAAGAATAGTTCCTCCAAGCAAACAAATAATTTTTCCAAGCAAAGAATAGTTCCTAAAAGCAAACAACTAATTTCTCCAAGCAAAGAATAGTTCCTCCAAGCAAACAACTAATTTTTCCAAGCAAAGAATAGTTCCTCCAAGCAAATAACTAATTTGTCCAAGCAGAGAATAGTTCCTCCAAGCAAATAATTAATTTCTCCAAGCAAAGAATAGTTCCTCCAAGCAAACAACTAATTTCTCCAAGCAAAGAATAGTTCCTCCAAGCAAACAACTAATTTTTAAAAGCAAAGAATAGTTCCTCCAAGCAAACAACTAATTTCTCCAAGCAAAGAATAGTTCCTCCAAGCAAACAAATAATTTCTCCAAGCAAAGAATAGTTCCTCCAAGCAAACAACTAATTTTTCCAAGCAAAGAATAGTTCCTCCAAGCAAACAACTAATTTCTCCAAGCAAAGAATAGTTCCTCCAAGCAAATAACTAATTTCTCCAAGCAAAGAATAGTTCCTCCAAGCAAACAACTAGTTTCTCCAAGCAAAGAATAGTTCCTCCAAGCAAACAACTAATTTTTCCAAGCAAAGAATAGTTCCTCCAAGCAAATAACTAATTTCTCCAAGCAAAGAATAGTTGCTCCAAGCAAACAACTACTTTCTCCAAGCAAAGAATAGTTCCTCCAAGCAAACAACTAATTTCTCCAAGCGAAGAATAGTTCCTCCAAGCAAACAACTAATTTCTCCAAGCAAAGAATAGTTCCTCCAAGCAAACAACTAATTTCTTCAAGCAAAGAATAGTTGCTCCAAGCAAACAACTAATTTCTCCAAGAATAGAATAGTTCCTCCAAGCAAATAATTTATTTCTCTAAGCAAAGAATACTTCCTCCAAGCAAATAACTAATTTCTCCAAGCAAATAACCTATCTGCCCAAGCAAAGAATAGTTCCTCCAAGCTAATAACTAATTTCTCCAAGCAAAGAATAGTTCCTCCAAGCAAACAAATAATTTTTCCAAGCAAAGAATAGTTCCTCCAAGCAAACAACTAATTTCTCCAAGCAAAGAATAGTTCCTCCAAGCAAACAACTAATTTTTCCAAGCAAAGAATAGTTCCTCCAAGCAAATAACTAATTTCTCCAAGCAGAGAATAGTTCCTCCAAGCAAATAACTAATTTCTCCAAGCAAAGAATAGTTGCTCCAAGCAAACAACTAATTTCTCCAAGCAAAGAATAGTTCCTCCAAGCAAACAACTAATTTCTCCAAGAATAGAATAGTTCCTCCAAGCAAACAACTAATTTCTCCAAGCAAAGAATAGTTCCTCCAAGCAAATAACTAATTTCTCCAAGCAAACAACTAATTTCTCCAAGCAAAGAATAGTTCCTCCAAGCAAACAACTAACTTCTTCAAGCAAAGAATAGTTGCTCCAAGCAAACAACTAATTTCTCCAAGCAAAGAATAGTTGCTCCAAGCAAACAACTAATTTCTCCAAGCAAAGAATAGTTCCTCCAAGCAAAAAATTTATTTCTCAAAGCAAAGAATACTTCCTCCAAGCAAACAACTAATTTCTTCAAGCAAAGAATAGTTCCTCCAAGCAAACAAATAATTTTTCCAAGCAAAGAATAGTTCCTAAAAGCAAACAACTAATTTCTCCAAGCAAAGAATAGTTCCTCCAAGCAAACAACTAATTTTTCCAAGCAAAGAATAGTTCCTCCAAGCAAATAACTAATTTGTCCAAGCAGAGAATAGTTCCTCCAAGCAAATAACTAATTTCTCCAAGCAAAGAATAGTTGCTCCAAGCAAACAACTAATTTCTCCAAGCAAAGAATAGTTCCTCCAAGCAAACAACTAATTTCTCCAAGCAAAGAATAGTTGCTCCAAGCAAACAAATAATTTCTCCAAGCAAAGAATAGTTCCTCCAAGCAAACAACTAATTTTTCCAAGCAAAGAATAGTTCCTCCAAGCAAACAACTAATTTCTCCAAGCAAAGAATAGTTCCTCCAAGCAAATAACTAATTTCTCCAAGCAAAGAATAGTTCCTCCAAGCAAACAACTAGTTTCTCCAAGCAAAGAATAGTTCCTCCAAGCAAACAACTAATTTTTCCAAGCAAAGAATAGTTCCTCCAAGCAAATAACTAATTTCTCCAAGCAAAGAATAGTTGCTCCAAGCAAACAACTACTTTCTCCAAGCAAAGAATAGTTCCTCCAAGCAAACAACTAATTTCTCCAAGCGAAGAATAGTTCCTCCAAGCAAACAACTAATTTCTCCAAGCAAAGAATAGTTCCTCCAAGCAAACAACTAATTTCTTCAAGCAAAGAATAGTTGCTCCAAGCAAACAACTAATTTCTCCAAGAATAGAATAGTTCCTCCAAGCAAATAATTTATTTCTCTAAGCAAAGAATACTTCCTCCAAGCAAATAACTAATTTCTCCAAGCAAATAACCTATCTGCCCAAGCAAAGAATAGTTCCTCCAAGCTAATAACTAATTTCTCCAAGCAAAGAATAGTTCCTCCAAGCAAACAAATAATTTTTCCAAGCAAAGAATAGTTCCTCCAAGCAAACAACTAATTTCTCCAAGCAAAGAATAGTTCCTCCAAGCAAACAACTAATTTTTCCAAGCAAAGAATAGTTCCTCCAAGCAAATAACTAATTTCTCCAAGCAGAGAATAGTTCCTCCAAGCAAATAACTAATTTCTCCAAGCAAAGAATAGTTGCTCCAAGCAAACAACTAATTTCTCCAAGCAAAGAATAGTTCCTCCAAGCAAACAACTAATTTCTCCAAGAATAGAATAGTTCCTCCAAGCAAACAACTAATTTCTCCAAGCAAAGAATAGTTCCTCCAAGCAAATAACTAATTTCTCCAAGCAAACAACTAATTTCTCCAAGCAAAGAATAGTTCCTCCAAGCAAACAACTAACTTCTTCAAGCAAAGAATAGTTGCTCCAAGCAAACAACTAATTTCTCCAAGCAAAGAATAGTTGCTCCAAGCAAACAACTAATTTCTCCAAGCAAAGAATAGTTCCTCCAAGCAAAAAATTTATTTCTCAAAGCAAAGAATACTTCCTCCAAGCAAACAACTAATTTCTTCAAGCAAAGAATAGTTCCTCCAAGCAAACAAATAATTTTTCCAAGCAAAGAATAGTTCCTAAAAGCAAACAACTAATTTCTCCAAGCAAAGAATAGTTCCTCCAAGCAAACAACTAATTTTTCCAAGCAAAGAATAGTTCCTCCAAGCAAATAACTAATTTGTCCAAGCAGAGAATAGTTCCTCCAAGCAAATAACTAATTTCTCCAAGCAAAGAATAGTTCCTCCAAGCAAACAACTAATTTCTCCAAGCAAAGAATAGTTCCTCCAAGCAAACAACTAATTTCTCCAAGCAAAGAATAGTTGCTCCAAGCAAACAAATAATTTCTCCAAGCAAAGAATAGTTCCTCCAAGCAAACAACTAATTTTTCCAAGCAAAGAATAGTTCCTCCAAGCAAACAACTAATTTCTCCAAGCAAAGAATAGTTCCTCCAAGCAAATAACTAATTTCTCCAAGCAAAGAATAGTTCCTCCAAGCAAACAACTAATTTCTCCAAGCAAAGAATAGTTCCTCCAAGCAAACAAATAATTTCTTCAAGCAAAGAATAGTTGCTCCAAGCAAACAACTAATTTTTCCAAGAATCGAATAGTTCCTCCAAGCAAATAATTTATTTCTCCAAGCAAAGAATACTTCCTCCAAGCAAATAACTAATTTCTCCAAGCAAATAACCTATCTGCCCAAGCAAAGAATAGTTCTTCCAAGCTAATAACTAATTTCTCCAAGCAAAGAATAGTTCCTCCAAGCAAACAACTAGTTTCTCCAAGCAAAGAATAGTTCCTCCAAGCAAACAACTAATTTTTCCAAGCAAAGAATAGTTCCTCCAAGCAAATAACTAATTTCTCCAAGCCAAGAATAGTTGCTCCAAGCAAACAACTAATTTCTCCAAGCAAAGAATAGTTCCTCCAAGCAAACAACTAATTTCTCCAAGCAAAGAATAGTTCCTCCAAGCAAACAACTAATTTCTCCAAGCAAAGAATAGTTCCTCCAAGCAAACAACTAATTTCTTCAAGCAAAGAATAGTTGCTCCAAGCAAACAACTAATTTCTCCAAGAATAGAATAGTTCCTCCAAGCAAATAATTTATTTCTCTAAGCAAAGAATACTTCCTCCAAGCAAATAACTAATTTCTCCAAGCAAATAACCTATCTGCCCAAGCAAAGAATAGTTCCTCCAAGCTAATAACTAATTTCTCCAAGCAAAGAATAGTTCCTCCAAGCAAACAAATAATTTTTCCAAGCAAAGAATAGTTCCTCCAAGCAAACAACTAATTTCTCCAAGCAAAGAATAGTTCCTCCAAGCAAACAACTAATTTTTCCAAGCAAAGAATAGTTCCTCCAAGCAAATAACTAATTTCTCCAAGCAGAGAATAGTTCCTCCAAGCAAATAACTAATTTCTCCAAGCAAAGAATAGTTGCTCCAAGCAAACAACTAATTTCTCCAAGCAAAGAATAGTTCCTCCAAGCAAACAACTAATTTCTCCAAGAATAGAATAGTTCCTCCAAGCAAATAATTTATTTCTCCAAGCAAAGAATAGTTCCTCCAAGCTAATAATTAATTTCTCCAAGCAAAGAATAGTTCCTCCAAGCAAATAACTAATTTCTCCAAGCAAAGAATAGTTCCTCCAAGCAAATAACTAATTTTTCCAAGCAAAAAATAGTTCCTCCAAGCAAATAACTAATTTCTCCAAGCAAAGAATAGTTCCTCCAAGCAAATAACTAATTTCTCCAAGCAAAGAATAGTTCCTCCAAGCAAATAACTAATTTCTCCAAGCAAAGAATAGTTCCTCCAAGCAAACAACTAATTTCTCCAAGCAAAGAATAGTTGCTCCAAGCAAACAACTAATTTCTCCAAGCAAAGAATAGTTGCTCCAAGCAAACAACTAATTTCTACAAGCAAAGAATAGTTCTTCCAATCAAACAACTAATTTCACCAAGCAAAGAATAGTTGCTCCAAGCAAATAACTAATTTGTCCAAGCAGAGAATAGTTCCTCCAAGCAAATAACTAATTTCTCCAAGCAAAGAATAGTTGCTCCAAGCAAACAACTAACTTCTCCAAGCAAAGAATAGTTCCTCCAAGCAAACAACTAATTTCTCCAAGCAAAGAATAGTTCCTCCAAGCAAACAACTAATTTCTCCAAGCAAAGAATAGTTCCTCCAAGCAAACAACTAATTTTTCCAAGCAAAGAATAGTTCCTCCAAGCAAATAACTAATTTCTTCAAGCAAATAACCTATCTGCCCAAGCAAAGAATAGTTCTTCCAAGCTAATAACTAATTTCTCCAAGCAAAGAATAGTTCCTCCAAGCAAACAACTAGTTTCTCCAAGCAAAGAATAGTTCCTCCAAGCAAACAACTAATTTTTCCAAGCAAAGAATAGTTCCTCCAAGCAAATAACTAATTTCTCCAAGCCAAGAATAGTTGCTCCAAGCAAACAACTAATTTCTCCAAGCAAAGAATAGTTCCTCCAAGCAAACAACTAATTTCTCCAAGCAAAGAATAGTTCCTCCAAGCAAACAACTAATTTCTCCAAGCAAAGAATAGTTCCTCCAAGCAAACAACTAATTTCTTCAAGCAAAGAATAGTTGCTCCAAGCAAACAACTAATTTCTCCAAGAATAGAATAGTTCCTCCAAGCAAATAATTTATTTCTCTAAGCAAAGAATACTTCCTCCAAGCAAATAACTAATTTCTCCAAGCAAATAACCTATCTGCCCAAGCAAAGAATAGTTCCTCCAAGCTAATAACTAATTTCTCCAAGCAAAGAATAGTTCCTCCAAGCAAACAAATAATTTTTCCAAGCAAAGAATAGTTCCTCCAAGCAAACAACTAATTTCTCCAAGCAAAGAATAGTTCCTCCAAGCAAACAACTAATTTTTCCAAGCAAAGAATAGTTCCTCCAAGCAAATAACTAATTTCTCCAAGCAAAGAATAGTTGCTCCAAGCAAACAACTAATTTCTCCAAGCAAAGAATAGTTCCTCCAAGCAAATAACTAATTTCTCCAAGCAAAGAATTGTTCCTCCAAGCAAATAACTAATTTCTCCAAGCAAAGAATAGTTCCTCCAAGCAAATAACTAATTTCTCCAAGCAAAGAATAGTTCCTCCAAGCAAATAACTAATTTCTCCAAGCAAAGAATAGTTCCTCCAAGCAAACAACTAATTTCTCCAAGCAAAGAATAGTTGCTCCAAGCAAACAACTAATTTCTCCAAGCAAAGAATAGTTGCTCCAAGCAAACAACTAATTTCTACAAGCAAAGAATAGTTCTTCCAATCAAACAACTAATTTCACCAAGCAAAGAATAGTTGCTCCAAGCAAATAACTAATTTGTCCAAGCAGAGAATAGTTCCTCCAAGCAAATAACTAATTTCTCCAAGCAAAGAATAGTTGCTCCAAGCAAACAACTAACTTCTCCAAGCAAAGAATAGTTCCTCCAAGCAAAGAATAGTTCCTCCAAGCAAACAACTAATTTCTCCAAGCAAAGAATAGTTCCTCCAAGCAAACAACTAATTTTTCCAAGCAAAGAATAGTTCCTCCAAGCAAATAACTAATTTCTTCAAGCAAATAACCTATCTGCCCAAGCAAAGAATAGTTCTTCCAAGCTAATAACTAATTTCTCCAAGCAAAGAATAGTTCCTCCAAGCAAACAACTAGTTTCTCCAAGCAAAGAATAGTTCCTCCAAGCAAACAACTAATTTTTCCAAGCAAAGAATAGTTCCTCCAAGCAAATAACTAATTTCTCCAAGCCAAGAATAGTTGCTCCAAGCAAACAACTAATTTCTCCAAGCAAAGAATAGTTCCTCCAAGCAAACAACTAATTTCTCCAAGCAAAGAATAGTTCCTCCAAGCAAACAACTAATTTCTCCAAGCAAAGAATAGTTCCTCCAAGCAAACAACTAATTTCTTCAAGCAAAGAATAGTTGCTCCAAGCAAACAACTAATTTCTCCAAGAATAGAATAGTTCCTCCAAGCAAATAATTTATTTCTCTAAGCAAAGAATACTTCCTCCAAGCAAATAACTAATTTCTCCAAGCAAATAACCTATCTGCCCAAGCAAAGAATAGTTCCTCCAAGCTAATAACTAATTTCTCCAAGCAAAGAATAGTTCCTCCAAGCAAACAAATAATTTTTCCAAGCAAAGAATAGTTCCTCCAAGCAAACAACTAATTTCTCCAAGCAAAGAATAGTTCCTCCAAGCAAACAACTAATTTCTCCAAGCAGAGAATAGTTCTTCCAAGCAAATAACTAATTTCTCCAAGCAAAGAATAGTTGCTCCAAGCAAACAACTAATTTCTCCAAGCAAAGAATAGTTCCTCCAAGCAAACAACTAATTTCTCCAAGAATAGAATAGTTCCTCCAAGCAAATAATTTATTTCTCCAAGCAAAGAATAGTTCCTCCAAGCTAATAACTAATTTCTCCAAGCAAAGAATAGTTCCTCCAAGCAAATAACTAATTTCTCCAAGCAAAGAATAGTTCCTCCAAGCAAATAACTAATTTTTCCAAGCAAAAAATAGTTCCTCCAAGCAAACAACTAATTTCTCTAAGCAAAGAATAGTTCATCCAAGCCAACAACTAATTTTTCCAAGCAAAGAATAGTTCCTCCAAGCAAATAACTAATTTCTCCAAGCAAAGAATAGTTCCTCCAAGCAAATAACTAATTTCTCCAAGCAAAGAATTGTTCCTCCAAGCAAATAACTAATTTCTCCAAGCAAAGAATAGTTCCTCCAAGCAAATAACTAATTTCTCCAAGCAAAGAATAGTTCCTCCAAGCAAATAACTAATTTCTCCAAGCAAAGAATAGTTCCTCCAAGCAAACAACTAATTTCTCCAAGCAAAGAATAGTTGCTCCAAGCAAACAACTAATTTCTCCAAGCAAAGAATAGTTGCTCCAAGCAAACAACTAATTTCTACAAGCAAAGAATAGTTCTTCCAATCAAACAACTAATTTCACCAAGCAAAGAATAGTTGCTCCAAGCAAATAACTAATTTGTCCAAGCAGAGAATAGTTCCTCCAAGCAAATAACTAATTTCTCCAAGCAAAGAATAGTTGCTCCAAGCAAACAACTAACTTCTCCAAGCAAAGAATAGTTCCTCCAAGCAAACAACTAATTTCTCCAAGCAAAGAATAGTTCCTCCAAGCAAACAACTAATTTCTCCAAGCAAAGAATAGTTGCTCCAAGCCAACAACTAATTTCTACAAGCAAGGAATAGTTCCTCCAAGCAAACAAATAATTTTTCCAAGCAAAGAATAGTTCCTCCAAGCAAACAACTAATTTCTCCAAGCAAAGAATAGTTCCTCCAAGCAAACAACTAATTTTTCCAAGCAAAGAATAGTTCCTCCAAGCAAATAACTAATTTCTCCAAGCAGAGAATAGTTCCTCCAAGCAAATAACTAATTTCTCCAAGCAAAGAATAGTTGCTCCAAGCAAACAACTAATTTCTCCAACCAAAGAATAGTTCCTCCAAGCAAACAACTAATTTCTCCAAGAATAGAATAGTTCCTCCAAGCAAATAATTTATTTCTCCAAGCTAAGAATACTTCCTCCAAGCAAATAACTAATTTCTCCAAGCAAATAACTAATTTCTCCAAGCAAAGAATAGTTCCTCCAAGCAAACAACTAATTTCTCCAAGCAAAGAATAGTTGCTCCAAGCAAATAACTAATTTGTCCAAGCAGAGAATAGTTCCTCCAAGCAAATAACTAATTTCTCCAAGCAAAGAATAGTTGCTCCAAGCAAACAACTAACTTCTCCAAGCAAAGAATAGTTCCTCCAAGCAAACAACTAATTTCTCCAAGCAAAGAATAGTTCCTCCAAGCAAACAACTAATTTCTCCAAGCAAAGAATAGTTGCTCCAAGCAAACAACTAATTTCTACAAGCAAGGAATAGTTCCTCCAAGCAAACAAATAATTTTTCCAAGCAAAGAATAGTTCCTCCAAGCAAACAACTAATTTCTCCAAGCAAAGAATAGTTCCTCCAAGCAAACAACTAATTTTTCCAAGCAAAGAATAGTTCCTCCAAGCAAATAACTAATTTCTCCAAGCAGAGAATAGTTCCTCCAAGCAAATAACTAATTTCTCCAAGCAAAGAATAGTTGCTCCAAGCAAACAACTAATTTCTCCAACCAAAGAATAGTTCCTCCAAGCAAACAACTAATTTCTCCAAGAATAGAATAGTTCCTCCAAGCAAATAATTTATTTCTCCAAGCTAAGAATACTTCCTCCAAGCAAATAACTAATTTCTCCAAGCAAATAACTAATTTCTCCAAGCAAAGAATAGTTCCTCCAAGCAAACAACTAATTTCTCCAAGCAAAGAATAGTTCCTCCAAGCAAACAACTAATTTCTTCAAGCAAAGAATAGTTGCTCCAAGCAAACAACTAATTTCTCCAAGAATAGAATAGTTCCTCCAAGCAAATAATTTATTTCTCTAAGCAAAGAATACTTCCTCCAAGCAAATAACTAATTTCTCCCAGCAAATAACCTATCTGCCCAAGCAAAGAATAGTTCCTCCAAGCTAATAACTAATTTCTCCAAGCAAAGAATAGTTCCTCCAAGCAAACAAATAATTTTTCCAAGCAAAGAATAGTTCCTCCAAGCAAACAACTAATTTCTCCAAGCAAATAATAGTTCCTCCAAGCAAACAACTAATTTTTCCAAGCAAAGAATAGTTCCTCCAAGCAAATAACTAATTTCTCCAAGCAGAGAATAGTTCCTCCAAGCAAATAACTAATTTCTCCAAGCAAAGAATAGTTGCTCCAAGCAAACAACTAATTTCTCCAAGCAAAGAATAGTTCCTCCAAGCAAACAACTAATTTCTCCAAGAATAGAATAGTTCCTCCAAGCAAACAACTAATTTCTCCAAGCAAAGAATAGTTCCTCCAAGCAAATAACTAATTTCTCCAAGCAAACAACTAATTTCTCCAAGCAAAGAATAGTTCCTCCAAGCAAACAACTAACTTCTTCAAGCAAAGAATAGTTGCTCCAAGCAAACAACTAATTTCTCCAAGCAAAGAATAGTTCCTCCAAGCAAACAACTAATTTTTCCAAGCAAAGAATAGTTCCTCCAAGCAAACGACTAATTTCTCCAAGCAAAGAATAGTTCCTCCAAGCAAACAACTAATTTCTTCAAGCAAAGAATAGTTGCTCCAAGCAAACAACTAATTTCTCCAAGCAAAGAATAGTTCCTCCAAGCAAAAAATTTATTTCTCAAAGCAAAGAATACTTCCTCCAAGCAAACAACTAATTTCTTCAAGCAAAGAATAGTTCCTCCAAGCAAACAAATAATTTTTCCAAGCAAAGAATAGTTCCTAAAAGCAAACAACTAATTTCTCCAAGCAAAGAATAGTTCCTCCAAGCAAACAACTAATTTTTCCAAGCAAAGAATAGTTCCTCCAAGCAAATAACTAATTTGTCCAAGCAGAGAATAGTTCCTCCAAGCAAATAACTAATTTCTCCAAGCAAAGAATAGTTCCTCCAAGCAAACAACTAATTTCTCCAAGCAAAGAATAGTTCCTCCAAGCAAACAACTAATTTCTCCAAGCAAAGAATAGTTCCTCCAAGCAAACAACTAATTTCTCCAAGCAAAGAATAGTTCCTCCAAGCAAACAAATAATTTCTCCAAGCAAAGAATAGTTCCTCCAAGCAAACAACTAATTTTTCCAAGCAAAGAATAGTTCCTCCAAGCAAACAACTAATTTCTCCAAGCAAAGAATAGTTCCTCCAAGCAAATAACTAATTTCTCCAAGCAAAGAATAGTTCCTCCAAGCAAACAACTAATTTCTCCAAGCAAAGAATAGTTCCTCCAAGCAAACAACTAATTTCTTCAAGCAAAGAATAGTTGCTCCAAGCAAACAACTAATTTTTCCAAGAATCGAATAGTTCCTCCAAGCAAATAATTAATTTCTCCAAGCAAAGAATACTTCCTCCAAGCAAATAACTAATTTCTCCAAGCAAATAACCTATCTGCCCAAGCAAAGAATAGTTCCTCCAAGCTAATAACTAATTTCTCCAAGCAAAGAATAGTTCCTCCAAGCAAACAACTAGTTTCTCCAAGCAAAGAATAGTTCCTCCAAGCAAACAACTAATTTCTCCAAGCAAAGAATAGTTCCTCCAAGCAAATAACTAATTTCTCCAAGCAAAGAATAGTTGCTCCAAGCAAACAACTAATTTCTCCAAGCAAAGAATAGTTCCTCCAAGCAAACAACTAATTTCTCCAAGCAAAGAATAGTTCCTCCAAGCAAACAACTAATTTCTCCAAGCAAAGAATAGTTCCTCCAAGCAAACAACTAATTTCTTCAAGCAAAGAATAGTTGCTCCAAGCAAACAACTAATTTCTCCAAGAATAGAATAGTTCCTCCAAGCAAATAATTTATTTCTCTAAGCAAAGAATACTTCCTCCAAGCAAATAACTAATTTCTCCAAGCAAATAACCTATCTGCCCAAGCAAAGAATAGTTCCTCCAAGCTAATAACTAATTTCTCCAAGCAAAGAATAGTTCCTCCAAGCAAACAAATAATTTTTCCAAGCAAAGAATAGTTCCTCCAAGCAAACAACTAATTTCTCCAAGCAAAGAATAGTTCCTCCAAGCAAACAACTAATTTTTCCAAGCAAAGAATAGTTCCTCCAAGCAAATAACTAATTTCTCCAAGCAAAGAATAGTTCCTCCAAGCAAATAACTAATTTCTCCAAGCAAAGAATAGTTGCTCCAAGCAAACAACTAATTTCTCCAAGCAAAGAATAGTTCCTCCAAGCAAACAACTAATTTCTCCAAGAATAGAATAGTTCCTCCAAGCAAATAATTTATTTCTCCAAGCAAAGAATAGTTCCTCCATAGCTAATTTCTCCAAGCAAAGAATAGTTCCTCCAAGCAAATAACTAATTTCTCCAAGCAAAGAATAGTTCCTCCAAGCAAATAACTAATTTTTCCAAGCAAAAAATAGTTCCTCCAAGCAAACAACTAATTTCTCCAAGCAAAGAATAGTTCCTCCAAGCCAACAACTAATTTTTCCAAGCAAAGAATAGTTCCTCCAAGCAAATAACTAATTTCTCCAAGCAAAGAATAGTTCCTCCAAGCAAATAACTAATTTCTCCAAGCAAAGAATTGTTCCTCCAAGCAAATAACTAATTTCTCCAAGCAAAGAATAGTTCCTCCAAGCAAATAACTAATTTCTCCAAGCAAAGAATAGTTCCTCCAAGCAAATAACTAATTTCTCCAAGCAAAGAATAGTTCCTCCAAGCAAACAACTAATTTCTCCAAGCAAAGAATAGTTCCTCCAAGCAAAAAACTAATTTCTCCAAGCAAAGAATAGTTGCTCCAAGCAAACAACTAATTTCTACAAGCAAAGAATAGTTCTTCCAATCAAACAACTAATTTCACCAAGCAAAGAATAGTTCCTCCAAGCAAATAACTAATTTGTCCAAGCAGAGAATAGTTCCTCCAAGCAAATAACTAATTTCTCCAAGCAAAGAATAGTTGCTCCAAGCAAACAACTAACTTCTCCAAGCAAAGAATAGTTCCTCCAAGCTAATAACTAATTTCTCCAAGCAAAGAATAGTTCCTCCAAGCAAACAAATAATTTTTCCAAGCCAAGAATAGTTCCTCCAAGCAAACAACTAATTTCTCCAAGCAAAGAATAGTTCCTCCAAGCAAACAACTAATTTTTCCAAGCAAAGAATAGTTCCTCCAAGCAAATAACTAATTTCTCCAAGCAAAGAATAGTTGCTCCAAGCAAACAACTAATTTCTCCAAGCAAAGAATAGTTCCTCCAAGCAAACAACTAATTTCTCCAAGCAAAGAATAGTTCCTCCAAGCAAACAACTAATTTCTCCAAGCAAAGAATAGTTCCTCCAAGCAAACAACTAATTTCTTCAAGCAAAGAATAGTTTCTCCAAGCAAACAACTAATTTCTCCAAGAATAGAATAGTTCCTCCAAGCAAATAATTTATTTCTCCAAGCAAAGAATACTTCCTCCAAGCAAATAACTAATTTCTCCAAGCAAATAACCTATCTGCCCAAGCAAAGAATAGTTCCTCCAAGCTAATAACTAATTTCTCCAAGCAAAGAATAGTTCCTCCAAGCAAACAAATAATTTTTCCAAGCAAAGAATAGTTCCTCCAAGCAAACAACTAATTTCTCCAAGCAAAGAATAGTTCCTAGAAGCAAACAACTAATTTTTCCAAGCAAAGAATAGTTCCTCCAAGCAAATAACTAATTTCTCCAAGAATAGAATAGTTCCTCCAAGCAAATAATTTATTTCTCCAAGCAAAGAATAGTTCCTCCAAGCTAATAACTAATTTCTCCAAGCAAAGAATAGTTCCTCCAAGCAAATAACTAATTTCTCCAAGCAAAGAATAGTTCCTCCAAGCAAATAACTAATTTTTCCAAGCAAAAAATAGTTCCTCCAAGCAAACAACTAATTTCTCCAAGCAAAGAATAGTTCCTCCAAGCCAACAACTAATTTTTCCAAGCAAAGAATAGTTCCTCCAAGCAAATAACTAATTTCTCCAAGCAAAGAATAGTTCCTCCAAGCAAATAACTAATTTCTCCAAGCAAAGAATTGTTCCTCCAAGCAAATAACTAATTTCTCCAAGCAAAGAATAGTTCCTCCAAGCAAATAACTAATTTCTCCAAGCAAAGAATAGTTCCTCCAAGCAAATAACTAATTTCTCCAAGCAAAGAATAGTTCCTCCAAGCAAACAACTAATTTCTCCAAGCAAAGAATAGTTGCTCCAAGCAAACAACTAATTTCTCCAAGCAAAGAATAGTTGCTCCAAGCAAACAACTAATTTCTACAAGCAAAGAATAGTTCTTCCAATCAAACAACTAATTTCACCAAGCAAAGAATAGTTCCTCCAAGCAAATAACTAATTTGTCCAAGCAGAGAATAGTTCCTCCAAGCAAATAACTAATTTCTCCAAGCAAAGAATAGTTGCTCCAAGCAAACAACTAACTTCTCCAAGCAAAGAATAGTTCCTCCAAGCAAATAACTAATTTCTCCAAGCAAAGAATAGTTCCTCCAAGCAAATAACTAATTTCTCCAAGCAAAGAATAGTTCCTCCAAGCAAACAACTAATTTCTCCAAGCAAAGAATAGTTCCTCCAAGCAAACAACTAATTTCTCCAAGCAAAGAATAGTTGCTCCAAGCAAACAACTAATTTCTACAAGCAAAGAATAGTTCTTCCAATCAAACAACTAATTTCACCAAGCAAAGAATAGTTCCTCCAAGCAAATAACTAATTTGTCCAAGCAGAGAATAGTTCCTCCAAGCAAATAACTAATTTCTCCAAGCAAAGAATAGTTGCTCCAAGCAAACAACTAACTTCTCCAAGCAAAGAATAGTTCCTCCAAGCAAACAACTAATTTCTCCAAGCAAAGAATAGTTCCTCCAAGCAAACAACTAATTTCTCCAAGCAAAGAATAGTTCCTCCAAGCAAACAACTAATTTCTACAAGCAAGGAATAGTTCCTCCAAGCAAACAAATAATTTTTCAAAGCAAAGAATAGTTCCTCCAAGCAAACAACTAATTTCTCCAAGCAAAGAATAGTTCCTCCAAGCAAACAACTAATTTTTCCAAGCAAAGAATAGTTCCTCCAAGCAAATAACTAATTTCTCCAAGCAGAGAATAGTTCCTCCAAGCAAATAACTAATTTCTCCAAGCAAAGAATAGTTGCTCCAAGCAAACAACTAATTTCTCCAACCAAAGAATAGTTCCTCCAAGCAAACAACTAATTTCTCCAAGAATAGAATAGTTCCTCCAAGCAAATAATTTATTTCTCCAAGCAAAGAATACTTCCTCCAAGCAAATAACTAATTTCTCCAAGCAAATAACTAATTTCTCCAAGCAAAGAATAGTTCCTCCAAGCAAACAACTAATTTCTCCAAGCAAAGAATAGTTCCTCCAAGCAAACAACTAATTTCTTCAAGCAAAGAATAGTTGCTCCAAGCAAACAACAAATTTCTCCAAGAATAGAATAGTTCCTCCAAGCAAATAATTTATTTCTCCAAGCAAAGAATACTTCCTCCAAGCAAATAACTAATTTCTCCAAGCAAATAACCTATCTGCCCAAGCAAAGAATAGTTCCTCCAAGCTAATAACTAATTTCTCCAAGCAAAGAATAGTTCCTCCAAGCAAACAAATAATTTTTCCAAGCCAAGAATAGTTCCTCCAAGCAAACAACTAATTTCTCCAAGCAAAGAATAGTTCCTCCAAGCAAACAACTAATTTTTCCAAGCAAAGAATAGTTCCTCCAAGCAAATAACTAATTTCTCCAAGCAAAGAATAGTTGCTCCAAGCAAACAACTAATTTCTCCAAGCAAAGAATAGTTCCTCCAAGCAAACAACTAATTTCTCCAAGCAAAGAATAGTTCCTCCAAGCAAACAACTAATTTCTCCAAGCAAAGAATAGTTCCTCCAAGCAAACAACTAATTTCTTCAAGCAAAGAATAGTTGCTCCAAGCAAATAACTAATTTCTCCAAGAATAGAATAGTTCCTCCAAGCAAATAATTTATTTCTCCAAGCAAAGAATACTTCCTCCAAGCAAATAACTAATTTCTCCAAGCAAATAACCTATCTGCCCAAGCAAAGAATAGTTCCTCCAAGCTAATAACTAATTTCTCCAAGCAAAGAATAGTTCCTCCAAGCAAACAAATAATTTTTCCAAGCAAAGAATAGTTCCTCCAAGCAAACAACTAATTTCTCCAAGCAAAGAATAGTTCCTCCAAGCAAACAACTAATTTTTCCAAGCAAAGAATAGTTCCTCCAAGCAAATAGCTAATTTCTCCAAGAATAGAATAGTTCCTCCAAGCAAATAATTTATTTCTCCAAGCAAAGAATAGTTCCTCCAAGCTAATAACTAATTTCTCCAAGCAAAGAATAGTTCCTCCAAGCAAATAACTAATTTCTCCAAGCAAAGAATAGTTCCTCCAAGCAAATAACTAATTTCTCCAAGCAAAGAATAGTTCCTCCAAGCAAATAACTAATTTTTCCAAGCAAAAAATAGTTCCTCCAAGCAAACAACTAATTTCTCCAAGCAAAGAATAGTTCCTCCAAGCCAACAACTAATTTTTCCAAGCAAAGAATAGTTCCTCCAAGCAAATAACTAATTTCTCCAAGCAAAGAATAGTTCCTCCAAGCAAATAACTAATTTCTCCAAGCAAAGAATTGTTCCTCCAAGCAAATAACTAATTTCTCCAAGCAAAGAATAGTTCCTCCAAGCAAATAACTAATTTCTCCAAGCAAAGAATAGTTCCTCCAAGCAAACAACTAATTTCTCCAAGCAAAGAATAGTTGCTCCAAGCAAACAACTAATTTCTCCAAGCAAAGAATAGTTGCTCCAAGCAAACAACTAATTTCTACAAGCAAAGAATAGTTCTTCCAATCAAACAACTAATTTCACCAAGCAAAGAATAGTTCCTCCAAGCAAATAACTAATTTGTCCAAGCAGAGAATAGTTCCTCCAAGCAAATAACTAATTTCTCCAAGCAAAGAATAGTTGCTCCAAGCAAACAACTAACTTCTCCAAGCAAAGAATAGTTCCTCCAAGCAAACCACTAATTTCTCCAAGCAAAGAATAGTTCCTCCAAGCAAACAACTAATTTCTCCAAGCAAAGAATAGTTCCTCCAAGCAAACAACTAATTTCTACAAGCAAGGAATAGTTCCTCCAAGCAAACAAATAATTTTTCAAAGCAAAGAATAGTTCCTCCAAGCAAACAACTAATTTCTCCAAGCAAAGAATAGTTCCTCCAAGCAAATAACTAATTTCTCCAAGCAAATAACTAATTTCTCCAAGCAAAGAATAGTTCCTCCAAGCAAACAACTAATTTCTCCAAGCAAAGAATAGTTCCTCCAAGCAAACAACTAATTTCTTCAAGCAAAGAATAGTTGCTCCAAGCAAACAACAAATTTCTCCAAGAATAGAATAGTTCCTCCAAGCAAATAATTTATTTCTCCAAGCAAAGAATACTTCCTCCAAGCAAATAACTAATTTCTCCAAGCAAATAACCTATCTGCCCAAGCAAAGAATAGTTCCTCCAAGCTAATAACTAATTTCTCCAAGCAAAGAATAGTTCCTCCAAGCAAACAAATAATTTTTCCAAGCCAAGAATAGTTCCTCCAAGCAAACAACTAATTTCTCCAAGCAAAGAATAGTTCCTCCAAGCAAACAACTAATTTTTCCAAGCAAAGAATAGTTCCTCCAAGCAAATAACTAATTTCTCCAAGCAAAGAATAGTTGCTCCAAGCAAACAACTAATTTCTCCAAGCAAAGAATAGTTCCTCCAAGCAAACAACTAATTTCTCCAAGCAAAGAATAGTTCCTCCAAGCAAACAACTAATTTCTCCAAGCAAAGAATAGTTCCTCCAAGCAAACAACTAATTTCTTCAAGCAAAGAATAGTTGCTCCAAGCAAACAACTAATTTCTCCAAGAATAGAATAGTTCCTCCAAGCAAATAATTTATTTCTCCAAGCAAAGAATACTTCCTCCAAGCAAATAACTAATTTCTCCAAGCAAAGAATAGTTCTTCCAATCAAACAACTAATTTCACCAAGCAAAGAATAGTTCCTCCAAGCAAACAACTAATTTCTCCAAGCAAAGAATAGTTCCTCCAAGCAAACAACTAATTTCTTCAAGCAAAGAATAGTTGCTCCAAGCAAACAACTAATTTCTCCAAGAATAGAATAGTTCCTCCAAGCAAATAATTTATTTCTCCAAGCAAAGAATACTTCCTCCAAGCAAATAACTAATTTCTCCAAGCAAATAACCTATCTGCCCAAGCAAAGAATAGTTCCTCCAAGCTAATAACTAATTTCTCCAAGCAAAGAATAGTTCCTCCAAGCAAACAAATAATTTTTCCAAGCAAAGAATAGTTCCTCCAAGCAAACAACTAATTTCTCCAAGCAAAGAATAGTTCCTCCAAGCAAACAACTAATTTTTCCAAGCAAAGAATAGTTCCTCCAAGCAAATAGCTAATTTCTCCAAGAATAGAATAGTTCCTCCAAGCAAATAATTTATTTCTCCAAGCAAAGAATAGTTCCTCCAAGCTAATAACTAATTTCTCCAAGCAAAGAATAGTTCCTCCAAGCAAATAACTAATTTCTCCAAGCAAAGAATAGTTCCTCCAAGCAAATAACTAATTTCTCCAAGCAAAGAATAGTTCCTCCAAGCAAATAACTAATTTTTCCAAGCAAAAAATAGTTCCTCCAAGCAAACAACTAATTTCTCCAAGCAAAGAATAGTTCCTCCAAGCCAACAACTAATTTTTCCAAGCAAAGAATAGTTCCTCCAAGCAAATAACTAATTTCTCCAAGCAAAGAATAGTTCCTCCAAGCAAATAACTAATTTCTCCAAGCAAAGAATTGTTCCTCCAAGCAAATAACTAATTTCTCCAAGCAAAGAATAGTTCCTCCAAGCAAATAACTAATTTCTCCAAGCAAAGAATAGTTCCTCCAAGCAAACAACTAATTTCTCCAAGCAAAGAATAGTTGCTCCAAGCAAACAACTAATTTCTCCAAGCAAAGAATAGTTCCTCCAAGCAAACAACTAATTTTTCCAAGCAAAGAATAGTTCCTCCAAGCAAATAGCTAATTTCTCCAAGAATAGAATAGTTCCTCCAAGCAAATAATTTATTTCTCCAAGCAAAGAATAGTTCCTCCAAGCTAATAACTAATTTCTCCAAGCAAAGAATAGTTCCTCCAAGCAAATAACTAATTTCTCCAAGCAAAGAATAGTTCCTCCAAGCAAACAACTAATTTCTCCAAGCAAAGAATAGTTCCTCCAAGCAAACAACTAATTTCTTCAAGCAAAGAATAGTTGCTCCAAGCAAACAACTAATTTCTCCAAGAATAGAATAGTTCCTCCAAGCAAATAATTTATTTCTCCAAGCAAAGAATACTTCCTCCAAGCAAATAACTAATTTCTCCAAGCAAAGAATAGTTCTTCCAATCAAACAACTAATTTCACCAAGCAAAGAATAGTTCCTCCAAGCAAACAACTAATTTCTCCAAGCAAAGAATAGTTCCTCCAAGCAAACAACTAATTTCTTCAAGCAAAGAATAGTTGCTCCAAGCAAACAACTAATTTCTCCAAGAATAGAATAGTTCCTCCAAGCAAATAATTTATTTCTCCAAGCAAAGAATACTTCCTCCAAGCAAATAACTAATTTCTCCAAGCAAATAACCTATCTGCCCAAGCAAAGAATAGTTCCTCCAAGCTAATAACTAATTTCTCCAAGCAAAGAATAGTTCCTCCAAGCAAACAAATAATTTTTCCAAGCAAAGAATAGTTCCTCCAAGCAAACAACTAATTTCTCCAAGCAAAGAATAGTTCCTCCAAGCAAACAACTAATTTTTCCAAGCAAAGAATAGTTCCTCCAAGCAAATAGCTAATTTCTCCAAGAATAGAATAGTTCCTCCAAGCAAATAATTTATTTCTCCAAGCAAAGAATAGTTCCTCCAAGCTAATAACTAATTTCTCCAAGCAAAGAATAGTTCCTCCAAGCAAATAACTAATTTCTCCAAGCAAAGAATAGTTCCTCCAAGCAAATAACTAATTTCTCCAAGCAAAGAATAGTTCCTCCAAGCAAATAACTAATTTTTCCAAGCAAAAAATAGTTCCTCCAAGCAAACAACTAATTTCTCCAAGCAAAGAATAGTTCCTCCAAGCCAACAACTAATTTTTCCAAGCAAAGAATAGTTCCTCCAAGCAAATAACTAATTTCTCCAAGCAAAGAATAGTTCCTCCAAGCAAATAACTAATTTCTCCAAGCAAAGAATTGTTCCTCCAAGCAAATAACTAATTTCTCCAAGCAAAGAATAGTTCCTCCAAGCAAATAACTAATTTCTCCAAGCAAAGAATAGTTCCTCCAAGCAAACAACTAATTTCTCCAAGCAAAGAATAGTTGCTCCAAGCAAACAACTAATTTCTCCAAGCAAAGAATAGTTGCTCCAAGCAAACAACTAATTTCTACAAGCAAAGAATAGTTCTTCCAATCAAACAACTAATTTCACCAAGCAAAGAATAGTTCCTCCAAGCAAATAACTAATTTGTCCAAGCAGAGAATAGTTCCTCCAAGCAAATAACTAATTTCTCCAAGCAAAGAATAGTTGCTCCAAGCAAACAACTAACTTCTCCAAGCAAAGAATAGTTCCTCCAAGCAAACCACTAATTTCTCCAAGCAAAGAATAGTTCCTCCAAGCAAACAACTAATTTCTCCAAGCAAAGAATAGTTCCTCCAAGCAAACAACTAATTTCTACAAGCAAGGAATAGTTCCTCCAAGCAAACAAATAATTTTTCAAAGCAAAGAATAGTTCCTCCAAGCAAACAACTAATTTCTCCAAGCAAAGAATAGTTCCTCCAAGCAAATAACTAATTTCTCCAAGCAAATAACTAATTTCTCCAAGCAAAGAATAGTTCCTCCAAGCAAACAACTAATTTCTCCAAGCAAAGAATAGTTCCTCCAAGCAAACAACTAATTTCTTCAAGCAAAGAATAGTTGCTCCAAGCAAACAACAAATTTCTCCAAGAATAGAATAGTTCCTCCAAGCAAATAATTTATTTCTCCAAGCAAAGAATACTTCCTCCAAGCAAATAACTAATTTCTCCAAGCAAATAACCTATCTGCCCAAGCAAAGAATAGTTCCTCCAAGCTAATAACTAATTTCTCCAAGCAAAGAATAGTTCCTCCAAGCAAACAAATAATTTTTCCAAGCCAAGAATAGTTCCTCCAAGCAAACAACTAATTTCTCCAAGCAAAGAATAGTTCCTCCAAGCAAACAACTAATTTTTCCAAGCAAAGAATAGTTCCTCCAAGCAAATAACTAATTTCTCCAAGCAAAGAATAGTTGCTCCAAGCAAACAACTAATTTCTCCAAGCAAAGAATAGTTCCTCCAAGCAAACAACTAATTTCTCCAAGCAAAGAATAGTTCCTCCAAGCAAACAACTAATTTCTCCAAGCAAAGAATAGTTCCTCCAAGCAAACAACTAATTTCTCCAAGAATAGAATAGTTCCTCCAAGCAAATAATTTATTTCTCTAAGCAAAGAATACTTCCTCCAAGCAAATAACTAATTTCTCCAAGCAAATAACCTATCTGCCCAAGCAAAGAATAGTTCCTCCAAGCTAATAACTAATTTCTCCAAGCAAAGAATAGTTCCTCCAAGCAAATAACTAATTTCTCCAAGAATAGAATAGTTCCTCCAAGCAAATAATTTATTTCTCCAAGCAAAGAATACTTCCTCCAAGCAAATAACTAATTTCTCCAAGCAAATAACCTATCTGCCCAAGCAAAGAATAGTTCCTCCAAGCTAATAACTAATTTCTCCAAGCAAAGAATAGTTCCTCCAAGCAAACAAATAATTTTTCCAAGCAAAGAATAGTTCCTCCAAGCAAACAACTAATTTCTCCAAGCAAAGAATAGTTCCTCCAAGCAAACAACTAATTTTTCCAAGCAAAGAATAGTTCCTCCAAGCAAATAGCTAATTTCTCCAAGAATAGAATAGTTCCTCCAAGCAAATAATTTATTTCTCCAAGCAAAGAATAGTTCCTCCAAGCTAATAACTAATTTCTCCAAGCAAAGAATAGTTCCTCCAAGCAAATAACTAATTTCTCCAAGCAAAGAATAGTTCCTCCAAGCAAATAACTAATTTCTCCAAGCAAAGAATAGTTCCTCCAAGCAAATAACTAATTTTTCCAAGCAAAAAATAGTTCCTCCAAGCAAACAACTAATTTCTCCAAGCAAAGAATAGTTCCTCCAAGCCAACAACTAATTTTTCCAAGCAAAGAATAGTTCCTCCAAGCAAATAACTAATTTCTCCAAGCAAAGAATAGTTCCTCCAAGCAAATAACTAATTTCTCCAAGCAAAGAATTGTTCCTCCAAGCAAATAACTAATTTCTCCAAGCAAAGAATAGTTCCTCCAAGCAAATAACTAATTTCTCCAAGCAAAGAATAGTTCCTCCAAGCAAACAACTAATTTCTCCAAGCAAAGAATAGTTGCTCCAAGCAAACAACTAATTTCTCCAAGCAAAGAATAGTTGCTCCAAGCAAACAACTAATTTTTCCAAGCAAAGAATAGTTCCTCCAAGCAAACAACTAATTTCTCCAAGCAAAGAATAGTTCCTCCAAGCAAATAACTAATTTGTCCAAGCAGAGAATAGTTCCTCCAAGCAAATAACTAATTTCTCCAAGCAAAGAATAGTTGCTCCAAGCAAACAACTAACTTCTCCAAGCAAAGAATAGTTCCTCCAAGCAAACCACTAATTTCTCCAAGCAAAGAATAGTTCCTCCAAGCAAACAACTAATTTCTCCAAGCAAAGAATAGTTCCTCCAAGCAAACAACTAATTTCTACAAGCAAGGAATAGTTCCTCCAAGCAAACAAATAATTTTTCAAAGCAAAGAATAGTTCCTCCAAGCAAACAACTAATTTCTCCAAGCAAAGAATAGTTCCTCCAAGCAAATAACTAATTTCTCCAAGCAAATAACTAATTTCTCCAAGCAAAGAATAGTTCCTCCAAGCAAACAACTAATTTCTCCAAGCAAAGAATAGTTCCTCCAAGCAAACAACTAATTTCTTCAAGCAAAGAATAGTTGCTCCAAGCAAACAACAAATTTCTCCAAGAATAGAATAGTTCCTCCAAGCAAATAATTTATTTCTCCAAGCAAAGAATACTTCCTCCAAGCAAATAACTAATTTCTCCAAGCAAATAACCTATCTGCCCAAGCAAAGAATAGTTCCTCCAAGCTAATAACTAATTTCTCCAAGCAAAGAATAGTTCCTCCAAGCAAACAAATAATTTTTCCAAGCCAAGAATAGTTCCTCCAAGCAAACAACTAATTTCTCCAAGCAAAGAATAGTTCCTCCAAGCAAACAACTAATTTTTCCAAGCAAAGAATAGTTCCTCCAAGCAAATAACTAATTTCTCCAAGCAAAGAATAGTTGCTCCAAGCAAACAACTAATTTCTCCAAGCAAAGAATAGTTCCTCCAAGCAAACAACTAATTTCTCCAAGCAAAGAATAGTTCCTCCAAGCAAACAACTAATTTCTCCAAGCAAAGAATAGTTCCTCCAAGCAAATAACTAATTTCTCCAAGCAAATAACCTATCTGCCCAAGCAAAGAATAGTTCCTCCAAGCTAATAACTAATTTCTCCAAGCAAAGAATAGTTCCTCCAAGCAAACAAATAATTTTTCCAAGCAAAGAATAGTTCCTCCAAGCAAACAACTAATTTCTCCAAGCAAAGAATAGTTCCTCCAAGCAAACAACTAATTTTTCCAAGCAAAGAATAGTTCCTCCAAGCAAATAGCTAATTTCTCCAAGAATAGAATAGTTCCTCCAAGCAAATAATTTATTTCTCCAAGCAAAGAATAGTTCCTCCAAGCTAATAACTAATTTCTCCAAGCAAAGAATAGTTCCTCCAAGCAAATAACTAATTTCTCCAAGCAAAGAATAGTTCCTCCAAGCAAATAACTAATTTCTCCAAGCAAAGAATAGTTCCTCCAAGCAAACAAATAATTTTTCCAAGCAAAGAATAGTTCCTCCAAGCAAACAACTAATTTCTCCAAGCAAAGAATAGTTCCTCCAAGCAAACAACTAATTTTTCCAAGCAAAGAATAGTTCCTCCAAGCAAATAGCTAATTTCTCCAAGAATAGAATAGTTCCTCCAAGCAAATAATTTATTTCTCCAAGCAAAGAATAGTTCCTCCAAGCTAATAACTAATTTCTCCAAGCAAAGAATAGTTCCTCCAAGCAAATAACTAATTTCTCCAAGCAAAGAATAGTTCCTCCAAGCAAATAACTAATTTCTCCAAGCAAAGAATAGTTCCTCCAAGCAAATAACTAATTTTTCCAAGCAAAAAATAGTTCCTCCAAGCAAACAACTAATTTCTCCAAGCAAAGAATAGTTCCTCCAAGCCAACAACTAATTTTTCCAAGCAAAGAATAGTTCCTCCAAGCAAATAACTAATTTCTCCAAGCAAAGAATAGTTCCTCCAAGCAAATAACTAATTTCTCCAAGCAAAGAATTGTTCCTCCAAGCAAATAACTAATTTCTCCAAGCAAAGAATAGTTCCTCCAAGCAAATAACTAATTTCTCCAAGCAAAGAATAGTTCCTCCAAGCAAACAACTAATTTCTCCAAGCAAAGAATAGTTGCTCCAAGCAAACAACTAATTTCTCCAAGCAAAGAATAGTTCCTCCAAGCAAACAACTAATTTTTCCAAGCAAAGAATAGTTCCTCCAAGCAAATAGCTAATTTCTCCAAGAATAGAATAGTTCCTCCAAGCAAATAATTTATTTCTCCAAGCAAAGAATAGTTCCTCCAAGCTAATAACTAATTTCTCCAAGCAAAGAATAGTTCCTCCAAGCAAATAACTAATTTCTCCAAGCAAAGAATAGTTCCTCCAAGCAAACAACTAATTTCTCCAAGCAAAGAATAGTTCCTCCAAGCAAACAACTAATTTCTTCAAGCAAAGAATAGTTGCTCCAAGCAAACAACTAATTTCTCCAAGAATAGAATAGTTCCTCCAAGCAAATAATTTATTTCTCCAAGCAAAGAATACTTCCTCCAAGCAAATAACTAATTTCTCCAAGCAAAGAATAGTTCTTCCAATCAAACAACTAATTTCACCAAGCAAAGAATAGTTCCTCCAAGCAAACAACTAATTTCTCCAAGCAAAGAATAGTTCCTCCAAGCAAACAACTAATTTCTTCAAGCAAAGAATAGTTGCTCCAAGCAAACAACTAATTTCTCCAAGAATAGAATAGTTCCTCCAAGCAAATAATTTATTTCTCCAAGCAAAGAATACTTCCTCCAAGCAAATAACTAATTTCTCCAAGCAAATAACCTATCTGCCCAAGCAAAGAATAGTTCCTCCAAGCTAATAACTAATTTCTCCAAGCAAAGAATAGTTCCTCCAAGCAAACAAATAATTTTTCCAAGCAAAGAATAGTTCCTCCAAGCAAACAACTAATTTCTCCAAGCAAAGAATAGTTCCTCCAAGCAAACAACTAATTTTTCCAAGCAAAGAATAGTTCCTCCAAGCAAATAGCTAATTTCTCCAAGAATAGAATAGTTCCTCCAAGCAAATAATTTATTTCTCCAAGCAAAGAATAGTTCCTCCAAGCTAATAACTAATTTCTCCAAGCAAAGAATAGTTCCTCCAAGCAAATAACTAATTTCTCCAAGCAAAGAATAGTTCCTCCAAGCAAATAACTAATTTCTCCAAGCAAAGAATAGTTCCTCCAAGCAAATAACTAATTTTTCCAAGCAAAAAATAGTTCCTCCAAGCAAACAACTAATTTCTCCAAGCAAAGAATAGTTCCTCCAAGCCAACAACTAATTTTTCCAAGCAAAGAATAGTTCCTCCAAGCAAATAACTAATTTCTCCAAGCAAAGAATAGTTCCTCCAAGCAAATAACTAATTTCTCCAAGCAAAGAATTGTTCCTCCAAGCAAATAACTAATTTCTCCAAGCAAAGAATAGTTCCTCCAAGCAAATAACTAATTTCTCCAAGCAAAGAATAGTTCCTCCAAGCAAACAACTAATTTCTCCAAGCAAAGAATAGTTGCTCCAAGCAAACAACTAATTTCTCCAAGCAAAGAATAGTTGCTCCAAGCAAACAACTAATTTCTACAAGCAAAGAATAGTTCTTCCAATCAAACAACTAATTTCACCAAGCAAAGAATAGTTCCTCCAAGCAAATAACTAATTTGTCCAAGCAGAGAATAGTTCCTCCAAGCAAATAACTAATTTCTCCAAGCAAAGAATAGTTGCTCCAAGCAAACAACTAACTTCTCCAAGCAAAGAATAGTTCCTCCAAGCAAACCACTAATTTCTCCAAGCAAAGAATAGTTCCTCCAAGCAAACAACTAATTTCTCCAAGCAAAGAATAGTTCCTCCAAGCAAACAACTAATTTCTACAAGCAAGGAATAGTTCCTCCAAGCAAACAAATAATTTTTCAAAGCAAAGAATAGTTCCTCCAAGCAAACAACTAATTTCTCCAAGCAAAGAATAGTTCCTCCAAGCAAATAACTAATTTCTCCAAGCAAATAACTAATTTCTCCAAGCAAAGAATAGTTCCTCCAAGCAAACAACTAATTTCTCCAAGCAAAGAATAGTTCCTCCAAGCAAACAACTAATTTCTTCAAGCAAAGAATAGTTGCTCCAAGCAAACAACAAATTTCTCCAAGAATAGAATAGTTCCTCCAAGCAAATAATTTATTTCTCCAAGCAAAGAATACTTCCTCCAAGCAAATAACTAATTTCTCCAAGCAAATAACCTATCTGCCCAAGCAAAGAATAGTTCCTCCAAGCTAATAACTAATTTCTCCAAGCAAAGAATAGTTCCTCCAAGCAAACAAATAATTTTTCCAAGCCAAGAATAGTTCCTCCAAGCAAACAACTAATTTCTCCAAGCAAAGAATAGTTCCTCCAAGCAAACAACTAATTTTTCCAAGCAAAGAATAGTTCCTCCAAGCAAATAACTAATTTCTCCAAGCAAAGAATAGTTGCTCCAAGCAAACAACTAATTTCTCCAAGCAAAGAATAGTTCCTCCAAGCAAACAACTAATTTCTCCAAGCAAAGAATAGTTCCTCCAAGCAAACAACTAATTTCTCCAAGCAAAGAATAGTTCCTCCAAGCAAACAACTAATTTCTTCAAGCAAAGAATAGTTGCTCCAAGCAAACAACTAATTTCTCCAAGAATAGAATAGTTCCTCCAAGCAAATAATTTATTTCTCCAAGCAAAGAATACTTCCTCCAAGCAAATAACTAATTTCTCCAAGCAAAGAATAGTTGCTCCAAGCAAACAACTAACTTCTCCAAGCAAAGAATAGTTCCTCCAAGCAAACCACTAATTTCTCCAAGCAAAGAATAGTTCCTCCAAGCAAACAACTAATTTCTCCAAGCAAAGAATAGTTCCTCCAAGCAAACAACTAATTTCTACAAGCAAGGAATAGTTCCTCCAAGCAAACAAATAATTTTTCAAAGCAAAGAATAGTTCCTCCAAGCAAACAACTAATTTCTCCAAGCAAAGAATAGTTCCTCCAAGCAAATAACTAATTTCTCCAAGCAAATAACTAATTTCTTCAAGCAAAGAATAGTTGCTCCAAGCAAACAACAAATTTCTCCAAGAATAGAATAGTTCCTCCAAGCAAATAATTTATTTCTCCAAGCAAAGAATACTTCCTCCAAGCAAATAACTAATTTCTCCAAGCAAATAACCTATCTGCCCAAGCAAAGAATAGTTCCTCCAAGCTAATAACTAATTTCTCCAAGCAAAGAATAGTTCCTCCAAGCAAACAAATAATTTTTCCAAGCCAAGAATAGTTCCTCCAAGCAAACAACTAATTTCTCCAAGCAAAGAATAGTTCCTCCAAGCAAACAACTAATTTTTCCAAGCAAAGAATAGTTCCTCCAAGCAAATAACTAATTTCTCCAAGCAAAGAATAGTTGCTCCAAGCAAACAACTAATTTCTCCAAGCAAAGAATAGTTCCTCCAAGCAAACAACTAATTTCTCCAAGCAAAGAATAGTTCCTCCAAGCAAACAACTAATTTCTCCAAGCAAAGAATAGTTCCTCCAAGCAAACAACTAATTTCTTCAAGCAAAGAATAGTTGCTCCAAGCAAACAACTAATTTCTCCAAGAATAGAATAGTTCCTCCAAGCAAATAATTTATTTCTCCAAGCAAAGAATACTTCCTCCAAGCAAATAACTAATTTCTCCAAGCAAATAACCTATCTGCCCAAGCAAAGAATAGTTCCTCCAAGCTAATAACTAATTTCTCCAAGCAAAGAATAGTTCCTCCAAGCAAACAAATAATTTTTCCAAGCAAAGAATAGTTCCTCCAAGCAAACAACTAATTTCTCCAAGCAAAGAATAGTTCCTCCAAGCAAACAACTAATTTTTCCAAGCAAAGAATAGTTCCTCCAAGCAAATAACTAATTTCTCCAAGCAAAGAATAGTTGCTCCAAGCAAACAACTAATTTCTCCAAGCAAAGAATAGTTCCTCCAAGCAAACAACTAATTTCTCCAAGCAAAGAATAGTTCCTCCAAGCAAATAACTAATTTCTCCAAGCAAAGAATAGTTGCTCCAAGCAAACAACTAATTTCTCCAAGCAAAGAATAGTTCCTCCAAGCAAACAACAAATTTCTCCAAGAATAGAATAGTTCCTCCAAGCAAATAATTTATTTCTCCAAGCAAAGAATACTTCCTCCAAGCAAATAACTAATTTCTCCAAGCAAATAACCTATCTGCCCAAGCAAAGAATAGTTCCTCCAAGCTAATAACTAATTTCTCCAAGCAAAGAATAGTTCCTCCAAGCAAACAAATAATTTTTCCAAGCCAAGAATAGTTCCTCCAAGCAAACAACTAATTTCTCCAAGCAAAGAATAGTTCCTCCAAGCAAACAACTAATTTTTCCAAGCAAAGAATAGTTCCTCCAAGCAAATAACTAATTTCTCCAAGCAAAGAATAGTTGCTCCAAGCAAACAACTAATTTCTCCAAGCAAAGAATAGTTCCTCCAAGCAAACAACTAATTTCTCCAAGCAAAGAATAGTTCCTCCAAGCTAATAACTAATTTCTCCAAGCAAAGAATAGTTCCTCCAAGCAAACAAATAATTTTTCCAAGCCAAGAATAGTTCCTCCAAGCAAACAACTAATTTCTCCAAGCAAAGAATAGTTCCTCCAAGCAAACAACTAATTTTTCCAAGCAAAGAATAGTTCCTCCAAGCAAATAACTAATTTCTCCAAGCAAAGAATAGTTGCTCCAAGCAAACAACTAATTTCTCCAAGCAAAGAATAGTTCCTCCAAGCAAACAACTAATTTCTCCAAGCAAATAACCTATCTGCCCAAGCAAAGAATAGTTCCTCCAAGCTAATAACTAATTTCTCCAAGCAAAGAATAGTTCCTCCAAGCAAACAAATAATTTTTCCAAGCCAAGAATAGTTCCTCCAAGCAAACAACTAATTTCTCCAAGCAAAGAATAGTTCCTCCAAGCAAACAACTAATTTTTCCAAGCAAAGAATAGTTCCTCCAAGCAAATAACTAATTTCTCCAAGCAAAGAATAGTTGCTCCAAGCAAACAACTAATTTCTCCAAGCAAAGAATAGTTCCTCCAAGCAAACAACTAATTTCTCCAAGCAAAGAATAGTTCCTCCAAGCAAACAACTAATTTCTCCAAGCAAAGAATAGTTCCTCCAAGCAAACAACTAATTTCTTCAAGCAAAGAATAGTTGCTCCAAGCAAACAACTAATTTCTCCAAGAATAGAATAGTTCCTCCAAGCAAATAATTTATTTCTCCAAGCAAAGAATACTTCCTCCAAGCAAATAACTAATTTCTCCAAGCAAATAACCTATCTGCCCAAGCAAAGAATAGTTCCTCCAAGCTAATAACTAATTTCTCCAAGCAAAGAATAGTTCCTCCAAGCAAACAAATAATTTTTCCAAGCAAAGAATAGTTCCTCCAAGCAAACAACTAATTTCTCCAAGCAAAGAATAGTTCCTCCAAGCAAACAACTAATTTTTCCAAGCAAAGAATAGTTCCTCCAAGCAAATAACTAATTTCTCCAAGCAAAGAATAGTTGCTCCAAGCAAACAACTAATTTCTCCAAGCAAAGAATAGTTCCTCCAAGCAAACAACTAATTTCTCCAAGCAAAGAATAGTTCCTCCAAGCAAACAACTAATTTCTCCAAGCAAAGAATAGTTCCTCCAAGCAAACAACTAATTTCTTCAAGCAAAGAATAGTTGCTCCAAGCAAACAACTAATTTCTCCAAGAATAGAATAGTTCCTCCAAGCAAATAATTTATTTCTCCAAGCAAAGAATACTTCCTCCAAGCAAATAACTAATTTCTCCAAGCAAATAACCTATCTGCCCAAGCAAAGAATAGTTCCTCCAAGCTAATAACTAATTTCTCCAAGCAAAGAATAGTTCCTCCAAGCAAACAAATAATTTTTCCAAGCAAAGAATAGTTCCTCCAAGCAAACAACTAATTTCTCCAAGCAAAGAATAGTTCCTCCAAGCAAACAACTAATTTTTCCAAGCAAAGAATAGTTCCTCCAAGCAAATAGCTAATTTCTCCAAGAATAGAATAGTTCCTCCAAGCAAATAATTTATTTCTCCAAGCAAAGAATAGTTCCTCCAAGCTAATAACTAATTTCTCCAAGCAAAGAATAGTTCCTCCAAGCAAATAACTAATTTCTCCAAGCAAAGAATAGTTCCTCCAAGCAAATAACTAATTTCTCCAAGCAAAGAATAGTTCCTCCAAGCAAATAACTAATTTTTCCAAGCAAAAAATAGTTCCTCCAAGCAAACAACTAATTTCTCCAAGCAAAGAATAGTTCCTCCAAGCCAACAACTAATTTTTCCAAGCAAAGAATAGTTCCTCCAAGCAAATAACTAATTTCTCCAAGCAAAGAATAGTTCCTCCAAGCAAATAACTAATTTCTCCAAGCAAAGAATAGTTCCTCCAAGCAAATAACTAATTTCTCCAAGCAAAGAATAGTTCCTCCAAGCAAATAACTAATTTCTCCAAGCAAAGAATAGTTCCTCCAAGCAAACAACTAATTTCTCCAAGCAAAGAATAGTTGCTCCAAGCAAACAACTAATTTCTCCAAGCAAAGAATAGTTGCTCCAAGCAAACAACTAATTTCTACAAGCAAAGAATAGTTCTTCCAATCAAACAACTAATTTCACCAAGCAAAGAATAGTTCCTCCAAGCAAATAACTAATTTGTCCAAGCAGAGAATAGTTCCTCCAAGCAAATAACTAATTTCTCCAAGCAAAGAATAGTTGCTCCAAGCAAACAACTAACTTCTCCAAGCAAAGAATAGTTCCTCCAAGCAAACAACTAATTTCTCCAAGCAAAGAATAGTTCCTCCAAGCAAACAACTAATTTCTCCAAGCAAAGAATAGTTCCTCCAAGCAAACAACTAATTTCTACAAGCAAGGAATAGTTCCTCCAAGCAAACAAATAATTTTTCAAAGCAAAGAATAGTTCCTCCAAGCAAACAACTAATTTCTCCAAGCAAAGAATAGTTCCTCCAAGCAAATAACTAATTTCTCCAAGCAAATAACTAATTTCTCCAAGCAAAGAATAGTTCCTCCAAGCAAACAACTAATTTCTCCAAGCAAAGAATAGTTCCTCCAAGCAAACAACTAATTTCTTCAAGCAAAGAATAGTTGCTCCAAGCAAACAACAAATTTCTCCAAGAATAGAATAGTTCCTCCAAGCAAATAATTTATTTCTCCAAGCAAAGAATACTTCCTCCAAGCAAATAACTAATTTCTCCAAGCAAATAACCTATCTGCCCAAGCAAAGAATAGTTCCTCCAAGCTAATAACTAATTTCTCCAAGCAAAGAATAGTTCCTCCAAGCAAACAAATAATTTTTCCAAGCCAAGAATAGTTCCTCCAAGCAAACAACTAATTTCTCCAAGCAAAGAATAGTTCCTCCAAGCAAACAACTAATTTTTCCAAGCAAAGAATAGTTCCTCCAAGCAAATAACTAATTTCTCCAAGCAAAGAATAGTTGCTCCAAGCAAACAACTAATTTCTCCAAGCAAAGAATAGTTCCTCCAAGCAAACAACTAATTTCTCCAAGCAAAGAATAGTTCCTCCAAGCAAACAACTAATTTCTCCAAGCAAAGAATAGTTCCTCCAAGCAAACAACTAATTTCTTCAAGCAAAGAATAGTTGCTCCAAGCAAACAACTAATTTCTCCAAGAATAGAATAGTTCCTCCAAGCAAATACTTTATTTCTCCAAGCAAAGAATACTTCCTCCAAGCAAATAACTAATTTCTCCAAGCAAATAACCTATCTGCCCAAGCAAAGAATAGTTCCTCCAAGCTAATAACTAATTTCTCCAAGCAAAGAATAGTTCCTCCAAGCAAACAAATAATTTTTCCAAGCAAAGAATAGTTCCTCCAAGCAAACAACTAATTTCTCCAAGCAAAGAATAGTTCCTCCAAGCAAACAACTAATTTTTCCAAGCAAAGAATAGTTCCTCCAAGCAAATAACTAATTTCTCCAAGAATAGAATAGTTCCTCCAAGCAAATAATTTATTTCTCCAAGCAAAGAATAGTTCCTCCAAGCTAATAACTAATTTCTCCAAGCAAAGAATAGTTCCTCCAAGCAAATAACTAATTTCTCCAAGCAAATAACTAATTTCTCCAAGCAAAGAATAGTTCCTCCAAGCAAATAACTAATTTCTCCAAGCAAAGAATAGTTCCTCCAAGCAAATAACTAACTTTTCCAAGCAAAAAATAGTTCCTCCAAGCAAACAACTAATTTCTCCAAGCAAAGAATAGTTCCTCCAAGCCAACAACTAATTTTTCCAAGCAAAGAATAGTTCCTCCAAGCAAATAACTAATTTCTCCAAGCAAAGAATAGTTCCTCCAAGCAAATAACTAATTTCTCCAAGCAAAGAATTGTTCCTCCAAGCAAATAACTAATTTCTCCAAGCAAAGAATAGTTCCTCCAAGCAAATAACTAATTTCTCCAAGCAAAGAATAGTTCCTCCAAGCAAACAACTAATTTCTCCAAGCAAAGAATAGTTGCTCCAAGCAAACAACTAATTTCTCCAAGCAAAGAATAGTTGCTCCAAGCAAACAACTAATTTCTACAAGCAAAGAATAGTTCTTCCAATCAAACAACTAATTTCACCAAGCAAAGAATAGTTCCTCCAAGCAAATAACTAATTTGTCCAAGCAGAGAATAGTTCCTCCAAGCAAATAACTAATTTCTCCAAGCAAAGAATAGTTGCTCCAAGCAAACAACTAACTTCTCCAAGCAAAGAATAGTTCCTCCAAGCAAACAACTAATTTCTCCAAGCAAAGAATAGTTCCTCCAAGCAAACAACTAATTTCTCCAAGCAAAGAATAGTTCCTCCAAGCAAACAACTAATTTCTACAAGCAAGGAATAGTTCCTCCAAGCAAACAAATAATTTTTCAAAGCAAAGAATAGTTCCTCCAAGCAAACAACTAATTTCTCCAAGCAAAGAATAGTTCCTCCAAGCAAACAACTAATTTTTCCAAGCAAAGAATAGTTCCTCCAAGCAAATAACTAATTTCTCCAAGCAGAGAATAGTTCCTCCAAGCAAATAACTAATTTCTCCAAGCAAAGAATAGTTGCTCCAAGCAAACAACTAATTTCTCCAACCAAAGAATAGTTCCTCCAAGCAAACAACTAATTTCTCCAAGAATAGAATAGTTCCTCCAAGCAAATAATTTATTTCTCCAAGCAAAGAATACTTCCTCCAAGCAAATAACTAATTTCTCCAAGCAAATAACTAATTTCTCCAAGCAAAGAATAGTTCCTCCAAGCAAACAACTAATTTCTCCAAGCAAAGAATAGTTCCTCCAAGCAAACAACTAATTTCTTCAAGCAAAGAATAGTTGCTCCAAGCAAACAACAAATTTCTCCAAGAATAGAATAGTTCCTCCAAGCAAATAATTTATTTCTCCAAGCAAAGAATACTTCCTCCAAGCAAATAACTAATTTCTCCAAGCAAATAACCTATCTGCCCCAAGCAAAGAATAGTTCCTCCAAGCTAATAACTAATTTCTCCAAGCAAAGAATAGTTCCTCCAAGCAAATAACTAATTTGTCCAAGCAGAGAATAGTTCCTCCAAGCAAACAACTAATTTCTACAAGCAAGGAATAGTTCCTCCAAGCAAACAAATAATTTTTCAAAGCAAAGAATAGTTCCTCCAAGCAAACAACTAATTTCTCCAAGCAAAGAATAGTTCCTCCAAGCAAATAACTAATTTCTCCAAGCAAATAACTAATTTCTCCAAGCAAAGAATAGTTCCTCCAAGCAAACAACTAATTTCTCCAAGCAAAGAATAGTTCCTCCAAGCAAACAACTAATTTCTTCAAGCAAAGAATAGTTGCTCCAAGCAAACAACAAATTTCTCCAAGAATAGAATAGTTCCTCCAAGCAAATAATTTATTTCTCCAAGCAAAGAATACTTCCTCCAAGCAAATAACTAATTTCTCCAAGCAAATAACCTATCTGCCCAAGCAAAGAATAGTTCCTCCAAGCTAATAACTAATTTCTCCAAGCAAAGAATAGTTCCTCCAAGCAAACAAATAATTTTTCCAAGCCAAGAATAGTTCCTCCAAGCAAACAACTAATTTCTCCAAGCAAAGAATAGTTCCTCCAAGCAAACAACTAATTTTTCCAAGCAAAGAATAGTTCCTCCAAGCAAATAACTAATTTCTCCAAGCAAAGAATAGTTGCTCCAAGCAAACAACTAATTTCTCCAAGCAAAGAATAGTTCCTCCAAGCAAACAACTAATTTCTCCAAGCAAAGAATAGTTCCTCCAAGCAAACAACTAATTTCTCCAAGCAAAGAATAGTTCCTCCAAGCAAACAACTAATTTCTTCAAGCAAAGAATAGTTGCTCCAAGCAAACAACTAATTTCTCCAAGAATAGAATAGTTCCTCCAAGCAAATAATTTATTTCTCCAAGCAAAGAATACTTCCTCCAAGCAAATAACTAATTTCTCCAAGCAAAGAATAGTTGCTCCAAGCAAACAACTAACTTCTCCAAGCAAAGAATAGTTCCTCCAAGCAAACCACTAATTTCTCCAAGCAAAGAATAGTTCCTCCAAGCAAACAACTAATTTCTCCAAGCAAAGAATAGTTCCTCCAAGCAAACAACTAATTTCTACAAGCAAGGAATAGTTCCTCCAAGCAAACAAATAATTTTTCAAAGCAAAGAATAGTTCCTCCAAGCAAACAACTAATTTCTCCAAGCAAAGAATAGTTCCTCCAAGCAAATAACTAATTTCTCCAAGCAAAGAATAGTTCCTCCAAGCAAACAACTAATTTCTCCAAGCAAAGAATAGTTCCTCCAAGCAAACAACTAATTTCTTCAAGCAAAGAATAGTTGCTCCAAGCAAACAACAAATTTCTCCAAGAATAGAATAGTTCCTCCAAGCAAATAATTTATTTCTCCAAGCAAAGAATACTTCCTCCAAGCAAATAACTAATTTCTCCAAGCAAATAACCTATCTGCCCAAGCAAAGAATAGTTCCTCCAAGCTAATAACTAATTTCTCCAAGCAAAGAATAGTTCCTCCAAGCAAACAAATAATTTTTCCAAGCCAAGAATAGTTCCTCCAAGCAAACAACTAATTTCTCCAAGCAAAGAATAGTTCCTCCAAGCAAACAACTAATTTTTCCAAGCAAAGAATAGTTCCTCCAAGCAAATAACTAATTTCTCCAAGCAAAGAATAGTTGCTCCAAGCAAACAACTAATTTCTCCAAGCAAAGAATAGTTCCTCCAAGCAAACAACTAATTTCTCCAAGCAAAGAATAGTTCCTCCAAGCAAACAACTAATTTCTCCAAGCAAAGAATAGTTCCTCCAAGCAAACAACTAATTTCTTCAAGCAAAGAATAGTTGCTCCAAGCAAACAACTAATTTCTCCAAGAATAGAATAGTTCCTCCAAGCAAATAATTTATTTCTCCAAGCAAAGAATACTTCCTCCAAGCAAATAACTAATTTCTCCAAGCAAATAACCTATCTGCCCAAGCAAAGAATAGTTCCTCCAAGCTAATAACTAATTTCTCCAAGCAAAGAATAGTTCCTCCAAGCAAACAAATAATTTTTCCAAGCAAAGAATAGTTCCTCCAAGCAAACAACTAATTTCTCCAAGCAAAGAATAGTTCCTCCAAGCAAACAACTAATTTTTCCAAGCAAAGAATAGTTCCTCCAAGCAAATAACTAATTTCTCCAAGCAAAGAATAGTTGCTCCAAGCAAACAACTAATTTCTCCAAGCAAAGAATAGTTCCTCCAAGCAAACAACTAATTTCTCCAAGCAAAGAATAGTTCCTCCAAGCAAACAACTAATTTCTCCAAGCAAAGAATAGTTCCTCCAAGCAAACAACTAATTTCTTCAAGCAAAGAATAGTTGCTCCAAGCAAACAACTAATTTCTCCAAGAATAGAATAGTTCCTCCAAGCAAATAATTTATATCTCCAAGCAAAGAATACTTCCTCCAAGCAAATAACTAATTTCTCCAAGCAAATAACCTATCTGCCCAAGCAAAGAATAGTTCCTCCAAGCTAATAACTAATTTCTCCAAGCAAAGAATAGTTCCTCCAAGCAAACAAATAATTTTTCCAAGCAAAGAATAGTTCCTCCAAGCAAACAACTAATTTCTCCAAGCAAAGAATAGTTCCTCCAAGCAAACAACTAATTTTTCCAAGCAAAGAATAGTTCCTCCAAGCAAATAGCTAATTTCTCCAAGAATAGAATAGTTCCTCCAAGCAAATAATTTATTTCTCCAAGCAAAGAATAGTTCCTCCAAGCTAATAACTAATTTCTCCAAGCAAAGAATAGTTCCTCCAAGCAAATAACTAATTTCTCCAAGCAAAGAATAGTTCCTCCAAGCAAATAACTAATTTCTCCAAGCAAAGAATAGTTCCTCCAAGCAAATAACTAATTTTTCCAAGCAAAAAATAGTTCCTCCAAGCAAACAACTAATTTCTCCAAGCAAAGAATAGTTCCTCCAAGCCAACAACTAATTTTTCCAAGCAAAGAATAGTTCCTCCAAGCAAATAACTAATTTCTCCAAGCAAAGAATAGTTCCTCCAAGCAAATAACTAATTTCTCCAAGCAAAGAATTGTTCCTCCAAGCAAATAACTAATTTCTCCAAGCAAAGAATAGTTCCTCCAAGCAAATAACTAATTTCTCCAAGCAAAGAATAGTTCCTCCAAGCAAACAACTAATTTCTCCAAGCAAAGAATAGTTGCTCCAAGCAAACAACTAATTTCTCCAAGCAAAGAATAGTTGCTCCAAGCAAACAACTAATTTCTACAAGCAAAGAATAGTTCTTCCAATCAAACAACTAATTTCACCAAGCAAAGAATAGTTCCTCCAAGCAAATAACTAATTTGTCCAAGCAGAGAATAGTTCCTCCAAGCAAATAACTAATTTCTCCAAGCAAAGAATAGTTGCTCCAAGCAAACAACTAACTTCTCCAAGCAAAGAATAGTTCCTCCAAGCAAACAACTAATTTCTCCAAGCAAAGAATAGTTCCTCCAAGCAAACAACTAATTTCTCCAAGCAAAGAATAGTTCCTCCAAGCAAACAACTAATTTCTACAAGCAAGGAATAGTTCCTCCAAGCAAACAAATAATTTTTCAAAGCAAAGAATAGTTCCTCCAAGCAAACAACTAATTTCTCCAAGCAAAGAATAGTTCCTCCAAGCAAATAACTAATTTCTCCAAGCAAATAACTAATTTCTCCAAGCAAAGAATAGTTCCTCCAAGCAAACAACTAATTTCTCCAAGCAAAGAATAGTTCCTCCAAGCAAACAACTAATTTCTTCAAGCAAAGAATAGTTGCTCCAAGCAAACAACAAATTTCTCCAAGAATAGAACAGTTCCTCCAAGCAAATAATTTATTTCTCCAAGCAAAGAATACTTCCTCCAAGCAAATAACTAATTTCTCCAAGCAAATAACCTATCTGCCCAAGCAAAGAATAGTTCCTCCAAGCTAATAACTAATTTCTCCAAGCAAAGAATAGTTCCTCCAAGCAAACAAATAATTTTTCCAAGCCAAGAATAGTTCCTCCAAGCAAACAACTAATTTCTCCAAGCAAAGAATAGTTCCTCCAAGCAAACAACTAATTTTTCCAAGCAAAGAATAGTTCCTCCAAGCAAATAACTAATTTCTCCAAGCAAAGAATAGTTGCTCCAAGCAAACAACTAATTTCTCCAAGCAAAGAATAGTTCCTCCAAGCAAACAACTAATTTCTCCAAGCAAAGAATAGTTCCTCCAAGCAAACAACTAATTTCTCCAAGCAAAGAATAGTTCCTCCAAGCAAACAACTAATTTCTTCAAGCAAAGAATAGTTGCTCCAAGCAAACAACTAATTTCTCCAAGAATAGAATAGTTCCTCCAAGCAAATAATTTATTTCTCCAAGCAAAGAATACTTCCTCCAAGCAAATAACTAATTTCTCCAAGCAAAGAATAGTTCCTCCAAGCAAATAACTAATTTGTCCAAGCAGAGAATAGTTCCTCCAAGCAAACAACTAATTTCTACAAGCAAGGAATAGTTCCTCCAAGCAAACAAATAATTTTTCAAAGCAAAGAATAGTTCCTCCAAGCAAACAACTAATTTCTCCAAGCAAAGAATAGTTCCTCCAAGCAAATAACTAATTTCTCCAAGCAAATAACTAATTTCTCCAAGCAAAGAATAGTTCCTCCAAGCAAACAACTAATTTCTCCAAGCAAAGAATAGTTCCTCCAAGCAAACAACTAATTTCTTCAAGCAAAGAATAGTTGCTCCAAGCAAACAACAAATTTCTCCAAGAATAGAATAGTTCCTCCAAGCAAATAATTTATTTCTCCAAGCAAAGAATACTTCCTCCAAGCAAATAACTAATTTCTCCAAGCAAATAACCTATCTGCCCAAGCAAAGAATAGTTCCTCCAAGCTAATAACTAATTTCTCCAAGCAAAGAATAGTTCCTCCAAGCAAACAAATAATTTTTCCAAGCCAAGAATAGTTCCTCCAAGCAAACAACTAATTTCTCCAAGCAAAGAATAGTTCCTCCAAGCAAACAACTAATTTTTCCAAGCAAAGAATAGTTCCTCCAAGCAAATAACTAATTTCTCCAAGCAAAGAATAGTTGCTCCAAGCAAACAACTAATTTCTCCAAGCAAAGAATAGTTCCTCCAAGCAAACAACTAATTTCTCCAAGCAAAGAATAGTTCCTCCAAGCAAACAACTAATTTCTCCAAGCAAAGAATAGTTCCTCCAAGCAAACAACTAATTTCTTCAAGCAAAGAATAGTTGCTCCAAGCAAACAACTAATTTCTCCAAGAATAGAATAGTTCCTCCAAGCAAATAATTTATTTCTCCAAGCAAAGAATACTTCCTCCAAGCAAATAACTAATTTCTCCAAGCAAAGAATAGTTGCTCCAAGCAAACAACTAACTTCTCCAAGCAAAGAATAGTTCCTCCAAGCAAACCACTAATTTCTCCAAGCAAAGAATAGTTCCTCCAAGCAAACAACTAATTTCTCCAAGCAAAGAATAGTTCCTCCAAGCAAACAACTAATTTCTACAAGCAAGGAATAGTTCCTCCAAGCAAACAAATAATTTTTCAAAGCAAAGAATAGTTCCTCCAAGCAAACAACTAATTTCTCCAAGCAAAGAATAGTTCCTCCAAGCAAATAACTAATTTCTCCAAGCAAAGAATAGTTCCTCCAAGCAAACAACTAATTTCTCCAAGCAAAGAATAGTTCCTCCAAGCAAACAACTAATTTCTTCAAGCAAAGAATAGTTGCTCCAAGCAAACAACAAATTTCTCCAAGAATAGAATAGTTCCTCCAAGCAAATAATTTATTTCTCCAAGCAAAGAATACTTCCTCCAAGCAAATAACTAATTTCTCCAAGCAAATAACCTATCTGCCCAAGCAAAGAATAGTTCCTCCAAGCTAATAACTAATTTCTCCAAGCAAAGAATAGTTCCTCCAAGCAAACAAATAATTTTTCCAAGCCAAGAATAGTTCCTCCAAGCAAACAACTAATTTCTCCAAGCAAAGAATAGTTCCTCCAAGCAAACAACTAATTTTTCCAAGCAAAGAATAGTTCCTCCAAGCAAATAACTAATTTCTCCAAGCAAAGAATAGTTGCTCCAAGCAAACAACTAATTTCTCCAAGCAAAGAATAGTTCCTCCAAGCAAACAACTAATTTCTCCAAGCAAAGAATAGTTCCTCCAAGCAAACAACTAATTTCTCCAAGCAAAGAATAGTTCCTCCAAGCAAACAACTAATTTCTTCAAGCAAAGAATAGTTGCTCCAAGCAAACAACTAATTTCTCCAAGAATAGAATAGTTCCTCCAAGCAAATAATTTATTTCTCCAAGCAAAGAATACTTCCTCCAAGCAAATAACTAATTTCTCCAAGCAAATAACCTATCTGCCCAAGCAAAGAATAGTTCCTCCAAGCTAATAACTAATTTCTCCAAGCAAAGAATAGTTCCTCCAAGCAAACAAATAATTTTTCCAAGCAAAGAATAGTTCCTCCAAGCAAACAACTAATTTCTCCAAGCAAAGAATAGTTCCTCCAAGCAAACAACTAATTTTTCCAAGCAAAGAATAGTTCCTCCAAGCAAATAACTAATTTCTCCAAGCAAAGAATAGTTGCTCCAAGCAAACAACTAATTTCTCCAAGCAAAGAATAGTTCCTCCAAGCAAACAACTAATTTCTCCAAGCAAAGAATAGTTCCTCCAAGCAAACAACTAATTTCTCCAAGCAAAGAATAGTTCCTCCAAGCAAACAACTAATTTCTTCAAGCAAAGAATAGTTGCTCCAAGCAAACAACTAATTTCTCCAAGAATAGAATAGTTCCTCCAAGCAAATAATTTATTTCTCCAAGCAAAGAATACTTCCTCCAAGCAAATAACTAATTTCTCCAAGCAAATAACCTATCTGCCCAAGCAAAGAATAGTTCCTCCAAGCTAATAACTAATTTCTCCAAGCAAAGAATAGTTCCTCCAAGCAAACAAATAATTTTTCCAAGCAAAGAATAGTTCCTCCAAGCAAACAACTAATTTCTCCAAGCAAAGAATAGTTCCTCCAAGCAAACAACTAATTTTTCCAAGCAAAGAATAGTTCCTCCAAGCAAATAGCTAATTTCTCCAAGAATAGAATAGTTCCTCCAAGCAAATAATTTATTTCTCCAAGCAAAGAATAGTTCCTCCAAGCTAATAACTAATTTCTCCAAGCAAAGAATAGTTCCTCCAAGCAAATAACTAATTTCTCCAAGCAAAGAATAGTTCCTCCAAGCAAATAACTAATTTCTCCAAGCAAAGAATAGTTCCTCCAAGCAAATAACTAATTTTTCCAAGCAAAAAATAGTTCCTCCAAGCAAACAACTAATTTCTCCAAGCAAAGAATAGTTCCTCCAAGCCAACAACTAATTTTTCCAAGCAAAGAATAGTTCCTCCAAGCAAATAACTAATTTCTCCAAGCAAAGAATAGTTCCTCCAAGCAAATAACTAATTTCTCCAAGCAAAGAATTGTTCCTCCAAGCAAATAACTAATTTCTCCAAGCAAAGAATAGTTCCTCCAAGCAAATAACTAATTTCTCCAAGCAAAGAATAGTTCCTCCAAGCAAACAACTAATTTCTCCAAGCAAAGAATAGTTGCTCCAAGCAAACAACTAATTTCTCCAAGCAAAGAATAGTTGCTCCAAGCAAACAACTAATTTCTACAAGCAAAGAATAGTTCTTCCAATCAAACAACTAATTTCACCAAGCAAAGAATAGTTCCTCCAAGCAAATAACTAATTTGTCCAAGCAGAGAATAGTTCCTCCAAGCAAATAACTAATTTCTCCAAGCAAAGAATAGTTGCTCCAAGCAAACAACTAACTTCTCCAAGCAAAGAATAGTTCCTCCAAGCAAACAACTAATTTCTCCAAGCAAAGAATAGTTCCTCCAAGCAAACAACTAATTTCTCCAAGCAAAGAATAGTTCCTCCAAGCAAACAACTAATTTCTACAAGCAAGGAATAGTTCCTCCAAGCAAACAAATAATTTTTCAAAGCAAAGAATAGTTCCTCCAAGCAAACAACTAATTTCTCCAAGCAAAGAATAGTTCCTCCAAGCAAATAACTAATTTCTCCAAGCAAATAACTAATTTCTCCAAGCAAAGAATAGTTCCTCCAAGCAAACAACTAATTTCTCCAAGCAAAGAATAGTTCCTCCAAGCAAACAACTAATTTCTTCAAGCAAAGAATAGTTGCTCCAAGCAAACAACAAATTTCTCCAAGAATAGAATAGTTCCTCCAAGCAAATAATTTATTTCTCCAAGCAAAGAATACTTCCTCCAAGCAAATAACTAATTTCTCCAAGCAAATAACCTATCTGCCCAAGCAAAGAATAGTTCCTCCAAGCTAATAACTAATTTCTCCAAGCAAAGAATAGTTCCTCCAAGCAAACAAATAATTTTTCCAAGCCAAGAATAGTTCCTCCAAGCAAACAACTAATTTCTCCAAGCAAAGAATAGTTCCTCCAAGCAAACAACTAATTTTTCCAAGCAAAGAATAGTTCCTCCAAGCAAATAACTAATTTCTCCAAGCAAAGAATAGTTGCTCCAAGCAAACAACTAATTTCTCCAAGCAAAGAATAGTTCCTCCAAGCAAACAACTAATTTCTCCAAGCAAAGAATAGTTCCTCCAAGCAAACAACTAATTTCTCCAAGCAAAGAATAGTTCCTCCAAGCAAACAACTAATTTCTTCAAGCAAAGAATAGTTGCTCCAAGCAAACAACTAATTTCTCCAAGAATAGAATAGTTCCTCCAAGCAAATAATTTATTTCTCCAAGCAAAGAATACTTCCTCCAAGCAAATAACTAATTTCTCCAAGCAAATAACCTATCTGCCCAAGCAAAGAATAGTTCCTCCAAGCTAATAACTAATTTCTCCAAGCAAAGAATAGTTCCTCCAAGCAAACAAATAATTTTTCCAAGCAAAGAATAGTTCCTCCAAGCAAACAACTAATTTCTCCAAGCAAAGAATAGTTCCTCCAAGCAAACAACTAATTTTTCCAAGCAAAGAATAGTTCCTCCAAGCAAATAACTAATTTCTCCAAGAATAGAATAGTTCCTCCAAGCAAATAATTTATTTCTCCAAGCAAAGAATAGTTCCTCCAAGCTAATAACTAATTTCTCCAAGCAAAGAATAGTTCCTCCAAGCAAATAACTAATTTCTCCAAGCAAATAACTAATTTCTCCAAGCAAAGAATAGTTCCTCCAAGCAAATAACTAATTTCTCCAAGCAAAGAATAGTTCCTCCAAGCAAATAACTAACTTTTCCAAGCAAAAAATAGTTCCTCCAAGCAAACAACTAATTTCTCCAAGCAAAGAATAGTTCCTCCAAGCCAACAACTAATTTTTCCAAGCAAAGAATAGTTCCTCCAAGCAAATAACTAATTTCTCCAAGCAAAGAATAGTTCCTCCAAGCAAATAACTAATTTCTCCAAGCAAAGAATTGTTCCTCCAAGCAAATAACTAATTTCTCCAAGCAAAGAATAGTTCCTCCAAGCAAATAACTAATTTCTCCAAGCAAAGAATAGTTCCTCCAAGCAAACAACTAATTTCTCCAAGCAAAGAATAGTTGCTCCAAGCAAACAACTAATTTCTCCAAGCAAAGAATAGTTGCTCCAAGCAAACAACTAATTTCTACAAGCAAAGAATAGTTCTTCCAATCAAACAACTAATTTCACCAAGCAAAGAATAGTTCCTCCAAGCAAATAACTAATTTGTCCAAGCAGAGAATAGTTCCTCCAAGCAAATAACTAATTTCTCCAAGCAAAGAATAGTTGCTCCAAGCAAACAACTAACTTCTCCAAGCAAAGAATAGTTCCTCCAAGCAAACAACTAATTTCTCCAAGCAAAGAATAGTTCCTCCAAGCAAACAACTAATTTCTCCAAGCAAAGAATAGTTCCTCCAAGCAAACAACTAATTTCTACAAGCAAGGAATAGTTCCTCCAAGCAAACAAATAATTTTTCAAAGCAAAGAATAGTTCCTCCAAGCAAACAACTAATTTCTCCAAGCAAAGAATAGTTCCTCCAAGCAAACAACTAATTTTTCCAAGCAAAGAATAGTTCCTCCAAGCAAATAACTAATTTCTCCAAGCAGAGAATAGTTCCTCCAAGCAAATAACTAATTTCTCCAAGCAAAGAATAGTTGCTCCAAGCAAACAACTAATTTCTCCAACCAAAGAATAGTTCCTCCAAGCAAACAACTAATTTCTCCAAGAATAGAATAGTTCCTCCAAGCAAATAATTTATTTCTCCAAGCAAAGAATACTTCCTCCAAGCAAATAACTAATTTCTCCAAGCAAATAACTAATTTCTCCAAGCAAAGAATAGTTCCTCCAAGCAAACAACTAATTTCTCCAAGCAAAGAATAGTTCCTCCAAGCAAACAACTAATTTCTTCAAGCAAAGAATAGTTGCTCCAAGCAAACAACAAATTTCTCCAAGAATAGAATAGTTCCTCCAAGCAAATAATTTATTTCTCCAAGCAAAGAATACTTCCTCCAAGCAAATAACTAATTTCTCCAAGCAAATAACCTATCTGCCCCAAGCAAAGAATAGTTCCTCCAAGCTAATAACTAATTTCTCCAAGCAAAGAATAGTTCCTCCAAGCAAACAAATAATTTTTCCAAGCCAAGAATAGTTCCTCCAAGCAAACAACTAATTTCTCCAAGCAAAGAATAGTTCCTCCAAGCAAACAACTAATTTTTCCAAGCAAAGAATAGTTCCTCCAAGCAAATAACTAATTTCTCCAAGCAAAGAATAGTTGCTCCAAGCAAACAACTAATTTCTCCAAGCAAAGAATAGTTCCTCCAAGCAAACAACTAATTTCTCCAAGCAAAGAATAGTTCCTCCAAGCAAACAACTAATTTCTCCAAGCAAAGAATAGTTCCTCCAAGCAAACAACTAATTTCTCCAAGCAAAGAATAGTTCCTCCAAGCAAACAACTAATTTCTTCAAGCAAAGAATAGTTGCTCCAAGCAAACAACTAATTTCTCCAAGAATAGAATAGTTCCTCCAAGCAAATAATTTATTTCTCCAAGCAAAGAATACTTCCTCCAAGCAAATAACTAATTTCTCCAAGCAAAGAATTGTTCCTCCAAGCAAATAACTAATTTCTCCAAGCAAATAACCTATCTGCCCAAGCAAAGAATAGTTCCTCCAAGCTAATAACTAATTTCTCCAAGCAAAGAATAGTTCCTCCAAGCAAACAAATAATTTTTCCAAGCAAAGAATAGTTCCTCCAAGGAAACAACTAATTTCTCCAAGCAAAGAATAGTTCCTCCAAGCAAACAACTAATTTTTCCAAGCAAAGAATAGTTCCTCCAAGCAAATAACTAATTTCTCCAAGAATAGAATAGTTCCTCCAAGCAAATAATTTATTTCTCCAAGCAAAGAATAGTTCCTCCAAGCTAATAACTAATTTCTCCAAGCAAAAAATAGTTCCTCCAAGCAAACAACTAATTTCTCCAAGCAAAGAATAGTTGCTCCAAGCAAACAACTAATTTCTCCAAGCAAAGAATAGTTGCTCCAAGCAAACAACTAATTTCTACAAGCAAAGAATAGTTCTTCCAATCAAACAACTAATTTCACCAAGCAAAGAATAGTTCCTCCAAGCAAATAACTAATTTGACCAAGCAGAGAATAGTTCCTCCAAGCAAATAACTAATTTCTCCAAGCAAAGAATAGTTGCTCCAAGCAAACAACTAACTTCTCCAAGCAAAGAATAGTTCCTCCAAGCAAACAACTAACTTCTCCAAGCAAAGAATAGTTCCTCCAAGCAAATAACTAATTTCTCCAAGCAAAGAATAGTTGCTCCAAGCAAACAACTAATTTCTCCAACCAAAGAATAGTTCCTCCAAGCAAACAACTAATTTCTCCAAGAATAGAATAGTTCCTCCAAGCAAATAATTTATTTCTCCAAGCAAAGAATACTTCCTCCAAGCAAATAACTAATTTCTCCAAGCAAATAACTAATTTCTCCAAGCAAAGAATAGTTCCTCCAAGCAAACAACTAATTTCTCCAAGCAAAGAATAGTTCCTCCAAGCAAACAACTAATTTCTTCAAGCAAAGAATAGTTGCTCCAAGCAAACAACAAATTTCTCCAAGAATAGAATAGTTCCTCCAAGCAAATAATTTATTTCTCCAAGCAAAGAATACTTCCTCCAAGCAAATAACTAATTTCTCCAAGCAAATAACCTATCTGCCCAAGCAAAGAATAGTTCCTCCAAGCTAATAACTAATTTCTCCAAGCAAAGAATAGTTCCTCCAAGCAAACAAATAATTTTTCCAAGCCAAGAATAGTTCCTCCAAGCAAACAACTAATTTCTCCAAGCAAAGAATAGTTCCTCCAAGCAAACAACTAATTTTTCCAAGCAAAGAATAGTTCCTCCAAGCAAATAACTAATTTCTCCAAGCAAAGAATAGTTGCTCCAAGCAAACAACTAATTTCTCCAAGCAAAGAATAGTTCCTCCAAGCAAACAACTAATTTCTCCAAGCAAAGAATAGTTCCTCCAAGCAAACAACTAATTTCTCCAAGCAAAGAATAGTTCCTCCAAGCAAACAACTAATTTCTCCAAGCAAAGAATAGTTCCTCCAAGCAAACAACTAATTTCTTCAAGCAAAGAATAGTTGCTCCAAGCAAACAACTAATTTCTCCAAGAATAGAATAGTTCCTCCAAGCAAATAATTTATTTCTCCAAGCAAAGAATACTTCCTCCAAGCAAATAACTAATTTCTCCAAGCAAAGAATTGTTCCTCCAAGCAAATAACTAATTTCTCCAAGCAAATAACCTATCTGCCCAAGCAAAGAATAGTTCCTCCAAGCTAATAACTAATTTCTCCAAGCAAAGAATAGTTCCTCCAAGCAAACAAATAATTTTTCCAAGCAAAGAATAGTTCCTCCAAGGAAACAACTAATTTCTCCAAGCAAAGAATAGTTCCTCCAAGCAAACAACTAATTTTTCCAAGCAAAGAATAGTTCCTCCAAGCAAATAACTAATTTCTCCAAGAATAGAATAGTTCCTCCAAGCAAATAATTTATTTCTCCAAGCAAAGAATAGTTCCTCCAAGCTAATAACTAATTTCTCCAAGCAAAGAATAGTTCCTCCAAGCAAATAACTAATTTCTCCAAGCAAAGAATAGTTCCTCCAAGCAAATAACTAATTTTTCCAAGCAAAAAATAGTTCCTCCAAGCAAACAACTAATTTCTCCAAGCAAAGAATAGTTCCTCCAAGCCAACAACTAATTTTTCCAAGCAAAGAATAGTTCCTCCAAGCAAATAACTAATTTCTCCAAGCAAAGAATAGTTCCTCCAAGCAAATAACTAATTTCTCCAAGCAAAGAATTGTTCCTCCAAGCAAATAACTAATTTCTCCAAGCAAAGAATAGTTCCTCCAAGCAAATAACTAATTTCTCCAAGCAAAGAATAGTTCCTCCAAGCAAATAACTAATTTCTCCAAGCAAAGAATAGTTCCTCCAAGCAAACAACTAATTTCTCCAAGCAAAGAATAGTTGCTCCAAGCAAACAACTAATTTCTCCAAGCAAAGAATAGTTGCTCCAAGCAAACAACTAATTTCTACAAGCAAAGAATAGTTCTTCCAATCAAACAACTAATTTCACCAAGCAAAGAATAGTTCCTCCAAGCAAATAACTAATTTGTCCAAGCAGAGAATAGTTCCTCCAAGCAAATAACTAATTTCTCCAAGCAAAGAATAGTTGCTCCAAGCAAACAACTAATTTCTCCAACCAAAGAATAGTTCCTCCAAGCAAACAACTAATTTCTCCAAGAATAGAATAGTTCCTCCAAGCAAATAATTTATTTCTCCAAGCAAAGAATACTTCCTCCAAGCAAATAACTAATTTCTCCAAGCAAATAACTAATTTCTCCAAGCAAAGAATAGTTCCTCCAAGCAAACAACTAATTTCTCCAAGCAAAGAATAGTTCCTCCAAGCAAACAACTAATTTCTTCAAGCAAAGAATAGTTGCTCCAAGCAAACAACAAATTTCTCCAAGAATAGAATAGTTCCTCCAAGCAAATAATTTATTTCTCCAAGCAAAGAATACTTCCTCCAAGCAAATAACTAATTTCTCCAAGCAAATAACCTATCTGCCCAAGCAAAGAATAGTTCCTCCAAGCTAATAACTAATTTCTCCAAGCAAAGAATAGTTCCTCCAAGCAAACAAATAATTTTTCCAAGCCAAGAATAGTTCCTCCAAGCAAACAACTAATTTCTCCAAGCAAAGAATAGTTCCTCCAAGCAAACAACTAATTTTTCCAAGCAAAGAATAGTTCCTCCAAGCAAATAACTAATTTCTCCAAGCAAAGAATAGTTGCTCCAAGCAAACAACTAATTTCTCCAAGCAAAGAATAGTTCCTCCAAGCAAACAACTAATTTCTCCAAGCAAAGAATAGTTCCTCCAAGCAAACAACTAATTTCTCCAAGCAAAGAATAGTTCCTCCAAGCAAACAACTAATTTCTTCAAGCAAAGAATAGTTGCTCCAAGCAAACAACTAATTTCTCCAAGAATAGAATAGTTCCTCCAAGCAAATAATTTATTTCTCCAAGCAAAGAATACTTCCTCCAAGCAAATAACTAATTTCTCCAAGCAAATAACCTATCTGCCCAAGCAAAGAATAGTTCCTCCAAGCTAATAACTAATTTCTCCAAGCAAAGAATAGTTCCTCCAAGCAAACAAATAATTTTTCCAAGCAAAGAATAGTTCCTCCAAGCAAACAACTAATTTCTCCAAGCAAAGAATAGTTCCTCCAAGCAAACAACTAATTTTTCCAAGCAAAGAATAGTTCCTCCAAGCAAATAACTAATTTCTCCAAGAATAGAATAGTTCCTCCAAGCAAATAATTTATTTCTCCAAGCAAAGAATAGTTCCTCCAAGCTAATAACTAATTTCTCCAAGCAAAGAATAGTTCCTCCAAGCAAATAACTAATTTCTCCAAGCAAAGAATAGTTCCTCCAAGCAAATAACTAATTTCTCCAAGCAAAGAATAGTTCCTCCAAGCAAACAAATAATTTCTCCAAGCAAAGAATAGTTCCTCCAAGCAAACAACTAATTTCTCCAAGCAAAGAATAGTTCCTCCAAGCAAACAACTAATTTCTCCAAGCAAAGAATAGTTCCTCCAAGCAAATAACTAATTTCTCCAAGCAAACAACTAATTTCTCCAAGCAAAGAATAGTTCCTCCAAGCAAACAACTAATTTCTTCAAGCAAAGAATAGTTGCTCCAAGCAAACAACTAATTTCTCCAAGCAAAGAATAGTTCCTCCAAGCAAACAACTAATTTCTCCAAGCAAAGAATAGTTCCTCCAAGCAAACGACTAATTTCTCCAAGCAAAGAATAGTTCCCCCAAGCAAACAACTAATTTCTTCAAGCAAAGAATAGTTGCTCCAAGCAAACAACTAATTTCTCCAAGAATAGAATAGTTCCTCCAAGCAAAAAATTTATTTCTCAAAGCAAAGAATACTTCCTCCAAGCAAATAACTAATTTCTCCAAGCAAAGAATAGTTCCTCCAAGCAAACAAATAATTTTTCCAAGCAAAGAATAGTTCCTAAAAGCAAACAACTAATTTCTCCAAGCAAAGAATAGTTCCTCCAAGCAAACAACTAATTTTTCCAAGCAAAGAATAGTTCCTCCAAGCAAATAACTAATTTGTCCAAGCAGAGAATAGTTCCTCCAAGCAAATAACTAATTTCTCCAAGCAAAGAATAGTTCCTCCAAGCAAACAACTAATTTCTCCAAGCAAAGAATAGTTCCTCCAAGCAAACAACTAATTTCTCCAAGCAAAGATTAGTTCCTCCAAGCAAACAACTAATTTCTCCAAGCAAAGAATAGTTCCTCCAAGCAAACAAATAATTTCTCCAAGCAAAGAATAGTTCCTCCAAGCAAACAACTAATTTTTCCAAGCAAAGAATAGTTCCTCCAAGCAAACAACGAATTTCTCCAAGCAAAGAATAGTTCCTCCAAGCAAATAACTAATTTCTCCAAGCAAAGAATAGTTCCTCCAAGCAAACAACTAATTTCTCCAAGCAAAGAATAGTTCCTCCAAGCAAACAACTAATTTCTTCAAGCAAAGAATAGTTGCTCCAAGCAAACAACTAATTTTTCCAAGAATCGAATAGTTCCTCCAAGCAAACAACTAATTTCTCCAAGCAAAGAATAGTTCCTCCAAGCAAATAACTAATTTCTCCAAGCAAATAACTAATTTCTCCAAGCAAACAACTAATTTCTCCAAGCAAAGAATAGTTCCTCCAAGCAAACAACTAATTTCTTCAAGCAAAGAATAGTTGCTCCAAGCAAACAACTAATTTCTCCAAGCAAAGAATAGTTCCTCCAAGCAAACAACTAATTTTTCCAAGCAAAGAATAGTTCCTCCAAGCAAACGACTAATTTCTCCAAGCAAAGAATAGTTCCTCCAAGCAAACAACTAATTTCTTCAAGCAAAGAATAGTTGCTCCAAGCAAACAACTAATTTCTCCAAGCAAAGAATAGTTCCTCCAAGCAAAAAATTTATTTCTCAAAGCAAAGAATACTTCCTCCAAGCAAACAACTAATTTCTTCAAGCAAAGAATAGTTCCTCCAAGCAAACAAATAATTTTTCCAAGCAAAGAATAGTTCCTAAAAGCAAACAACTAATTTCTCCAAGCAAAGAATAGTTCCTCCAAGCAAACAAATAATTTTTCCAAGCAAAGAATAGTTCCTAAAAGCAAACAACTAATTTCTCAAAGCAAAGAATAGTTCCTCCAAGCAAACAACTAATTTTTCCAAGCAAAGAATAGTTCCTCCAAGCAAATAACTAATTTGTCCAAGCAGAGAATAGTTCCTCCAAGCAAATAACTAATTTCTCCAAGCAAAGAATAGTTCCTCCAAGCAAACAACTAATTTCTCCAAGCAAAGAATAGTTCCTCCAAGCAAACAAATAATTTCTCCAAGCAAAGAATAGTTCCTCCAAGCAAACAACTAATTTCTCCAAGCAAAGAATAGTTCCTCCAAGCAAACAAATAATTTCTCCAAGCAAAGAATAGTTCCTCCAAGCAAACAACTAATTTTTCCAAGCAAAGAATAGTTCCTCCAAGCAAACAACTAATTTCTCCAAGCAAAGAATAGTTCCTCCAAGCAAATAACTAATTTCTCCAAGCAAAGAATAGTTCCTCCAAGCAAATAACTAATTTCTCCAAGCAAAGAATAGTTCCTCCAAGCAAACAACTAATTTCTCCAAGCAAAGAATAGTTCCTCCAAGCAAACAACTAATTTCTTCAAGCAAAGAATAGTTGCTCCAAGCAAACAACTAATTTTTCCAAGAATCGAATAGTTCCTCCAAGCAAACAACTAATTTCTCCAAGCAAAGAATAGTTCCTCCAAGCAAATAACTAATTTCTCCAAGCAAACAACTAATTTCTCCAAGCAAACAACTAATTTCTCCAAGCAAAGAATAGTTCCTCCAAGCAAACAACTAATTTCTTCAAGCAAAGAATAGTTGCTCCAAGCAAACAACTAATTTCTCCAAGCAAAGAATAGTTCCTCCAAGCAAACAACTAATTTTTCCAAGCAAAGAATAGTTCCTCCAAGCAAACGACTAATTTCTCCAAGCAAAGAATAGTTCCTCCAAGCAAACAACTAATTTCTTCAAGCAAAGAATAGTTGCTCCAAGCAAACAACTAATTTCTCCAAGCAAAGAATAGTTCCTCCAAGCAAAAAATTTATTTCTCAAAGCAAAGAATACTTCCTCCAAGCAAACAACTAATTTCTTCAAGCAAAGAATAGTTCCTCCAAGCAAACAAATAATTTTTCCAAGCAAAGAATAGTTCCTAAAAGCAAACAACTAATTTCTCCAAGCAAAGAATAGTTCCTCCAAGCAAACAACTAATTTTTCCAAGCAAAGAATAGTTCCTCCAAGCAAATAACTAATTTGTCCAAGCAGAGAATAGTTCCTCCAAGCAAATAACTAAATTCTCCAAGCAAAGAATAGTTCCTCCAAGCAAACAACTAATTTCTCCAAGCAAAGAATAGTTCCTCCAAGCAAACAACTAATTTTTCCAAGCAAAGAATAGTTTCTCCAAGCAAACAACTAATTTCTCCAAGCAAAGAATAGTTCCTCCAAGCAAACAAATAATTTCTCCAAGCAAAGAATAGTTCCTCCAAGCAAACAACTAATTTTTCCAAGCAAAGAATAGTTCCTCCAAGCAAACAACTAATTTCTCCAAGCAAAGAATAGTTCCTCCAAGCAAATAACTAATTTCTCCAAGCAAAGAATAGTTCCTCCAAGCAAACAACTAATTTCTCCAAGCAAAGAATAGTTCCTCCAAGCAAACAACTAATTTCTTCAAGCAAAGAATAGTTGCTCCAAGCAAACAACTAATTTTTCCAAGAATCGAATAGTTCCTCCAAGCAAATAATTTATTTCTCCAAGCAAAGAATACTTCCTCCAAGCAAATAACTAATTTATCCAAGCAAATAACCTATCTGCCCAAGCAAAGAATAGTTCCTCCAAGCTAATAACTAATTTCTCCAAGCAAAGAATAGTTCCTCCAAGCAAACAACTAGTTTCTCCAAGCAAAGAATAGTTCCTCCAAGCAAATAACTAATTTCTCCAAGCAAAGAATAGTTGCTCCAAGCAAACAACTACTTTCTCCAAGCAAAGAATAGTTCCTCCAAGCAAACAACTAATTTCTCCAAGCAAAGAATAGTTCCTCCAAGCAAACAACTAATTTCTCCAAGCAAAGAATAGTTCCTCCAAGCAAATAACTAATTTCTCCAAGCAAAGAATAGTTGCTCCAAGCAAACAACTACTTTCTCCAAGCAAAGAATAGTTCCTCCAAGCAAACAACTAATTTCTCCAAGCAAAGAATAGTTCCTCCAAGCAAACAACTAGTTTCTCCAAGCAAAGAATAGTTCCTCCAAGCAAATAACTAATTTCTCCAAGCAAAGAATAGTTGCTCCAAGCAAACAACTACTTTCTCCAAGCAAAGAATAGTTCCTCCAAGCAAACAACTAATTTTTCCAAGCAAAGAATAGTTCCTCCAAGCAAACAACTAATTTCTCCAAGCAAAGAATAGTTCCTCCAAGCAAATAACTAATTTCTCCAAGCAAAGAATAGTTCCTCCAAGCAAACAACTAATTTCTCCAAGCAAAGAATAGTTCCTCCAAGCAAACAACTAATTTCTTCAAGCAAAGAATAGTTGCTCCAAGCAAACAACTAATTTTTCCAAGAATCGAATAGTTCCTCCAAGCAAATAATTTATTTCTCCAAGCAAAGAATACTTCCTCCAAGCAAATAACTAATTTATCCAAGCAAATAACCTATCTGCCCAAGCAAAGAATAGTTCCTCCAAGCAAATAACTAATTTCTCCAAGCAAAGAATAGTTGCTCCAAGCAAACAACTACTTTCTCCAAGCAAAGAATAGTTCCTCCAAGCAAACAACTAATTTCTCCAAGCAAAGAATAGTTCCTCCAAGCAAACAACTAATTTCTCCAAGCAAAGAATAGTTCCTCCAAGCAAACAACTAATTTCTTCAAGCAAAGAATAGTTGCTCCAAGCAAACAACTAATTTCTCCAAGAATAGAATAGTTCCTCCAAGCAAATAATTTATTTCTCTAAGCAAAGAATACTTCCTCCAAGCAAACAACTAATTTCTTCAAGCAAAGAATAGTTCCTCCAAGCAAACAACTAATTTCTCCAAGCAAAGAATAGTTCCTCCAAGCAAACAACTAATTTCTTCAAGCAAAGAATAGTTGCTCCAAGCAAACAACTAATTTTTCCAAGCAAAGAATAGTTCCTCCAAGCTAATAACTAATTTCTCCAAGCAAAGAATAGTTCCTCCAAGCAAACAAATAATTTTTCCAAGCAAAGAATAGTTCCTCCAAGCAAACAACTAATTTCTCCAAGCAAAGAATAGTTCCTCCAAGCAAACAACTAATTTTTCCAAGCAAAGAATAGTTCCTCCAAGCAAATAACTAATTTCTCCAAGCAGAGAATAGTTCCTCCAAGCAAATAACTAATTTCTCCAAGCAAAGAATAGTTGCTCCAAGCAAACAACTAATTTCTCCAAGCAAAGAATAGTTCCTCCAAGCAAACAACTAATTTCTCCAAGAATAGAATAGTTCCTCCAAGCAAACAACTAATTTCTCCAAGCAAAGAATAGTTCCTCCAAGCAAATAACTAATTTCTCCAAGCAAACAACTAATTTCTCCAAGCAAACAATAGTTCCTCCAAGCAAACAACTAACTTCTTCAAGCAAAGAATAGTTGCTCCAAGCAAACAACTAATTTCTCCAAGCAAAGAATAGTTCCTCCAAGCAAACAACTAATTTTTCCAAGCAAAGAATAGTTCCTCCAAGCAAACGACTAATTTCTCCAAGCAAAGAATAGTTCCTCCAAGCAAACAACTAATTTCTTCAAGCAAAGAATAGTTGCTTCAAGCAAACAACTAATTTCTCCAAGCAAAGAATAGTTCCTCCAAGCAAAAAATTTATTTCTCAAAGCAAAGAATACTTCCTCCAAGCAAACAACTAATTTCTTCAAGCAAAGAATAGTTCCTCCAAGCAAACAAATAATTTTTCCAAGCAAAGAATAGTTCCTAAAAGCAAACAACTAATTTCTCCAAGCAAAGAATAGTTCCTCCAAGCAAACAACTAATTTTTCCAAGCAAAGAATAGTTCCTCCAAGCAAATAACTAATTTGTCCAAGCAGAGAATAGTTCCTCCAAGCAAATAACTAATTTCTCCAAGCAAAGAATAGTTCCTCCAAGCAAACAACTAATTTCTCCAAGCAAAGAATAGTTCCTCCAAGCAAACAACTAATTTCTCCAAGCAAAGAATAGTTCCTCCAAGCAAACAACTAATTTCTCCAAGCAAAGAATAGTTGCTCCAAGCAAACAAATAATTTCTCCAAGCAAAGAATAGTTCCTCCAAGCAAACAACTAATTTTTCCAAGCAAAGAATAGTTCCTCCAAGCAAACAACTAATTTCTCCAAGCAAAGAATAGTTCCTCCAAGCAAATAACTAATTTCTCCAAGCAAAGAATAGTTCCTCCAAGCAAACAACTAATTTCTCCAAGCAAAGAATAGTTCCTCCAAGCAAACAACTAATTTCTTCAAGCAAAGAATAGTTGCTCCAAGCAAACAACTAATTTTTCCAAGAATCGAATAGTTCCTCCAAGCAAATAATTTATTTCTCCAAGCAAAGAATACTTCCTCCAAGCAAATAACTAATTTCTCCAAGCAAATAACCTATCTGCCCAAGCAAAGAATAGTTCTTCCAAGCTAATAACTAATTTCTCCAAGCAAAGAATAGTTCCTCCAAGCAAATAATTTATTTCTCTAAGCAAAGAATACTTCCTCCAAGCAAATAACTAATTTCTCCAAGCAAATAACCTATCTGCCCAAGCAAAGAATAGTTCCTCCAAGCTAATAACTAATTTCTCCAAGCAAAGAATAGTTCCTCCAAGCAAACAAATAATTTTTCCAAGCAAAGAATAGTTCCTCCAAGCAAACAACTAATTTCTCCAAGCAAAGAATAGTTCCTCCAAGCAAACAACTAATTTTTCCAAGCAAAGAATAGTTCCTCCAAGCAAATAACTAATTTCTCCAAGCAGAGAATAGTTCCTCCAAGCAAATAACTAATTTCTCCAAGCAAAGAATAGTTGCTCCAAGCAAACAACTAATTTCTCCAAGCAAAGAATAGTTCCTCCAAGCAAACAACTAATTTCTCCAAGAATAGAATAGTTCCTCCAAGCAAACAACTAATTTCTCCAAGCAAAGAATAGTTCCTCCAAGCAAATAACTAATTTCTCCAAGCAAACAACTAATTTCTCCAAGCAAACAATAGTTCCTCCAAGCAAACAACTAACTTCTTCAAGCAAAGAATAGTTGCTCCAAGCAAACAACTAATTTCTCCAAGCAAAGAATAGTTCCTCCAAGCAAACAACTAATTTTTCCAAGCAAAGAATAGTTCCTCCAAGCAAACGACTAATTTCTCCAATCAAAGAATAGTTCCTCCAAGCAAACAACTAATTTCTTCAAGCAAAGAATAGTTGCTCCAAGCAAACAACTAATTTCTCCAAGCAAAGAATAGTTCCTCCAAGCAAAAAATTTATTTCTCAAAGCAAAGAATACTTCCTCCAAGCAAACAACTAATTTCTTCAAGCAAAGAATAGTTCCTCCAAGCAAACAAATAATTTTTCCAAGCAAAGAATAGTTCCTAAAAGCAAACAACTAATTTCTCCAAGCAAAGAATAGTTCCTCCAAGCAAACAACTAATTTTTCCAAGCAAAGAATAGTTCCTCCAAGCAAACGACTAATTTCTCCAAGCAAAGAATAGTTCCTCCAAGCAAACAACTAATTTCTTCAAGCAAAGAATAGTTGCTCCAAGCAAACAACTAATTTCTCCAAGCAAAGAATAGTTCCTCCAAGCAAAAAATTTATTTCTCAAAGCAAAGAATACTTCCTCCAAGCAAACAACTAATTTCTTCAAGCAAAGAATAGTTCCTCCAAGCAAACAAATAATTTTTCCAAGCAAAGAATAGTTCCTAAAAGCAAACAACTAATTTCTCCAAGCAAACAACTAATTTCTCCAAGCAAACAATAGTTCCTCCAAGCAAACAACTAACTTCTTCAAGCAAAGAATAGTTGCTCCAAGCAAACAACTAATTTCTCCAAGCAAAGAATAGTTCCTCCAAGCAAACAACTAATTTTTCCAAGCAAAGAATAGTTCCTCCAAGCAAACGACTAATTTCTCCAAGCAAAGAATAGTTCCTCCAAGCAAACAACTAATTTCTTCAAGCAAAGAATAGTTGCTCCAAGCAAACAACTAATTTCTCCAAGCAAAGAATAGTTCCTCCAAGCAAAAAATTTATTTCTCAAAGCAAAGAATACTTCCTCCAAGCAAACAACTAATTTCTTCAAGCAAAGAATAGTTCCTCCAAGCAAACAAATAATTTTTCCAAGCAAAGAATAGTTCCTAAAAGCAAACAACGAATTTCTCCAAGCAAAGAATAGTTCCTCCAAGCAAACAACTAATTTTTCCAAGCAAAGAATAGTTCCTCCAAGCAAATAACTAATTTGTCCAAGCAGAGAATAGTTCCTCCAAGCAAATAACTAATTTCTCCAAGCAAAGAATAGTTCCTCCAAGCAAACAACTAATTTCTCCAAGCAAAGAATAGTTCCTCCAAGCAAACAACTAATTTCTCCAAGCAAAGAATAGTTCCTCCAAGCAAACAACTAATTTCTCCAAGCAAAGAATAGTTGCTCCAAGCAAACAAATAATTTCTCCAAGCAAAGAATAGTTCCTCCAAGCAAACAACTAATTTTTCCAAGCAAAGAATAGTTCCTCCAAGCAAACAACTAATTTCTCCAAGCAAAGAATAGTTCCTCCAAGCAAATAACTAATTTCTCCAAGCAAAGAATAGTTCCTCCAAGCAAACAACTAATTTCTCCAAGCAAAGAATAGTTCCTCCAAGCAAACAACTAATTTCTTCAAGCAAAGAATAGTTGCTCCAAGCAAACAACTAATTTTTCCAAGAATCGAATAGTTCCTCCAAGCAAATAATTTATTTCTCCAAGCAAAGAATACTTCCTCCAAGCAAATAACTAATTTCTCCAAGCAAATAACCTATCTGCCCAAGCAAAGAATAGTTCTTCCAAGCTAATAACTAATTTCTCCAAGCAAAGAATAGTTCCTCCAAGCAAACAACTAGTTTCTCCAAGCAAAGAATAGTTCCTCCAAGCAAACAACTAATTTTTCCAAGCAAAGAATAGTTCCTCCAAGCAAATAACTAATTTCTCCAAGCAAAGAATAGTTGCTCCAAGCAAACAACTAATTTCTCCAAGCAAAGAATAGTTCCTCCAAGCAAACAACTAATTTCTCCAAGCAAAGAATAGTTCCTCCAAGCAAACAACTAATTTCTCCAAGCAAAGAATAGTTCCTCCAAGCAAACAACTAATTTCTTCAAGCAAAGAATAGTTGCTCCAAGCAAACAACTAATTTCTCCAAGAATAGAATAGTTCCTCCAAGCAAATAATTTATTTCTCTAAGCAAAGAATACTTCCTCCAAGCAAATAACTAATTTCTCCAAGCAAAGAATAGTTCCTCCAAGCAAATAACTAATTTCTCCAAGCAAAGAATAGCTCCTCCAAGCAAACAACTAATTTCTCCAAGCAAAGAATAGTTCCTCCAAGCAAATAACTAATTTCTCCAAGCAAAGAATAGTTCCTCCAAGCAAACAACTAATTTCTCCAAGCAAAGAATAGTTCCACCAAGCAAACAACTAATTTTTCCAAGCAAAGAATAGTTCCTCCATGCAAACAACTAATTTCTCCAAGCAAAGAATAGTTCCTCCAAGCAAATAACTAATTTCTACAAGCAAAGAATAGTTCCTCCAGGCAAATAACTAATTTCTCCAAGCAAAGAATAGTTCCACCAAGCAAACAACTAATTTCTCCAAGCAAAGAATAGTTCCTCCAAGCAAACAACTAGTTTCTCCAAGCAAAGAATAGTTCCTCCAAGCAAATAACTAATTTCTCCAAGCAAAGAATAGTTGCTCCAAGCAAACAACTACTTTCTCCAAGCAAAGAATAGTTCCTCCAAGCAAACAACTAATTTTTCCAAGCAAAGAATAGTTCCTCCAAGCAAACAACTAATTTCTCCAAGCAAAGAATAGTTCCTCCAAGCAAATAACTAATTTCTCCAAGCAAAGAATAGTTCCTCCAAGCAAACAACTAATTTCTCCAAGCAAAGAATAGTTCCTCCAAGCAAACAACTAATTTCTTCAAGCAAAGAATAGTTGCTCCAAGCAAACAACTAATTTTTCCAAGAATCGAATAGTTCCTCCAAGCAAATAATTTATTTCTCCAAGCAAAGAATACTTCCTCCAAGCAAATAACTAATTTATCCAAGCAAATAACCTATCTGCCCAAGCAAAGAATAGTTCCTCCAAGCTAATAACTAATTTCTCCAAGCAAAGAATAGTTCCTCCAAGCAAACAACTAATTTTTCCAAGCACAGAATAGTTCCTCCAAGCAAATAACTAATTTCTCCAAGCAAAGAATAGTTGCTCCAAGCAAACAACTACTTTCTCCAAGCAAAGAATAGTTCCTCCAAGCAAACAACTAATTTCTCCAAGCAAAGAATAGTTCCTCCAAGCAAACAACTAATTTCTCCAAGCAAAGAATAGTTCCTCCAAGCAAACAACTAATTTCTTCAAGCAAAGAATAGTTGCTCCAAGCAAACAACTAATTTCTCCAAGAATAGAATAGTTCCTCCAAGCAAATAATTTATTTCTCTAAGCAAAGAATACTTCCTCCAAGCAAATAACTAATTTCTCCAAGCAAATAACCTATCTGCCCAAGCAAAGAATAGTTCCTCCAAGCTAATAACTAATTTCTCCAAGCAAAGAATAGTTCCTCCAAGCAAACAAATAATTTTTCCAAGCAAAGAATAGTTCCTCCAAGCAAACAACTAATTTCTCCAAGCAAAGAATAGTTCCTCCAAGCAAACAACTAATTTTTCCAAGCAAAGAATAGTTCCTCCAAGCAAATAACTAATTTCTCCAAGCAGAGAATAGTTCCTCCAAGCAAATAACTAATTTCTCCAAGCAAAGAATAGTTGCTCCAAGCAAACAACTAATTTCTCCAAGCAAAGAATAGTTCCTCCAAGCAAACAACTAATTTTTCCAAGCAAAGAATAGTTCCTCCAAGCAAATAACTAATTTCTCCAAGCAAAGAATAGTTGCTCCAAGCAAACAACTAATTTCTCCAAGCAAAGAATAGTTCCTCCAAGCAAACAACTAATTTCTCCAAGCAAAGAATAGTTCCTCCAAGCAAACAACTAATTTCTCCAAGCAAAGAATAGTTCCTCCAAGCAAACAACTAATTTCTTCAAGCAAAGAATAGTTGCTCCAAGCAAACAACTAATTTCTCCAAGAATAGAATAGTTCCTCCAAGCAAATAATTTATTTCTCTAAGCAAAGAATACTTCCTCCAAGCAAATAACTAATTTCTCCAAGCAAAGAATAGTTCCTCCAAGCAAATAACTAATTTCTCCAAGCAAAGAATAGCTCCTCCAAGCAAACAACTAATTTCTCCAAGCAAAGAATAGTTCCTCCAAGCAAATAACTAATTTCTCCAAGCAAAGAATAGTTCCTCCAAGCAAACAACTAATTTCTCCAAGCAAAGAATAGTTCCACCAAGCAAACAACTAATTTTTCCAAGCAAAGAATAGTTCCTCCATGCAAACAACTAATTTCTCCAAGCAAAGAATAGTTCCTCCAAGCAAATAACTAATTTCTACAAGCAAAGAATAGTTCCTCCAGGCAAATAACTAATTTCTCCAAGCAAAGAATAGTTCCACCAAGCAAACAACTAATTTCTCCAAGCAAAGAATAGTTCCTCCAAGCAAACAACTAGTTTCTCCAAGCAAAGAATAGTTCCTCCAAGCAAATAACTAATTTCTCCAAGCAAAGAATAGTTGCTCCAAGCAAACAACTACTTTCTCCAAGCAAAGAATAGTTCCTCCAAGCAAACAACTAATTTTTCCAAGCAAAGAATAGTTCCTCCAAGCAAACAACTAATTTCTCCAAGCAAAGAATAGTTCCTCCAAGCAAATAACTAATTTCTCCAAGCAAAGAATAGTTCCTCCAAGCAAACAACTAATTTCTCCAAGCAAAGAATAGTTCCTCCAAGCAAACAACTAATTTCTTCAAGCAAAGAATAGTTGCTCCAAGCAAACAACTAATTTTTCCAAGAATCGAATAGTTCCTCCAAGCAAATAATTTATTTCTCCAAGCAAAGAATACTTCCTCCAAGCAAATAACTAATTTATCCAAGCAAATAACCTATCTGCCCAAGCAAAGAATAGTTCCTCCAAGCTAATAACTAATTTCTCCAAGCAAAGAATAGTTCCTCCAAGCAAACAACTAATTTTTCCAAGCACAGAATAGTTCCTCCAAGCAAATAACTAATTTCTCCAAGCAAAGAATAGTTGCTCCAAGCAAACAACTACTTTCTCCAAGCAAAGAATAGTTCCTCCAAGCAAACAACTAATTTCTCCAAGCAAAGAATAGTTCCTCCAAGCAAACAACTAATTTCTCCAAGCAAAGAATAGTTCCTCCAAGCAAACAACTAATTTCTTCAAGCAAAGAATAGTTGCTCCAAGCAAACAACTAATTTCTCCAAGAATAGAATAGTTCCTCCAAGCAAATAATTTATTTCTCTAAGCAAAGAATACTTCCTCCAAGCAAATAACTAATTTCTCCAAGCAAATAACCTATCTGCCCAAGCAAAGAATAGTTCCTCCAAGCTAATAACTAATTTCTCCAAGCAAAGAATAGTTCCTCCAAGCAAACAAATAATTTTTCCAAGCAAAGAATAGTTCCTCCAAGCAAACAACTAATTTCTCCAAGCAAAGAATAGTTCCTCCAAGCAAACAACTAATTTTTCCAAGCAAAGAATAGTTCCTCCAAGCAAATAACTAATTTCTCCAAGCAGAGAATAGTTCCTCCAAGCAAATAACTAATTTCTCCAAGCAAAGAATAGTTGCTCCAAGCAAACAACTAATTTCTCCAAGCAAAGAATAGTTCCTCCAAGCAAACAACTAATTTCTCCAAGAATAGAATAGTTCCTCCAAGCAAACAACTAATTTCTCCAAGCAAAGAATAGTTCCTCCAAGCAAATAACTAATTTCTCCAAGCAAACAACTAATTTCTCCAAGCAAACAATAGTTCCTCCAAGCAAACAACTAACTTCTTCAAGCAAAGAATAGTTGCTCCAAGCAAACAACTAATTTCTCCAAGCAAAGAATAGTTCCTCCAAGCAAACAACTAATTTTTCCAAGCAAAGAATAGTTCCTCCAAGCAAACGACTAATTTCTCCAAGCAAAGAATAGTTCCTCCAAGCAAACAACTAATTTCTTCAAGCAAAGAATAGTTGCTCCAAGCAAACAACTAATTTCTCCAAGCAAAGAATAGTTCCTCCAAGCAAAAAATTTATTTCTCAAAGCAAAGAATACTTCCTCCAAGCAAACAACTAATTTCTTCAAGCAAAGAATAGTTCCTCCAAGCAAACAAATAATTTTTCCAAGCAAAGAATAGTTCCTAAAAGCAAACAACTAATTTCTCCAAGCAAAGAATAGTTCCTCCAAGCAAACAACTAATTTTTCCAAGCAAAGAATAGTTCCTCCAAGCAAATAACTAATTTGTCCAAGCAGAGAATAGTTCCTCCAAGCAAATAACTAATTTCTCCAAGCAAAGAATAGTTCCTCCAAGCAAACAACTAATTTCTCCAAGCAAAGAATAGTTCCTCCAAGCAAACAACTAATTTCTCCAAGCAAAGAATAGTTCCTCCAAGCAAACAACTAATTTCTCCAAGCAAAGAATAGTTGCTCCAAGCAAACAAATAATTTCTCCAAGCAAAGAATAGTTCCTCCAAGCAAACAACTAATTTTTCCAAGCAAAGAATAGTTCCTCCAAGCAAACAACTAATTTCTCCAAGCAAAGAATAGTTCCTCCAAGCAAATAACTAATTTCTCCAAGCAAAGAATAGTTCCTCCAAGCAAACAACTAATTTCTCCAAGCAAAGAATAGTTCCTCCAAGCAAACAACTAATTTCTTCAAGCAAAGAATAGTTGCTCCAAGCAAACAACTAATTTTTCCAAGAATCGAATAGTTCCTCCAAGCAAATAATTTATTTCTCCAAGCAAAGAATACTTCCTCCAAGCAAATAACTAATTTCTCCAAGCAAATAACCTATCTGCCCAAGCAAAGAATAGTTCTTCCAAGCTAATAACTAATTTCTCCAAGCAAAGAATAGTTCCTCCAAGCAAATAATTTATTTCTCTAAGCAAAGAATACTTCCTCCAAGCAAATAACTAATTTCTCCAAGCAAATAACCTATCTGCCCAAGCAAAGAATAGTTCCTCCAAGCTAATAACTAATTTCTCCAAGCAAAGAATAGTTCCTCCAAGCAAACAAATAATTTTTCCAAGCAAAGAATAGTTCCTCCAAGCAAACAACTAATTTCTCCAAGCAAAGAATAGTTCCTCCAAGCAAACAACTAATTTTTCCAAGCAAAGAATAGTTCCTCCAAGCAAATAACTAATTTCTCCAAGCAGAGAATAGTTCCTCCAAGCAAATAACTAATTTCTCCAAGCAAAGAATAGTTGCTCCAAGCAAACAACTAATTTCTCCAAGCAAAGAATAGTTCCTCCAAGCAAACAACTAATTTCTCCAAGAATAGAATAGTTCCTCCAAGCAAACAACTAATTTCTCCAAGCAAAGAATAGTTCCTCCAAGCAAATAACTAATTTCTCCAAGCAAACAACTAATTTCTCCAAGCAAACAATAGTTCCTCCAAGCAAACAACTAACTTCTTCAAGCAAAGAATAGTTGCTCCAAGCAAACAACTAATTTCTCCAAGCAAAGAATAGTTCCTCCAAGCAAACAACTAATTTTTCCAAGCAAAGAATAGTTCCTCCAAGCAAACGACTAATTTCTCCAAGCAAAGAATAGTTCCTCCAAGCAAACAACTAATTTCTTCAAGCAAAGAATAGTTGCTCCAAGCAAACAACTAATTTCTCCAAGCAAAGAATAGTTCCTCCAAGCAAAAAATTTATTTCTCAAAGCAAAGAATACTTCCTCCAAGCAAACAACTAATTTCTTCAAGCAAAGAATAGTTCCTCCAAGCAAACAAATAATTTTTCCAAGCAAAGAATAGTTCCTAAAAGCAAACAACTAATTTCTCCAAGCAAAGAATAGTTCCTCCAAGCAAACAACTAATTTTTCCAAGCAAAGAATAGTTCCTCCAAGCAAATAACTAATTTGTCCAAGCAGAGAATAGTTCCTCCAAGCAAATAACTAATTTCTCCAAGCAAAGAATAGTTCCTCCAAGCAAACAACTAATTTCTCCAAGCAAAGAATAGTTCCTCCAAGCAAACAACTAATTTCTCCAAGCAAAGAATAGTTCCTCCAAGCAAACAACTAATTTCTCCAAGCAAAGAATAGTTGCTCCAAGCAAACAAATAATTTCTCCAAGCAAAGAATAGTTCCTCCAAGCAAACAACTAATTTTTCCAAGCAAAGAATAGTTCCTCCAAGCAAACAACTAATTTCTCCAAGCAAAGAATAGTTCCTCCAAGCAAATAACTAATTTCTCCAAGCAAAGAATAGTTCCTCCAAGCAAACAACTAATTTCTCCAAGCAAAGAATAGTTCCTCCAAGCAAACAACTAATTTCTTCAAGCAAAGAATAGTTGCTCCAAGCAAACAACTAATTTTTCCAAGAATCGAATAGTTCCTCCAAGCAAATAATTTATTTCTCCAAGCAAAGAATACTTCCTCCAAGCAAATAACTAATTTCTCCAAGCAAATAACCTATCTGCCCAAGCAAAGAATAGTTCTTCCAAGCTAATAACTAATTTCTCCAAGCAAAGAATAGTTCCTCCAAGCAAACAACTAGTTTCTCCAAGCAAAGAATAGTTCCTCCAAGCAAACAACTAATTTTTCCAAGCAAAGAATAGTTCCTCCAAGCAAATAACTAATTTCTCCAAGCAAAGAATAGTTGCTCCAAGCAAACAACTAATTTCTCCAAGCAAAGAATAGTTCCTCCAAGCAAACAACTAATTTCTCCAAGCAAAGAATAGTTCCTCCAAGCAAACAACTAATTTCTCCAAGCAAAGAATAGTTCCTCCAAGCAAACAACTAATTTCTTCAAGCAAAGAATAGTTGCTCCAAGCAAACAACTAATTTCTCCAAGAATAGAATAGTTCCTCCAAGCAAATAATTTATTTCTCTAAGCAAAGAATACTTCCTCCAAGCAAATAACTAATTTCTCCAAGCAAATAACCTATCTGCCCAAGCAAAGAATAGTTCCTCCAAGCAAACAACTAATTTCTCCAAGCAAAGAATAGTTCCTCCAAGCAAATAACTAATTTCTCCAAGCAAAGAATAGTTCCTCCAAGCAAACAACTAATTTCTCCAAGCAAAGAATAGTTCCTCCAAGCAAACAACTAATTTCTTCAAGCAAAGAATAGTTGCTCCAAGCAAACAACTAATTTTTCCAAGAATCGAATAGTTCCTCCAAGCAAATAATTTATTTCTCCAAGCAAAGAATACTTCCTCCAAGCAAATAACTAATTTCTCCAAGCAAATAACCTATCTGCCCAAGCAAAGAATAGTTCTTCCAAGCTAATAACTAATTTCTCCAAGCAAAGAATAGTTCCTCCAAGCAAACAACTAGTTTCTCCAAGCAAAGAATAGTTCCTCCAAGCAAACAACTAATTTTTCCAAGCAAAGAATAGTTCCTCCAAGCAAATAACTAATTTCTCCAAGCAAAGAATAGTTGCTCCAAGCAAACAACTAATTTCTCCAAGCAAAGAATAGTTCCTCCAAGCAAACAACTAATTTCTCCAAGCAAAGAATAGTTCCTCCAAGCAAACAACTAATTTCTCCAAGCAAAGAATAGTTCCTCCAAGCAAACAACTAATTTCTTCAAGCAAAGAATAGTTGCTCCAAGCAAACAACTAATTTCTCCAAGAATAGAATAGTTCCTCCAAGCAAATAATTTATTTCTCTAAGCAAAGAATACTTCCTCCAAGCAAATAACTAATTTCTCCAAGCAAATAACCTATCTGCCCAAGCAAAGAATAGTTCCTCCAAGCTAATAACTAATTTCTCCAAGCAAAGAATAGTTCCTCCAAGCAAACAAATAATTTTTCCAAGCAAAGAATAGTTCCTCCAAGCAAACAACTAATTTCTCCAAGCAAAGAATAGTTCCTCCAAGCAAACAACTAATTTTTCCAAGCAAAGAATAGTTCCTCCAAGCAAATAACTAATTTCTCCAAGCAGAGAATAGTTCCTCCAAGCAAATAACTAATTTCTCCAAGCAAAGAATAGTTGCTCCAAGCAAACAACTAATTTCTCCAAGCAAAGAATAGTTCCTCCAAGCAAACAACTAATTTCTCCAAGAATAGAATAGTTCCTCCAAGCAAATAATTTATTTCTCCAAGCAAAGAATAGTTCCTCCAAGCTAATAACTAATTTCTCCAAGCAAAGAATAGTTCCTCCAAGCAAATAACTAATTTCTCCAAGCAAAGAATGGTTCCTCCAAGCAAATAACTAATTTTTCCAAGCAAAAAATAGTTCCTCCAAGCAAACAACTAATTTCTCTAAGCAAAGAATAGTTCCTCCAAGCCAACAACTAATTTTTCCAAGCAAAGAATAGTTCCTCCAAGCAAATAACTAATTTCTCCAAGCAAAGAATAGTTCCTCCAAGCAAATAACTAATTTCTCCAAGCAAAGAATTGTTCCTCCAAGCAAATAACTAATTTCTCCAAGCAAAGAATAGTTCCTCCAAGCAAATAACTAATTTCTCCAAGCAAAGAATAGTTCCTCCAAGCAAATAACTAATTTATCCAAGCAAAGAATAGTTCCTCCAAGCAAACAACTAATTTCTCCAAGCAAAGAATAGTTGCTCCAAGCAAACAACTAATTTCTCCAAGCAAAGAATAGTTGCTCCAAGCAAACAACTAATTTCTACAAGCAAAGAATAGTTCTTCCAATCAAACAACTAATTTCACCAAGCAAAGAATAGTTGCTCTAAGCAAATAACTAATTTGTCCAAGCAGAGAATAGTTCCTCCAAGCAAATAACTAATTTCTCCAAGCAAAGAATAGTTGCTCCAAGCAAACAACTAACTTCTCCAAGCAAAGAATAGTTCCTCCAAGCAAACAACTAATTTCTCCAAGCAAAGAATAGTTCCTCCAAGCAAACAACTAATTTCTCCAAGCAAAGAATAGTTGCTCCAAGCAAACAACTAATTTCTACAAGCAAGGAATAGTTCCTCCAAGCAAACAAATAATTTTTCCAAGCAAAGAATAGTTCCTCCAAGCAAACAACTAATTTCTCCAAGCAAAGAATAGTTCCTCCAAGCAAACAACTAATTTTTCCAAGCAAAGAATAGTTCCTCCAAGCAAATAACTAATTTCTCCAAGCAGAGAATAGTTCCTCCAAGCAAATAACTAATTTCTCCAAGCAAAGAATAGTTGCTCCAAGCAAACAACTAATTTCTCCAACCAAAGAATAGTTCCTCCAAGCAAACAACTAATTTCTCCAAGAATAGAATAGTTCCTCCAAGCAAATAATTTATTTCTCCAAGCTAAGAATACTTCCTCCAAGCAAATAACTAATTTCTCCAAGCAAATAACTAATTTCTCCAAGCAAAGAATAGTTCCTCCAAGCAAACAACTAATTTCTCCAAGCAAAGAATAGTTCCTCCAAGCAAACAACTAATTTCTTCAAGCAAAGAATAGTTGCTCCAAGCAAACAACTAATTTCTCCAAGAATAGAATAGTTCCTCCAAGCAAATAATTTATTTCTCTAAGCAAAGAATACTTCCTCCAAGCAAATAACTAATTTCTCCAAGCAAATAACCTATCTGCCCAAGCAAAGAATAGTTCCTCCAAGCTAATAACTAATTTCTCCAAGCAAAGAATAGTTCCTCCAAGCAAACAAATAATTTTTCCAAGCAAAGAATAGTTCCTCCAAGCAAACAACTAATTTCTCCAAGCAAAGAATAGTTCCTCCAAGCAAACAACTAATTTTTCCAAGCAAAGAATAGTTCCTCCAAGCAAATAACTAATTTCTCCAAGCAGAGAATAGTTCCTCCAAGCAAATAACTAATTTCTCCAAGCAAAGAATAGTTGCTCCAAGCAAACAACTAATTTCTCCAAGCAAAGAATAGTTCCTCCAAGCAAACAACTAATTTCTCCAAGAATAGAATAGTTCCTCCAAGCAAACAACTAATTTCTCCAAGCAAAGAATAGTTCCTCCAAGCAAATAACTAATTTCTCCAAGCAAACAACTAATTTCTCCAAGCAAAGAATAGTTCCTCCAAGCAAACAACTAACTTCTTCAAGCAAAGAATAGTTGCTCCAAGCAAACAACTAATTTCTCCAAGCAAAAAATAGTTCCTCCAAGCAAACAACTAATTTTTCCAAGCAAAGAATAGTTCCTCCAAGCAAACGACTAATTTCTCCAAGCAAAGAATAGTTCCTCCAAGCAAACAACTAATTTCTTCAAGCAAAGTATAGTTGCTCCAAGCAAACAACTAATTTCTCCAAGCAAAGAATAGTTCCTCCAAGCAAAAAATTTATTTCTCAAAGCAAAGAATACTTCCTCCAAGCAAACAACTAATTTCTTCAAGCAAAGAATAGTTCCTCCAAGCAAACAAATAATTTTTCCAAGCAAAGAATAGTTCCTAAAAGCAAACAACTAATTTCTCCAAGCAAAGAATAGTTCCTCCAAGCAAACAACTAATTTTTCCAAGCAAAGAATAGTTCCTCCAAGCAAATAACTAATTTGTCCAAGCAGAGAATAGTTCCTCCAAGCAAATAACTAATTTCTCCAAGCAAAGAATAGTTCCTCGAAGCAAACAACTAATTTCTCCAAGCAAAGAATAGTTCCTCCAAGCAAACAACTAATTTCTCCAAGCAAAGAATAGTTCCTCCAAGCAAACAACTAATTTCTCCAAGCAAAGAATAGTTCCTCCAAGCAAACAAATAATTTCTCCAAGCAAAGAATAGTTCCTCCAAGCAAACAACTAATTTTTCCAAGCAAAGAATAGTTCCTCCAAGCAAACAACTAATTTCTCCAAGCGCAGAATAGTTCCTCCAAGCAAATAACTAATTTCTCCAAGCAAAGAATAGTTCCTCCAAGCAAACAACTAATTTCTCCAAGCAAAGAATAGTTCCTCCAAGCAAACAACTAATTTCTTCAAGCAAAGAATAGTTGCTCCAAGCAAACAACTAATTTTTCCAAGAATCGAATATTTCCTCCAAGCAAATAATTTATTTCTCCAAGCAAAGAATACTTCCTCCAAGCAAATAACTAATTTCTCCAAGCAAATAACCTATCTGCCCAAGCAAAGAATAGTTCCTCCAAGCTAATAACTAATTTCTCCAAGCAAAGAATAGTTCCTCCAAGCAAACAACTAGTTTCTCCAAGCAAAGAATAGTTCCTCCAAGCAAACAACTAATTTCTCCCAGCAAAGAATAGTTCCTCCAAGCAAATAACTAATTTCTCCAAGCAAAGAATAGTTGCTCCAAGCAAACAACTAATTTCTCCAAGCAAAGAATAGTTCCTCCAAGCAAACAACTAATTTCTCCAAGCAAAGAATAGTTCCTCCAAGCAAACAACTAATTTCTCCAAGCAAAGAATAGTTCCTCCAAGCAAACAACTAATTTCTTCAAGCAAAGAATAGTTGCTCCAAGCAAACAACTAATTTCTCCAAGAATAGAGTAGTTCCTCCAAGCAAATAATTTATTTCTCTAAGCAAAGAATACTTCCTCCAAGCAAATAACTAATTTCTCCAAGCAAATAACCTATCTGCCCAAGCAAAGAATAGTTCCTCCAAGCTAATAACTAATTTCTCCAAGCAAAGAATAGTTCCTCCAAGCAAACAAATAATTTTTCCAAGCAAAGAATAGTTCCTCCAAGCAAACAACTAATTTCTCCAAGCAAAGAATAGTTCCTCCAAGCAAACAACTAATTTTTCCAAGCAAAGAATAGTTCCTCCAAGCAAATAACTAATTTCTCCAAGCAGAGAATAGTTCCTCCAAGCAAATAACTAATTTCTCCAAGCAAAGAATAGTTGCTCCAAGCAAACAACTAATTTCTCCAAGCAAAGAATAGTTCCTCCAAGCAAACAACTAATTTCTCCAAGAATAGAATAGTTCCTCCAAGCAAATAATTTATTTCTCCAAGCAAAGAATAGTTCCTCCAAGCTAATAACTAATTTCTCCAAGCAAAGAATAGTTCCTCCAAGCAAATAACTAATTTCTCCAAGCAAAGAATAGTTCCTCCAAGCAAATAACTAATTTTTCCAAGCAAAAAATAGTTCCTCCAAGCAAACAACTAATTTCTCCAAGCAAAGAATAGTTCCTCCAAGCCAACAACTAATTTTTCCAAGCAAAGAATAGTTCCTCCAAGCAAATAACTAATTTGTCCAAGCAGAGAATAGTTCCTCCAAGCAAATAACTAATTTCTCCAAGCAAAGAATAGTTCCTCCAAGCAAACAACTAATTTCTCCAAGCAAAGAATAGTTCCTCCAAGCAAACAACTAATTTCTCCAAGCAAAGAATAGTTCCTCCAAGCAAACAACTAATTTCTCCAAGCAAAGAATAGTTCCTCCAAGCAAACAAATAATTTCTCCAAGCAAAGAATAGTTCCTCCAAGCAAACAACTAATTTTTCCAAGCAAAGAATAGTTCCTCCAAGCAAACAACTAATTTCTCCAAGCAAAGAATAGTTCCTCCAAGCAAATAACTAATTTCTCCAAGCAAAGAATAGTTCCTCCAAGCAAACAACTAATTTCTCCAAGCAAAGAATAGTTCCTCCAAGCAAACAACTAATTTCTTCAAGCAAAGAATAGTTGCTCCAAGCAAACAACTAATTTTTCCAAGAATCGAATAGTTCCTCCAAGCAAATAATTTATTTCTCCAAGCAAAGAATACTTCCTCCAAGCAAATAACTAATTTCTCCAAGCAAATAACCTATCTGCCCAAGCAAAGAATAGTTCCTCCAAGCTAATAACTAATTTCTCCAAGCAAAGAATAGTTCCTCCAAGCAAACAACTAGTTTCTCCAAGCAAAGAATAGTTCCTCCAAGCAAACAACTAATTTCTCCAAGCAAAGAATAGTTCCTCCAAGCAAATAACTAATTTCTCCAAGCAAAGAATAGTTGCTCCAAGCAAACAACTAATTTCTCCAAGCAAAGAATAGTTCCTCCAAGCAAACAACTAATTTCTCCAAGCAAAGAATAGTTCCTCCAAGCAAACAACTAATTTCTCCAAGCAAAGAATAGTTCCTCCAAGCAAACAACTAATTTCTTCAAGCAAAGAATAGTTGCTCCAAGCAAACAACTAATTTCTCCAAGAATAGAATAGTTCCTCCAAGCAAATAATTTATTTCTCTAAGCAAAGAATACTTCCTCCAAGCAAATAACTAATTTCTCCAAGCAAATAACCTATCTGCCCAAGCAAAGAATAGTTCCTCCAAGCTAATAACTAATTTCTCCAAGCAAAGAATAGTTCCTCCAAGCAAACAAATAATTTTTCCAAGCAAAGAATAGTTCCTCCAAGCAAACAACTAATTTCTCCAAGCAAAGAATAGTTCCTCCAAGCAAACAACTAATTTTTCCAAGCAAAGAATAGTTCCTCCAAGCAAATAACTAATTTCTCCAAGCAGAGAATAGTTCCTCCAAGCAAATAACTAATTTCTCCAAGCAAAGAATAGTTGCTCCAAGCAAACAACTAATTTCTCCAAGCAAAGAATAGTTCCTCCAAGCAAACAACTAATTTCTCCAAGAATAGAATAGTTCCTCCAAGCAAATAATTTATTTCTCCAAGCAAAGAATAGTTCCTCCAAGCTAATAACTAATTTCTCCAAGCAAAGAATAGTTCCTCCAAGCAAATAACTAATTTCTCCAAGCAAAGAATAGTTCCTCCAAGCAAATAACTAATTTTTCCAAGCAAAAAATAGTTCCTCCAAGCAAACAACTAATTTCTCCAAGCAAAGAATAGTTCCTCCAAGCCAACAACTAATTTTTCCAAGCAAAGAATAGTTCCTCCAAGCAAATAACTAATTTCTCCAAGCAAAGAATAGTTCCTCCAAGCAAATAACTAATTTCTCCAAGCAAAGAATTGTTCCTCCAAGCAAATAACTAATTTCTCCAAGCAAAGAATAGTTCCTCCAAGCAAATAACTAATTTCTCCAAGCAAAGAATAGTTCCTCCAAGCAAATAACTAATTTCTCCAAGCAAAGAATAGTTCCTCCAAGCAAACAACTAATTTCTCCAAGCAAAGAATAGTTCCTCCAAGCACACAACTAATTTCTCCAAGCAAAGAATAGTTGCTCCAAGCAAACAACTAATTTCTACAAGCAAAGAATAGTTCTTCCAATCAAACAACTAATTTCACCAAGCAAAGAATAGTTCCTCCAAGCAAATAATTAATTTGTCCAAGCAGAGAATAGTTCCTCCAAGCAAATAACTAATTTCTCCAAGCAAAGAATAGTTGCTCCAAGCAAACAACTAACTTCTCCAAGCAAAGAATAGTTCCTCCAAGCAAACAACTAATTTCTCCAAGCAAGGAATAGTTCCTCCAAGCAAACAAATAATTTTTCAAAGCAAAGAATAGTTCCTCCAAGCAAACAACTAATTTCTCCAAGCAAAGAATAGTTCCTCCAAGCAAACAACTAATTTTTCCAAGCAAAGAATAGTTCCTCCAAGCAAATAACTAATTTCTCCAAGCAGAGAATAGTTCCTCCAAGCAAATAACTAATTTCTCCAAGCAAAGAATAGTTGCTCCAAGCAAACAACTAATTTCTCCAACCAAAGAATAGTTCCTCCAAGCAAACAACTAATTTCTCCAAGAATAGAATAGTTCCTCCAAGCAAATAATTTATTTCTCCAAGCAAAGAATACTTCCTCCAAGCAAACAACTAATTTTTCCAAGCAAAGAATAGTTGCTCCAAGCAAACAACTAATTTCTCCAAGAATAGAATAGTTCCTCCAAGCAAATAATTAATTTGTCCAAGCAGAGAATAGTTCCTCCAAGCAAATAACTAATTTCTCCAAGCAAAGAATAGTTGCTCCAAGCAAACAACTAACTTCTCCAAGCAAAGAATAGTTCCTCCAAGCAAACAACTAATTTCTCCAAGCAAGGAATAGTTCCTCCAAGCAAACAAATAATTTTTCAAAGCAAAGAATAGTTCCTCCAAGCAAACAACTAATTTCTCCAAGCAAAGAATAGTTCCTCCAAGCAAACAACTAATTTTTCCAAGCAAAGAATAGTTCCTCCAAGCAAATAACTAATTTCTCCAAGCAGAGAATAGTTCCTCCAAGCAAATAACTAATTTCTCCAAGCAAAGAATAGTTGCTCCAAGCAAACAACTAATTTCTCCAACCAAAGAATAGTTCCTCCAAGCAAACAACTAATTTCTCCAAGAATAGAATAGTTCCTCCAAGCAAATAATTTATTTCTCCAAGCAAAGAATACTTCCTCCAAGCAAACAACTAATTTTTCCAAGCAAAGAATAGTTGCTCCAAGCAAACAACTAATTTCTCCAAGAATAGAATAGTTCCTCCAAGCAAATAATTTATTTCTCCAAGCAAAGAATACTTCCTCCAAGCAAATAACTAATTTCTCCAAGCAAAGAATAGTTCCTCCAAGCAAACAACTAATTTCTCCAAGCAAAGAATAGTTCCTCCAAGCAAACAACTAATTTCTCCAAGCAAAGAATAGTTCCTCCAAGCAAACAAATAATTTCTCCAAGCAAAGAATAGTTCCTCCAAGCAAACAACTAATTTTTCCAAGCAAAGAATAGTTCCTCCAAGCAAACAACTAATTTCTCCAAGCAAAGAATAGTTCCTCCAAGCAAATAACTAATTTCTCCAAGCAAAGAATAGTTCCTCCAAGCAAACAACTAATTTCTCCAAGCAAAGAATAGTTCCTCCAAGCAAACAACTAATTTCTTCAAGCAAAGAATAGTTGCTCCAAGCAAACAACTAATTTTTCCAAGAATCGAATAGTTCCTCCAAGCAAACAACTAATTTCTCCAAGCAAACAACTAATTTCTCCAAGCAAAGAATAGTTCCTCCAAGCAAACAACTAATTTCTTCAAGCAAAGAATAGTTGCTCCAAGCAAACAACTAATTTCTCCAAGCAAAGAATAGTTCCTCCAAGCAAACAACTAATTTTTCCAAGCAAAGAATAGTTCCTCCAAGCAAACGACTAATTTCTCCAAGCAAAGAATAGTTCCTCCAAGCAAACAACTAATTTCTTCAAGCAAAGAATAGTTGCTCCAAGCAAACAACTAATTTCTCCAAGCAAAGAATAGTTCCTCCAAGCAAAAAATTTATTTCTCAAAGCAAAGAATACTTACTCCAAGCAAACAACTAATTTTTTCAAGCAAAGAATAGATCCTCCAAGCAAACAAATAATTTTTCCAAGCAAAGAATAGTTCCTAAAAGCAAACAACTAATTTCTCCAAGCAAAGAATAGTTCCTCCAAGCAAACAACTAATTTTTCCAAGCAAAGAATAGTTCCTCCAAGCAAATAACTAATTTGTCCAAGCAGAGAATAGTTCCTCCAAGCAAATAACTAATTTCTCCAAGCAAAGAATAGTTCCTCCAAGCAAACAACTAATTTCTCCAAGCAAAGAATAGTTCCTCCAAGCAAACAAATAATTTCTCCAAGCAAAGAATAGTTCCTCCAAGCAAACAACTAATTTCTCCAAGCAAAGAATAGTTCCTCCAAGCAAACAAATAATTTCTCCAAGCAAAGAATAGTTCCTCCAAGCAAACAACTAATTTTTCCAAGCAAAGAATAGTTCCTCCAAGCAAACAACTAAATTCTCCAAGCAAAGAATAGTTCCTCCAAGCAAATAACTAATTTCTCCAAGCAAAGAATAGTTCCTCCAAGCAAATAACTAATTTCTCCAAGCAAAGAATAGTTCCTCCAAGCAAACAACTAATTTCTCCAAGCAAAGAATAGTTCCTCCAAGCAAACAACTAATTTCTTCAAGCAAAGAATAGTTGCTCCAAGCAAACAACTAATTTTTCCAAGAATCGAATAGTTCCTCCAAGCAAACAACTAATTTCTCCAAGCAAAGAATAGTTCCTCCAAGCAAATAACTAATTTCTCCAAGCAAACAACTAATTTCTCCAAGCAAACAACTAATTTCTCCAAGCAAAGAATAGTTCCTCCAAGCAAACAACTAATTTCTTCAAGCAAAGAATAGTTGCTCCAAGCAAACAACTAATTTCTCCAAGCAAAGAATAGTTCCTCCAAGCAAACAACTAATTTTTCCAAGCAAAGAATAGTTCCTCCAAGCAAACGACTAATTTCTCCAAGCAAAGAATAGTTCCTCCAAGCAAACAACTAATTTCTTCAAGCAAAGAATAGTTGCTCCAAGCAAACAACTAATTTCTCCAAGCAAAGAATAGTTCCTCCAAGCAAAAAATTTATTTCTCAAAGCAAAGAATACTTCCTCCAAGCAAACAACTAATTTCTTCAAGCAAAGAATAGTTCCTCCAAGCAAACAAATAATTTTTCCAAGCAAAGAATAGTTCCTAAAAGCAAACAACTAATTTCTCCAAGCAAAGAATAGTTCCTCCAAGCAAACAACTAATTTTTCCAAGCAAAGAATAGTTCCTCCAAGCAAATAACTAATTTGTCCAAGCAGAGAATAGTTCCTCCAAGCAAATAATTAATTTCTCCAAGCAAAGAATAGTTCCTCCAAGCAAACAACTAATTTCTCCAAGCAAAGAATAGTTCCTCCAAGCAAACAACTAATTTTTCCAAGCAAAGAATAGTTCCTCCAAGCAAACAACTAATTTCTCCAAGCAAAGAATAGTTCCTCCAAGCAAACAAATAATTTCTCCAAGCAAAGAATAGTTCCTCCAAGCAAACAACTAATTTTTCCAAGCAAAGAATAGTTCCTCCAAGCAAACAACTAATTTCTCCAAGCAAAGAATAGTTCCTCCAAGCAAACAACTAATTTCTCCAAGCAAAGAATAGTTCCTCCAAGCAAACAACTAATTTCTCCAAGCAAAGAATAGTTCCTCCAAGCAAATAACTAATTTCTCCAAGCAAAGAATAGTTCCTCCAAGCAAATAACTAATTTCTCCAAGCAAAGAATAGTTCCTCCAAGCAAACAACTAATTTCTCCAAGCAAAGAATAGTTCCTCCAAGCAAACAACTAATTTTTCCAAGCAAAGAATAGTTCCTCCAAGCAAACGACTAATTTCTCCAAGCAAAGAATAGTTCCTCCAAGCAAACAACTAATTTCTTCAAGCAAAGAATAGTTGCTCCAAGCAAACAACTAATTTCTCCAAGCAAAGAATAGTTCCTCCAAGCAAAAAATTTATTTCTCAAAGCAAAGAATACTTCCTCCAAGCAAACAACTAATTTCTTCAAGCAAAGAATAGTTCCTCCAAGCAAACAAATAATTTTTCCAAGCAAAGAATAGTTCCTAAAAGCAAACAACTAATTTCTCCAAGCAAAGAATAGTTCCTCCAAGCAAACAACTAATTTTTCCAAGCAAAGAATAGTTCCTCCAAGCAAATAACTAATTTGTCCAAGCAGAGAATAGTTCCTCCAAGCAAATAATTAATTTCTCCAAGCAAAGAATAGTTCCTCCAAGCAAACAACTAATTTCTCCAAGCAAAGAATAGTTCCTCCAAGCAAACAACTAATTTCTCCAAGCAAAGAATAGTTCCTCCAAGCAAACAACTAATTTCTCCAAGCAAAGAATAGTTCCTCCAAGCAAACAAATAATTTCTCCAAGCAAAGAATAGTTCCTCCAAGCAAACAACTAATTTTTCCAAGCAAAGAATAGTTCCTCCAAGCAAACAACTAATTTCTCCAAGCAAAGAATAGTTCCTCCAAGCAAACAACTAATTTCTCCAAGCAAAGAATAGTTCCTCCAAGCAAACAACTAATTTCTCCAAGCAAAGAATAGTTCCTCCAAGCAAATAACTAATTTCTCCAAGCAAAGAATAGTTCCTCCAAGCAAATAACTAATTTCTCCAAGCAAAGAATAGTTCCTCCAAGCAAACAACTAATTTCTCCAAGCAAAGAATAGTTCCTCCAAGCAAACAACTAATTTCTTCAAGCAAAGAATAGTTGCTCCAAGCAAACAACTAATTTTTCCAAGAATCGAATAGTTCCTCCAAGCAAACAACTAATTTCTCCAAGCAAAGAATAGTTCCTCCAAGCAAATAACTAATTTCTCCAAGCAAACAACTAATTTCTCCAAGCAAAGAATAGTTCCTCCAAGCAAACAACTAATTTCTTCAAGCAAAGAATAGTTGCTCCAAGCAAACAACTAATTTCTCCAAGCAAAGAATAGTTCCTCCAAGCAAACAACTAATTTTTCCAAGCAAAGAATAGTTCCTCCAAGCAAACGACTAATTTCTCCAAGCAAAGAATAGTTCCTCCAAGCAAACAACTAATTTCTTCAAGCAAAGAATAGTTGCTCCAAGCAAACAACTAATTTCTCCAAGCAAAGAATAGTTCCTCCAAGCAAAAAATTTATTTCTCAAAGCAAAGAATACTTACTCCAAGCAAACAACTAATTTCTTCAAGCAAAGAATAGATCCTCCAAGCAAACAAATAATTTTTCCAAGCAAAGAATAGTTCCTAAAAGCAAACAACTAATTTCTCCAAGCAAAGAATAGTTCCTCCAAGCAAACAACTAATTTTTCCAAGCAAAGAATAGTTCCTCCAAGCAAATAACTAATTTGTCCAAGCAGAGAATAGTTCCTCCAAGCAAATAACTAATTTCTCCAAGCAAAGAATAGTTCCTCCAAGCAAACAACTAATTTCTCCAAGCAAAGAATAGTTCCTCCAAGCAAACAAATAATTTCTCCAAGCAAAGAATAGTTCCTCCAAGCAAACAACTAATTTCTCCAAGCAAAGAATAGTTCCTCCAAGCAAACAAATAATTTCTCCAAGCAAAGAATAGTTCCTCCAAGCAAACAACTAATTTTTCCAAGCAAAGAATAGTTCCTCCAAGCAAACAACTAATTTCTCCAAGCAAAGAATAGTTCCTCCAAGCAAATAACTAATTTCTCCAAGCAAAGAATAGTTCCTCCAAGCAAATAACTAATTTCTCCAAGCAAAGAATAGTTCCTCCAAGCAAACAACTAATTTCTCCAAGCAAAGAATAGTTCCTCCAAGCAAACAACTAATTTCTTCAAGCAAAGAATAGTTGCTCCAAGCAAACAACTAATTTTTCCAAGAATCGAATAGTTCCTCCAAGCAAACAACTAATTTCTCCAAGCAAAGAATAGTTCCTCCAAGCAAATAACTAATTTCTCCAAGCAAACAACTAATTTCTCCAAGCAAACAACTAATTTCTCCAAGCAAAGAATAGTTCCTCCAAGCAAACAACTAATTTCTTCAAGCAAAGAATAGTTGCTCCAAGCAAACAACTAATTTCTCCAAGCAAAGAATAGTTCCTCCAAGCAAACAACTAATTTTTCCAAGCAAAGAATAGTTCCTCCAAGCAAACGACTAATTTCTCCAAGCAAAGAATAGTTCCTCCAAGCAAACAACTAATTTCTTCAAGCAAAGAATAGTTGCTCCAAGCAAACAACTAATTTCTCCAAGCAAAGAATAGTTCCTCCAAGCAAAAAATTTATTTCTCAAAGCAAAGAATACTTCCTCCAAGCAAACAACTAATTTCTTCAAGCAAAGAATAGTTCCTCCAAGCAAACAAATAATTTTTCCAAGCAAAGAATAGTTCCTAAAAGCAAACAACTAATTTCTCCAAGCAAAGAATAGTTCCTCCAAGCAAACAACTAATTTTTCCAAGCAAAGAATAGTTCCTCCAAGCAAATAACTAATTTGTCCAAGCAGAGAATAGTTCCTCCAAGCAAATAATTAATTTCTCCAAGCAAAGAATAGTTCCTCCAAGCAAACAACTAATTTCTCCAAGCAAAGAATAGTTCCTCCAAGCAAACAACTAATTTTTCCAAGCAAAGAATAGTTCCTCCAAGCAAACAACTAATTTCTCCAAGCAAAGAATAGTTCCTCCAAGCAAACAAATAATTTCTCCAAGCAAAGAATAGTTCCTCCAAGCAAACAACTAATTTTTCCAAGCAAAGAATAGTTCCTCCAAGCAAACAACTAATTTCTCCAAGCAAAGAATAGTTCCTCCAAGCAAATAACTAATTTCTCCAAGCAAAGAATAGTTCCTCCAAGCAAACAACTAATTTCTCCAAGCAAAGAATAGTTCCTCCAAGCAAACAACTAATTTCTTCAAGCAAAGAATAGTTGCTCCAAGCAAACAACTAATTTTTCCAAGAATCGAATAGTTCCTCCAAGCAAATAATTTATTTCTCCAAGCAAAGAATACTTCCTCCAAGCAAATAACTAATTTCTCCAAGCAAATAACCTATCTGCCCAAGCAAAGAATAGTTCCTCCAAGCTAATAACTAATTTCTCCAAGCAAAGAATGGTTCCTCCAAGCAAACAACTAGTTTCTCCAAGCAAAGAATAGTTCCTCCAAGCAAACAACTAATTTTTCCAAGCAAAGAATAGTTCCTCCAAGCAAATAACTAATTTCTCCAAGCAAAGAATAGTTGCTCCAAGCAAACAACTACTTTCTCCAAGCAAAGAATAGTTCCTCCAAGCAAACAACTAATTTCTCCAAGCGAAGAATAGTTCCTCCAAGCAAACAACTAATTTCTCCAAGCAAAGAATAGTTCCTCCAAGCAAACAACTAATTTCTTCAAGCAAAGAATAGTTGCTCCAAGCAAACAACTAATTTCTCCAAGAATAGAATAGTTCCTCCAAGCAAATAATTTATTTCTCTAAGCAAAGAATACTTCCTCCAAGCAAATAACTAATTTCTCCAAGCAAATAACCTATCTGCCCAAGCAAAGAATAGTTCCTCCAAGCTAATAACTAATTTCTCCAAGCAAAGAATAGTTCCTCCAAGCAAACAAATAATTTTTCCAAGCAAAGAATAGTTCCTCCAAGCAAACAACTAATTTCTCCAAGCAAAGAATAGTTCCTCCAAGCAAACAACTAATTTTTCCAAGCAAAGAATAGTTCCTCCAAGCAAATAACTAATTTCTCCAAGCAGAGAATAGTTCCTCCAAGCAAATAACTAATTTCTCCAAGCAAAGAATAGTTGCTCCAAGCAAACAACTAATTTCTCCAAGCAAAGAATAGTTCCTCCAAGCAAACAACTAATTTCTCCAAGAATAGAATAGTTCCTCCAAGCAAACAACTAATTTCTCCAAGCAAAGAATAGTTCCTCCAAGCAAATAACTAATTTCTCCAAGCAAACAACTAATTTCTCCAAGCAAAGAATAGTTCCTCCAAGCAAACAACTAACTTCTTCAAGCAAAGAATAGTTGCTCCAAGCAAACAACTAATTTCTCCAAGCAAAGAATAGTTGCTCCAAGCAAACAACTAATTTCTCCAAGCAAAGAATAGTTCCTCCAAGCAAAAAATTTATTTCTCAAAGCAAAGAATACTTCCTCCAAGCAAACAACTAATTTCTTCAAGCAAAGAATAGTTCCTCCAAGCAAACAAATAATTTTTCCAAGCAAAGAATAGTTCCTAAAAGCAAACAACTAATTTCTCCAAGCAAAGAATAGTTCCTCCAAGCAAACAACTAATTTTTCCAAGCAAAGAATAGTTCCTCCAAGCAAATAACTAATTTGTCCAAGCAGAGAATAGTTCCTCCAAGCAAATAACTAATTTCTCCAAGCAAAGAATAGTTCCTCCAAGCAAACAACTAATTTCTCCAAGCAAAGAATAGTTCCTCCAAGCAAACAACTAATTTCTCCAAGCAAAGAATAGTTGCTCCAAGCAAACAAATAATTTCTCCAAGCAAAGAATAGTTCCTCCAAGCAAACAACTAATTTTTCCAAGCAAAGAATAGTTCCTCCAAGCAAACAACTAATTTCTCCAAGCAAAGAATAGTTCCTCCAAGCAAATAACTAATTTCTCCAAGCAAAGAATAGTTCCTCCAAGCAAACAACTAATTTCTCCAAGCAAAGAATAGTTCCTCCAAGCAAACAACTAATTTCTTCAAGCAAAGAATAGTTGCTCCAAGCAAACAACTAATTTTTCCAAGAATCGAATAGTTCCTCCAAGCAAATAATTTATTTCTCCAAGCAAAGAATACTTCCTCCAAGCAAATAACTAATTTCTCCAAGCAAATAACCTATCTGCCCAAGCAAAGAATAGTTCTTCCAAGCTAATAACTAATTTCTCCAAGCAAAGAATAGTTCCTCCAAGCAAACAACTAGTTTCTCCAAGCAAAGAATAGTTCCTCCAAGCAAACAACTAATTTTTCCAAGCAAAGAATAGTTCCTCCAAGCAAATAACTAATTTCTCCAAGCCAAGAATAGTTGCTCCAAGCAAACAACTAATTTCTCCAAGCAAAGAATAGTTCCTCCAAGCAAACAACTAATTTCTCCAAGCAAAGAATAGTTCCTCCAAGCAAACAACTAATTTCTCCAAGCAAAGAATAGTTCCTCCAAGCAAACAACTAATTTCTTCAAGCAAAGAATAGTTGCTCCAAGCAAACAACTAATTTCTCCAAGAATAGAATAGTTCCTCCAAGCAAATAATTTATTTCTCTAAGCAAAGAATACTTCCTCCAAGCAAATAACTAATTTCTCCAAGCAAATAACCTATCTGCCCAAGCAAAGAATAGTTCCTCCAAGCTAATAACTAATTTCTCCAAGCAAAGAATAGTTCCTCCAAGCAAACAAATAATTTTTCCAAGCAAAGAATAGTTCCTCCAAGCAAACAACTAATTTCTCCAAGCAAAGAATAGTTCCTCCAAGCAAACAACTAATTTTTCCAAGCAAAGAATAGTTCCTCCAAGCAAATAACTAATTTCTCCAAGCAGAGAATAGTTCCTCCAAGCAAATAACTAATTTCTCCAAGCAAAGAATAGTTGCTCCAAGCAAACAACTAATTTCTCCAAGCAAAGAATAGTTCCTCCAAGCAAACAACTAATTTCTCCAAGAATAGAATAGTTCCTCCAAGCAAATAATTTATTTCTCCAAGCAAAGAATAGTTCCTCCAAGCTAATAACTAATTTCTCCAAGCAAAGAATAGTTCCTCCAAGCAAATAACTAATTTCTCCAAGCAAACAATAGTTCCTCCAAGCAAATAACTAATTTTTCCAAGCAAAAAATAGTTCCTCCAAGCAAACAACTAATTTCTCTAAGCTAAGAATAGTTCCTCCAAGCCAACAACTAATTTTTCCAAGCAAAGAATAGTTCCTCCAAGCAAATAACTAATTTCTCCAAGCAAAGAATAGTTCCTCCAAGCAAATAACTAATTTCTCCAAGCAAAGAATTGTTCCTCCAAGCAAATAACTAATTTCTCCAAGCAAAGAATAGTTCCTCCAAGCAAATAACTAATTTCTCCAAGCAAAGAATAGTTCCTCCAAGCAAATAACTAATTTCTCCAAGCAAAGAATAGTTCCTCCAAGCAAACAACTAATTTCTCCAAGCAAAGAATAGTTGCTCCAAGCAAACAACTAATTTCTCCAAGCAAAGAATAGTTGCTCCAAGCAAACAACTAATTTCTACAAGCAAAGAATAGTTCTTCCAATCAAACAACTAATTTCACCAAGCAAAGAATAGTTGCTCCAAGCAAATAACTAATTTGTCCAAGCAGAGAATAGTTCCTCCAAGCAAATAACTAATTTCTCCAAGCAAAGAATAGTTGCTCCAAGCAAACAACTAACTTCTCCAAGCAAAGAATAGTTCCTCCAAGCAAACAACTAATTTCTCCAAGCAAAGAATAGTTCCTCCAAGCAAAGAATAGTTCCTCCAAGCAAACAACTAATTTCTCCAAGCAATGAATAGTTCCTTCAAGCAAATAACTAATTTCTCCAAGCAAAGAATAGTTCCTCCAAGCAAATAACTAATTTCTCCAAGCAAAGAATTGTTCCTCCAAGCAAATAACTAATTTGTCCAAGCAGAGAATAGTTCCTCCAAGCAAACAACTAATTTTTCCAAGCAAAGAATAGTTCCTCCAAGCAAATAACTAATTTCTTCAAGCAAATAACCTATCTGCCCAAGCAAAGAATAGTTCTTCCAAGCTAATAACTAATTTCTCCAAGCAAAGAATAGTTCCTCCAAGCAAACAACTAGTTTCTCCAAGCAAAGAATAGTTCCTCCAAGCAAACAACTAATTTTTCCAAGCAAAGAATAGTTCCTCCAAGCAAATAACTAATTTCTCCAAGCCAAGAATAGTTGCTCCAAGCAAACAACTAATTTCTCCAAGCAAAGAATAGTTCCTCCAAGCAAACAACTAATTTCTCCAAGCAAAGAATAGTTCCTCCAAGCAAACAACTAATTTCTCCAAGCAAAGAATAGTTCCTCCAAGCAAACAACTAATTTCTTCAAGCAAAGAATAGTTGCTCCAAGCAAACAACTAATTTCTCCAAGAATAGAATAGTTCCTCCAAGCAAATAATTTATTTCTCTAAGCAAAGAATACTTCCTCCAAGCAAATAACTAATTTCTCCAAGCAAATAACCTATCTGCCCAAGCAAAGAATAGTTCCTCCAAGCTAATAACTAATTTCTCCAAGCAAAGAATAGTTCCTCCAAGCAAACAAATAATTTTTCCAAGCAAAGAATAGTTCCTCCAAGCAAACAACTAATTTCTCCAAGCAAAGAATAGTTCCTCCAAGCAAACAACTAATTTTTCCAAGCAAAGAATAGTTCCTCCAAGCAAATAACTAATTTCTCCAAGCAGAGAATAGTTCCTCCAAGCAAATAACTAATTTCTCCAAGCAAAGAATAGTTGCTCCAAGCAAACAACTAATTTCTCCAAGCAAAGAATAGTTCCTCCAAGCAAACAACTAATTTCTCCAAGAATAGAATAGTTCCTCCAAGCAAATAATTTATTTCTCCAAGCAAAGAATAGTTCCTCCAAGCTAATAACTAATTTCTCCAAGCAAAGAATAGTTCCTCCAAGCAAATAACTAATTTCTCCAAGCAAAGAATAGTTCCTCCAAGCAAATAACTAATTTTTCCAAGCAAAAAATAGTTCCTCCAAGCAAACAACTAATTTCTCTAAGCAAAGAATAGTTCCTCCAAGCCAACAACTAATTTTTCCAAGCAAAGAATAGTTCCTCCAAGCAAATAACTAATTTCTCCAAGCAAAGAATAGTTCCTCCAAGCAAATAACTAATTTCTCCAAGCAAAGAATTGTTCCTCCAAGCAAATAACTAATTTCTCCAAGCAAAGAATAGTTCCTCCAAGCAAATAACTAATTTCTCCAAGCAAAGAATAGTTCCTCCAAGCAAATAACTAATTTCTCCAAGCAAAGAATAGTTCCTCCAAGCAAACAACTAATTTCTCCAAGCAAAGAATAGTTGCTCCAAGCAAACAACTAATTTCTCCAAGCAAAGAATAGTTGCTCCAAGCAAACAACTAATTTCTACAAGCAAAGAATAGTTCTTCCAATCAAACAACTAATTTCACCAAGCAAAGAATAGTTGCTCCAAGCAAATAACTAATTTGTCCAAGCAGAGAATAGTTCCTCCAAGCAAATAACTAATTTCTCCAAGCAAAGAATAGTTGCTCCAAGCAAACAACTAACTTCTCCAAGCAAAGAATAGTTCCTCCAAGCAAACAACTAATTTCTCCAAGCAAAGAATAGTTCCTCCAAGCAAACAACTAATTTCTCCAAGCAAAGAATAGTTGCTCCAAGCAAACAACTAATTTCTACAAGCAAGGAATAGTTCCTCCAAGCAAACAAATAATTTTTCCAAGCAAAGAATAGTTCCTCCAAGCAAACAACTAATTTCTCCAAGCAAAGAATAGTTCCTCCAAGCAAACAACTAATTTTTCCAAGCAAAGAATAGTTCCTCCAAGCAAATAACTAATTTCTCCAAGCAGAGAATAGTTCCTCCAAGCAAATAACTAATTTCTCCAAGCAAAGAATAGTTGCTCCAAGCAAACAACTAATTTCTCCAACCAAAGAATAGTTCCTCCAAGCAAACAACTAATTTCTCCAAGAATAGAATAGTTCCTCCAAGCAAATAATTTATTTCTCCAAGCTAAGAATACTTCCTCCAAGCAAATAACTAATTTCTCCAAGCAAATAACTAATTTCTCCAAGCAAAGAATAGTTCCTCCAAGCAAACAACTAATTTCTCCAAGCAAAGAATAGTTCCTCCAAGCAAACAACTAATTTCTTCAAGCAAAGAATAGTTGCTCCAAGCAAACAACTAATTTCTCCAAGAATAGAATAGTTCCTCCAAGCAAATAATTTATTTCTCTAAGCAAAGAATACTTCCTCCAAGCAAATAACTAATTTCTCCAAGCAAATAACCTATCTGCCCAAGCAAAGAATAGTTCCTCCAAGCTAATAACTAATTTCTCCAAGCAAAGAATAGTTCCTCCAAGCAAACAAATAATTTTTCCAAGCAAAGAATAGTTCCTCCAAGCAAACAACTAATTTCTCCAAGCAAAGAATAGTTCCTCCAAGCAAACAACTAATTTTTCCAAGCAAAGAATAGTTCCTCCAAGCAAATAACTAATTTCTCCAAGCAGAGAATAGTTCCTCCAAGCAAATAACTAATTTCTCCAAGCAAAGAATAGTTGCTCCAAGCAAACAACTAATTTCTCCAAGCAAAGAATAGTTCCTCCAAGCAAACAACTAATTTCTCCAAATATAGAATAGTTCCTCCAAGCAAACAACTAATTTCTCCAAGCAAAGAATAGTTCCTCCAAGCAAATAACTAATTTCTCCAAGCAAACAACTAATTTCTCCAAGCAAAGAATAGTTCCTCCAAGCAAACAACTAACTTCTTCAAGCAAAGAATAGTTGCTCCAAGCAAACAACTAATTTCTCCAAGCAAAGAATAGTTCCTCCAAGCAAACAACTAATTTTTCCAAGCAAAGAATAGTTCCTCCAAGCAAACGACTAATTTCTCCAAGCAAAGAATAGTTCCTCCAAGCAAACAACTAATTTCTTCAAGCAAAGAATAGTTGCTCCAAGCAAACAACTAATTTCTCCAAGCAAAGAATAGTTCCTCCAAGCAAAAAATTTATTTCTCAAAGCAAAGAATACTTCCTCCAAGCAAACAACTAATTTCTTCAAGCAAAGAATAGTTCCTCCAAGCAAACAAATAATTTTTCCAAGCAAAGAATAGTTCCTAAAAGCAAACAACTAATTTCTCCAAGCAAAGAATAGTTCCTCCAAGCAAACAACTAATTTTTCCAAGCAAAGAATAGTTCCTCCAAGCAAATAACTAATTTGTCCAAGCAGAGAATAGTTCCTCCAAGCAAATAACTAATTTCTCCAAGCAAAGAATAGTTCCTCCAAGCAAACAACTAATTTCTCCAAGCAAAGAATAGTTCCTCCAAGCAAACAACTAATTTCTCCAAGCAAAGAATAGTTCCTCCAAGCAAACAACTAATTTCTCCAAGCAAAGAATAGTTCCTCCAAGCAAACAAATAATTTCTCCAAGCAAAGAATAGTTCCTCCAAGCAAACAACTAATTTTTCCAAGCAAAGAATAGTTCCTCCAAGCAAACAACTAATTTCTCCAAGCAAAGAATAGTTCCTCCAAGCAAATAACTAATTTCTCCAAGCAAAGAATAGTTCCTCCAAGCAAACAACTAATTTCTCCAAGCAAAGAATAGTTCCTCCAAGCAAACAACTAATTTCTTCAAGCAAAGAATAGTTGCTCCAAGCAAACAACTAATTTTTCCAAGAATCGAATAGTTCCTCCAAGCAAATAATTTATTTCTCCAAGCAAAGAATACTTCCTCCAAGCAAATAACTAATTTCTCCAAGCAAATAACCTATCTGCCCAAGCAAAGAATAGTTCCTCCAAGCTAATAACTAATTTCTCCAAGCAAAGAATAGTTCCTCCAAGCAAACAACTAGTTTCTCCAAGCAAAGAATAGTTCCTCCAAGCAAACAACTAATTTCTCCAAGCAAAGAATAGTTCCTCCAAGCAAATAACTAATTTCTCCAAGCAAAGAATAGTTGCTCCAAGCAAACAACTAATTTCTCCAAGCAAAGAATAGTTCCTCCAAGCAAACAACTAATTTCTCCAAGCAAAGAATAGTTCCTCCAAGCAAACAACTAATTTCTCCAAGCAAAGAATAGTTCCTCCAAGCAAACAACTAATTTCTTCAAGCAAAGAATAGTTGCTCCAAGCAAACAACTAATTTCTCCAAGAATAGAATAGTTCCTCCAAGCAAATAATTTATTTCTCTAAGCAAAGAATACTTCCTCCAAGCAAATAACTAATTTCTCCAAGCAAATAACCTATCTGCCCAAGCAAAGAATAGTTCCTCCAAGCTAATAACTAATTTCTCCAAGCAAAGAATAGTTCCTCCAAGCAAACAAATAATTTTTCCAAGCAAAGAATAGTTCCTCCAAGCAAACAACTAATTTCTCCAAGCAAAGAATAGTTCCTCCAAGCAAACAACTAATTTTTCCAAGCAAAGAATAGTTCCTCCAAGCAAATAACTAATTTCTCCAAGCAAAGAATAGTTCCTCCAAGCAAATAACTAATTTCTCCAAGCAAAGAATAGTTGCTCCAAGCAAACAACTAATTTCTCCAAGCAAAGAATAGTTCCTCCAAGCAAACAACTAATTTCTCCAAGAATAGAATAGTTCCTCCAAGCAAATAATTTATTTCTCCAAGCAAAGAATAGTTCCTCCAAGCTAATAACTAATTTCTCCAAGCAAAGAATAGTTCCTCCAAGCAAATAACTAATTTCTCCAAGCAAAGAATAGTTCCTCCAAGCAAATAACTAATTTTTCCAAGCAAAAAATAGTTCCTCCAAGCAAACAACTAATTTCTCCAAGCAAAGAATAGTTCCTCCAAGCCAACAACTAATTTTTCCAAGCAAAGAATAGTTCCTCCAAGCAAATAACTAATTTCTCCAAGCAAAGAATAGTTCCTCCAAGCAAATAACTAATTTCTCCAAGCAAAGAATTGTTCCTCCAAGCAAATAACTAATTTCTCCAAGCAAAGAATAGTTCCTCCAAGCAAATAACTAATTTCTCCAAGCAAAGAATAGTTCCTCCAAGCAAATAACTAATTTCTCCAAGCAAAGAATAGTTCCTCCAAGCAAACAACTAATTTCTCCAAGCAAAGAATAGTTCCTCCAAGCAAAAAACTAATTTCTCCAAGCAAAGAATAGTTGCTCCAAGCAAACAACTAATTTCTACAAGCAAAGAATAGTTCTTCCAATCAAACAACTAATTTCACCAAGCAAAGAATAGTTCCTCCAAGCAAATAACTAATTTGTCCAAGCAGAGAATAGTTCCTCCAAGCAAATAACTAATTTCTCCAAGCAAAGAATAGTTGCTCCAAGCAAACAACTAACTTCTCCAAGCAAAGAATAGTTCCTCCAAGCTAATAACTAATTTCTCCAAGCAAAGAATAGTTCCTCCAAGCAAACAAATAATTTTTCCAAGCAAAGAATAGTTCCTCCAAGCAAACAACTAATTTCTCCAAGCAAAGAATAGTTCCTCCAAGCAAACAACTAATTTTTCCAAGCAAAGAATAGTTCCTCCAAGCAAATAACTAATTTCTCCAAGCAGAGAATAGTTCCTCCAAGCAAATAACTAATTTCTCCAAGCAAAGAATAGTTGCTCCAAGCAAACAACTAATTTCTCCAAGCAAAGAATAGTTCCTCCAAGCAAACAACTAATTTCTCCAAGAATAGAATAGTTCCTCCAAGCAAATAATTTATTTCTCCAAGCAAAGAATAGTTCCTCCAAGCTAATAACTAATTTCTCCAAGCAAAGAATAGTTCCTCCAAGCAAATAACTAATTTCTCCAAGCAAAGAATAGTTCCTCCAAGCAAATAACTAATTTTTCCAAGCAAAAAATAGTTCCTCCAAGCAAACAACTAATTTCTCTAAGCAAAGAATAGTTCCTCCAAGCCAACAACTAATTTTTCCAAGCAAAGAATAGTTCCTCCAAGCAAATAACTAATTTCTCCAAGCAAAGAATAGTTCCTCCAAGCAAATAACTAATTTCTCCAAGCAAAGAATTGTTCCTCCAAGCAAATAACTAATTTCTCCAAGCAAAGAATAGTTCCTCCAAGCAAATAACTAATTTCTCCAAGCAAAGAATAGTTCCTCCAAGCAAATAACTAATTTCTCCAAGCAAAGAATAGTTCCTCCAAGCAAACAACTAATTTCTCCAAGCAAAGAATAGTTGCTCCAAGCAAACAACTAATTTCTCCAAGCAAAGAATAGTTGCTCCAAGCAAACAACTAATTTCTACAAGCAAAGAATAGTTCTTCCAATCAAACAACTAATTTCACCAAGCAAAGAATAGTTGCTCCAAGCAAATAACTAATTTGTCCAAGCAGAGAATAGTTCCTCCAAGCAAATAACTAATTTCTCCAAGCAAAGAATAGTTGCTCCAAGCAAACAACTAACTTCTCCAAGCAAAGAATAGTTCCTCCAAGCAAACAACTAATTTCTCCAAGCAAAGAATAGTTCCTCCAAGCAAACAACTAATTTCTCCAAGCAAAGAATAGTTGCTCCAAGCAAACAACTAATTTCTACAAGCAAGGAATAGTTCCTCCAAGCAAACAAATAATTTTTCCAAGCAAAGAATAGTTCCTCCAAGCAAACAACTAATTTCTCCAAGCAAAGAATAGTTCCTCCAAGCAAACAACTAATTTTTCCAAGCAAAGAATAGTTCCTCCAAGCAAATAACTAATTTCTCCAAGCAGAGAATAGTTCCTCCAAGCAAATAACTAATTTCTCCAAGCAAAGAATAGTTGCTCCAAGCAAACAACTAATTTCTCCAACCAAAGAATAGTTCCTCCAAGCAAACAACTAATTTCTCCAAGAATAGAATAGTTCCTCCAAGCAAATAATTTATTTCTCCAAGCTAAGAATACTTCCTCCAAGCAAATAACTAATTTCTCCAAGCAAATAACTAATTTCTCCAAGCAAAGAATAGTTCCTCCAAGCAAACAACTAATTTCTCCAAGCAAAGAATAGTTCCTCCAAGCAAACAACTAATTTCTTCAAGCAAAGAATAGTTGCTCCAAGCAAACAACTAATTTCTCCAAGAATAGAATAGTTCCTCCAAGCAAATAATTTATTTCTCTAAGCAAAGAATACTTCCTCCAAGCAAATAACTAATTTCTCCAAGCAAATAACCTATCTGCCCAAGCAAAGAATAGTTCCTCCAAGCTAATAACTAATTTCTCCAAGCAAAGAATAGTTCCTCCAAGCAAACAAATAATTTTTCCAAGCAAAGAATAGTTCCTCCAAGCAAACAACTAATTTCTCCAAGCAAAGAATAGTTCCTCCAAGCAAACAACTAATTTTTCCAAGCAAAGAATAGTTCCTCCAAGCAAATAACTAATTTCTCCAAGCAGAGAATAGTTCCTCCAAGCAAATAACTAATTTCTCCAAGCAAAGAATAGTTGCTCCAAGCAAACAACTAATTTCTCCAAGCAAAGAATAGTTCCTCCAAGCAAACAACTAATTTCTCCAAGAATAGAATAGTTCCTCCAAGCAAACAACTAATTTCTCCAAGCAAAGAATAGTTCCTCCAAGCAAATAACTAATTTCTCCAAGCAAACAACTAATTTCTCCAAGCAAAGAATAGTTCCTCCAAGCAAACAACTAACTTCTTCAAGCAAAGAATAGTTGCTCCAAGCAAACAACTAATTTCTCCAAGCAAAGAATAGTTCCTCCAAGCAAACAACTAATTTTTCCAAGCAAAGAATAGTTCCTCCAAGCAAACGACTAATTTCTCCAAGCAAAGAATAGTTCCTCCAAGCAAACAACTAATTTCTTCAAGCAAAGAATAGTTGCTCCAAGCAAACAACTAATTTCTCCAAGCAAAGAATAGTTCCTCCAAGCAAAAAATTTATTTCTCAAAGCAAAGAATACTTCCTCCAAGCAAACAACTAATTTCTTCAAGCAAAGAATAGTTCCTCCAAGCAAACAAATAATTTTTCCAAGCAAAGAATAGTTCCTAAAAGCAAACAACTAATTTCTCCAAGCAAAGAATAGTTCCTCCAAGCAAACAACTAATTTTTCCAAGCAAAGAATAGTTCCTCCAAGCAAATAACTAATTTGTCCAAGCAGAGAATAGTTCCTCCAAGCAAATAACTAATTTCTCCAAGCAAAGAATAGTTCCTCCAAGCAAACAACTAATTTCTCCAAGCAAAGAATAGTTCCTCCAAGCAAACAACTAATTTCTCCAAGCAAAGAATAGTTCCTCCAAGCAAACAACTAATTTCTCCAAGCAAAGAATAGTTCCTCCAAGCAAACAAATAATTTCTCCAAGCAAAGAATAGTTCCTCCAAGCAAACAACTAATTTTTCCAAGCAAAGAATAGTTCCTCCAAGCAAACAACTAATTTCTCCAAGCAAAGAATAGTTCCTCCAAGCAAATAACTAATTTCTCCAAGCAAAGAATAGTTCCTCCAAGCAAACAACTAATTTCTCCAAGCAAAGAATAGTTCCTCCAAGCAAACAACTAATTTCTTCAAGCAAAGAATAGTTGCTCCAAGCAAACAACTAATTTTTCCAAGAATCGAATAGTTCCTCCAAGCAAATAATTTATTTCTCCAAGCAAAGAATACTTCCTCCAAGCAAATAACTAATTTCTCCAAGCAAATAACCTATCTGCCCAAGCAAAGAATAGTTCCTCCAAGCTAATAACTAATTTCTCCAAGCAAAGAATAGTTCCTCCAAGCAAACAACTAGTTTCTCCAAGCAAAGAATAGTTCCTCCAAGCAAACAACTAATTTCTCCAAGCAAAGAATAGTTCCTCCAAGCAAATAACTAATTTCTCCAAGCAAAGAATAGTTGCTCCAAGCAAACAACTAATTTCTCCAAGCAAAGAATAGTTCCTCCAAGCAAACAACTAATTTCTCCAAGCAAAGAATAGTTCCTCCAAGCAAACAACTAATTTCTCCAAGCAAAGAATAGTTCCTCCAAGCAAACAACTAATTTCTTCAAGCAAAGAATAGTTGCTCCAAGCAAACAACTAATTTCTCCAAGAATAGAATAGTTCCTCCAAGCAAATAATTTATTTCTCTAAGCAAAGAATACTTCCTCCAAGCAAATAACTAATTTCTCCAAGCAAATAACCTATCTGCCCAAGCAAAGAATAGTTCCTCCAAGCTAATAACTAATTTCTCCAAGCAAAGAATAGTTCCTCCAAGCAAACAAATAATTTTTCCAAGCAAAGAATAGTTCCTCCAAGCAAACAACTAATTTCTCCAAGCAAAGAATAGTTCCTCCAAGCAAACAACTAATTTTTCCAAGCAAAGAATAGTTCCTCCAAGCAAATAACTAATTTCTCCAAGCAAAGAATAGTTCCTCCAAGCAAATAACTAATTTCTCCAAGCAAAGAATAGTTGCTCCAAGCAAACAACTAATTTCTCCAAGCAAAGAATAGTTCCTCCAAGCAAACAACTAATTTCTCCAAGAATAGAATAGTTCCTCCAAGCAAATAATTTATTTCTCCAAGCAAAGAATAGTTCCTCCAAGCTAATAACTAATTTCTCCAAGCAAAGAATAGTTCCTCCAAGCAAATAACTAATTTCTCCAAGCAAAGAATAGTTCCTCCAAGCAAATAACTAATTTTTCCAAGCAAAAAATAGTTCCTCCAAGCAAACAACTAATTTCTCCAAGCAAAGAATAGTTCCTCCAAGCCAACAACTAATTTTTCCAAGCAAAGAATAGTTCCTCCAAGCAAATAACTAATTTCTCCAAGCAAAGAATAGTTCCTCCAAGCAAATAACTAATTTCTCCAAGCAAAGAATTGTTCCTCCAAGCAAATAACTAATTTCTCCAAGCAAAGAATAGTTCCTCCAAGCAAATAACTAATTTCTCCAAGCAAAGAATAGTTCCTCCAAGCAAATAACTAATTTCTCCAAGCAAAGAATAGTTCCTCCAAGCAAACAACTAATTTCTCCAAGCAAAGAATAGTTCCTCCAAGCAAAAAACTAATTTCTCCAAGCAAAGAATAGTTGCTCCAAGCAAACAACTAATTTCTACAAGCAAAGAATAGTTCTTCCAATCAAACAACTAATTTCACCAAGCAAAGAATAGTTCCTCCAAGCAAATAACTAATTTGTCCAAGCAGAGAATAGTTCCTCCAAGCAAATAACTAATTTCTCCAAGCAAAGAATAGTTGCTCCAAGCAAACAACTAACTTCTCCAAGCAAAGAATAGTTCCTCCAAGCTAATAACTAATTTCTCCAAGCAAAGAATAGTTCCTCCAAGCAAACAAATAATTTTTCCAAGCCAAGAATAGTTCCTCCAAGCAAACAACTAATTTCTCCAAGCAAAGAATAGTTCCTCCAAGCAAACAACTAATTTTTCCAAGCAAAGAATAGTTCCTCCAAGCAAATAACTAATTTCTCCAAGCAAAGAATAGTTGCTCCAAGCAAACAACTAATTTCTCCAAGCAAAGAATAGTTCCTCCAAGCAAACAACTAATTTCTCCAAGCAAAGAATAGTTCCTCCAAGCAAACAACTAATTTCTCCAAGCAAAGAATAGTTCCTCCAAGCAAACAACTAATTTCTTCAAGCAAAGAATAGTTGCTCCAAGCAAACAACTAATTTCTCCAAGAATAGAATAGTTCCTCCAAGCAAATAATTTATTTCTCCAAGCAAAGAATACTTCCTCCAAGCAAATAACTAATTTCTCCAAGCAAATAACCTATCTGCCCAAGCAAAGAATAGTTCCTCCAAGCTAATAACTAATTTCTCCAAGCAAAGAATAGTTCCTCCAAGCAAACAAATAATTTTTCCAAGCAAAGAATAGTTCCTCCAAGCAAACAACTAATTTCTCCAAGCAAAGAATAGTTCCTAGAAGCAAACAACTAATTTTTCCAAGCAAAGAATAGTTCCTCCAAGCAAATAACTAATTTCTCCAAGAATAGAATAGTTCCTCCAAGCAAATAATTTATTTCTCCAAGCAAAGAATAGTTCCTCCAAGCTAATAACTAATTTCTCCAAGCAAAGAATAGTTCCTCCAAGCAAATAACTAATTTCTCCAAGCAAAGAATAGTTCCTCCAAGCAAATAACTAATTTTTCCAAGCAAAAAATAGTTCCTCCAAGCAAACAACTAATTTCTCCAAGCAAAGAATAGTTCCTCCAAGCCAACAACTAATTTTTCCAAGCAAAGAATAGTTCCTCCAAGCAAATAATTTATTTCTCCAAGCAAAGAATAGTTCCTCCAAGCAAATAACTAATTTCTCCAAGCAAAGAATTGTTCCTCCAAGCAAATAACTAATTTCTCCAAGCAAAGAATAGTTCCTCCAAGCAAATAACTAATTTCTCCAAGCAAAGAATAGTTCCTCCAAGCAAATAACTAATTTCTCCAAGCAAAGAATAGTTCCTCCAAGCAAACAACTAATTTCTCCAAGCAAAGAATAGTTGCTCCAAGCAAACAACTAATTTCTCCAAGCAAAGAATAGTTGCTCCAAGCAAACAACTAATTTCTACAAGCAAAGAATAGTTCTTCCAATCAAACAACTAATTTCACCAAGCAAAGAATAGTTCCTCCAAGCAAATAACTAATTTGTCCAAGCAGAGAATAGTTCCTCCAAGCAAATAACTAATTTCTCCAAGCAAAGAATAGTTGCTCCAAGCAAACAACTAACTTCTCCAAGCAAAGAATAGTTCCTCCAAGCAAATAACTAATTTCTCCAAGCAAAGAATAGTTCCTCCAAGCAAATAACTAATTTCTCCAAGCAAAGAATAGTTCCTCCAAGCAAACAACTAATTTCTCCAAGCAAAGAATAGTTCCTCCAAGCAAACAACTAATTTCTCCAAGCAAAGAATAGTTGCTCCAAGCAAACAACTAATTTCTACAAGCAAAGAATAGTTCTTCCAATCAAACAACTAATTTCACCAAGCAAAGAATAGTTCCTCCAAGCAAATAACTAATTTGTCCAAGCAGAGAATAGTTCCTCCAAGCAAATAACTAATTTCTCCAAGCAAAGAATAGTTGCTCCAAGCAAACAACTAACTTCTCCAAGCAAAGAATAGTTCCTCCAAGCAAACAACTAATTTCTCCAAGCAAAGAATAGTTCCTCCAAGCAAACAACTAATTTCTCCAAGCAAAGAATAGTTCCTCCAAGCAAACAACTAATTTCTACAAGCAAGGAATAGTTCCTCCAAGCAAACAAATAATTTTTCAAAGCAAAGAATAGTTCCTCCAAGCAAACAACTAATTTCTCCAAGCAAAGAATAGTTCCTCCAAGCAAACAACTAATTTTTCCAAGCAAAGAATAGTTCCTCCAAGCAAATAACTAATTTCTCCAAGCAGAGAATAGTTCCTCCAAGCAAATAACTAATTTCTCCAAGCAAAGAATAGTTGCTCCAAGCAAACAACTAATTTCTCCAACCAAAGAATAGTTCCTCCAAGCAAACAACTAATTTCTCCAAGAATAGAATAGTTCCTCCAAGCAAATAATTTATTTCTCCAAGCAAAGAATACTTCCTCCAAGCAAATAACTAATTTCTCCAAGCAAATAACTAATTTCTCCAAGCAAAGAATAGTTCCTCCAAGCAAACAACTAATTTCTCCAAGCAAAGAATAGTTCCTCCAAGCAAACAACTAATTTCTTCAAGCAAAGAATAGTTGCTCCAAGCAAACAACAAATTTCTCCAAGAATAGAATAGTTCCTCCAAGCAAATAATTTATTTCTCCAAGCAAAGAATACTTCCTCCAAGCAAATAACTAATTTCTCCAAGCAAATAACCTATCTGCCCAAGCAAAGAATAGTTCCTCCAAGCTAATAACTAATTTCTCCAAGCAAAGAATAGTTCCTCCAAGCAAACAAATAATTTTTCCAAGCCAAGAATAGTTCCTCCAAGCAAACAACTAATTTCTCCAAGCAAAGAATAGTTCCTCCAAGCAAACAACTAATTTTTCCAAGCAAAGAATAGTTCCTCCAAGCAAATAACTAATTTCTCCAAGCAAAGAATAGTTGCTCCAAGCAAACAACTAATTTCTCCAAGCAAAGAATAGTTCCTCCAAGCAAACAACTAATTTCTCCAAGCAAAGAATAGTTCCTCCAAGCAAACAACTAATTTCTCCAAGCAAAGAATAGTTCCTCCAAGCAAACAACTAATTTCTTCAAGCAAAGAATAGTTGCTCCAAGCAAACAACTAATTTCTCCAAGAATAGAATAGTTCCTCCAAGCAAATAATTTATTTCTCCAAGCAAAGAATACTTCCTCCAAGCAAATAACTAATTTCTCCAAGCAAATAACCTATCTGCCCAAGCAAAGAATAGTTCCTCCAAGCTAATAACTAATTTCTCCAAGCAAAGAATAGTTCCTCCAAGCAAACAAATAATTTTTCCAAGCAAAGAATAGTTCCTCCAAGCAAACAACTAATTTCTCCAAGCAAAGAATAGTTCCTCCAAGCAAACAACTAATTTTTCCAAGCAAAGAATAGTTCCTCCAAGCAAATAACTAATTTCTCCAAGAATAGAATAGTTCCTCCAAGCAAATAATTTATTTCTCCAAGCAAAGAATAGTTCCTCCAAGCTAATAACTAATTTCTCCAAGCAAAGAATAGTTCCTCCAAGCAAATAACTAATTTCTCCAAGCAAAGAATAGTTCCTCCAAGCAAATAACTAATTTCTCCAAGCAAAGAATAGTTCCTCCAAGCAAATAACTAATTTTTCCAAGCAAAAAATAGTTCCTCCAAGCAAACAACTAATTTCTCCAAGCAAAGAATAGTTCCTCCAAGCCAACAACTAATTTTTCCAAGCAAAGAATAGTTCCTCCAAGCAAATAACTAATTTCTCCAAGCAAAGAATAGTTCCTCCAAGCAAATAACTAATTTCTCCAAGCAAAGAATTGTTCCTCCAAGCAAATAACTAATTTCTCCAAGCAAAGAATAGTTCCTCCAAGCAAATAACTAATTTCTCCAAGCAAAGAATAGTTCCTCCAAGCAAACAACTAATTTCTCCAAGCAAAGAATAGTTGCTCCAAGCAAACAACTAATTTCTCCAAGCAAAGAATAGTTGCTCCAAGCAAACAACTAATTTCTACAAGCAAAGAATAGTTCTTCCAATCAAACAACTAATTTCACCAAGCAAAGAATAGTTCCTCCAAGCAAACAACTAATTTCTCCAAGCAAAGAATAGTTCCTCCAAGCAAACAAATAATTTCTCCAAGCAAAGAATAGTTCCTCCAAGCAAACAACTAATTTGTCCAAGCAGAGAATAGTTCCTCCAAGCAAATAACTAATTTCTCCAAGCAAAGAATAGTTGCTCCAAGCAAACAACTAACTTCTCCAAGCAAAGAATAGTTCCTCCAAGCAAACAACTAATTTCTCCAAGCAAAGAATAGTTCCTCCAAGCAAACAACTAATTTCTCCAAGCAAAGAATAGTTCCTCCAAGCAAACAACTAATTTCTACAAGCAAGGAATAGTTCCTCCAAGCAAACAAATAATTTTTCAAAGCAAAGAATAGTTCCTCCAAGCAAACAACTAATTTCTCCAAGCAAAGAATAGTTCCTCCAAGCAAACAACTAATTTCTACAAGCAAGGAATAGTTCCTCCAAGCAAACAAATAATTTTTCAAAGCAAAGAATAGTTCCTCCAAGCAAACAACTAATTTCTCCAAGCAAAGAATAGTTCCTCCAAGCAAATAACTAATTTCTCCAAGCAAATAACTAATTTCTCCAAGCAAAGAATAGTTCCTCCAAGCAAACAACTAATTTCTCCAAGCAAAGAATAGTTCCTCCAAGCAAACAACTAATTTCTTCAAGCAAAGAATAGTTGCTCCAAGCAAACAACAAATTTCTCCAAGAATAGAATAGTTCCTCCAAGCAAATAATTTATTTCTCCAAGCAAAGAATACTTCCTCCAAGCAAATAACTAATTTCTCCAAGCAAATAACCTATCTGCCCAAGCAAAGAATAGTTCCTCCAAGCAAACAATTAATTTTTCCAAGCCAAGAATAGTTCCTCCAAGCAAACAACTAATTTCTCCAAGCAAAGAATAGTTCCTCCAAGCAAACAACTAATTTTTCCAAGCAAAGAATAGTTCCTCCAAGCAAATAACTAATTTCTCCAAGCAAAGAATAGTTGCTCCAAGCAAACAACTAATTTCTCCAAGCAAAGAATAGTTCCTCCAAGCAAACAACTAATTTCTCCAAGCAAAGAATAGTTCCTCCAAGCAAACAACTAATTTCTCCAAGCAAAGAATAGTTCCTCCAAGCAAACAACTAATTTCTTCAAGCAAAGAATAGTTGCTCCAAGCAAACAACTAATTTCTCCAAGAATAGAATAGTTCCTCCAAGCAAATAATTTATTTCTCCAAGCAAAGAATACTTCCTCCAAGCAAATAACTAATTTCTCCAAGCAAATAACCTATCTGCCCAAGCAAAGAATAGTTCCTCCAAGCTAATAACTAATTTCTCCAAGCAAAGAATAGTTCCTCCAAGCAAACAAATAATTTTTCCAAGCAAAGAATAGTTCCTCCAAGCAAACAACTAATTTCTCCAAGCAAAGAATAGTTCCTCCAAGCAAACAACTAATTTTTCCAAGCAAAGAATAGTTCCTCCAAGCAAATAACTAATTTCTCCAAGAATAGAATAGTTCCTCCAAGCAAATAATTTATTTCTCCAAGCAAAGAATAGTTCCTCCAAGCTAATAACTAATTTCTCCAAGCAAAGAATAGTTCCTCCAAGCAAATAACTAATTTCTCCAAGCAAAGAATAGTTCCTCCAAGCAAATAACTAATTTCTCCAAGCAAAGAATAGTTCCTCCAAGCAAATAACTAATTTTTCCAAGCAAAAAATAGTTCCTCCAAGCAAACAACTAATTTCTCCAAGCAAAGAATAGTCCCTCCAAGCCAACAACTAATTTTTCCAAGCAAAGAATAGTTTCTCCAAGCAAATAACTAATTTCTCCAAGCAAAGAATAGTCCCTCCAAGCAAATAACTAATTTCTCCAAGCAAAGAATTGTTCCTCCAAGCAAATAACTAATTTCTCCAAGCAAAGAATAGTTCCTCCAAGCTAATAACTAATTTCTCCAAGCAAAGAATAGTTCCTCCAAGCAAACAACTAATTTCTCCAAGCAAAGAATAGTTGCTCCAAGCAAACAACTAATTTCTCCAAGCAAAGAATAGTTGCTCCAAGCAAACAACTAATTTCTACAAGCAAAGAATAGTTCTTCCAATCAAACAACTAATTTCACCAAGCAAAGAATAGTTCCTCCAAGCAAATAACTAATTTGTCCAAGCAGAGAATAGTTCCTCCAAGCAAATAACTAATTTCTCCAAGCAAAGAATAGTTGCTCCAAGCAAACAACTAACTTCTCCAAGCAAAGAATAGTTCCTCCAAGCAAACAACTAATTTCTCCAAGCAAAGAATAGTTCCTCCAAGCAAACAACTAATTTCTCCAAGCAAAGAATAGTTCCTCCAAGCAAACAACTAATTTCTACAAGCAAGGAATAGTTCCTCCAAGCAAACAAATAATTTTTCAAAGCAAAGAATAGTTCCTCCAAGCAAACAACTAATTTCTCCAAGCAAAGAATAGTTCCTCCAAGCAAACAACTAATTTTTCCAAGCAAAGAATAGTTCCTCCAAGCAAATAACTAATTTCTCCAAGCAGAGAATAGTTCCTCCAAGCAAATAACTAATTTCTCCAAGCAAAGAATAGTTGCTCCAAGCAAACAACTAATTTCTCCAACCAAAGAATAGTTCCTCCAAGCAAACAACTAATTTCTCCAAGAATAGAATAGTTCCTCCAAGCAAATAATTTATTTCTCCAAGCAAAGAATACTTCCTCCAAGCAAATAACTAATTTCTCCAAGCAAATAACTAATTTCTCCAAGCAAAGAATAGTTCCTCCAAGCAAACAACTAATTTCTCCAAGCAAAGAATAGTTCCTCCAAGCAAACAACTAATTTCTTCAAGCAAAGAATAGTTGCTCCAAGCAAACAACAAATTTCTCCAAGAATAGAATAGTTCCTCCAAGCAAATAATTTATTTCTCCAAGCAAAGAATACTTCCTCCAAGCAAATAACTAATTTCTCCAAGCAAATAACCTATCTGCCCAAGCAAAGAATAGTTCCTCCAAGCTAATAACTAATTTCTCCAAGCAAAGAATAGTTCCTCCAAGCAAACAAATAATTTTTCCAAGCCAAGAATAGTTACTCCAAGCAAACAACTAATTTCTCCAAGCAAAGAATAGTTCCTCCAAGCAAACAACTAATTTTTCCAAGCAAAGAATAGTTCCTCCAAGCAAATAACTAATTTCTCCAAGCAAAGAATAGTTGCTCCAAGCAAACAACTAATTTCTCCAAGCAAAGAATAGTTCCTCCAAGCAAACAACTAATTTCTCCAAGCAAAGAATAGTTCCTCCAAGCAAACAACTAATTTCTCCAAGCAAAGAATAGTTCCTCCAAGCAAACAACTAATTTCTCCAAGCAAAGAATAGTTCCTCCAAGCAAACAACTAATTTCTTCAAGCAAAGAATAGTTGCTCCAAGCAAACAACTAATTTCTCCAAGAATAGAATAGTTCCTCCAAGCAAATAATTTATTTCTCCAAGCAAAGAATACTTCCTCCAAGCAAATAACTAATTTCTCCAAGCAAAGAATTGTTCCTCCAAGCAAATAACTAATTTCTCCAAGCAAATAACCTATCTGCCCAAGCAAAGAATAGTTCCTCCAAGCTAATAACTAATTTCTCCAAGCAAAGAATAGTTCCTCCAAGCAAACAAATAATTTTTCCAAGCAAAGAATAGTTCCTCCAAGGAAACAACTAATTTCTCCAAGCAAAGAATAGTTCCTCCAAGCAAACAACTAATTTTTCCAAGCAAAGAATAGTTCCTCCAAGCAAATAACTAATTTCTCCAAGAATAGAATAGTTCCTCCAAGCAAATAATTTATTTCTCCAAGCAAAGAATAGTTCCTCCAAGCTAATAACTAATTTCTCCAAGCAAAGAATAGTTCCTCCAAGCAAACAACTAATTTCTCCAAGCAAAGAATAGTTGCTCCAAGCAAACAACTAATTTCTCCAAGCAAAGAATAGTTGCTCCAAGCAAACAACTAATTTCTACAAGCAAAGAATAGTTCTTCCAATCAAACAACTAATTTCACCAAGCAAAGAATAGTTCCTCCAAGCAAATAACTAATTTGACCAAGCAGAGAATAGTTCCTCCAAGCAAATAACTAATTTCTCCAAGCAAAGAATAGTTGCTCCAAGCAAACAACTAACTTCTCCAAGCAAAGAATAGTTCCTCCAAGCAAACAACTAACTTCTCCAAGCAAAGAATAGTTCCTCCAAGCAAATAACTAATTTCTCCAAGCAAAGAATAGTTGCTCCAAGCAAACAACTAATTTCTCCAACCAAAGAATAGTTCCTCCAAGCAAACAACTAATTTCTCCAAGAATAGAATAGTTCCTCCAAGCAAATAATTTATTTCTCCAAGCAAAGAATACTTCCTCCAAGCAAATAACTAATTTCTCCAAGCAAATAACTAATTTCTCCAAGCAAAGAATAGTTCCTCCAAGCAAACAACTAATTTCTCCAAGCAAAGAATAGTTCCTCCAAGCAAACAACTAATTTCTTCAAGCAAAGAATAGTTGCTCCAAGCAAACAACAAATTTCTCCAAGAATAGAATAGTTCCTCCAAGCAAATAATTTATTTCTCCAAGCAAAGAATACTTCCTCCAAGCAAATAACTAATTTCTCCAAGCAAATAACCTATCTGCCCAAGCAAAGAATAGTTCCTCCAAGCTAATAACTAATTTCTCCAAGCAAAGAATAGTTCCTCCAAGCCAACAACTAATTTTTCCAAGCAAAGAATAGTTCCTCCAAGCAAATAACTAATTTCTCCAAGCAAAGAATAGTTCCTCCAAGCAAATAACTAATTTCTCCAAGCAAAGAATTGTTCCTCCAAGCAAATAACTAATTTCTCCAAGCAAAGAATAGTTCCTCCAAGCAAATAACTAATTTCTCCAAGCAAAGAATAGTTCCTCCAAGCAAATAACTAATTTCTCCAAGCAAAGAATAGTTCCTCCAAGCAAACAACTAATTTCTCCAAGCAAAGAATAGTTGCTCCAAGCAAACAACTAATTTCTCCAAGCAAAGAATAGTTGCTCCAAGCAAACAACTAATTTCTACAAGCAAAGAATAGTTCTTCCAATCAAACAACTAATTTCACCAAGCAAAGAATAGTTCCTCCAAGCAAATAACTAATTTGTCCAAGCAGAGAATAGTTCCTCCAAGCAAATAACTAATTTCTCCAAGCAAAGAATAGTTGCTCCAAGCAAACAACTAATTTCTCCAACCAAAGAATAGTTCCTCCAAGCAAACAACTAATTTCTCCAAGAATAGAATAGTTCCTCCAAGCAAATAATTTATTTCTCCAAGCAAAGAATACTTCCTCCAAGCAAATAACTAATTTCTCCAAGCAAATAACTAATTTCTCCAAGCAAAGAATAGTTCCTCCAAGCAAACAACTAATTTCTCCAAGCAAAGAATAGTTCCTCCAAGCAAACAACTAATTTCTTCAAGCAAAGAATAGTTGCTCCAAGCAAACAACAAATTTCTCCAAGAATAGAATAGTTCCTCCAAGCAAATAATTTATTTCTCCAAGCAAAGAATACTTCCTCCAAGCAAATAACTAATTTCTCCAAGCAAATAACCTATCTGCCCAAGCAAAGAATAGTTCCTCCAAGCTAATAACTAATTTCTCCAAGCAAAGAATAGTTCCTCCAAGCAAACAAATAATTTTTCCAAGCCAAGAATAGTTCCTCCAAGCAAACAACTAATTTCTCCAAGCAAAGAATAGTTCCTCCAAGCAAACAACTAATTTTTCCAAGCAAAGAATAGTTCCTCCAAGCAAATAACTAATTTCTCCAAGCAAAGAATAGTTGCTCCAAGCAAACAACTAATTTCTCCAAGCAAAGAATAGTTCCTCCAAGCAAACAACTAATTTCTCCAAGCAAAGAATAGTTCCTCCAAGCAAACAACTAATTTCTCCAAGCAAAGAATAGTTCCTCCAAGCAAACAACTAATTTCTTCAAGCAAAGAATAGTTGCTCCAAGCAAACAACTAATTTCTCCAAGAATAGAATAGTTCCTCCAAGCAAATAATTTATTTCTCCAAGCAAAGAATACTTCCTCCAAGCAAATAACTAATTTCTCCAAGCAAATAACCTATCTGCCCAAGCAAAGAATAGTTCCTCCAAGCTAATAACTAATTTCTCCAAGCAAAGAATAGTTCCTCCAAGCAAATAACTAATTTCTCCAAGCAAAGAATAGTTCCTCCAAGCCAACAACTAATTTCTTCAAGCAAAGAATAGTTGCTCCAAGCAAACAACTAATTTCTCCAAGAATAGAATAGTTCCTCCAAGCAAATAATTTATTTCTCCAAGCAAAGAATACTTCCTCCAAGCAAATAACTAATTTCTCCAAGCAAAGAATTGTTCCTCCAAGCAAATAACTAATTTCTCCAAGCAAAGAATAGTTCTTCCAATCAAACAACTAATTTCACCAAGCAAAGAATAGTTCCTCCAAGCAAATAACTAATTTGTCCAAGCAGAGAATAGTTCCTCCAAGCAAATAACTAATTTCTACAAGCAAAGAATAGTTCTTCCAATCAAACAACTAATTTCACCAAGCAAAGAATAGTTCCTCCAAGCAAATAACTAATTTGTCCAAGCAGAGAATAGTTCCTCCAAGCAAATAACTAATTTCACCAAGCAAAGAATAGTTCCTCCAAGCAAATAACTAATTTGTCCAAGCAGAGAATAGTTCCTCCAAGCAAATAACTAATTTCTCCAAGCAAAGAATAGTTGCTCCAAGCAAACAACTAACTTCTCCAAGCAAAGAATAGTTCCTCCAAGCAAACAACTAATTTCTCCAAGCAAAGAATAGTTCCTCCAAGCAAACAACTAATTTCTCCAAGCAAAGAATAGTTCCTCCAAGCAAATAACTAATTTCTACAAGCAAGGAATAGTTCCTCCAAGCAAACAAATAATTTTTCAAAGCAAAGAATAGTTCCTCCAAGCAAACAACTAATTTCTCCAAGCAAAGAATAGTTCCTCCAAGCAAACAACTAATTTTTCCAAGCAAAGAATAGTTCCTCCAAGCAAATAACTAATTTCTCCAAGCAGAGAATAGTTCCTCCAAGCAAATAACTAATTTCTCCAAGCAAAGAATAGTTGCTCCAAGCAAACAACTAATTTCTCCAACCAAAGAATAGTTCCTCCAAGCAAACAACTAATTTCTCCAAGAATAGAATAGTTCCTCCAAGCAAATAATTTATTTCTCCAAGCAAAGAATACTTCCTCCAAGCAAATAACTAATTTCTCCAAGCAAATAACTAATTTCTCCAAGCAAAGAATAGTTCCTCCAAGCAAACAACTAATTTCTCCAAGCAAAGAATAGTTCCTCCAAGCAAACAACTAATTTCTTCAAGCAAAGAATAGTTGCTCCAAGCAAACAACAAATTTCTCCAAGAATAGAATAGTTCCTCCAAGCAAATAATTTATTTCTCCAAGCAAAGAATACTTCCTCCAAGCAAATAACTAATTTCTCCAAGCAAATAACCTATCTGCCCAAGCAAAGAATAGTTCCTCCAAGCTAATAACTAATTTCTCCAAGCAAAGAATAGTTCCTCCAAGCAAACAAATAATTTTTCCAAGCCAAGAATAGTTACTCCAAGCAAACAACTAATTTCTCCAAGCAAAGAATAGTTCCTCCAAGCAAACAACTAATTTTTCCAAGCAAAGAATAGTTCCTCCAAGCAAATAACTAATTTCTCCAAGCAAAGAATAGTTGCTCCAAGCAAACAACTAATTTCTCCAAGCAAAGAATAGTTCCTCCAAGCAAACAACTAATTTCTCCAAGCAAAGAATAGTTCCTCCAAGCAAACAACTAATTTCTCCAAGCAAAGAATAGTTCCTCCAAGCAAACAACTAATTTCTCCAAGCAAAGAATAGTTCCTCCAAGCAAACAACTAATTTCTTCAAGCAAAGAATAGTTGCTCCAAGCAAACAACTAATTTCTCCAAGAATAGAATAGTTCCTCCAAGCAAATAATTTATTTCTCCAAGCAAAGAATACTTCCTCCAAGCAAATAACTAATTTCTCCAAGCAAAGAATTGTTCCTCCAAGCAAATAACTAATTTCTCCAAGCAAATAACCTATCTGCCCAAGCAAAGAATAGTTCCTCCAAGCTAATAACTAATTTCTCCAAGCAAAGAATAGTTCCTCCAAGCAAACAAATAATTTTTCCAAGCAAAGAATAGTTCCTCCAAGGAAACAACTAATTTCTCCAAGCAAAGAATAGTTCCTCCAAGCAAACAACTAATTTTTCCAAGCAAAGAATAGTTCCTCCAAGCAAATAACTAATTTCTCCAAGAATAGAATAGTTCCTCCAAGCAAATAATTTATTTCTCCAAGCAAAGAATAGTTCCTCCAAGCTAATAACTAATTTCTCCAAGCAAAGAATAGTTCCTCCAAGCAAACAACTAATTTCTCCAAGCAAAGAATAGTTGCTCCAAGCAAACAACTAATTTCTCCAAGCAAAGAATAGTTGCTCCAAGCAAACAACTAATTTCTACAAGCAAAGAATAGTTCTTCCAATCAAACAACTAATTTCACCAAGCAAAGAATAGTTCCTCCAAGCAAATAACTAATTTGACCAAGCAGAGAATAGTTCCTCCAAGCAAATAACTAATTTCTCCAAGCAAAGAATAGTTGCTCCAAGCAAACAACTAACTTCTCCAAGCAAAGAATAGTTCCTCCAAGCAAACAACTAACTTCTCCAAGCAAAGAATAGTTCCTCCAAGCAAATAACTAATTTCTCCAAGCAAAGAATAGTTGCTCCAAGCAAACAACTAATTTCTCCAACCAAAGAATAGTTCCTCCAAGCAAACAACTAATTTCTCCAAGAATAGAATAGTTCCTCCAAGCAAATAATTTATTTCTCCAAGCAAAGAATACTTCCTCCAAGCAAATAACTAATTTCTCCAAGCAAATAACTAATTTCTCCAAGCAAAGAATAGTTCCTCCAAGCAAACAACTAATTTCTCCAAGCAAAGAATAGTTCCTCCAAGCAAACAACTAATTTCTTCAAGCAAAGAATAGTTGCTCCAAGCAAACAACAAATTTCTCCAAGAATAGAATAGTTCCTCCAAGCAAATAATTTATTTCTCCAAGCAAAGAATACTTCCTCCAAGCAAATAACTAATTTCTCCAAGCAAATAACCTATCTGCCCAAGCAAAGAATAGTTCCTCCAAGCTAATAACTAATTTCTCCAAGCAAAGAATAGTTCCTCCAAGCCAACAACTAATTTTTCCAAGCAAAGAATAGTTCCTCCAAGCAAATAACTAATTTCTCCAAGCAAAGAATAGTTCCTCCAAGCAAATAACTAATTTCTCCAAGCAAAGAATTGTTCCTCCAAGCAAATAACTAATTTCTCCAAGCAAAGAATAGTTCCTCCAAGCAAATAACTAATTTCTCCAAGCAAAGAATAGTTCCTCCAAGCAAATAACTAATTTCTCCAAGCAAAGAATAGTTCCTCCAAGCAAACAACTAATTTCTCCAAGCAAAGAATAGTTGCTCCAAGCAAACAACTAATTTCTCCAAGCAAAGAATAGTTGCTCCAAGCAAACAACTAATTTCTACAAGCAAAGAATAGTTCTTCCAATCAAACAACTAATTTCACCAAGCAAAGAATAGTTCCTCCAAGCAAATAACTAATTTGTCCAAGCAGAGAATAGTTCCTCCAAGCAAATAACTAATTTCTCCAAGCAAAGAATAGTTGCTCCAAGCAAACAACTAATTTCTCCAACCAAAGAATAGTTCCTCCAAGCAAACAACTAATTTCTCCAAGAATAGAATAGTTCCTCCAAGCAAATAATTTATTTCTCCAAGCAAAGAATACTTCCTCCAAGCAAATAACTAATTTCTCCAAGCAAATAACTAATTTCTCCAAGCAAAGAATAGTTCCTCCAAGCAAACAACTAATTTCTCCAAGCAAAGAATAGTTCCTCCAAGCAAACAACTAATTTCTTCAAGCAAAGAATAGTTGCTCCAAGCAAACAACAAATTTCTCCAAGAATAGAATAGTTCCTCCAAGCAAATAATTTATTTCTCCAAGCAAAGAATACTTCCTCCAAGCAAATAACTAATTTCTCCAAGCAAATAACCTATCTGCCCAAGCAAAGAATAGTTCCTCCAAGCTAATAACTAATTTCTCCAAGCAAAGAATAGTTCCTCCAAGCAAACAAATAATTTTTCCAAGCCAAGAATAGTTCCTCCAAGCAAACAACTAATTTCTCCAAGCAAAGAATAGTTCCTCCAAGCAAACAACTAATTTTTCCAAGCAAAGAATAGTTCCTCCAAGCAAATAACTAATTTCTCCAAGCAAAGAATAGTTGCTCCAAGCAAACAACTAATTTCTCCAAGCAAAGAATAGTTCCTCCAAGCAAACAACTAATTTCTCCAAGCAAAGAATAGTTCCTCCAAGCAAACAACTAATTTCTCCAAGCAAAGAATAGTTCCTCCAAGCAAACAACTAATTTCTTCAAGCAAAGAATAGTTGCTCCAAGCAAACAACTAATTTCTCTAAGAATAGAATAGTTCCTCCAAGCAAATAATTTATTTCTCCAAGCAAAGAATAGTTCCTCCAAGCAAACAACTAATTTTTCCAAGCAAAGAATAGTTCCTCCAAGCAAATAACTAATTTCTCCAAGCAAAGAATAGTTGCTCCAAGCAAACAACTAATTTCTCCAAGCAAAGAATAGTTCCTCCAAGCAAACAACTAATTTCTCCAAGCAAAGAATAGTTCCTCCAAGCTAATAACTAATTTCTCCAAGCAAAGAATAGTTCCTCCAAGCAAATAACTAATTTCTCCAAGCAAAGAATAGTTCCTCCAAGCCAACAACTAATTTCTTCAAGCAAAGAATAGTTGCTCCAAGCAAACAACTAATTTCTCCAAGAATAGAATAGTTCCTCCAAGCAAATAATTTATTTCTCCAAGCAAAGAATACTTCCTCCAAGCAAATAACTAATTTCTCCAAGCAAAGAATTGTTCCTCCAAGCAAATAACTAATTTCTCCAAGCAAATAACCTATCTGCCCAAGCAAAGAATAGTTCCTCCAAGCTAATAACTAATTTCTCCAAGCAAAGAATAGTTCCTCCAAGCAAACAAATAATTTTTCCAAGCAAAGAATAGTTCCTCCAAGGAAACAACTAATTTCTCCAAGCAAAGAATAGTTCCTCCAAGCAAACAACTAATTTTTCCAAGCAAAGAATAGTTCCTCCAAGCAAATAACTAATTTCTCCAAGAATAGAATAGTTCCTCCAAGCAAATAATTTATTTCTCCAAGCAAAGAATAGTTCCTCCAAGCTAATAACTAATTTCTCCAAGCAAAGAATAGTTCCTCCAAGCAAACAACTAATTTCTCCAAGCAAAGAATAGTTGCTCCAAGCAAACAACTAATTTCTCCAAGCAAAGAATAGTTGCTCCAAGCAAACAACTAATTTCTACAAGCAAAGAATAGTTCTTCCAATCAAACAACTAATTTCACCAAGCAAAGAATAGTTCCTCCAAGCAAATAACTAATTTGACCAAGCAGAGAATAGTTCCTCCAAGCAAATAACTAATTTCTCCAAGCAAAGAATAGTTGCTCCAAGCAAACAACTAACTTCTCCAAGCAAAGAATAGTTCCTCCAAGCAAACAACTAACTTCTCCAAGCAAAGAATAGTTCCTCCAAGCAAATAACTAATTTCTCCAAGCAAAGAATAGTTGCTCCAAGCAAACAACTAATTTCTCCAACCAAAGAATAGTTCTTCCAAGCAAGCAACTAATTTCTCCAAGAATAGAATAGTTCCTCCAAGCAAATAATTTATTTCTCCAAGCAAAGAATACTTCCTCCAAGCAAATAACTAATTTCTCCAAGCAAATAACTAATTTCTCCAAGCAAAGAATAGTTCCTCCAAGCAAACAACTAATTTCTCCAAGCAAAGAATAGTTCCTCCAAGCAAACAACTAATTTCTTCAAGCAAAGAATAGTTGCTCCAAACAAACAACAAATTTCTCCAAGAATAGAATAGTTCCTCCAAGCAAATAATTTATTTCTCCAAGCAAAGAATACTTCCTCCAAGCAAATAACTAATTTCTCCAAGCAAATAACCTATCTGCCCAAGCAAAGAATAGTTCCTCCAAGCTAATAACTAATTTCTCCAAGCAAAGAATAGTTCCTCCAAGCAAACAAATAATTTTTCCAAGCCAAGAATAGTTCCTCCAAGCAAACAACTAATTTCTCCAAGCAAAGAATAGTTCCTCCAAGCAAACAACTAATTTTTCCAAGCAAAGAATAGTTCCTCCAAGCAAATAACTAATTTCTCCAAGCAAAGAATAGTTGCTCCAAGCAAACAACTAATTTCTCCAAGCAAAGAATAGTTCCTCCAAGCAAACAACTAATTTCTCCAAGCAAAGAATAGTTCCTCCAAGCAAACAACTAATTTCTCCAAGCAAAGAATAGTTCCTCCAAGCAAACAACTAATTTCTCCAAGCAAAGAATAGTTCCTCCAAGCAAACAACTAATTTCTTCAAGCAAAGAATAGTTGCTCCAAGCAAACAACTAATTTCTCCAAGAATAGAATAGTTCCTCCAAGCAAATAATTTATTTCTCCAAGCAAAGAATACTTCCTCCAAGCAAATAACTAATTTCTCCAAGCAAAGAATTGTTCCTCCACGCAAATAACTAATTTCTCCAAGCAAATAACCTATCTGCCCAAGCAAAGAATAGTTCCTCCAAGCTAATAACTAATTTCTCCAAGCAAAGAATAGTTCCTCCAAGCAAACAAATAATTTTTCCAAGCAAAGAATAGTTCCTCCAAGGAAACAACTAATTTCTCCAAGCAAAGAATAGTTCCTCCAAGCAAACAACTAATTTTTCCAAGCAAAGAATAGTTCCTCCAAGCAAATAACTAATTTCTCCAAGAATAGAATAGTTCCTCCAAGCAAATAATTTATTTCTCCAAGCAAAGAATAGTTCCTCCAAGCTAATAACTAATTTCTCCAAGCAAAGAATAGTTCCTCCAAGCAAATAACTAATTTCTCCAAGCAAAGAATAGTTCCTCCAAGCAAATAACTAATTTTTCCAAGCAAAAAATAGTTCCTCCAAGCAAACAACTAATTTCTCCAAGCAAAGAATAGTTCCTCCAAGCCAACAACTAATTTTTCCAAGCAAAGAATAGTTCCTCCAAGCAAATAACTAATTTCTCCAAGCAAAGAATAGTTCCTCCAAGCAAATAACTAATTTCTCCAAGCAAAGAATTGTTCCTCCAAGCAAATAACTAATTTCTCCAAGCAAAGAATAGTTCCTCCAAGCAAATAACTAATTTCTCCAAGCAAAGAATAGTTCCTCCAAGCAAATAACTAATTTCTCCAAGCAAAGAATAGTTCCTCCAAGCAAACAACTAATTTCTCCAAGCAAAGAATAGTTGCTCCAAGCAAACAACTAATTTCTCCAAGCAAAGAATAGTTGCTCCAAGCAAACAACTAATTTCTACAAGCAAAGAATAGTTCTTCCAATCAAACAACTAATTTCACCAAGCAAAGAATAGTTCCTCCAAGCAAATAACTAATTTGTCCAAGCAGAGAATAGTTCCTCCAAGCAAATAACTAATTTCTCCAAGCAAAGAATAGTTGCTCCAAGCAAACAACTAATTTCTCCAACCAAAGAATAGTTCCTCCAAGCAAACAACTAATTTCTCCAAGAATAGAATAGTTCCTCCAAGCAAATAATTTATTTCTCCAAGCAAAGAATACTTCCTCCAAGCAAATAACTAATTTCTCCAAGCAAATAACTAATTTCTCCAAGCAAAGAATAGTTCCTCCAAGCAAACAACTAATTTCTCCAAGCAAAGAATAGTTCCTCCAAGCAAACAACTAATTTCTTCAAACAAAGAATAGTTGCTCCAAGCAAACAACAAATTTCTCCAAGAATAGAATAGTTCCTCCAAGCAAATAATTTATTTCTCCAAGCAAAGAATACTTCCTCCAAGCAAATAACTAATTTCTCCAAGCAAATAACCTATCTGCCAAGCAAAGAATAGTTCCTCCAAGCTAATAACTAATTTCTCCAAGCAAAGAATAGTTCCTCCAAGCAAACAAATAATTTTTCCAAGCCAAGAATAGTTCCTCCAAGCAAACAACTAATTTCTCCAAGCAAAGAATAGTTCCTCCAAGCAAACAACTAATTTTTCCAAGCAAAGAATAGTTCCTCCATGCAAATAACTAATTTCTCCAAGCAAAGAATAGTTGCTCCAAGCAAACAACTAATTTCTCCAAGCAAAGAATAGTTCCTCCAAGCAAACAACTAATTTCTCCAAGCAAAGAATAGTTCCTCCAAGCAAACAACTAATTTCTCCAAGCAAAGAATAGTTCCTCCAAGCAAACAACTAATTTCTTCAAGCAAAGAATAGTTGCTCCAAGCAAACAACTAATTTCTCCAAGAATAGAATAGTTCCTCCAAGCAAATAATTTATTTCTCCAAGCAAAGAATACTTCCTCCAAGCAAATAACTAATTTCTCCAAGCAAATAACCTATCTGCCCAAGCAAAGAATAGTTCCTCGAAGCTAATAACTAATTTCTCCAAGCAAAGAATAGTTCCTCCAAGCAAACAAATAATTTTTCCAAGCAAAGAATAGTTCCTCCAAGCAAACAACTAATTTCTCCAAGCAAAGAATAGTTCCTCCAAGCAAACAACTAATTTTTCCAAGCAAAGAATAGTTCCTCCAAGCAAATAACTAATTTCTCCAAGAATAGAATAGTTCCTCCAAGCAAATAATTTATTTCTCCAAGCAAAGAATAGTTCCTCCAAGCTAATAACTAATTTCTCCAAGCAAAGAATAGTTCCTCCAAGCAAATAACTAATTTCTCCAAGCAAAGAATAGTTCCTCCAAGCAAATAACTAATTTTTCCAAGCAAAAAATAGTTCCTCCAAGCAAACAACTAATTTCTCCAAGCAAAGAATAGTTCCTCCAAGCTAACAACTAATTTTTCCAAGCAAAGAATAGTTCCTCCAAGCAAATAACTAATTTCTCCAAGCAAAGAATAGTTCCTCCAAGCAAATAACTAATTTCTCCAAGCAAAGAATTGTTCCTCCAAGCAAATAACTAATTTCTCCAAGCAAAGAATAGTTCCTCCAAGCAAATAACTAATTTCTCCAAGCAAAGAATAGTTCCTCCAAGCAAATAACTAATTTCTCCAAGCAAAGAATAGTTCCTCCAAGCAAACAACTAATTTCTCCAAGCAAAGAATAGTTGCTCCAAGCAAACAACTAATTTCTCCAAGCAAAGAATAGTTGCTCCAAGCAAACAACTAATTTCTCCAAGCAAAGAATAGTTGCTCCAAGCAAACAACTAATTTCTACAAGCAAAGAATAGTTCTTCCAATCAAACAACTAATTTCACCAAGCAAAGAATAGTTCCTCCAAGCAAATAACTAATTTGTCCAAGCAGAGAATAGTTCCTCCAAGCAAATAACTAATTTCTCCAAGCAAAGAATAGTTGCTCCAAGCAAACAACTAACTTCTCCAAGCAAAGAATAGTTCCTCCAAGCAAACAACTAATTTCTCCAAGCAAAGAATAGTTCCTCCAAGCAAACAACTAATTTCTCCAAGCAAAGAATAGTTCCTCCAAGCAAACAACTAATTTCTACAAGCAAGGAATAGTTCCTCCAAGCAAACAAATAATTTTTCAAAGCAAAGAATAGTTCCTCCAAGCAAACAACTAATTTCTCCAAGCAAAGAATAGTTCCTCCAAGCAAACAACTAATTTTTCCAAGCAAAGAATAGTTCCTCCAAGCAAATAACTAATTTCTCCAAGCAGAGAATAGTTCCTCCAAGCAAATAACTAATTTCTCCAAGCAAAGAATAGTTGCTCCAAGCAAACAACTAATTTCTCCAACCAAAGAATAGTTCCTCCAAGCAAACAACTAATTTCTCCAAGAATAGAATAGTTCCTCCAAGCAAATAATTTAGTTCTCCAAGCAAAGAATACTTCCTCCAAGCAAATAACTAATTTCTCCAAGCAAATAACTAATTTCTCCAAGCAAAGAATAGTTCCTCCAAGCAAACAACTAATTTCTCCAAGCAAAGAATAGTTCCTCCAAGCAAACAACTAATTTCTTCAAGCAAAGAATAGTTGCTCCAAGCAAACAACAAATTTCTCCAAGAATAGAATAGTTCCTCCAAGCAAATAATTTATTTCTCCAAGCAAAGAATACTTCCTCCAAGCAAATAACTAATTTCTCCAAGCAAATAACCTATCTGCCCAAGCAAAGAATAGTTCCTCCAAGCTAATAACTAATTTCTCCAAGCAAAGAATAGTTCCTCCAAGCAAACAAATAATTTTTCCAAGCCAAGAATAGTTCCTCCAAGCAAACAACTAATTTCTCCAAGCAAAGAATAGTTCCTCCAAGCAAACAACTAATTTTACCAAGCAAAGAATAGTTCCTCCAAGCAAATAACTAATTTCTCCAAGCAAAGAATAGTTGCTCCAAGCAAACAACTAATTTCTCCAAGCAAAGAATAGTTCCTCCAAGCAAACAACTAATTTCTCCAAGCAAAGAATAGTTCCTCCAAGCAAACAACTAATTTCTCCAAGCAAAGAATAGTTCCTCCAAGCAAACAACTAATTTCTTCAAGCAAAGAATAGTTGCTCCAAGCAAACAACTAATTTCTCCAAGAATAGAATAGTTCCTCCAAGCAAATAATTTATTTCTCCAAGCAAAGAATACTTCCTCCAAGCAAACAACTAATTTTTCCAAGCAAAGAATAGTTCCTCCAAGCAAATAACTAATTTCTCCAAGCAGAGAATAGTTCCTCCAAGCAAATAACTAATTTCTCCAAGCAAAGAATAGTTGCTCCAAGCAAACAACTAATTTCTCCAACCAAAGAATAGTTCCTCCAAGCAAACAACTAATTTCTCCAAGAATAGAATAGTTCCTCCAAGCAAATAATTTAGTTCTCCAAGCAAAGAATACTTCCTCCAAGCAAATAACTAATTTCTCCAAGCAAATAACTAATTTCTCCAAGCAAAGAATAGTTCCTCCAAGCAAACAACTAATTTCTCCAAGCAAAGAATAGTTCCTCCAAGCAAACAACTAATTTCTTCAAGCAAAGAATAGTTGCTCCAAGCAAACAACAAATTTCTCCAAGAATAGAATAGTTCCTCCAAGCAAATAATTTATTTCTCCAAGCAAAGAATACTTCCTCCAAGCAAATAACTAATTTCTCCAAGCAAATAACCTATCTGCCCAAGCAAAGAATAGTTCCTCCAAGCTAATAACTAATTTCTCCAAGCAAAGAATAGTTCCTCCAAGCAAACAAATAATTTTTCCAAGCCAAGAATAGTTCCTCCAAGCAAACAACTAATTTCTCCAAGCAAAGAATAGTTCCTCCAAGCAAACAACTAATTTTACCAAGCAAAGAATAGTTCCTCCAAGCAAATAACTAATTTCTCCAAGCAAAGAATAGTTGCTCCAAGCAAACAACTAATTTCTCCAAGCAAAGAATAGTTCCTCCAAGCAAACAACTAATTTCTCCAAGCAAAGAATAGTTCCTCCAAGCAAACAACTAATTTCTCCAAGCAAAGAATAGTTCCTCCAAGCAAACAACTAATTTCTTCAAGCAAAGAATAGTTGCTCCAAGCAAACAACTAATTTCTCCAAGAATAGAATAGTTCCTCCAAGCAAATAATTTATTTCTCCAAGCAAAGAATACTTCCTCCAAGCAAATAACTAATTTCTCCAAGCAAAGAATAGTTCCTCCAAGCTAATAACTAATTTCTCCAAGCAAAGAATAGTTCCTCCAAGCAAACAAATAATTTTTCCAAGCAAAGAATAGTTCCTCCAAGCAAACAACTAATTTCTCCAAGCAAAGAATGGTTCCTCCAAGCAAACAACTAATTTTTCCAAGCAAAGAATAGTTCCTCCAAGCAAATAACTAATTTCTCCAAGCAAATAACCTATCTGCCCAAGCAAAGAATAGTTCCTCCAAGCTAATAACTAATTTCTCCAAGCAAAGAATAGTTCCTCCAAGCAAACAAATAATTTTTCCAAGCAAAGAATAGTTCTTTCAAGCAAACAACTAATTTCTCCAAGCAAAGAATAGTTCCTCCAAGCAAACAACTAATTTTTCCAAGCAAAGAATAGTTCCTCCAAGCAAATAACTAATTTGTCCAAGCAGAGAATAGTTCCTCCAAGCAAATACCTAATTTCTCCAAGCAAAGAATAGTTGCTCCAAGCAAACAACTAACTTCTCCAAGCAAAGAATAGTTCATCCAAGCAAACAACTAACTTCTCCAAGCAAAGAATAGTTCCTCCAAGCAAACAACTAATTTCTCCAAGCAAATAACCTATCTGCCCAAGCAAAGAATAGTTCCTCCAAGCAAACAAATAATTTCTCCAAGCAAAGAATAGTTCCTCCAAGCAAACAACTGATTTCTCCAAGCAAAGAATAGTTCCTCCAAGCAAATAACTAATTTCTCAAAGCAAAGAATAGTTCCTCCAAGCAAACAAATAATTTCTCCAAGCAAAGAATAGTTCCTCCAAGCAATAAAACTAATTTCTCCAAGCAAAGAATAGTTCCTCCAAGCAAACAACTAATTTTTCCAAGCAAAGAATAGTTCTTCCAAGCAAATAACTAATTTCTCCAAGCAAAGAATAGTTCCTCCAAGCAAATAACTAATTTCTCCAAGCAAAGAATAGTTCCTCCAAGCAAATAACTAATTTCTCCAAGCAAAGAATAGTTCCTCCAAGCAAATAATTTATTTCTCCAAGCAAAGAATAGTTCCTCCAAGCAAATAACTAATTTCTCCAAGCAAATAACCTATCTGCCCAAGCAAAGAATAGTTCCTCCAAGCATATAACTAATTTCTCCAAGCAAAGAATAGTTCCTCCAAGCAAACAAATAATTTCTCCAAGCAAAATATAGTTCCTCCAAGCAAACAACTAATTTCTCCAAGCAAAGAATAGTTCCTCCAAGCCAACAACTAATTTTTACAAGCAAAGAATAGTTCCTCCAAGCAAATAACTAATTTCTCCAAGCAAAGAATAGTTCCTCCAAGCAAATAACTAATTTCTTCAAGCAAAGAATAGCTGCTCCAAGCAAACAACAAATTTCTCCAAGAATAGAATAGTTCCTCCAAGCAAATAATTTATTTCTCCAAGCAAAGAATACTTCCTCCAAGCAAATAACTAATTTCTCCAAGCAAATAACCTATCTGCTCAAGCAAAGAATAGTTCCTCCAAGCTAATAACTAATTTCTCCAAGCAAAGAATAGTTCCTCCAAGCAAACAAATAATTTTTCCAAGCCAAGAATAGTTCCTCCAAGCAAACAACTAATTTCTCCAAGCAAAGAATAGTTCCTCCAAGCTAACAAATAATTTCTCCAAGCAAAGAATAGTTCCTCCAAGCAAACAACTAATTTTACCAAGCAAAGAATAGTTCCTCCAAGCAAATAACTAATTTCTCCAAGCAAAGAATAGTTGCTCCAAGCAAACAACTAATTTCTCCAAGCAAAGAATAGTTCCTCCAAGCAAACAACTAATTTCTTCAAGCAAAGAATAGTTGCTCCAAGCAAACAACAAATTTCTCCAAGAATAGAATAGTTCCTCCAAGCAAATAATTTATTTCTCCAAGCAAAGAATACTTCCTCCAAGCAAATAACTAATTTCTCCAAGCAAATAACCTATCTGCCCAAGCAAAGAATAGTTCCTCCAAGCTAATAACTAATTTCTCCAAGCAAAGAATAGTTCCTCCAAGCAAACAAATAATTTTTCCAAGCCAAGAATAGTTCCTCCAAGCAAACAACTAATTTCTCCAAGCAAAGAATAGTTCCTCCAAGCAAACAACTAATTTTACCAAGCAAAGAATAGTTCCTCCAAGCAAATAACTAATTTCTCCAAGCAAAGAATAGTTGCTCCAAGCAAACAACTAATTTCTCCAAGCAAAGAATAGTTCCTCCAAGCAAACAACTAATTTCTCCAAGCAAAGAATAGTTCCTCCAAGCAAACAACTAATTTCTCCAAGCAAAGAATAGTTCCTCCAAGCAAACAACTAATTTCTTCAAGCAAAGAATAGTTGCTCCAAGCAAACAACTAATTTCTCCAAGAATAGAATAGTTCCTCCAAGCAAATAATTTATTTCTCCAAGCAAAGAATACTTCCTCCAAGCAAATAACTAATTTCTCCAAGCAAAGAATAGTTCCTCCAAGCTAATAACTAATTTCTCCAAGCAAAGAATAGTTCCTCCAAGCAAACAAATAATTTTTCCAAGCAAAGAATAGTTCCTCCAAGCAAACAACTAATTTCTCCAAGCAAAGAATGGTTCCTCCAAGCAAACAACTAATTTTTCCAAGCAAAGAATAGTTCCTCCAAGCAAATAACTAATTTCTCCAAGCAAATAACCTATCTGCCCAAGCAAAGAATAGTTCCTCCAAGCTAATAACTAATTTCTCCAAGCAAAGAATAGTTCCTCCAAGCAAACAAATAATTTTTCCAAGCAAAGAATAGTTCTTTCAAGCAAACAACTAATTTCTCCAAGCAAAGAATAGTTCCTCCAAGCAAACAACTAATTTTTCCAAGCAAAGAATAGTTCCTCCAAGCAAATAACTAATTTGTCCAAGCAGAGAATAGTTCCTCCAAGCAAATACCTAATTTCTCCAAGCAAAGAATAGTTGCTCCAAGCAAACAACTAACTTCTCCAAGCAAAGAATAGTTCCTCCAAGCAAACAACTAATTTCTCCAAGCAAAGAATAGTTCCTCCAAGCAAACAACTAATTTCTCCAAGCAAATAACCTATCTGCCCAAGCAAAGAATAGTTCCTCCAAGCAAACAAATAATTTCTCCAAGCAAAGAATAGTTCCTCCAAGCAAACAACTGATTTCTCCAAGCAAAGAATAGTTCCTCCAAGCAAATAACTAATTTCTCAAAGCAAAGAATAGTTCCTCCAAGCAAACAAATAATTTCTCCAAGCAAAGAATAGTTCCTCCAAGCAATAAAACTAATTTCTCCAAGCAAAGAATAGTTCCTCCAAGCAAACAACTAATTTTTCCAAGCAAAGAATAGTTCTTCCAAGCAAATAACTAATTTCTCCAAGCAAAGAATAGTTCCTCCAAGCAAATAACTAATTTCTCCAAGCAAAGAATAGTTCCTCCAAGCAAATAACTAATTTCTCCAAGCAAAGAATAGTTCCTCCAAGCAAATAATTTATTTCTCCAAGCAAAGAATAGTTCCTCCAAGCAAATAACTAATTTCTCCAAGCAAAGAATAGATCCTCCAAGCAAATAACTATTTTCTCCAAGCAAAGAATAGTTCCTCCAAGCAAATAACTAATTTCTCCAAGCAAAGAATAGTTCCTCCAAGCAAACAACTAATTTCTCCAAGCAAAGAATAGTTCCTTCAAGCAAATAACTAATTTCTCCAAGCAAAGAATAGTTCCACCAAGCAAACAACTAATTTCTCCAAGCAAAGAATAGTTCCTCCAAGCAAACAACTAATTTCTCCAAGCAAAGAATAGTTGCTCCAAGCAAACAACTAATTTCTCCAAGCAAAGAATAGATCCTCCAAGCAAACAACTAATTTCTCCAAGCAAAGAATAGATCCTCCAAGCAAATAACTATTTTCTCCAAGCAAAGAATAGTTCCTACAAGCAAACAACTAATTTCTCCAAGCAAAGAATAGTTCCTCCAAGCAAACAACTAATTTTTCCAAGCAAAGAATAGTTCCTCCAAGCAAACAACTAATTTCTCCAAGCAAGGAATAGTTGCTCCAAGCAAACAACTAATTTCTCCAAGCAAAGAATAGTTCCTCCAAGCAAACAACTAATTTTTCCAAGCAAAGAATAGTTCCTCCAAGCAAACAAATAATTTCTCCAAGCAAAATATAGTTCCTCCAAGCAAACAACTAATTTCTCCAAGCAAAGAATAGTTCCTCCAAGCCAACAACTAATTTTTACAAGCAAAGAATAGTTCCTCCAAGCAAATAACTAATTTCTCCAAGCAAAGAATAGTTCCTCCAAGCAAATAACTAATTTCTTCAAGCAAAGAATAGCTGCTCCAAGCAAACAACAAATTTCTCCAAGAATAGAATAGTTCCTCCAAGCAAATAATTTATTTCTCCAAGCAAAGAATACTTCCTCCAAGCAAATAACTAATTTCTCCAAGCAAATAACCTATCTGCTCAAGCAAAGAATAGTTCCTCCAAGCTAATAACTAATTTCTCCAAGCAAAGAATAGTTCCTCCAAGCAAACAAATAATTTTTCCAAGCCAAGAATAGTTCCTCCAAGCAAACAACTAATTTCTCCAAGCAAAGAATAGTTCCTCCAAGCTAACAAATAATTTCTCCAAGCAAAGAATAGTTCCTCCAAGCAAACAACTAATTTTACCAAGCAAAGAATAGTTCCTCCAAGCAAATAACTAATTTCTCCAAGCAAAGAATAGTTGCTCCAAGCAAACAACTAATTTCTCCAAGCAAAGAATAGTTCCTCCAAGCAAACAACTAATTTCTCCAAGCAAAGAATAGTTCCTCCAAGCAAACAACTAATTTCTCCAAGCAAAGAATAGTTCCTCCAAGCAAACAACTAATTTCTTCAAGCAAAGAATAGTTGCTCCAAGCAAACAACTAATTTCTCCAAGAATAGAATAGTTCCTCCAAGCAAATAATTTATTTCTCCAAGCAAAGAATACTTCCTCCAAGCAAATAACTAATTTCTCCAAGCAAATAACCTATCTGCCCAAGCAAAGAATAGTTCCTCCAAGCTAATAACTAATTTCTCCAAGCAAAGAATAGTTCCTCCAAGCAAACAAATAATTTTTCCAAGCAAAGAATAGTTCCTCCAAGCAAACAACTAATTTCTCCAAGCAAAGAATAGTTCCTCCAAGCAAACAAATAATTTCTCCAAGCAAAATATAGTTCCTCCAAGCAAACAACTAATTTCTCCAAGCAAAGAATAGTTCCTCCAAGCCAACAACTAATTTTTACAAGCAAAGAATAGTTCCTCCAAGCAAATAACTAATTTCTCCAAGCAAAGAATAGTTCCTCCAAGCAAATAACTAATTTCTTCAAGCAAAGAATAGCTGCTCCAAGCAAACAACAAATTTCTCCAAGAATAGAATAGTTCCTCCAAGCAAATAATTTATTTCTCCAAGCAAAGAATACTTCCTCCAAGCAAATAACTAATTTCTCCAAGCAAATAACCTATCTGCTCAAGCAAAGAATAGTTCCTCCAAGCTAATAACTAATTTCTCCAAGCAAAGAATAGTTCCTCCAAGCAAACAAATAATTTTTCCAAGCCAAGAATAGTTCCTCCAAGCAAACAACTAATTTCTCCAAGCAAAGAATAGTTCCTCCAAGCTAACAAATAATTTCTCCAAGCAAAGAATAGTTCCTCCAAGCAAACAACTAATTTTACCAAGCAAAGAATAGTTCCTCCAAGCAAATAACTAATTTCTCCAAGCAAAGAATAGTTGCTCCAAGCAAACAACTAATTTCTCCAAGCAAAGAATAGTTCCTCCAAGCAAACAACTAATTTCTCCAAGCAAAGAATAGTTCCTCCAAGCAAGCAACTAATTTCTCCAAGCAAAGAATAGTTCCTCCAAGCAAACAACTAATTTCTTCAAGCAAAGAATAGTTGCTCCAAGCAAACAACTAATTTCTCCAAGAATAGAATAGTTCCTCCAAGCAAATAATTTATTTCTCCAAGCAAAGAATACTTCCTCCAAGCAAATAACTAATTTCTCCAAGCAAATAACCTATCTGCCCAAGCAAAGAATAGTTCCTCCAAGCTAATAACTAATTTCTCCAAGCAAAGAATAGTTCCTCCAAGCAAACAAATAATTTTTCCAAGCAAAGAATAGTTCCTCCAAGCAAACAACTAATTTCTCCAAGCAAAGAATAGTTCCTCCAAGCAAACAACTAATTTTTCCAAGCAAAGAATAGTTCCTCCAAGCAAATAACTAATTTCTCCAAGCAAATAACCTATCTGCCCAAGCAAAGAATAGTTCCTCCAAGCTAATAACTAATTTCTCCAAGCAAAGAATAGTTCCTCCAAGCAAACAAATAATTTTTCCAAGCAAAGAATAGTTCTTTCAAGCAAACAACTAATTTCTCCAAGCAAAGAATAGTTCCTCCAAGCAAACAACTAATTTTTCCAAGCAAAGAATAGTTCCTCCAAGCAAATAACTAATTTGTCCAAGCAGAGAATAGTTCCTCCAAGCAAATACCTAATTTCTCCAAGCAAAGAATAGTTGCTCCAAGCAAACAACTAACTTCTCCAAGCAAAGAATAGTTCCTCCAAGCAAACAACTAATTTCTCCAAGCAAAGAATAGTTCCTCCAAGCAAACAACTAATTTCTCCAAGCAAATAACCTATCTGCCCAAGCAAAGAATAGTTCCTCCAAGCAAACAAATAATTTCTCCAAGCAAAGAATAGTTCCTCCAAGCAAACAACTAATTTCTCCAAGCAAAGAATAGTTCCTCCAAGCAAATAACTAATTTCTCAAAGCAAAGAATAGTTCCTCCAAGCAAACAAATAATTTCTCCAAGCAAAGAATAGTTCCTCCAAGCAATAAAACTAATTTCTCCAAGCAAAGAATAGTTCCTCCAAGCAAACAACTAATTTTTCCAAGCAAAGAATAGTTCTTCCAAGCAAATAACTAATTTCTCCAAGCAAAGAATAGTTCCTCCAAGCAAATAACTAATTTCTCTAAGCAAAGAATAGTTCCTCCAAGCAAATAACTAATTTCTCCAAGCAAAGAATAGTTCCTCCAAGCAAATAATTTATTTCTCCAAGCAAAGAATAGTTCCTCCAAGCAAATAACTAATTTCTCCAAGCAAATAACCTATCTGCCCAAGCAAAGAATAGTTCCTCCAAGCATATAACTAATTTCTCCAAGCAAAGAATAGTTCCTCCAAGCAAACAAATAATTTCTCCAAGCAAAATATAGTTCCTCCAAGCAAATAACTAATTTCTCCAAGCAAAGAATAGTTGCTCCAAGCAAACAACTAATTTCTCCAAGCAAAGAATAGTTCCTCCAAGCAAACAACTAATTTCTCCAAGCAAAGAATAGTTCCTCCAAGCAAACAACTAATTTCTCCAAGCAAAGAATAGTTCCTCCAAGCAAACAACTAATTTCTCCAAGCAAAGAATAGTTCCTCCAAGCAAACAACTAATTTCTTCAAGCAAAGAATAGTTGCTCCAAGCAAACAACTAATTTCTCCAAGAATAGAATAGTTCCTCCAAGCAAATAATTTATTTCTCCAAGCAAAGAATACTTCCTCCAAGCAAATAACTAATTTCTCCAAGCAAAGAATTGTTCCTCCAAGCAAATAACTAATTTCTCCAAGCAAATAACCTATCTGCCCAAGCAAAGAATAGTTCCTCCAAGCTAATAACTAATTTCTCCAAGCAAAGAATAGTTCCTCCAAGCAAACAAATAATTTTTCCAAGCAAAGAATAGTTCCTCCAAGGAAACAACTAATTTCTCCAAGCAAAGAATAGTTCCTCCAAGCAAACAACTAATTTTTCCAAGCAAAGAATAGTTCCTCCAAGCAAATAACTAATTTCTCCAAGAATAGAATAGTTCCTCCAAGCAAATAATTTATTTCTCCAAGCAAAGAATAGTTCCTCCAAGCTAATAACTAATTTCTCCAAGCAAAGAATAGTTCCTCCAAGCAAACAACTAATTTCTCCAAGCAAAGAATAGTTGCTCCAAGCAAACAACTAATTTCTCCAAGCAAAGAATAGTTGCTTCAAGCAAACAACTAATTTCTACAAGCAAAGAATAGTTCTTCCAATCAAACAACTAATTTCACCAAGCAAAGAATAGTTCCTCCAAGCAAATAACTAATTTGACCAAGCAGAGAATAGTTCCTCCAAGCAAATAACTAATTTCTCCAAGCAAAGAATAGTTGCTCCAAGCAAACAACTAACTTCTCCAAGCAAAGAATAGTTCCTCCAAGCAAACAACTAACTTCTCCAAGCAAAGAATAGTTCCTCCAAGCAAATAACTAATTTCTCCAAGCAAAGAATAGTTGCTCCAAGCAAACAACTAATTTCTCCAACCAAAGAATAGTTCCTCCAAGCAAACAACTAATTTCTCCAAGAATAGAATAGTTCCTCCAAGCAAATAATTTATTTCTCCAAGCAAAGAATACTTCCTCCAAGCAAATAACTAATTTCTCCAAGCAAATAACTAATTTCTCCAAGCAAAGAATAGTTCCTCCAAGCAAACAACTAATTTCTCCAAGCAAAGAATAGTTCCTCCAAGCAAACAACTAATTTCTTCAAGCAAAGAATAGTTGCTCCAAGCAAACAACAAATTTCTCCAAGAATAGAATAGTTCCTCCAAGCAAATAATTTATTTCTCCAAGCAAAGAATACTTCCTCCAAGCAAATAACTAATTTCTCCAAGCAAATAACCTATCTGCCCAAGCAAAGAATAGTTCCTCCAAGCTAATAACTAATTTCTCCAAGCAAAGAATAGTTCCTCCAAGCAAACAAATAATTTTTCCAAGCCAAGAATAGTTCCTCCAAGCAAACAACTAATTTCTCCAAGCAAAGAATAGTTCCTCCAAGCAAACAACTAATTTTTCCAAGCAAAGAATAGTTCCTCCAAGCAAATAACTAATTTCTCCAAGCAAAGAATAGTTGCTCCAAGCAAACAACTAATTTCTCCAAGCAAAGAATAGTTCCTCCAAGCAAACAACTAATTTCTCCAAGCAAAGAATAGTTCCTCCAAGCAAACAACTAATTTCTCCAAGCAAAGAATAGTTCCTCCAAGCAAACAACTAATTTCTCCAAGCAAAGAATAGTTCCTCCAAGCAAACAACTAATTTCTTCAAGCAAAGAATAGTTGCTCCAAGCAAACAACTAATTTCTCCAAGAATAGAATAGTTCCTCCAAGCAAATAATTTATTTCTCCAAGCAAAGAATACTTCCTCCAAGCAAATAACTAATTTCTCCAAGCAAAGAATTGTTCCTCCAAGCAAATAACTAATTTCTCCAAGCAAATAACCTATCTGCCCAAGCAAAGAATAGTTCCTCCAAGCTAATAACTAATTTCTCCAAGCAAAGAATAGTTCCTCTAAGCAAACAAATAATTTTTCCAAGCAAAGAATAGTTCCTCCAAGGAAACAACTAATTTCTCCAAGCAAAGAATAGTTCCTCCAAGCAAACAACTAATTTTTCCAAGCAAAGAATAGTTCCTCCAAGCAAATAACTAATTTCTCCAAGAATAGAATAGTTCCTCCAAGCAAATAATTTATTTCTCCAAGCAAAGAATAGTTCCTCCAAGCTAATAACTAATTTCTCCAAGCAAAGAATAGTTCCTCCAAGCAAATAACTAATTTCTCCAAGCAAAGAATAGTTCCTCCAAGCAAATAACTAATTTTTCCAAGCAAAAAATAGTTCCTCCAAGCAAACAACTAATTTCTCCAAGCAAAGAATAGTTCCTCCAAGCCAACAACTAATTTTTCCAAGCAAAGAATAGTTCCTCCAAGCAAATAACTAATTTCTCCAAGCAAAGAATAGTTCCTCCAAGCAAATAACTAATTTCTCCAAGCAAAGAATTGTTCCTCCAAGCAAATAACTAATTTCTCCAAGCAAAGAATAGTTCCTCCAAGCAAATAACTAATTTCTCCAAGCAAAGAATAGTTCCTCCAAGCAAATAACTAATTTCTCCAAGCAAAGAATAGTTCCTCCAAGCAAACAACTAATTTCTCCAAGCAAAGAATAGTTGCTCCAAGCAAACAACTAATTTCTCCAAGCAAAGAATAGTTGCTCCAAGCAAACAACTAATTTCTACAAGCAAAGAATAGTTCTTCCAATCAAACAACTAATTTCACCAAGCAAAGAATAGTTCCTCCAAGCAAATAACTAATTTGTCCAAGCAGAGAATAGTTCCTCCAAGCAAATAACTAATTTCTCCAAGCAAAGAATAGTTGCTCCAAGCAAACAACTAATTTCTCCAACCAAAGAATAGTTCCTCCAAGCAAACAACTAATTTCTCCAAGAATAGAATAGTTCCTCCAAGCAAATAATTTATTTCTCCAAGCAAAGAATACTTCCTCCAAGCAAATAACTAATTTCTCCAAGCAAATAACTAATTTCTCCAAGCAAAGAATAGTTCCTCCAAGCAAACAACTAATTTCTCCAAGCAAAGAATAGTTCCTCCAAGCAAACAACTAATTTCTTCAAGCAAAGAATAGTTGCTCCAAGCAAACAACAAATTTCTCCAAGAATAGAATAGTTCCTCCAAGCAAATAATTTATTTCTCCAAGCAAAGAATACTTCCTCCAAGCAAATAACTAATTTCTCCAAGCAAATAACCTATCTGCCCAAGCAAAGAATAGTTCCTCCAAGCTAATAACTAATTTCTCCAAGCAAAGAATAGTTCCTCCAAGCAAACAAATAATTTTTCCAAGCCAAGAATAGTTCCTCCAAGCAAACAACTAATTTCTCCAAGCAAAGAATAGTTCCTCCAAGCAAACAACTAATTTTTCCAAGCAAAGAATAGTTCCTCCAAGCAAATAACTAATTTCTCCAAGCAAAGAATAGTTGCTCCAAGCAAACAACTAATTTCTCCAAGCAAAGAATAGTTCCTCCAAGCAAACAACTAATTTCTCCAAGCAAAGAATAGTTCCTCCAAGCAAACAACTAATTTCTCCAAGCAAAGAATAGTTCCTCCAAGCAAACAACTAATTTCTTCAAGCAAAGAATAGTTGCTCCAAGCAAACAACTAATTTCTCCAAGAATAGAATAGTTCCTCCAAGCAAATAATTTATTTCTCCAAGCAAAGAATACTTCCTCCAAGCAAATAACTAATTTCTCCAAGCAAATAACCTATCTGCCCAAGCAAAGAATAGTTCCTCCAAGCTAATAACTAATTTCTCCAAGCAAAGAATAGTTCCTCCAAGCAAATAACTAATTTCTCCAAGCAAAGAATAGTTCCTCCAAGCCAACAACTAATTTCTTCAAGCAAAGAATAGTTGCTCCAAGCAAACAACTAATTTCTCCAAGAATAGAATAGTTCCTCCAAGCAAATAATTTATTTCTCCAAGCAAAGAATACTTCCTCCAAGCAAATAACTAATTTCTCCAAGCAAAGAATTGTTCCTCCAAGCAAATAACTAATTTCTCCAAGCAAATAACCTATCTGCCCAAGCAAAGAATAGTTCCTCCAAGCTAATAACTAATTTCTCCAAGCAAAGAATAGTTCCTCCAAGCAAACAAATAATTTTTCCAAGCAAAGAATAGTTCCTCCAAGGAAACAACTAATTTCTCCAAGCAAAGAATAGTTCCTCCAAGCAAACAACTAATTTTTCCAAGCAAAGAATAGTTCCTCCAAGCAAATAACTAATTTCTCCAAGAATAGAATAGTTCCTCCAAGCAAATAATTTATTTCTCCAAGCAAAGAATAGTTCCTCCAAGCTAATAACTAATTTCTCCAAGCAAAGAATAGTTCCTCCAAGCAAACAACTAATTTCTCCAAGCAAAGAATAGTTGCTCCAAGCAAACAACTAATTTCTCCAAGCAAAGAATAGTTGCTCCAAGCAAACAACTAATTTCTACAAGCAAAGAATAGTTCTTCCAATCAAACAACTAATTTCACCAAGCAAAGAATAGTTCCTCCAAGCAAATAACTAATTTGACCAAGCAGAGAATAGTTCCTCCAAGCAAATAACTAATTTCTCCAAGCAAAGAATAGTTGCTCCAAGCAAACAACTAACTTCTCCAAGCAAAGAATAGTTCCTCCAAGCAAACAACTAACTTCTCCAAGCAAAGAATAGTTCCTCCAAGCAAATAACTAATTTCTCCAAGCAAAGAATAGTTGCTCCAAGCAAACAACTAATTTCTCCAACCAAAGAATAGTTCTTCCAAGCAAGCAACTAATTTCTCCAAGAATAGAATAGTTCCTCCAAGCAAATAATTTATTTCTCCAAGCAAAGAATACTTCCTCCAAGCAAATAACTAATTTCTCCAAGCAAATAACTAATTTCTCCAAGCAAAGAATAGTTCCTCCAAGCAAACAACTAATTTCTCCAAGCAAAGAATAGTTCCTCCAAGCAAACAACTAATTTCTTCAAGCAAAGAATAGTTGCTCCAAACAAACAACAAATTTCTCCAAGAATAGAATAGTTCCTCCAAGCAAATAATTTATTTCTCCAAGCAAAGAATACTTCCTCCAAGCAAATAACTAATTTCTCCAAGCAAATAACCTATCTGCCCAAGCAAAGAATAGTTCCTCCAAGCTAATAACTAATTTCTCCAAGCAAAGAATAGTTCCTCCAAGCAAACAAATAATTTTTCCAAGCCAAGAATAGTTCCTCCAAGCAAACAACTAATTTCTCCAAGCAAAGAATAGTTCCTCCAAGCAAACAACTAATTTTTCCAAGCAAAGAATAGTTCCTCCAAGCAAATAACTAATTTCTCCAAGCAAAGAATAGTTGCTCCAAGCAAACAACTAATTTCTCCAAGCAAAGAATAGTTCCTCCAAGCAAACAACTAATTTCTCCAAGCAAAGAATAGTTCCTCCAAGCAAACAACTAATTTCTCCAAGCAAAGAATAGTTCCTCCAAGCAAACAACTAATTTCTCCAAGCAAAGAATAGTTCCTCCAAGCAAACAACTAATTTCTTCAAGCAAAGAATAGTTGCTCCAAGCAAACAACTAATTTCTCCAAGAATAGAATAGTTCCTCCAAGCAAATAATTTATTTCTCCAAGCAAAGAATACTTCCTCCAAGCAAATAACTAATTTCTCCAAGCAAAGAATTGTTCCTCCAAGCAAACAACTAATTTCTCCAAGCAAAGAATAGTTCCTCCAAGCAAACAACTAATTTCTTCAAGCAAAGAATAGTTGCTCCAAGCAAACAACAAATTTCTCCAAGAATAGAATAGTTCCTCCAAGCAAATAATTTATTTCTCCAAGCAAAGAATACTTCCTCCAAGCAAATAACTAATTTCTCCAAGCAAATAACCTATCTGCCCAAGCAAAGAATAGTTCCTCCAAGCTAATAACTAATTTCTCCAAGCAAAGAATAGTTCCTCCAAGCAAACAAATAATTTTTCCAAGCCAAGAATAGTTCCTCCAAGCAAACAACTAATTTCTCCAAGCAAAGAATAGTTCCTCCAAGCAAACAACTAATTTTTCCAAGCAAAGAATAGTTCCTCCAAGCAAATAACTAATTTCTCCAAGCAAAGAATAGTTGCTCCAAGCAAACAACTAATTTCTCCAAGCAAAGAATAGTTCCTCCAAGCAAACAACTAATTTCTCCAAGCAAAGAATAGTTCCTCCAAGCAAACAACTAATTTCTCCAAGCAAAGAATAGTTCCTCCAAGCAAACAACTAATTTCTCCAAGCAAAGAATAGTTCCTCCAAGCAAACAACTAATTTCTTCAAGCAAAGAATAGTTGCTCCAAGCAAACAACTAATTTCTCCAAGAATAGAATAGTTCCTCCAAGCAAATAATTTATTTCTCCAAGCAAAGAATACTTCCTCCAAGCAAATAACTAATTTCTCCAAGCAAAGAATTGTTCCTCCAAGCAAATAACTAATTTCTCCAAGCAAATAACCTATCTGCCCAAGCAAAGAATAGTTCCTCCAAGCTAATAACTAATTTCTCCAAGCAAAGAATAGTTCCTCCAAGCAAACAAATAATTTTTCCAAGCAAAGAATAGTTCCTCCAAGGAAACAACTAATTTCTCCAAGCAAAGAATAGTTCCTCCAAGCAAACAACTAATTTTTCCAAGCAAAGAATAGTTCCTCCAAGCAAATAACTAATTTCTCCAAGAATAGAATAGTTCCTCCAAGCAAATAATTTATTTCTCCAAGCAAAGAATAGTTCCTCCAAGCTAATAACTAATTTCTCCAAGCAAAGAATAGTTCCTCCAAGCAAATAACTAATTTCTCCAAGCAAAGAATAGTTCCTCCAAGCAAATAACTAATTTTTCCAAGCAAAAAATAGTTCCTCCAAGCAAACAACTAATTTCTCCAAGCAAAGAATAGTTCCTCCAAGCCAACAACTAATTTTTCCAAGCAAAGAATAGTTCCTCCAAGCAAATAACTAATTTCTCCAAGCAAAGAATAGTTCCTCCAAGCAAATAACTAATTTCTCCAAGCAAAGAATTGTTCCTCCAAGCAAATAACTAATTTCTCCAAGCAAAGAATAGTTCCTCCAAGCAAATAACTAATTTCTCCAAGCAAAGAATAGTTGCTCCAAGCAAACAACTAATTTCTCCAAGCAAAGAATAGTTCCTCCAAGCAAACAACTAATTTCTCCAAGCAAAGAATAGTTGCTCCAAGCAAACAACTAATTTCTCCAAGCAAAGAATAGTTGCTCCAAGCAAACAACTAATTTCTACAAGCAAAGAATAGTTCTTCCAATCAAACAACTAATTTCACCAAGCAAAGAATAGTTCCTCCAAGCAAATAACTAATTTGTCCAAGCAGAGAATAGTTCCTCCAAGCAAATAACTAATTTCTCCAAGCAAAGAATAGTTGCTCCAAGCAAACAACTAATTTCTCCAACCAAAGAATAGTTCCTCCAAGCAAATAACTAATTTCTCCAAGCAAATAACTAATTTCTCCAAGCAAAGAATAGTTCCTCCAAGCAAACAACTAATTTCTCCAAGCAAAGAATAGTTCCTCCAAGCAAACAACTAATTTCTTCAAGCAAAGAATAGTTGCTCCAAGCAAACAACAAATTTCTCCAAGAATAGAATAGTTCCTCCAAGCAAATAATTTATTTCTCCAAGCAAAGAATACTTCCTCCAAGCAAATAACTAATTTCTCCAAGCAAATAACCTATCTGCCCAAGCAAAGAATAGTTCCTCCAAGCTAATAACTAATTTCTCCAAGCAAAGAATAGTTCCTCCAAGCAAACAAATAATTTTTCCAAGCCAAGAATAGTTCCTCCAAGCAAACAACTAATTTCTCCAAGCAAAGAATAGTTCCTCCAAGCAAACAACTAATTTTTCCAAGCAAAGAATAGTTCCTCCAAGCAAATAACTAATTTCTCCAAGCAAAGAATAGTTGCTCCAAGCAAACAACTAATTTCTCCAAGCAAAGAATAGTTCCTCCAAGCAAACAACTAATTTCTCCAAGCAAAGAATAGTTCCTCCAAGCAAACAACTAATTTCTCCAAGCAAAGAATAGTTCCTCCAAGCAAACAACTAATTTCTCCAAGCAAAGAATAGTTCCTCCAAGCAAACAACTAATTTCTTCAAGCAAAGAATAGTTGCTCCAAGCAAACAACTAATTTCTCCAAGAATAGAATAGTTCCTCCAAGCAAATAATTTATTTCTCCAAGCAAAGAATACTTCCTCCAAGCAAATAACTAATTTCTCCAAGCAAAGAATTGTTCCTCCAAGCAAATAACTAATTTCTCCAAGCAAATAACCTATCTGCCCAAGCAAAGAATAGTTCCTCCAAGCTAATAACTAATTTCTCCAAGCAAAGAATAGTTCCTCCAAGCAAACAAATAATTTTTCCAAGCAAAGAATAGTTCCTCCAAGGAAACAACTAATTTCTCCAAGCAAAGAATAGTTCCTCCAAGCAAACAACTAATTTTTCCAAGCAAAGAATAGTTCCTCCAAGCAAATAACTAATTTCTCCAAGAATAGAATAGTTCCTCCAAGCAAATAATTTATTTCTCCAAGCAAAGAATAGTTCCTCCAAGCTAATAACTAATTTCTCCAAGCAAAGAATAGTTCCTCCAAGCAAATAACTAATTTCTCCAAGCAAAGAATAGTTCCTCCAAGCAAATAACTAATTTTTCCAAGCAAAAAATAGTTCCTCCAAGCAAACAACTAATTTCTCCAAGCAAAGAATAGTTCCTCCAAGCCAACAACTAATTTTTCCAAGCAAAGAATAGTTCCTCCAAGCAAATAACTAATTTCTCCAAGCAAAGAATAGTTCCTCCAAGCAAATAACTAATTTCTCCAAGCAAAGAATTGTTCCTCCAAGCAAATAACTAATTTCTCCAAGCAAAGAATAGTTCCTCCAAGCAAATAACTAATTTCTCCAAGCAAAGAATAGTTCCTCCAAGCAAATAACTAATTTCTCCAAGCAAAGAATTGTTCCTCCAAGCAAATAACTAATTTCTCCAAGCAAAGAATAGTTCCTCCAAGCAAATAACTAATTTCTCCAAGCAAAGAATAGTTCCTCCAAGCAAATAACTAATTTCTCCAAGCAAAGAATAGTTCCTCCAAGCAAACAACTAATTTCTCCAAGCAAAGAATAGTTGCTCCAAGCAAACAACTAATTTCTCCAAGCAAAGAATAGTTGCTCCAAGCAAACAACTAATTTCTACAAGCAAAGCATAGTTCTTCCAATCAAACAACTAATTTCACCAAGCAAAGAATAGTTCCTCCAAGCAAATAACTAATTTGTCCAAGCAGAGAATAGTTCCTCCAAGCAAATAACTAATTTCTCCAAGCAAAGAATAGTTGCTCCAAGCAAACAACTAATTTCTCCAACCAAAGAATAGTTCCTCCAAGCAAACAACTAATTTCTCCAAGAATAGAATAGTTCCTCCAAGCAAATAATTTATTTCTCCAAGCAAAGAATACTTCCTCCAAGCAAATAACTAATTTCTCCAAGCAAATAACTAATTTCTCCAAGCAAAGAATAGTTCCTCCAAGCAAACAACTAATTTCTCCAAGCAAAGAATAGTTCCTCCAAGCAAACAACTAATTTCTTCAAGCAAAGAATAGTTGCTCCAAGCAAACAACAAATTTCTCCAAGAATAGAATAGTTCCTCCAAGCAAATAATTTATTTCTCCAAGCAAAGAATACTTCCTCCAAGCAAATAACTAATTTCTCCAAGCAAATAACCTATCTGCCCAAGCAAAGAATAGTTCCTCCAAGCTAATAACTAATTTCTCCAAGCAAAGAATAGTTCCTCCAAGCAAACAAATAATTTTTCCAAGCCAAGAATAGTTCCTCCAAGCAAACAACTAATTTCTCCAAGCAAAGAATAGTTCCTCCAAGCAAACAACTAATTTTTCCAAGCAAAGAATAGTTCCTCCAAGCAAATAACTAATTTCTCCAAGCAAAGAATAGTTGCTCCAAGCAAACAACTAATTTCTCCAAGCAAAGAATAGTTCCTCCAAGCAAACAACTAATTTCTCCAAGCAAAGAATAGTTCCTCCAAGCAAACAACTAATTTCTCCAAGCAAAGAATAGTTCCTCCAAGCGAACAACTAATTTCTTCAAGCAAAGAATAGTTGCTCCAAGCAAACAACTAATTTCTCCAAGAATAGAATAGTTCCTCCAAGCAAATAATTTATTTCTCCAAGCAAAGAATACTTCCTCCAAGCAAATAACTAATTTCTCCAAGCAAATAACCTATCTGCCCAAGCAAAGAATAGTTCCTCCAAGCTAATAACTAATTTCTCCAAGCAAAGAATAGTTCCTCCAAGCAAATAACTAATTTCTCCAAGCAAAGAATAGTTCCTCCAAGCCAACAACTAATTTCTTCAAGCAAAGAATAGTTGCTCCAAGCAAACAACTAATTTCTCCAAGAATAGAATAGTTCCTCCAAGCAAATAATTTATTTCTCCAAGCAAAGAATACTTCCTCCAAGCAAATAACTAATTTCTCCAAGCAAAGAATTGTTCCTCCAAGCAAATAACTAATTTCTCCAAGCAAATAACCTATCTGCCCAAGCAAAGAATAGTTCCTCCAAGCTAATAACTAATTTCTCCAAGCAAAGAATAGTTCCTCCAAGCAAACAAATAATTTTTCCAAGCAAAGAATAGTTCCTCCAAGGAAACAACTAATTTGTCCAAGCAAAGAATAGTTCCTCCAAGCAAACAACTAATTTTTCCAAGCAAAGAATAGTTCCTCCAAGCAAATAACTAATTTCTCCAAGAATAGAATAGTTCCTCCAAGCAAATAATTTATTTCTCCAAGCAAAGAATAGTTCCTCCAAGCTAATAACTAATTTCTCCAAGCAAAGAATAGTTCCTCCAAGCAAACAACTAATTTCTCCAAGCAAAGAATAGTTGCTCCAAGCAAACAACTAATTTCTCCAAGCAAAGAATAGTTGCTCCAAGCAAACAACTAATTTCTACAAGCAAAGAATAGTTCTTCCAATCAAACAACTAATTTCACCAAGCAAAGAATAGTTCCTCCAAGCAAATAACTAATTTCTCCAAGCAGAGAATAGTTCCTCCAAGCAAATAACTAATTTCTCCAAGCAAAGAATAGTTGCTCCAAGCAAACAACTAATTTCTCCAACCAAAGAATAGTTCCTCCAAGCAAACAACTAATTTCTCCAAGAATAGAATAGTTCCTCCAAGCAAATAATTTAGTTCTCCAAGCAAAGAATACTTCCTCCAAGCAAATAACTAATTTCTCCAAGCAAATAACTAATTTCTCCAAGCAAAGAATAGTTCCTCCAAGCAAACAACTAATTTCTCCAAGCAAAGAATAGTTCCTCCAAGCAAACAACTAATTTCTTCAAGCAAAGAATAGTTGCTCCAAGCAAACAACAAATTTCTCCAAGAATAGAATAGTTCCTCCAAGCAAATAATTTATTTCTCCAAGCAAAGAATACTTCCTCCAAGCAAATAACTAATTTCTCCAAGCAAATAACCTATCTGCCCAAGCAAAGAATAGTTCCTCCAAGCTAATAACTAATTTCTCCAAGCAAAGAATAGTTCCTCCAAGCAAACAAATAATTTTTCCAAGCCAAGAATAGTTCCTCCAAGCAAACAACTAATTTCTCCAAGCAAAGAATAGTTCCTCCAAGCAAACAACTAATTTTACCAAGCAAAGAATAGTTCCTCCAAGCAAATAACTAATTTCTCCAAGCAAAGAATAGTTGCTCCAAGCAAACAACTAATTTCTCCAAGCAAAGAATAGTTCCTCCAAGCAAACAACTAATTTCTCCAAGCAAAGAATAGTTCCTCCAAGCAAACAACTAATTTCTCCAAGCAAAGAATAGTTCCTCCAAGCAAACAACTAATTTCTTCAAGCAAAGAATAGTTGCTCCAAGCAAACAACTAATTTCTCCAAGAATAGAATAGTTCCTCCAAGCAAATAATTTATTTCTCCAAGCAAAGAATACTTCCTCCAAGCAAACAACTAATTTTTCCAAGCAAAGAATAGTTCCTCCAAGCAAATAACTAATTTCTCCAAGCAGAGAATAGTTCCTCCAAGCAAATAACTAATTTCTCCAAGCAAAGAATAGTTGCTCCAAGCAAACAACTAATTTCTCCAACCAAAGAATAGTTCCTCCAAGCAAACAACTAATTTCTCCAAGAATAGAATAGTTCCTCCAAGCAAATAATTTAGTTCTCCAAGCAAAGAATACTTCCTCCAAGCAAATAACTAATTTCTCCAAGCAAATAACTAATTTCTCCAAGCAAAGAATAGTTCCTCCAAGCAAACAACTAATTTCTCCAAGCAAAGAATAGTTCCTCCAAGCAAACAACTAATTTCTTCAAGCAAAGAATAGTTGCTCCAAGCAAACAACAAATTTCTCCAAGAATAGAATAGTTCCTCCAAGCAAATAATTTATTTCTCCAAGCAAAGAATACTTCCTCCAAGCAAATAACTAATTTCTCCAAGCAAATAACCTATCTGCCCAAGCAAAGAATAGTTCCTCCAAGCTAATAACTAATTTCTCCAAGCAAAGAATAGTTCCTCCAAGCAAACAAATAATTTTTCCAAGCCAAGAATAGTTCCTCCAAGCAAACAACTAATTTCTCCAAGCAAAGAATAGTTCCTCCAAGCAAACAACTAATTTTACCAAGCAAAGAATAGTTCCTCCAAGCAAATAACTAATTTCTCCAAGCAAAGAATAGTTGCTCCAAGCAAACAACTAATTTCTCCAAGCAAAGAATAGTTCCTCCAAGCAAACAACTAATTTCTCCAAGCAAAGAATAGTTCCTCCAAGCAAACAACTAATTTCTCCAAGCAAAGAATAGTTCCTCCAAGCAAACAACTAATTTCTTCAAGCAAAGAATAGTTGCTCCAAGCAAACAACTAATTTCTCCAAGAATAGAATAGTTCCTCCAAGCAAATAATTTATTTCTCCAAGCAAAGAATACTTCCTCCAAGCAAATAACTAATTTCTCCAAGCAAATAACCTATCTGCCCAAGCAAAGAATAGTTCCTCCAAGCTAATAACTAATTTCTCCAAGCAAAGAATAGTTCCTCCAAGCAAACAAATAATTTTTCCAAGCAAAGAATAGTTCCTCCAAGCAAACAACTAATTTCTCCAAGCAAAGAATGGTTCCTCCAAGCAAACAACTAATTTTTCCAAGCAAAGAATAGTTCCTCCAAGCAAATAACTAATTTCTCCAAGCAAATAACCTATCTGCCCAAGCAAAGAATAGTTCCTCCAAGCTAATAACTAATTTCTCCAAGCAAAGAATAGTTCCTCCAAGCAAACAAATAATTTTTCCAAGCAAAGAATAGTTCTTTCAAGCAAACAACTAATTTCTCCAAGCAAAGAATAGTTCCTCCAAGCAAACAACTAATTTTTCCAAGCAAAGAATAGTTCCTCCAAGCAAATAACTAATTTGTCCAAGCAGAGAATAGTTCCTCCAAGCAAATACCTAATTTCTCCAAGCAAAGAATAGTTGCTCCAAGCAAACAACTAACTTCTCCAAGCAAAGAATAGTTCCTCCAAGCAAACAACTAATTTCTCCAAGCAAAGAATAGTTCCTCCAAGCAAACAACTAATTTCTCCAAGCAAATAACCTATCTGCCCAAGCAAAGAATAGTTCCTCCAAGCAAACAAATAATTTCTCCAAGCAAAGAATAGTTCCTCCAAGCAAACAACTGATTTCTCCAAGCAAAGAATAGTTCCTCCAAGCAAATAACTAATTTCTCAAAGCAAAGAATAGTTCCTCCAAGCAAACAAATAATTTCTCCAAGCAAAGAATAGTTCCTCCAAGCAATAAAACTAATTTCTCCAAGCAAAGAATAGTTCCTCCAAGCAAACAACTAATTTTTCCAAGCAAAGAATAGTTCTTCCAAGCAAATAACTAATTTCTCCAAGCAAAGAATAGTTCCTCCAAGCAAATAACTAATTTCTCCAAGCAAAGAATAGTTCCTCCAAGCAAATAACTAATTTCTCCAAGCAAAGAATAGTTCCTCCAAGCAAATAATTTATTTCTCCAAGCAAAGAATAGTTCCTCCAAGCCAACAACTAATTTCTTCAAGCAAAGAATAGTTGCTCCAAGCAAACAACTAATTTCTCCAAGAATAGAATAGTTCCTCCAAGCAAATAATTTATTTCTCCAAGCAAAGAATACTTCCTCCAAGCAAATAACTAATTTCTCCAAGCAAAGAATTGTTCCTCCAAGCAAATAACTAATTTCTCCAAGCAAATAACCTATCTGCCCAAGCAAAGAATAGTTCCTCCAAGCTAATAACTAATTTCTCCAAGCAAAGAATAGTTCCTCCAAGCAAACAAATAATTTTTCCAAGCAAAGAATAGTTCCTCCAAGGAAACAACTAATTTGTCCAAGCAAAGAATAGTTCCTCCAAGCAAACAACTAATTTTTCCAAGCAAAGAATAGTTCCTCCAAGCAAACAACTAATTTTTCCAAGCAAAGAATAGTTCCTCCAAGCAAATAACTAATTTGTCCAAGCAGAGAATAGTTCCTCCAAGCAAATACCTAATTTCTCCAAGCAAAGAATAGTTGCTCCAAGCAAACAACTAACTTCTCCAAGCAAAGAATAGTTCCTCCAAGCAAACAACTAATTTCTCCAAGCAAAGAATAGTTCCTCCAAGCAAACAACTAATTTCTCCAAGCAAATAACCTATCTGCCCAAGCAAAGAATAGTTCCTCCAAGCAAACAAATAATTTCTCCAAGCAAAGAATAGTTCCTCCAAGCAAACAACTGATTTCTCCAAGCAAAGAATAGTTCCTCCAAGCAAATAACTAATTTCTCAAAGCAAAGAATAGTTCCTCCAAGCAAACAAATAATTTCTCCAAGCAAAGAATAGTTCCTCCAAGCAATAAAACTAATTTCTCCAAGCAAAGAATAGTTCCTCCAAGCAAACAACTAATTTTTCCAAGCAAAGAATAGTTCTTCCAAGCAAATAACTAATTTCTCCAAGCAAAGAATAGTTCCTCCAAGCAAATAACTAATTTCTCCAAGCAAAGAATAGTTCCTCCAAGCAAATAACTAATTTCTCCAAGCAAAGAATAGTTCCTCCAAGCAAATAATTTATTTCTCCAAGCAAAGAATAGTTCCTCCAAGCCAACAACTAATTTCTTCAAGCAAAGAATAGTTGCTCCAAGCAAACAACTAATTTCTCCAAGAATAGAATAGTTCCTCCAAGCAAATAATTTATTTCTCCAAGCAAAGAATACTTCCTCCAAGCAAATAACTAATTTCTCCAAGCAAAGAATTGTTCCTCCAAGCAAATAACTAATTTCTCCAAGCAAATAACCTATCTGCCCAAGCAAAGAATAGTTCCTCCAAGCTAATAACTAATTTCTCCAAGCAAAGAATAGTTCCTCCAAGCAAACAAATAATTTTTCCAAGCAAAGAATAGTTCCTCCAAGGAAACAACTAATTTGTCCAAGCAAAGAATAGTTCCTCCAAGCAAACAACTAATTTTTCCAAGCAAAGAATAGTTCCTCCAAGCAAATAACTAATTTCTCCAAGAATAGAATAGTTCCTCCAAGCAAATAATTTATTTCTCCAAGCAAAGAATAGTTCCTCCAAGCTAATAACTAATTTCTCCAAGCAAAGAATAGTTCCTCCAAGCAAACAACTAATTTCTCCAAGCAAAGAATAGTTGCTCCAAGCAAACAACTAATTTCTCCAAGCAAAGAATAGTTGCTCCAAGCAAACAACTAATTTCTACAAGCAAAGAATAGTTCTTCCAATCAAACAACTAATTTCACCAAGCAAAGAATAGTTCCTCCAAGCAAATAACTAATTTCTCCAAGCAGAGAATAGTTCCTCCAAGCAAATAACTAATTTCTCCAAGCAAAGAATAGTTGCTCCAAGCAAACAACTAATTTCTCCAACCAAAGAATAGTTCCTCCAAGCAAACAACTAATTTCTCCAAGAATAGAATAGTTCCTCCAAGCAAATAATTTAGTTCTCCAAGCAAAGAATACTTCCTCCAAGCAAATAACTAATTTCTCCAAGCAAATAACTAATTTCTCCAAGCAAAGAATAGTTCCTCCAAGCAAACAACTAATTTCTCCAAGCAAAGAATAGTTCCTCCAAGCAAACAACTAATTTCTTCAAGCAAAGAATAGTTGCTCCAAGCAAACAACAAATTTCTCCAAGAATAGAATAGTTCCTCCAAGCAAATAATTTATTTCTCCAAGCAAAGAATACTTCCTCCAAGCAAATAACTAATTTCTCCAAGCAAATAACCTATCTGCCCAAGCAAAGAATAGTTCCTCCAAGCTAATAACTAATTTCTCCAAGCAAAGAATAGTTCCTCCAAGCAAACAAATAATTTTTCCAAGCCAAGAATAGTTCCTCCAAGCAAACAACTAATTTCTCCAAGCAAAGAATAGTTCCTCCAAGCAAACAACTAATTTTACCAAGCAAAGAATAGTTCCTCCAAGCAAATAACTAATTTCTCCAAGCAAAGAATAGTTGCTCCAAGCAAACAACTAATTTCTCCAAGCAAAGAATAGTTCCTCCAAGCAAACAACTAATTTCTCCAAGCAAAGAATAGTTCCTCCAAGCAAACAACTAATTTCTCCAAGCAAAGAATAGTTCCTCCAAGCAAACAACTAATTTCTTCAAGCAAAGAATAGTTGCTCCAAGCAAACAACTAATTTCTCCAAGAATAGAATAGTTCCTCCAAGCAAATAATTTATTTCTCCAAGCAAAGAATACTTCCTCCAAGCAAACAACTAATTTTTCCAAGCAAAGAATAGTTCCTCCAAGCAAATAACTAATTTCTCCAAGCAGAGAATAGTTCCTCCAAGCAAATAACTAATTTCTCCAAGCAAAGAATAGTTGCTCCAAGCAAACAACTAATTTCTCCAACCAAAGAATAGTTCCTCCAAGCAAACAACTAATTTCTCCAAGAATAGAATAGTTCCTCCAAGCAAATAATTTAGTTCTCCAAGCAAAGAATACTTCCTCCAAGCAAATAACTAATTTCTCCAAGCAAATAACTAATTTCTCCAAGCAAAGAATAGTTCCTCCAAGCAAACAACTAATTTCTCCAAGCAAAGAATAGTTCCTCCAAGCAAACAACTAATTTCTTCAAGCAAAGAATAGTTGCTCCAAGCAAACAACAAATTTCTCCAAGAATAGAATAGTTCCTCCAAGCAAATAATTTATTTCTCCAAGCAAAGAATACTTCCTCCAAGCAAATAACTAATTTCTCCAAGCAAATAACCTATCTGCCCAAGCAAAGAATAGTTCCTCCAAGCTAATAACTAATTTCTCCAAGCAAAGAATAGTTCCTCCAAGCAAACAAATAATTTTTCCAAGCCAAGAATAGTTCCTCCAAGCAAACAACTAATTTCTCCAAGCAAAGAATAGTTCCTCCAAGCAAACAACTAATTTTACCAAGCAAAGAATAGTTCCTCCAAGCAAATAACTAATTTCTCCAAGCAAAGAATAGTTGCTCCAAGCAAACAACTAATTTCTCCAAGCAAAGAATAGTTCCTCCAAGCAAACAACTAATTTCTCCAAGCAAAGAATAGTTCCTCCAAGCAAACAACTAATTTCTCCAAGCAAAGAATAGTTCCTCCAAGCAAACAACTAATTTCTTCAAGCAAAGAATAGTTGCTCCAAGCAAACAACTAATTTCTCCAAGAATAGAATAGTTCCTCCAAGCAAATAATTTATTTCTCCAAGCAAAGAATACTTCCTCCAAGCAAATAACTAATTTCTCCAAGCAAATAACCTATCTGCCCAAGCAAAGAATAGTTCCTCCAAGCTAATAACTAATTTCTCCAAGCAAAGAATAGTTCCTCCAAGCAAACAAATAATTTTTCCAAGCAAAGAATAGTTCCTCCAAGCAAACAACTAATTTCTCCAAGCAAAGAATGGTTCCTCCAAGCAAACAACTAATTTTTCCAAGCAAAGAATAGTTCCTCCAAGCAAATAACTAATTTCTCCAAGCAAATAACCTATCTGCCCAAGCAAAGAATAGTTCCTCCAAGCTAATAACTAATTTCTCCAAGCAAAGAATAGTTCCTCCAAGCAAACAAATAATTTTTCCAAGCAAAGAATAGTTCTTTCAAGCAAACAACTAATTTCTCCAAGCAAAGAATAGTTCCTCCAAGCAAACAACTAATTTTTCCAAGCAAAGAATAGTTCCTCCAAGCAAATAACTAATTTGTCCAAGCAGAGAATAGTTCCTCCAAGCAAATACCTAATTTCTCCAAGCAAAGAATAGTTGCTCCAAGCAAACAACTAACTTCTCCAAGCAAAGAATAGTTCCTCCAAGCAAACAACTAATTTCTCCAAGCAAAGAATAGTTCCTCCAAGCAAACAACTAATTTCTCCAAGCAAATAACCTATCTGCCCAAGCAAAGAATAGTTCCTCCAAGCAAACAAATAATTTCTCCAAGCAAAGAATAGTTCCTCCAAGCAAACAACTGATTTCTCCAAGCAAAGAATAGTTCCTCCAAGCAAATAACTAATTTCTCAAAGCAAAGAATAGTTCCTCCAAGCAAACAAATAATTTCTCCAAGCAAAGAATAGTTCCTCCAAGCAATAAAACTAATTTCTCCAAGCAAAGAATAGTTCCTCCAAGCAAACAACTAATTTTTCCAAGCAAAGAATAGTTCTTCCAAGCAAATAACTAATTTCTCCAAGCAAAGAATAGTTCCTCCAAGCAAATAACTAATTTCTCCAAGCAAAGAATAGTTCCTCCAAGCAAATAACTAATTTCTCCAAGCAAAGAATAGTTCCTCCAAGCAAATAATTTATTTCTCCAAGCAAAGAATAGTTCCTCCAAGCAAATAACTAATTTCTCCAAGCAAATAACCTATCTGCCCAAGCAAAGAATAGTTCCTCCAAGCATATAACTAATTTCTCCAAGCAAAGAATAGTTCCTCCAAGCAAACAAATAATTTCTCCAAGCAAAATATAGTTCCTCCAAGCAAACAACTAATTTCTCCAAGCAAAGAATAGTTCCTCCAAGCCAACAACTAATTTTTACAAGCAAAGAATAGTTCCTCCAAGCAAATAACTAATTTCTCCAAGCAAAGAATAGTTCCTCCAAGCAAATAACTAATTTCTTCAAGCAAAGAATAGCTGCTCCAAGCAAACAACAAATTTCTCCAAGAATAGAATAGTTCCTCCAAGCAAATAATTTATTTCTCCAAGCAAAGAATACTTCCTCCAAGCAAATAACTAATTTCTCCAAGCAAATAACCTATCTGCTCAAGCAAAGAATAGTTCCTCCAAGCTAATAACTAATTTCTCCAAGCAAAGAATAGTTCCTCCAAGCAAACAAATAATTTTTCCAAGCCAAGAATAGTTCCTCCAAGCAAACAACTAATTTCTCCAAGCAAAGAATAGTTCCTCCAAGCTAACAAATAATTTCTCCAAGCAAAGAATAGTTCCTCCAAGCAAACAACTAATTTTACCAAGCAAAGAATAGTTCCTCCAAGCAAATAACTAATTTCTCCAAGCAAAGAATAGTTGCTCCAAGCAAACAACTAATTTCTCCAAGCAAAGAATAGTTCCTCCAAGCAAACAACTAATTTCTCCAAGCAAAGAATAGTTCCTCCAAGCAAACAACTAATTTCTCCAAGCAAAGAATAGTTCCTCCAAGCAAACAACTAATTTCTTCAAGCAAAGAATAGTTGCTCCAAGCAAACAACTAATTTCTCCAAGAATAGAATAGTTCCTCCAAGCAAATAATTTATTTCTCCAAGCAAAGAATACTTCCTCCAAGCAAATAACTAATTTCTCCAAGCAAATAACCTATCTGCCCAAGCAAAGAATAGTTCCTCCAAGCTAATAACTAATTTCTCCAAGCAAAGAATAGTTCCTCCAAGCAAACAAATAATTTTTCCAAGCAAAGAATAGTTCCTCCAAGCAAACAACTAATTTCTCCAAGCAAAGAATAGTTCCTCCAAGCAAACAAATAATTTCTCCAAGCAAAATATAGTTCCTCCAAGCAAACAACTAATTTCTCCAAGCAAAGAATAGTTCCTCCAAGCCAACAACTAATTTTTACAAGCAAAGAATAGTTCCTCCAAGCAAATAACTAATTTCTCCAAGCAAAGAATAGTTCCTCCAAGCAAATAACTAATTTCTTCAAGCAAAGAATAGCTGCTCCAAGCAAACAACAAATTTCTCCAAGAATAGAATAGTTCCTCCAAGCAAATAATTTATTTCTCCAAGCAAAGAATACTTCCTCCAAGCAAATAACTAATTTCTCCAAGCAAATAACCTATCTGCTCAAGCAAAGAATAGTTCCTCCAAGCTAATAACTAATTTCTCCAAGCAAAGAATAGTTCCTCCAAGCAAACAAATAATTTTTCCAAGCCAAGAATAGTTCCTCCAAGCAAACAACTAATTTCTCCAAGCAAAGAATAGTTCCTCCAAGCTAACAAATAATTTCTCCAAGCAAAGAATAGTTCCTCCAAGCAAACAACTAATTTTACCAAGCAAAGAATAGTTCCTCCAAGCAAATAACTAATTTCTCCAAGCAAAGAATAGTTGCTCCAAGCAAACAACTAATTTCTCCAAGCAAAGAATAGTTCCTCCAAGCAAACAACTAATTTCTCCAAGCAAAGAATAGTTCCTCCAAGCAAACAACTAATTTCTCCAAGCAAAGAATAGTTCCTCCAAGCAAACAACTAATTTCTCCAAGCAAAGAATAGTTCCTCCAAGCAAATAACTAATTTCTCAAAGCAAAGAATAGTTCCTCCAAGCTAACAAATAATTTCTCCAAGCAAAGAATAGTTCCTCCAAGCAAACAACTAATTTTACCAAGCAAAGAATAGTTCCTCCAAGCAAATAACTAATTTCTCCAAGCAAAGAATAGTTGCTCCAAGCAAACAACTAATTTCTCCAAGCAAAGAATAGTTCCTCCAAGCAAACAACTAATTTCTCCAAGCAAAGAATAGTTCCTCCAAGCAAACAACTAATTTCTCCAAGCAAAGAATAGTTCCTCCAAGCAAATAACTAATTTCTCAAAGCAAAGAATAGTTCCTCCAAGCAAACAAATAATTTCTCCAAGCAAAGAATAGTTCCTCCAAGCAATAAAACTAATTTCTCCAAGCAAAGAATAGTTCCTCCAAGCAAACAACTAATTTTTCCAAGCAAAGAATAGTTCTTCCAAGCAAATAACTAATTTCTCCAAGCAAAGAATAGTTCCTCCAAGCAAATAACTAATTTCTCCAAGCAAAGAATAGTTCCTCCAAGCAAATAACTAATTTCTCCAAGCAAAGAATAGTTCCTCCAAGCAAATAATTTATTTCTCCAAGCAAAGAATAGTTCCTCCAAGCAAATAACTAATTTCTCCAAGCAAATAACCTATCTGCCCAAGCAAAGAATAGTTCCTCCAAGCATATAACTAATTTCTCCAAGCAAAGAATAGTTCCTCCAAGCAAACAAATAATTTCTCCAAGCAAAATATAGTTCCTCCAAGCAAACAACTAATTTCTCCAAGCAAAGAATAGTTCCTCCAAGCCAACAACTAATTTTTACAAGCAAAGAATAGTTCCTCCAAGCAAATAACTAATTTCTCCAAGCAAAGAATAGTTCCTCCAAGCAAATAACTAATTTCTTCAAGCAAAGAATAGCTGCTCCAAGCAAACAACAAATTTCTCCAAGAATAGAATAGTTCCTCCAAGCAAATAATTTATTTCTCCAAGCAAAGAATACTTCCTCCAAGCAAATAACTAATTTCTCCAAGCAAATAACCTATCTGCTCAAGCAAAGAATAGTTCCTCCAAGCTAATAACTAATTTCTCCAAGCAAAGAATAGTTCCTCCAAGCAAACAAATAATTTTTCCAAGCCAAGAATAGTTCCTCCAAGCAAACAACTAATTTCTCCAAGCAAAGAATAGTTCCTCCAAGCTAACAAATAATTTCTCCAAGCAAAGAATAGTTCCTCCAAGCAAACAACTAATTTTACCAAGCAAAGAATAGTTCCTCCAAGCAAATAACTAATTTCTCCAAGCAAAGAATAGTTGCTCCAAGCAAACAACTAATTTCTCCAAGCAAAGAATAGTTCCTCCAAGCAAACAACTAATTTCTCCAAGCAAAGAATAGTTCCTCCAAGCAAACAACTAATTTCTCCAAGCAAAGAATAGTTCCTCCAAGCAAACAACTAATTTCTTCAAGCAAAGAATAGTTGCTCCAAGCAAACAACTAATTTCTCCAAGAATAGAATAGTTCCTCCAAGCAAATAATTTATTTCTCCAAGCAAAGAATACTTCCTCCAAGCAAATAACTAATTTCTCCAAGCAAATAACCTATCTGCCCAAGCAAAGAATAGTTCCTCCAAGCTAATAACTAATTTCTCCAAGCAAAGAATAGTTCCTCCAAGCAAACAAATAATTTTTCCAAGCAAAGAATAGTTCCTCCAAGCAAACAACTAATTTCTCCAAGCAAAGAATAGTTCCTCCAAGCAAACAAATAATTTCTCCAAGCAAAATATAGTTCCTCCAAGCAAACAACTAATTTCTCCAAGCAAAGAATAGTTCCTCCAAGCCAACAACTAATTTTTACAAGCAAAGAATAGTTCCTCCAAGCAAATAACTAATTTCTCCAAGCAAAGAATAGTTCCTCCAAGCAAATAACTAATTTCTTCAAGCAAAGAATAGCTGCTCCAAGCAAACAACAAATTTCTCCAAGAATAGAATAGTTCCTCCAAGCAAATAATTTATTTCTCCAAGCAAAGAATACTTCCTCCAAGCAAATAACTAATTTCTCCAAGCAAATAACCTATCTGCTCAAGCAAAGAATAGTTCCTCCAAGCTAATAACTAATTTCTCCAAGCAAAGAATAGTTCCTCCAAGCAAACAAATAATTTTTCCAAGCCAAGAATAGTTCCTCCAAGCAAACAACTAATTTCTCCAAGCAAAGAATAGTTCCTCCAAGCTAACAAATAATTTCTCCAAGCAAAGAATAGTTCCTCCAAGCAAACAACTAATTTTACCAAGCAAAGAATAGTTCCTCCAAGCAAATAACTAATTTCTCCAAGCAAAGAATAGTTGCTCCAAGCAAACAACTAATTTCTCCAAGCAAAGAATAGTTCCTCCAAGCAAACAACTAATTTCTCCAAGCAAAGAATAGTTCCTCCAAGCAAACAACTAATTTCTCCAAGCAAAGAATAGTTCCTCCAAGCAAACAACTAATTTCTTCAAGCAAAGAATAGTTGCTCCAAGCAAACAACTAATTTCTCCAAGAATAGAATAGTTCCTCCAAGCAAATAATTTATTTCTCCAAGCAAAGAATACTTCCTCCAAGCAAATAACTAATTTCTCCAAGCAAATAACCTATCTGCCCAAGCAAAGAATAGTTCCTCCAAGCTAATAACTAATTTCTCCAAGCAAAGAATAGTTCCTCCAAGCAAACAAATAATTTTTCCAAGCAAAGAATAGTTCCTCCAAGCAAACAACTAATTTCTCCAAGCAAAGAATAGTTCCTCCAAGCAAACAACTAATTTTTCCAAGCAAAGAATAGTTCCTCCAAGCAAATAACTAATTTCTCCAAGCAAATAACCTATCTGCCCAAGCAAAGAATAGTTCCTCCAAGCTAATAACTAATTTCTCCAAGCAAAGAATAGTTCCTCCAAGCAAACAAATAATTTTTCCAAGCAAAGAATAGTTCTTTCAAGCAAACAACTAATTTCTCCAAGCAAAGAATAGTTCCTCCAAGCAAACAACTAATTTTTCCAAGCAAAGAATAGTTCCTCCAAGCAAATAACTAATTTGTACAAGCAGAGAATAGTTCCTCCAAGCAAATACCTAATTTCTCCAAGCAAAGAATAGTTGCTCCAAGCAAACAACTAACTTCTCCAAGCAAAGAATAGTTCCTCCAAGCAAACAACTAATTTCTCCAAGCAAAGAATAGTTCCTCCAAGCAAACAACTAATTTCTCCAAGCAAATAACCTATCTGCCCAAGCAAAGAATAGTTCCTCCAAGCAAACAAATAATTTCTCCAAGCAAAGAATAGTTCCTCCAAGCAAACAACTAATTTCTCCAAGCAAAGAATAGTTCCTCCAAGCAAATAACTAATTTCTCAAAGCAAAGAATAGTTCCTCCAAGCAAACAAATAATTTCTCCAAGCAAAGAATAGTTCCTCCAAGCAATAAAACTAATTTCTCCAAGCAAAGAATAGTTCCTCCAAGCAAACAACTAATTTTTCCAAGCAAAGAATAGTTCTTCCAAGCAAATAACTAATTTCTCCAAGCAAAGAATAGTTCCTCCAAGCAAATAACTAATTTCTCTAAGCAAAGAATAGTTCCTCCAAGCAAATAACTAATTTCTCCAAGCAAAGAATAGTTCCTCCAAGCAAATAATTTATTTCTCCAAGCAAAGAATAGTTCCTCCAAGCAAATAACTAATTTCTCCAAGCAAATAACCTATCTGCCCAAGCAAAGAATAGTTCCTCCAAGCATATAACTAATTTCTCCAAGCAAAGAATAGTTCCTCCAAGCAAACAAATAATTTCTCCAAGCAAAATATAGTTCCTCCAAGCAAACAACTAATTTCTCCAAGCAAAGAATAGTTCCTCCAAGCCAACAACTAATTTTTACAAGCAAAGAATAGTTCCTCCAAGCAAATAACTAATTTCTCCAAGCAAAGAATAGTTCCTCCAAGCAAATAACTAATTTCTTCAAGCAAAGAATAGCTGCTCCAAGCAAACAACAAATTTCTCCAAGAATAGAATAGTTCCTCCAAGCAAATAATTTATTTCTCCAAGCAAAGAATACTTCCTCCAAGCAAATAACTAATTTCTCCAAGCAAATAACCTATCTGCTCAAGCAAAGAATAGTTCCTCCAAGCTAATAACTAATTTCTCCAAGCAAAGAATAGTTCCTCCAAGCAAACAAATAATTTTTCCAAGCCAAGAATAGTTCCTCCAAGCAAACAACTAATTTCTCCAAGCAAAGAATAGTTCCTCCAAGCAAACAACTAATTTTTCCAAGCAAAGAATAGTTCCTCCAAGCAAATAACTAATTTCTCCAAGCAAAGAATAGTTCCTCCAAGCAAATAACTAATTTTTCCAAGCAAAAAATAGTTCCTCCAAGCAAACAACTAATTTCTCCAAGCAAAGAATAGTTCCTCCAAGCCAACAACTAATTTTTCCAAGCAAAGAATAGTTCCTCCAAGCAAATAACTAATTTCTCCAAGCAAAGAATAGTTCCTCCAAGCAAATAACTAATTTCTCCAAGCAAAGAATTGTTCCTTCAAGCAAATAACTAATTTCTCCAAGCAAAGAATAGTTCCTCCAAGCAAATAACTAATTTCTCCAAGCAAAGAATAGTTCCTCCAAGCAAATAACTAATTTCTCCAAGCAAAGAATAGTTCCTCCAAGCAAACAACTAATTTCTCCAAGCAAAGAATAGTTGCTCCAAGCAAACAACTAATTTCTCCAAGCAAAGAATAGTTGCTCCAAGCAAACAACTAATTTCTCCAAGCAAAGAATAGTTGCTCCAAGCAAACAACTAATTTCTACAAGCAAAGAATAGTTCTTCCAATCAAACAACTAATTTCACCAAGCAAAGAATAGTTCCTCCAAGCAAATAACTAATTTGTCCAAGCAGAGAATAGTTCCTCCAAGCAAATAACTAATTTCTCCAAGCAAAGAATAGTTGCTCCAAGCAAACAACTAACTTCTCCAAGCAAAGAATAGTTCCTCCAAGCAAACAACTAATTTCTCCAAGCAAAGAATAGTTCCTCCAAGCAAACAACTAATTTCTACAAGCAAGGAATAGTTCCTCCAAGCAAACAAATAATTTTTCAAAGCAAAGAATAGTTCCTCCAAGCAAACAACTAATTTCTCCAAGCAAAGAATAGTTCCTCCAAGCAAACAACTAATTTTTCCAAGCAAAGAATAGTTCCTCCAAGCAAATAACTAATTTCTCCAAGCAGAGAATAGTTCCTCCAAGCAAATAACTAATTTCTCCAAGCAAAGAATAGTTGCTCCAAGCAAACAACTAATTTCTCCAACCAAAGAATAGTTCCTCCAAGCAAACAACTAATTTCTCCAAGAATAGAATAGTTCCTCCAAGCAAATAATTTATTTCTCCAAGCAAAGAATACTTCCTCCAAGCAAATAACTAATTTCTCCAAGCAAATAACTAATTTCTCCAAGCAAAGAATAGTTCCTCCAAGCAAACAACTAATTTCTCCAAGCAAAGAATAGTTCCTCCAAGCAAACAACTAATTTCTTCAAGCAAAGAATAGTTGCTCCAAGCAAACAACAAATTTCTCCAAGAATAGAATAGTTCCTCCAAGCAAATAATTTATTTCTCCAAGCAAAGAATACTTCCTCCAAGCAAATAACTAATTTCCCCAAGCAAATAACCTATCTGCCCAAGCAAAGAATAGTTCCTCCAAGCTAATAACTAATTTCTCCAAGCAAAAAATAGTTCCTCCAAGCAAACAAATAATTTTTCCAAGCCAAGAATAGTTCCTCCAAGCAAACAACTAATTTCTCCAAGCAAAGAATAGTTCCTCCAAGCAAACAACTAATTTTACCAAGCAAAGAATAGTTCCTCCAAGCAAATAACTAATTTCTCCAAGCAAAGAATAGTTGCTCCAAGCAAACAACTAATTTCTCCAAGCAAAGAATAGTTCCTCCAAGCAAACAACTAATTTCTCCAAGCAAAGAATAGTTCCTCCAAGCAAACAACTAATTTCTCCAAGCAAAGAATAGTTCCTCCAAGCAAACAACTAATTTCTTCAAGCAAAGAATAGTTGCTCCAAGCAAACAACTAATTTCTCCAAGAATAGAATAGTTCCTCCAAGCAAATAATTTATTTCTCCATTCAAAGAATACTTCCTCCAAGCAAATAACTAATTTCTCCAAGCAAATAACCTATCTGCCCAAGCAAAGAATAGTTCCTCCAAGCTAATAACTAATTTCTCCAAGCAAAGAATAGTTCCTCCAAGCAAACAAATAATTTTTCCAAGCAAAGAATAGTTCCTCCAAGCAAACAACTAATTTCTCCAAGCAAAGAATAGTTCCTCCAAGCAAACAACTAATTTTTCCAAGCAAAGAATAGTTCCTCCAAGCAAATAACTAATTTCTCCAAGCAAATAACCTATCTGCCCAAGCAAAGAATAGTTCCTCCAAGCAAATAACTAATTTCTCCAAGCAAAGAATAGTTGCTCCAAGCAAACAACTAATTTCTCCAAGCAAAGAATAGTTCCTCCAAGCAAACAACTAATTTCTCCAAGCAAAGAATAGTTCCTCCAAGCAAACAACTAATTTCTCCAAGCAAAGAATAGTTCCTCCAAGCAAACAACTAATTTCTTCAAGCAAAGAATAGTTGCTCCAAGCAAACAACTAATTTCTCCAAGAATAGAATAGTTCCTCCAAGCAAATAATTTATTTCTCCAAGCAAAGAATACTTCCTCCAAGCAAATAACTAATTTCTCCAAGCAAATAACCTATCTGCCCAAGCAAAGAATAGTTCCTCCAAGCTAATAACTAATTTCTCCAAGCAAAGAATAGTTCCTCCAAGCAAACAAATAATTTTTCCAAGCAAAGAATAGTTCCTCCAAGCAAACAACTAATTTCTCCAAGCAAAGAATAGTTCCTCCAAGCAAACAAATAATTTCTCCAAGCAAAATATAGTTCCTCCAAGCAAACAACTAATTTCTCCAAGCAAAGAATAGTTCCTCCAAGCCAACAACTAATTTTTACAAGCAAAGAATAGTTCCTCCAAGCAAATAACTAATTTCTCCAAGCAAAGAATAGTTCCTCCAAGCAAATAACTAATTTCTTCAAGCAAAGAATAGCTGCTCCAAGCAAACAACAAATTTCTCCAAGAATAGAATAGTTCCTCCAAGCAAATAATTTATTTCTCCAAGCAAAGAATACTTCCTCCAAGCAAATAACTAATTTCTCCAAGCAAATAACCTATCTGCTCAAGCAAAGAATAGTTCCTCCAAGCTAATAACTAATTTCTCCAAGCAAAGAATAGTTCCTCCAAGCAAACAAATAATTTTTCCAAGCCAAGAATAGTTCCTCCAAGCAAACAACTAATTTCTCCAAGCAAAGAATAGTTCCTCCAAGCTAACAAATAATTTCTCCAAGCAAAGAATAGTTCCTCCAAGCAAACAACTAATTTTACCAAGCAAAGAATAGTTCCTCCAAGCAAATAACTAATTTCTCCAAGCAAAGAATAGTTGCTCCAAGCAAACAACTAATTTCTCCAAGCAAAGAATAGTTCCTCCAAGCAAACAACTAATTTCTCCAAGCAAAGAATAGTTCCTCCAAGCAAACAACTAATTTCTCCAAGCAAAGAATAGTTCCTCCAAGCAAACAACTAATTTCTTCAAGCAAAGAATAGTTGCTCCAAGCAAACAACTAATTTCTCCAAGAATAGAATAGTTCCTCCAAGCAAATAATTTATTTCTCCAAGCAAAGAATACTTCCTCCAAGCAAATAACTAATTTCTCCAAGCAAATAACCTATCTGCCCAAGCAAAGAATAGTTCCTCCAAGCTAATAACTAATTTCTCCAAGCAAAGAATAGTTCCTCCAAGCAAACAAATAATTTTTCCAAGCAAAGAATAGTTCCTCCAAGCAAACAACTAATTTCTCCAAGCAAAGAATAGTTCCTCCAAGCAAACAACTAATTTTTCCAAGCAAAGAATAGTTCCTCCAAGCAAATAACTAATTTCTCCAAGCAAATAACCTATCTGCCCAAGCAAAGAATAGTTCCTCCAAGCTAATAACTAATTTCTCCAAGCAAAGAATAGTTCCTCCAAGCAAACAAATAATTTTTCCAAGCAAAGAATAGTTCTTTCAAGCAAACAACTAATTTCTCCAAGCAAAGAATAGTTCCTCCAAGCAAACAACTAATTTTTCCAAGCAAAGAATAGTTCCTCCAAGCAAATAACTAATTTGTCCAAGCAGAGAATAGTTCCTCCAAGCAAATACCTAATTTCTCCAAGCAAAGAATAGTTGCTCCAAGCAAACAACTAACTTCTCCAAGCAAAGAATAGTTCCTCCAAGCAAACAACTAATTTCTCCAAGCAAAGAATAGTTCCTCCAAGCAAACAACTAATTTCTCCAAGCAAATAACCTATCTGCCCAAGCAAAGAATAGTTCCTCCAAGCAAACAAATAATTTCTCCAAGCAAAGAATAGTTCCTCCAAGCAAACAACTAATTTCTCCAAGCAAAGAATAGTTCCTCCAAGCAAATAACTAATTTCTCAAAGCAAAGAATAGTTCCTCCAAGCAAACAAATAATTTCTCCAAGCAAAGAATAGTTCCTCCAAGCAATAAAACTAATTTCTCCAAGCAAAGAATAGTTCCTCCAAGCAAACAACTAATTTTTCCAAGCAAAGAATAGTTCTTCCAAGCAAATAACTAATTTCTCCAAGCAAAGAATAGTTCCTCCAAGCAAATAACTAATTTCTCTAAGCAAAGAATAGTTCCTCCAAGCAAATAACTAATTTCTCCAAGCAAAGAATAGTTCCTCCAAGCAAATAATTTATTTCTCCAAGCAAAGAATAGTTCCTCCAAGCAAATAACTAATTTCTCCAAGCAAATAACCTATCTGCCCAAGCAAAGAATAGTTCCTCCAAGCATATAACTAATTTCTCCAAGCAAAGAATAGTTCCTCCAAGCAAACAAATAATTTCTCCAAGCAAAATATAGTTCCTCCAAGCAAACAACTAATTTCTCCAAGCAAAGAATAGTTCCTCCAAGCCAACAACTAATTTTTACAAGCAAAGAATAGTTCCTCCAAGCAAATAACTAATTTCTCCAAGCAAAGAATAGTTCCTCCAAGCAAATAACTAATTTCTTCAAGCAAAGAATAGCTGCTCCAAGCAAACAACAAATTTCTCCAAGAATAGAATAGTTCCTCCAAGCAAATAATTTATTTCTCCAAGCAAAGAATACTTCCTCCAAGCAAATAACTAATTTCTCCAAGCAAATAACCTATCTGCTCAAGCAAAGAATAGTTCCTCCAAGCTAATAACTAATTTCTCCAAGCAAAGAATAGTTCCTCCAAGCAAACAAATAATTTTTCCAAGCCAAGAATAGTTCCTCCAAGCAAACAACTAATTTCTCCAAGCAAAGAATAGTTCCTCCAAGCAAACAACTAATTTTTCCAAGCAAAGAATAGTTCCTCCAAGCAAATAACTAATTTCTCCAAGCAAAGAATAGTTCCTCCAAGCAAATAACTAATTTTTCCAAGCAAAAAATAGTTCCTCCAAGCAAACAACTAATTTCTCCAAGCAAAGAATAGTTCCTCCAAGCCAACAACTAATTTTTCCAAGCAAAGAATAGTTCCTCCAAGCAAATAACTAATTTCTCCAAGCAAAGAATAGTTCCTCCAAGCAAATAACTAATTTCTCCAAGCAAAGAATTGTTCCTTCAAGCAAATAACTAATTTCTCCAAGCAAAGAATAGTTCCTCCAAGCAAATAACTAATTTCTCCAAGCAAAGAATAGTTCCTCCAAGCAAATAACTAATTTCTCCAAGCAAAGAATAGTTCCTCCAAGCAAACAACTAATTTCTCCAAGCAAAGAATAGTTGCTCCAAGCAAACAACTAATTTCTCCAAGCAAAGAATAGTTGCTCCAAGCAAACAACTAATTTCTCCAAGCAAAGAATAGTTGCTCCAAGCAAACAACTAATTTCTACAAGCAAAGAATAGTTCTTCCAATCAAACAACTAATTTCACCAAGCAAAGAATAGTTCCTCCAAGCAAATAACTAATTTGTCCAAGCAGAGAATAGTTCCTCCAAGCAAATAACTAATTTCTCCAAGCAAAGAATAGTTGCTCCAAGCAAACAACTAACTTCTCCAAGCAAAGAATAGTTCCTCCAAGCAAACAACTAATTTCTCCAAGCAAAGAATAGTTCCTCCAAGCAAACAACTAATTTCTACAAGCAAGGAATAGTTCCTCCAAGCAAACAAATAATTTTTCAAAGCAAAGAATAGTTCCTCCAAGCAAACAACTAATTTCTCCAAGCAAAGAATAGTTCCTCCAAGCAAACAACTAATTTTTCCAAGCAAAGAATAGTTCCTCCAAGCAAATAACTAATTTCTCCAAGCAGAGAATAGTTCCTCCAAGCAAATAACTAATTTCTCCAAGCAAAGAATAGTTGCTCCAAGCAAACAACTAATTTCTCCAACCAAAGAATAGTTCCTCCAAGCAAACAACTAATTTCTCCAAGAATAGAATAGTTCCTCCAAGCAAATAATTTATTTCTCCAAGCAAAGAATACTTCCTCCAAGCAAATAACTAATTTCTCCAAGCAAATAACTAATTTCTCCAAGCAAAGAATAGTTCCTCCAAGCAAACAACTAATTTCTCCAAGCAAAGAATAGTTCCTCCAAGCAAACAACTAATTTCTTCAAGCAAAGAATAGTTGCTCCAAGCAAACAACAAATTTCTCCAAGAATAGAATAGTTCCTCCAAGCAAATAATTTATTTCTCCAAGCAAAGAATACTTCCTCCAAGCAAATAACTAATTTCCCCAAGCAAATAACCTATCTGCCCAAGCAAAGAATAGTTCCTCCAAGCTAATAACTAATTTCTCCAAGCAAAAAATAGTTCCTCCAAGCAAACAAATAATTTTTCCAAGCCAAGAATAGTTCCTCCAAGCAAACAACTAATTTCTCCAAGCAAAGAATAGTTCCTCCAAGCAAACAACTAATTTTACCAAGCAAAGAATAGTTCCTCCAAGCAAATAACTAATTTCTCCAAGCAAAGAATAGTTGCTCCAAGCAAACAACTAATTTCTCCAAGCAAAGAATAGTTCCTCCAAGCAAACAACTAATTTCTCCAAGCAAAGAATAGTTCCTCCAAGCAAACAACTAATTTCTCCAAGCAAAGAATAGTTCCTCCAAGCAAACAACTAATTTCTTCAAGCAAAGAATAGTTGCTCCAAGCAAACAACTAATTTCTCCAAGAATAGAATAGTTCCTCCAAGCAAATAATTTATTTCTCCATTCAAAGAATACTTCCTCCAAGCAAATAACTAATTTCTCCAAGCAAATAACCTATCTGCCCAAGCAAAGAATAGTTCCTCCAAGCTAATAACTAATTTCTCCAAGCAAAGAATAGTTCCTCCAAGCAAACAAATAATTTTTCCAAGCAAAGAATAGTTCCTCCAAGCAAACAACTAATTTCTCCAAGCAAAGAATAGTTCCTCCAAGCAAACAACTAATTTTTCCAAGCAAAGAATAGTTCCTCCAAGCAAATAACTAATTTCTCCAAGCAAATAACCTATCTGCCCAAGCAAAGAATAGTTCCTCCAAGCTAATAACTAATTTCTCCAAGCAAAGAATAGTTCCTCCAAGCAAACAAATAATTTTTCCAAGCAAAGAATAGTTCTTTCAAGCAAACAACTAATTTCTCCAAGCAAAGAATAGTTCCTCCAAGCAAACAACTAATTTTTCCAAGCAAAGAATAGTTCCTCCAAGCAAATAACTAATTTGTCCAAGCAGAGAATAGTTCCTCCAAGCAAATACCTAATTTCTCCAAGCAAAGAATAGTTGCTCCAAGCAAACAACTAACTTCTCCAAGCAAAGAATAGTTCCTCCAAGCAAACAACTAATTTCTCCAAGCAAAGAATAGTTCCTCCAAGCAAACAACTAATTTCTCCAAGCAAAGAATAGTTCCTCCAAGCAAATAACTAATTTCTCCAAGCAAAGAATTGTTCCTTCAAGCAAATAACTAATTTCTCCAAGCAAAGAATAGTTCCTCCAAGCAAATAACTAATTTCTCCAAGCAAAGAATAGTTCCTCCAAGCAAATAACTAATTTCTCCAAGCAAAGAATAGTTCCTCCAAGCAAACAACTAATTTCTCCAAGCAAAGAATAGTTGCTCCAAGCAAACAACTAATTTCTCCAAGCAAAGAATAGTTGCTCCAAGCAAACAACTAATTTCTCCAAGCAAAGAATAGTTGCTCCAAGCAAACAACTAATTTCTACAAGCAAAGAATAGTTCTTCCAATCAAACAACTAATTTCACCAAGCAAAGAATAGTTCCTCCAAGCAAATAACTAATTTGTCCAAGCAGAGAATAGTTCCTCCAAGCAAATAACTAATTTCTCCAAGCAAAGAATAGTTGCTCCAAGCAAACAACTAACTTCTCCAAGCAAAGAATAGTTCCTCCAAGCAAACAACTAATTTCTCCAAGCAAAGAATAGTTCCTCCAAGCAAACAACTAATTTCTACAAGCAAGGAATAGTTCCTCCAAGCAAACAAATAATTTTTCAAAGCAAAGAATAGTTCCTCCAAGCAAACAACTAATTTCTCCAAGCAAAGAATAGTTCCTCCAAGCAAACAACTAATTTTTCCAAGCAAAGAATAGTTCCTCCAAGCAAATAACTAATTTCTCCAAGCAGAGAATAGTTCCTCCAAGCAAATAACTAATTTCTCCAAGCAAAGAATAGTTGCTCCAAGCAAACAACTAATTTCTCCAACCAAAGAATAGTTCCTCCAAGCAAACAACTAATTTCTCCAAGAATAGAATAGTTCCTCCAAGCAAATAATTTATTTCTCCAAGCAAAGAATACTTCCTCCAAGCAAATAACTAATTTCTCCAAGCAAATAACTAATTTCTCCAAGCAAAGAATAGTTCCTCCAAGCAAACAACTAATTTCTCCAAGCAAAGAATAGTTCCTCCAAGCAAACAACTAATTTCTTCAAGCAAAGAATAGTTGCTCCAAGCAAACAACAAATTTCTCCAAGAATAGAATAGTTCCTCCAAGCAAATAATTTATTTCTCCAAGCAAAGAATACTTCCTCCAAGCAAATAACTAATTTCCCCAAGCAAATAACCTATCTGCCCAAGCAAAGAATAGTTCCTCCAAGCTAATAACTAATTTCTCCAAGCAAAAAATAGTTCCTCCAAGCAAACAAATAATTTTTCCAAGCCAAGAATAGTTCCTCCAAGCAAACAACTAATTTCTCCAAGCAAAGAATAGTTCCTCCAAGCAAACAACTAATTTTACCAAGCAAAGAATAGTTCCTCCAAGCAAATAACTAATTTCTCCAAGCAAAGAATAGTTGCTCCAAGCAAACAACTAATTTCTCCAAGCAAAGAATAGTTCCTCCAAGCAAACAACTAATTTCTCCAAGCAAAGAATAGTTCCTCCAAGCAAACAACTAATTTCTCCAAGCAAAGAATAGTTCCTCCAAGCAAACAACTAATTTCTTCAAGCAAAGAATAGTTGCTCCAAGCAAACAACTAATTTCTCCAAGAATAGAATAGTTCCTCCAAGCAAATAATTTATTTCTCCATTCAAAGAATACTTCCTCCAAGCAAATAACTAATTTCTCCAAGCAAATAACCTATCTGCCCAAGCAAAGAATAGTTCCTCCAAGCTAATAACTAATTTCTCCAAGCAAAGAATAGTTCCTCCAAGCAAACAAATAATTTTTCCAAGCAAAGAATAGTTCCTCCAAGCAAACAACTAATTTCTCCAAGCAAAGAATAGTTCCTCCAAGCAAACAACTAATTTTTCCAAGCAAAGAATAGTTCCTCCAAGCAAATAACTAATTTCTCCAAGCAAATAACCTATCTGCCCAAGCAAAGAATAGTTCCTCCAAGCTAATAACTAATTTCTCCAAGCAAAGAATAGTTCCTCCAAGCAAACAAATAATTTTTCCAAGCAAAGAATAGTTCTTTCAAGCAAACAACTAATTTCTCCAAGCAAAGAATAGTTCCTCCAAGCAAACAACTAATTTTTCCAAGCAAAGAATAGTTCCTCCAAGCAAATAACTAATTTGTCCAAGCAGAGAATAGTTCCTCCAAGCAAATACCTAATTTCTCCAAGCAAAGAATAGTTGCTCCAAGCAAACAACTAACTTCTCCAAGCAAAGAATAGTTCCTCCAAGCAAACAACTAATTTCTCCAAGCAAAGAATAGTTCCTCCAAGCAAACAACTAATTTCTCCAAGCAAATAACCTATCTGCCCAAGCAAAGAATAGTTCCTCCAAGCAAACAAATAATTTCTCCAAGCAAAGAATAGTTCCTCCAAGCAAACAACTAATTTCTCCAAGCAAAGAATAGTTCCTCCAAGCAAATAACTAATTTCTCAAAGCAAAGAATAGTTCCTCCAAGCAAACAAATAATTTCTCCAAGCAAAGAATAGTTCCTCCAAGCAATAAAACTAATTTCTCCAAGCAAAGAATAGTTCCTCCAAGCAAACAACTAATTTTTCCAAGCAAAGAATAGTTCTTCCAAGCAAATAACTAATTTCTCCAAGCAAAGAATAGTTCCTCCAAGCAAATAACTAATTTCTCCAAGCAAAGAATAGTTCCTCCAAGCAAATAACTAATTTCTCCAAGCAAAGAATAGTTCCTCCAAGCAAATAATTTATTTCTCCAAGCAAAGAATAGTTCCTCCAAGCAAATAACTAATTTCTCCAAGCAAATAACCTATCTGCCCAAGCAAAGAATAGTTCCTCCAAGCATATAACTAATTTCTCCAAGCAAAGAATAGTTCCTCCAAGCAAACAAATAATTTCTCCAAGCAAAATATAGTTCCTCCAAGCAAACAACTAATTTCTCCAAGCAAAGAATAGTTCCTCCAAGCCAACAACTAATTTTTACAAGCAAAGAATAGTTCCTCCAAGCAAATAACTAATTTCTCCAAGCAAAGAATAGTTCCTCCAAGCAAATAACTAATTTCTTCAAGCAAAGAATAGCTGCTCCAAGCAAACAACAAATTTCTCCAAGAATAGAATAGTTCCTCCAAGCAAATAATTTATTTCTCCAAGCAAAGAATACTTCCTCCAAGCAAATAACTAATTTCTCCAAGCAAATAACCTATCTGCTCAAGCAAAGAATAGTTCCTCCAAGCTAATAACTAATTTCTCCAAGCAAAGAATAGTTCTTCCAAGCAAACAAATAATTTTTCCAAGCCAAGAATAGTTCCTCCAAGCAAACAACTAATTTCTCCAAGCAAAGAATAGTTCCTCCAAGCAAACAACTAATTTTTCCAAGCAAAGAATAGTTCCTCCAAGCAAATAACTAATTTCTCCAAGCAAAGAATAGTTACTCCAAGCAAACAACTAATTTCTCCAAGCAAAGAATAGTTCCTCCAAGCAAACAACTAATTTCTCCAAGCAAAGAATAGTTCCTCCAAGCAAACAACTAATTTCTCCAAGCAAAGAATAGTTCCTCCAAGCAAACAACTAATTTCTTCAAGCAAAGAATAGTTGCTCCAAGCAAACAACTAATTTCTCCAAGAATAGAATAGTTCCTCCAAGCAAATAATTTATTTCTCCAAGCAAAGAATACTTCCTCCAAGCAAATAACTAATTTCTCCAAGCAAATAACCTATCTGCCCAAGCAAAGAATAGTTCCTCCAAGCTAATAACTAATTTCTCCAAGCAAAGAATAGTTCCTCCAAGCAAACAAATAATTTTTCCAAGCAAAGAATAGTTCCTCCAAGCAAACAACTAATTTCTCCAAGCAAAGAATAGTTCCTCCAAGCAAACAACTAATTTTTCCAAGCAAAGAATAGTTCCTCCAAGCAAACAACTAATTTTTCCAAGCAAAGAATAGTTCCTCCAAGCAAATAACTAATTTCTCCAAGCAAATAACCTATCTTCCCAAGCAAAGAATAGTTCCTCCAAGCTAATAACTAATTTCTCCAAGCAAAGAATAGTTCCTCCAAGCAAACAAATAATTTTTCCAAGCAAAGAATAGTTCTTTCAAGCAAACAACTAATTTCTCCAAGCAAAGAATAGTTCCTCTAAGCAAACAACTAATTTTTCCAAGCAAAGAATAGTTCCTCCAAGCAAATAACTAATTTGTCCAAGCAGAGAATAGTTCCTCCAAGCAAATACCTAATTTCTCCAAGCAAAGAATAGTTGCTCCAAGCAAACAACTAACTTCTCCAAGCAAAGAATAGTTCCTCCAAGCAAACAACTAATTTCTCCAAGCAAAGAATAGTTCCTCCAAGCAAACAACTAATTTCTCCAAGCAAATAACCTATCTGCCCAAGCAAAGAATAGTTCCTCCAAGCAAACAAATAATTTCTCCAAGCGAAGAATAGTTCCTCCAAGCAAACAACTAATTTCTCCAAGCAAAGAATAGTTCCTCCAAGCAAATAACTAATTTCTCAAAGCAAAGAATAGTTCCTCCAAGCAAACAAATAATTTCTCCAAGCAAAGAATAGTTCATCCAAGCAATAAAACTAATTTCTCCAAGCAAAGAATAGTTCCTCCAAGCAAACAACTAATTTGTCCAAGCAAAGAATAGTTCCTCCAAGCAAATAACTAATTTCTCCAAGCAAAGAATAGTTCCTCCAAGCAAACAACTAATTTCTCCAAGCAAAGAATAGTTCCTCCAAGCAAACAACTAATTTCTCCAAGCAAAGAATAGTTCCTCCAAGCAAACAACTAATTTCTCCAAGCAAAGAATAGTTCCTCCAAGCAAACAACTAATTTCTCCAAGCAAAGAATAGTTCCTCCAAGCAAACAAATAATTTCTCCAAGCAAAGAATAGTTCCTCCAAGCAAACAACTAATTTTTCCAAGCAAAGAATAGTTCCTCCAAGCAAACAACTAATTTCTCCAAGCAAAGAATAGTTCCTCCAAGCAAATAACTAATTTCTCCAAGCAAAGAATAGTTCCTCCAAGCAAACAACTAATTTCTCCAAGCAAAGAATAGTTCCTCCAAGCAAACAACTAATTTCTTCAAGCAAAGAATAGTTGCTCCAAGCAAACAACTAATTTTTCCAAGAATCGAATAGTTCCTCCAAGCAAATAATTTATTTCTCCAAGCAAAGAATACTTCCTCCAAGCAAATAACTAATTTCTCCAAGCAAATAACCTATCTGCCCAAGCAAAGAATAGTTCCTCCAAGCTAATAACTAATTTCTCCAAGCAAAGAATAGTTCCTCCAAGCAAACAACTAGTTTCTCCAAGCAAAGAATAGTTCCTCCAAGCAAACAACTAATTTTTCCAAGCAAAGAATAGTTCTACAAGCAAATAACTAATTTCTCCAAGCAAAGAATAGTTGCTCCAAGCAAACAACTAATTTCTCCAAGCAAAGAATAGTTCCTCCAAGCAAACAACTAATTTCTCCAAGCAAAGAATAGTTCCTCCAAGCAAACAACTAATTTCTCCAAGCAAAGAATAGTTCCTCCAAGCAAACAACTAATTTCTTCAAGCAAAGAATAGTTGCTCCAAGCAAACAACTAATTTCTCCAAGAATAGAATAGTTCCTCCAAGCAAATAATTTATTTCTCTAAGCAAAGAATACTTCCTCCAAGCAAATAACTAATTTCTCCAAGCAAATAACCTATCTGCCCAAGCAAAGAATAGTTCCTCCAAGCTAATAACTAATTTCTCCAAGCAAAGAATAGTTCCTCCAAGCAAACAAATGATTTTTCCAAGCAAAGAATAGTTCCTCCAAGCAAACAACTAATTTCTCCAAGCAAAGAATAGTTCCTCCAAGCAAACAACTAATTTTTCCAAGCAAAGAATAGTTCCTCCAAGCAAATAACTAATTTCTCCAAGCAGAGAATAGTTCCTCCAAGCAAATAACTAATTTCTCCAAGCAAAGAATAGTTGCTCCAAGCAAACAACTAATTTCTCCAAGCAAAGAATAGTTCCTCCAAGCAAACAACTAATTTCTCCAAGAATAGAATAGTTCCTCCAAGCAAATAATTTATTTCTCCAAGCAAAGAATAGTTCCTCCAAGCTAATAACTAATTTCTCCAAGCAAAGAATAGTTCCTCCAAGCAAACAACTAATTTCTCCAAGCAAAGAATAGTTCCTCCAAGCAAACAACTAATTTCTCCAAGCAAAGAATAGTTGCTCCAAGCAAACAACTAATTTCTACAAGCAAAGAATAGTTCCTCCAAGCAAACAAATAATTTTTCCAAGCAAAAAATAGTTCCTCCAAGCAAACAACTAATTTCTCCAAGCAAAGAATAGTTCCTCCAAGCAAACAACTAATTTTTCCAAGCAAAGAATAGTTCCTCCAAGCAAATAACTAATTTGTCCAAGCAGAGAATAGTTCCTCCAAGCAAATAACTAATTTCTCCAAGCAAAGAATAGTTGCTCCAAGCAAACAACTAACTTCTCCAAGCAAAGAATAGTTCCTCCAAGCAAACAACTAATTTCTCCAAGCAAAGAATAGTTCCTCCAAGCAAACAACCAATTTCTCCAAGCAAATAATAGTTCCTCCAAGCAAACAACTAATTTCTCCAAGCAAAGAATAGTTGCTCCAAGCAAACAACTAATTTCTCCAAGCAAAGAATAGTTGCTCCAAGCAAACAACTAATTTCTACAAGCAAAGAATAGTTCTTCCAATCAAACAACTAATTTCTCCAAGAATAGAATAGTTCCTCCAAGCAAATAATTTATTTCTCCAAGCAAAGAATACTTCCTCCAAGCAAATAACTAATTTCTCCAAGCAAAGAATTGTTCCTCCAAGCAAATAACTAATTTCTCCAAGCAAATAACCTATCTGCCCAAGCAAAGAATAGTTCCTCCAAGCTAATAACTAATTTCTCCAAGCAAAGAATAGTTCCTCCAAGCAAACAAATAATTTTTCCAAGCAAAGAATAGTTCCTCCAAGCAAACAACTAATTTCTCCAAGCAAAGAATAGTTCCTCCAAGCAAACAACTAATTTTTCCAAGCAAAGAATAGTTCCTCCAAGCAAATAACTAATTTCTCCAAGAATAGAATAGTTCCTCCAAGCAAATAATTTATTTCTCCAAGCAAAGAATAGTTCCTCCAAGCTAATAACTAATTTCTCCAAGCAAAGAATAGTTCCTCCAAGCAAACAACTAATTTCTCCAAGCAAAGAATAGTTCCTCCAAGCAAATAACTAATTTCTCCAAGCAAAGAATAGTTCCTCCAAGCAAACAACTAATTTCTCCAAGCAAAGAATAGTTCCTCCAAGCAAACAACTAATTTCTTCAAGCAAAGAATAGTTGCTCCAAGCAAACAACTAATTTTTCCAAGAATCGAATAGTTCCTCCAAGCAAATAATTTATTTCTCCAAGCAAAGAATACTTCCTCCAAGCAAATAACTAATTTCTCCAAGCAAATAACCTATCTGCCCAAGCAAATAATAGTTCCTCCAAGCTAATAACTAATTTCTCCAAGCAAAGAATAGTTCCTCCAAGCAAACAACTAGTTTCTCCAAGCAAAGAATAGTTCCTCCAAGCAAACAACTAATTTTTCCAAGCAAAGAATAGTTCTACAAGCAAATAACTAATTTCTCCAAGCAAAGAATAGTTGCTCCAAGCAAACAACTAATTTCTCCAAGCAAAGAATAGTTCCTCCAAGCAAACAACTAATTTCTCCAAGCAAAGAATAGTTCCTCCAAGCAAACAACTAATTTCTCCAAGCAAAGAATAGTTCCTCCAAGCAAACAACTAATTTCTTCAAGCAAAGAATAGTTGCTCCAAGCAAACAACTAATTTCTCCAAGAATAGAATAGTTCCTCCAAGCAAATAATTTATTTCTCTAAGCAAAGAATACTTCCTCCAAGCAAATAACTAATTTCTCCAAGCAAATAACCTATCTGCCCAAGCAAAGAATAGTTCCTCCAAGCTAATAACTAATTTCTCCAAGCAAAGAATAGTTCCTCCAAGCAAACAAATGATTTTTCCAAGCAAAGAATAGTTCCTCCAAGCAAACAACTAATTTCTCCAAGCAAAGAATAGTTCCTCCAAGCAAACAACTAATTTTTCCAAGCAAAGAATAGTTCCTCCAAGCAAATAACTAATTTCTCCAAGCAGAGAATAGTTCCTCCAAGCAAATAACTAATTTCTCCAAGCAAAGAATAGTTGCTCCAAGCAAACAACTAATTTCTCCAAGCAAAGAATAGTTCCTCCAAGCAAACAACTAATTTCTCCAAGAATAGAATAGTTCCTCCAAGCAAATAATTTATTTCTCCAAGCAAAGAATAGTTCCTCCAAGCTAATAACTAATTTCTCCAAGCAAAGAATAGTTCCTCCAAGCAAACAACTAATTTCTCCAAGCAAAGAATAGTTCCTCCAAGCAAACAACTAATTTCTCCAAGCAAAGAATAGTTGCTCCAAGCAAACAACTAATTTCTACAAGCAAAGAATAGTTCCTCCAAGCAAACAAATAATTTTTCCAAGCAAAAAATAGTTCCTCCAAGCAAACAACTAATTTCTCCAAGCAAAGAATAGTTCCTCCAAGCAAACAACTAATTTTTCCAAGCAAAGAATAGTTCCTCCAAGCAAATAACTAATTTGTCCAAGCAGAGAATAGTTCCTCCAAGCAAATAACTAATTTCTCCAAGCAAAGAATAGTTGCTCCAAGCAAACAACTAACTTCTCCAAGCAAAGAATAGTTCCTCCAAGCAAACAACTAATTTCTCCAAGCAAAGAATAGTTCCTCCAAGCAAACAACCAATTTCTCCAAGCAAATAATAGTTCCTCCAAGCAAACAACTAATTTCTCCAAGCAAAGAATAGTTGCTCCAAGCAAACAACTAATTTCTCCAAGCAAAGAATAGTTGCTCCAAGCAAACAACTAATTTCTACAAGCAAAGAATAGTTCTTCCAATCAAACAACTAATTTCACCAAGCAAAGAATAGTTCCTCCAAGCAAATAACTAATTTGTCCAAGCAGAGAATAGTTCCTCCAAGCAAATAACTAATTTCTCCAAGCAAAGAATAGTTGCTCCAAGCAAACAACTAACTTCTCCAAGCAAAGAATAGTTCCTCCAAGCAAACAACTAATTTCTACAAGCAAGGAATAGTTCCTCCAAGCAAACAAATAATTTTTCCAAGCAAAGAATAGTTCCTCCAAGCAAACAACTAATTTCTCCAAGCAAAGAATAGTTCCTCCAAGCAAACAACTAATTTTTCCAAGCAAAGAATAGTTCCTTCAAGCAAATAACTAATTTCTCCAAGCAGAGAATAGTTCCTCCAAGCAAATAACTAATTTCTCCAAGCAAAGAATAGTTGCTCCAAGCAAACAACTAATTTCTCCAACCAAAGAATAGTTCCTCCAAGCAAACAACTAATTTCTCCAAGAATAGAATAGTTCCTCCAAGCAAATAATTTATTTCTCCAAGCAAAGAATACTTCCTCCAAGCAAATAACTAATTTCTCCAAGCAAATAACTAATTTCTCCAAGCAAAGAATAGTTCCTCCAAGCAAACAACTAATTTCTCCAAGCAAAGAATAGTTCCTCCAAGCAAACAACTAATTTCTTCAAGCAAAGAATAGTTGCTCCAAGCAAACAACAAATTTCTCCAAGAATAGAATAGTTCCTCCAAGCAAATAATTTATTTCTCCAAGCAAAGAATACTTCCTCCAAGCAAATAACTAATTTCTCCAAGCAAATAATCTATCTGCCCAAGCAAAGAATAGTTCCTCCAAGCTAATAACTAATTTCTCCAAGCAAAGAATAGTTCCTCCAAGCAAACAAATAATTTTTCCAAGCCAAGAATAGTTCCTCCAAGCAAACAACTAATTTCTCCAAGCAAAGAATAGTTCCTCCAAGCAAACAACTAATTTTTCCAAGCAAAGAATAGTTCCTCCAAGCAAATAACTAATTTCTCCAAGCAAAGAATAGTTCCTCCAAGCAAATAACTAATTTCTCCAAGCAAAGAATAGTTGCTCCAAGCAAACAACTAATTTCTCCAAGCAAAGAATAGTTCCTCCAAGCAAACAACTAATTTCTCCAAGCAAAGAATAGTTCCTCCAAGCAAACAACTAATTTCTCCAAGCAAAGAATAGTTCCTCCAAGCAAACAACTAATTTCTCCAAGCAAAGAATAGTTCCTCCAAGCAAACAAATAATTTCTCCAAGCAAAGAATAGTTCCTCCAAGCAAACAACTAATTTTTCCAAGCAAAGAATAGTTCCTCCAAGCAAACAACTAATTTCTCCAAGCAAAGAATAGTTCCTCCAAGCAAATAACTAATTTCTCCAAGCAAAGAATAGTTCCTCCAAGCAAACAACTAATTTCTCCAAGCAAAGAATAGTTCCTCCAAGCAAACAACTAATTTCTTCAAGCAAAGAATAGTTGCTCCAAGCAAACAACTAATTTTTCCAAGAATCGAATAGTTCCTCCAAGCAAATAATTTATTTCTCCAAGCACAGAATACTTCCTCCAAGCAAATAACTAATTTCTCCAAGCAAATAACCTATCTGCCCAAGCAAAGAATAGTTCCTCCAAGCTAATAACTAATTTCTCCAAGCAAAGAATAGTTCCTCCAAGCAAACAACTAGTTTCTCCAAGCAAAGAATAGTTCCTCCAAGCAAACAACTAATTTTTCCAAGCAAAGAATAGTTCTACAAGCAAATAACTAATTTCTCCAAGCAAAGAATAGTTGCTCCAAGCAAACAACTAATTTCTCCAAGCAAAGAATAGTTCCTCCAAGCAAACAACTAATTTCTCCAAGCAAAGAATAGTTCCTCCAAGCAAACAACTAATTTCTCCAAGCAAAGAATAGTTGCTCCAAGCAAACAACTAATTTCTCCAAGCAAAGAATAGTTGCTCCAAGCAAACAACTAATTTCTCCAAGAATAGAATAGTTCCTCCAAGCAAATAATTTATTTCTCTAAGCAAAGAATACTTCCTCCAAGCAAATAACTAATTTCTCCAAGCAAAGAATAGTTGCTCCAAGCAAACAACTAACTTCTCCAAGCAAAGAATAGTTCCTCCAAGCAAACAACTAATTTCTCCAAGCAAAGAATAGTTCCTCCAAGCAAACAACCAATTTCTCCAAGCAAATAATAGTTCCTCCAAGCAAACAACTAATTTCTCCAAGCAAAGAATAGTTGCTCCAAGCAAACAACTAATTTCTCCAAGCAAAGAATAGTTGCTCCAAGCAAACAACTAATTTCTACAAGCAAAGAATAGTTCTTCCAATCAAACAACTAATTTCACCAAGCAAAGAATAGTTCCTCCAAGCAAATAACTAATTTGTCCAAGCAGAGAATAGTTCCTCCAAGCAAATAACTAATTTCTCCAAGCAAAGAATAGTTGCTCCAAGCAAACAACTAACTTCTCCAAGCAAAGAATAGTTCCTCCAAGCAAACAACTAATTTCTACAAGCAAGGAATAGTTCCTCCAAGCAAACAAATAATTTTTCCAAGCAAAGAATAGTTCCTCCAAGCAAACAACTAATTTCTCCAAGCAAAGAATAGTTCCTCCAAGCAAACAACTAATTTTTCCAAGCAAAGAATAGTTCCTTCAAGCAAATAACTAATTTCTCCAAGCAGAGAATAGTTCCTCCAAGCAAATAACTAATTTCTCCAAGCAAAGAATAGTTGCTCCAAGCAAACAACTAATTTCTCCAACCAAAGAATAGTTCCTCCAAGCAAACAACTAATTTCTCCAAGAATAGAATAGTTCCTCCAAGCAAATAATTTATTTCTCCAAGCAAAGAATACTTCCTCCAAGCAAATAACTAATTTCTCCAAGCAAATAACTAATTTCTCCAAGCAAAGAATAGTTCCTCCAAGCAAACAACTAATTTCTCCAAGCAAAGAATAGTTCCTCCAAGCAAACAACTAATTTCTTCAAGCAAAGAATAGTTGCTCCAAGCAAACAACAAATTTCTCCAAGAATAGAATAGTTCCTCCAAGCAAATAATTTATTTCTCCAAGCAAAGAATACTTCCTCCAAGCAAATAACTAATTTCTCCAAGCAAATAATCTATCTGCCCAAGCAAAGAATAGTTCCTCCAAGCTAATAACTAATTTCTCCAAGCAAAGAATAGTTCCTCCAAGCAAACAAATAATTTTTCCAAGCCAAGAATAGTTCCTCCAAGCAAACAACTAATTTCTCCAAGCAAAGAATAGTTCCTCCAAGCAAACAACTAATTTTTCCAAGCAAAGAATAGTTCCTCCAAGCAAATAACTAATTTCTCCAAGCAAAGAATAGTTCCTCCAAGCAAATAACTAATTTCTCCAAGCAAAGAATAGTTGCTCCAAGCAAACAACTAATTTCTCCAAGCAAAGAATAGTTCCTCCAAGCAAACAACTAATTTCTCCAAGCAAAGAATAGTTCCTCCAAGCAAACAACTAATTTCTCCAAGCAAAGAATAGTTCCTCCAAGCAAACAACTAATTTCTCCAAGCAAAGAATAGTTCCTCCAAGCAAACAAATAATTTCTCCAAGCAAAGAATAGTTCCTCCAAGCAAACAACTAATTTTTCCAAGCAAAGAATAGTTCCTCCAAGCAAACAACTAATTTCTCCAAGCAAAGAATAGTTCCTCCAAGCAAATAACTAATTTCTCCAAGCAAAGAATAGTTCCTCCAAGCAAACAACTAATTTCTCCAAGCAAAGAATAGTTCCTCCAAGCAAACAACTAATTTCTTCAAGCAAAGAATAGTTGCTCCAAGCAAACAACTAATTTTTCCAAGAATCGAATAGTTCCTCCAAGCAAATAATTTATTTCTCCAAGCACAGAATACTTCCTCCAAGCAAATAACTAATTTCTCCAAGCAAATAACCTATCTGCCCAAGCAAAGAATAGTTCCTCCAAGCTAATAACTAATTTCTCCAAGCAAAGAATAGTTCCTCCAAGCAAACAACTAGTTTCTCCAAGCAAAGAATAGTTCCTCCAAGCAAACAACTAATTTTTCCAAGCAAAGAATAGTTCTACAAGCAAATAACTAATTTCTCCAAGCAAAGAATAGTTGCTCCAAGCAAACAACTAATTTCTCCAAGCAAAGAATAGTTCCTCCAAGCAAACAACTAATTTCTCCAAGCAAAGAATAGTTCCTCCAAGCAAACAACTAATTTCTCCAAGCAAAGAATAGTTGCTCCAAGCAAACAACTAATTTCTCCAAGCAAAGAATAGTTGCTCCAAGCAAACAACTAATTTCTCCAAGAATAGAATAGTTCCTCCAAGCAAATAATTTATTTCTCTAAGCAAAGAATACTTCCTCCAAGCAAATAACTAATTTCTCCAAGCAAATAACCTATCTGCCCAAGCAAAGAATAGTTCCTCCAAGCTAATAACTAATTTCTCCAAGCAAAGAATAGTTCCTCCAAGCAAACAAATGATTTTTCCAAGCAAAGAATAGTTCCTCCAAGCAAACAACTAATTTCTCCAAGCAAAGAATAGTTCCTCCAAGCAAACAACTAATTTTTCCAAGCAAAGAATAGTTCCTCCAAGCAAATAACTAATTTCTCCAAGCAGAGAATAGTTCCTCCAAGCAAATAACTAATTTCTCCAAGCAAAGAATAGTTGCTCCAAGCAAACAACTAATTTCTCCAAGCAAAGAATAGTTCCTCCAAGCAAACAACTAATTTCTCCAAGAATAGAATAGTTCCTCCAAGCAAATAATTTATTTCTCCAAGCAAAGAATAGTTCCTGCAAGCTAATAACTAATTTCTCCAAGCAAAGAATAGTTCCTCCAAGCAAACAACTAATTTCTCCAAGCAAAGAATAGTTCCTCCAAGCAAACAACTAATTTCTCCAAGCAAAGAATAGTTGCTCCAAGCAAACAACTAATTTCTACAAGCAAAGAATAGTTCCTCCAAGCAAACAAATAATTTTTCCAAGCAAAAAATAGTTCCTCCAAGCAAACAACTAATTTCTCCAAGCAAAGAATAGTTCCTCCAAGCAAACAACTAATTTTTCCAAGCAAAGAATAGTTCCTCCAAGCAAATAACTAATTTGTCCAAGCAGAGAATAGTTCCTCCAAGCAAATAACTAATTTCTCCAAGCAAAGAATAGTTGCTCCAAGCAAACAACTAACTTCTCCAAGCAAAGAATAGTTCCTCCAAGCAAACAACTAATTTCTCCAAGCAAAGAATAGTTCCTCCAAGCAAACAACCAATTTCTCCAAGCAAATAATAGTTCCTCCAAGCAAACAACTAATTTCTCCAAGCAAAGAATAGTTGCTCCAAGCAAACAACTAATTTCTCCAAGCAAAGAATAGTTGCTCCAAGCAAACAACTAATTTCTACAAGCAAAGAATAGTTCTTCCAATCAAACAACTAATTTCACCAAGCAAAGAATAGTTCCTCCAAGCAAATAACTAATTTGTCCAAGCAGAGAATAGTTCCTCCAAGCAAATAACTAATTTCTCCAAGCAAAGAATAGTTGCTCCAAGCAAACAACTAACTTCTCCAAGCAAATAATAGTTCCTCCAAGCAAACAACTAATTTCTACAAGCAAGGAATAGTTCCTCCAAGCAAACAAATAATTTTTCCAAGCAAAGAATAGTTCCTCCAAGCAAACAACTAATTTCTCCAAGCAAAGAATAGTTCCTCCAAGCAAACAACTAATTTTTCCAAGCAAAGAATAGTTCCTTCAAGCAAATAACTAATTTCTCCAAGCAGAGAATAGTTCCTCCAAGCAAATAACTAATTTCTCCAAGCAAAGAATAGTTGCTCCAAGCAAACAACTAATTTCTCCAACCAAAGAATAGTTCCTCCAAGCAAACAACTAATTTCTCCAAGAATAGAATAGTTCCTCCAAGCAAATAATTTATTTCTCCAAGCAAAGAATACTTCCTCCAAGCAAATAACTAATTTCTCCAAGCAAATAACTAATTTCTCCAAGCAAAGAATAGTTCCTCCAAGCAAACAACTAATTTCTCCAAGCAAAGAATAGTTCCTCCAAGCAAACAACTAATTTCTTCAAGCAAAGAATAGTTGCTCCAAGCAAACAACAAATTTCTCCAAGAATAGAATAGTTCCTCCAAGCAAATAATTTATTTCTCCAAGCAAAGAATACTTCCTCCAAGCAAATAACTAATTTCTCCAAGCAAATAATCTATCTGCCCAAGCAAAGAATAGTTCCTCCAAGCTAATAACTAATTTCTCCAAGCAAAGAATAGTTCCTCCAAGCAAACAAATAATTTTTCCAAGCCAAGAATAGTTCCTCCAAGCAAACAACTAATTTCTCCAAGCAAAGAATAGTTCCTCCAAGCAAACAACTAATTTTTCCAAGCAAAGAATAGTTCCTCCAAGCAAATAACTAATTTCTCCAAGCAAAGAATAGTTGCTCCAAGCAAACAACTAATTTCTCCAAGCAAAGAATAGTTCCTCCAAGCAAACAACTAATTTCTACAAGCAAAGAATAGTTCTTCCAATCAAACAACTAATTTCACCAAGCAAAGAATAGTTCCTCCAAGCAAATAACTAATTTGTCCAAGCAGAGAATAGTTCCTCCAAGCAAATAACTAATTTCTCCAAGCAAAGAATAGTTGCTCCAAGCAAACAACTAACTTCTCCAAGCAAATAATAGTTCCTCCAAGCAAACAACTAATTTCTACAAGCAAGGAATAGTTCCTCCAAGCAAACAAATAATTTTTCCAAGCAAAGAATAGTTCCTCCAAGCAAACAACTAATTTCTCCAAGCAAAGAATAGTTCCTCCAAGCAAACAACTAATTTTTCCAAGCAAAGAATAGTTCCTTCAAGCAAATAACTAATTTCTCCAAGCAGAGAATAGTTCCTCCAAGCAAATAACTAATTTCTCCAAGCAAAGAATAGTTGCTCCAAGCAAACAACTAATTTCTCCAACCAAAGAATAGTTCCTCCAAGCAAACAACTAATTTCTCCAAGAATAGAATAGTTCCTCCAAGCAAATAATTTATTTCTCCAAGCAAAGAATACTTCCTCCAAGCAAATAACTAATTTCTCCAAGCAAATAACTAATTTCTCCAAGCAAAGAATAGTTCCTCCAAGCAAACAACTAATTTCTCCAAGCAAAGAATAGTTCCTCCAAGCAAACAACTAATTTCTTCAAGCAAAGAATAGTTGCTCCAAGCAAACAACAAATTTCTCCAAGAATAGAATAGTTCCTCCAAGCAAATAATTTATTTCTCCAAGCAAAGAATACTTCCTCCAAGCAAATAACTAATTTCTCCAAGCAAATAATCTATCTGCCCAAGCAAAGAATAGTTCCTCCAAGCTAATAACTAATTTCTCCAAGCAAAGAATAGTTCCTCCAAGCAAACAAATAATTTTTCCAAGCCAAGAATAGTTCCTCCAAGCAAACAACTAATTTCTCCAAGCAAAGAATAGTTCCTCCAAGCAAACAACTAATTTTTCCAAGCAAAGAATAGTTCCTCCAAGCAAACAACTAATTTCTACAAGCAAGGAATAGTTCCTCCAAGCAAACAAATAATTTTTCCAAGCAAAAAATAGTTCCTCCAAGCAAACAACTAATTTCTCCAAGCAAAGAATAGTTCCTCCAAGCAAACAACTAATTTTTCCAAGCAAAGAATAGTTCCTCCAAGCAAATAACTAATTTGTCCAAGCAGAGAATAGTTCCTCCAAGCAAATAACTAATTTCTCCAAGCAAAGAATAGTTGCTCCAAGCAAACAACTAACTTCTCCAAGCAAAGAATAGTTCCTCCAAGCAAACAACTAATTTCTCCAAGCAAAGAATAGTTCCTCCAAGCAAACAACCAATTTCTCCAAGCAAATAATAGTTCCTCCAAGCAAACAACTAATTTCTCCAAGCAAAGAATAGTTGCTCCAAGCAAACAACTAATTTCTCCAAGCAAAGAATAGTTGCTCCAAGCAAACAACTAATTTCTACAAGCAAAGAATAGTTCTTCCAATCAAACAACTAATTTCACCAAGCAAAGAATAGTTCCTCCAAGCAAATAACTAATTTGTCCAAGCAGAGAATAGTTCCTCCAAGCAAATAACTAATTTCTCCAAGCAAAGAATAGTTGCTCCAAGCAAACAACTAACTTCTCCAAGCAAATAATAGTTCCTCCAAGCAAACAACTAATTTCTACAAGCAAGGAATAGTTCCTCCAAGCAAACAAATAATTTTTCCAAGCAAAGAATAGTTCCTCCAAGCAAACAACTAATTTCTCCAAGCAAAGAATAGTTCCTCCAAGCAAACAACTAATTTTTCCAAGCAAAGAATAGTTCCTTCAAGCAAATAACTAATTTCTCCAAGCAGAGAATAGTTCCTCCAAGCAAATAACTAATTTCTCCAAGCAAAGAATAGTTGCTCCAAGCAAACAACTAATTTCTCCAACCAAAGAATAGTTCCTCCAAGCAAACAACTAATTTCTCCAAGAATAGAATAGTTCCTCCAAGCAAATAATTTATTTCTCCAAGCAAAGAATACTTCCTCCAAGCAAATAACTAATTTCTCCAAGCAAATAACTAATTTCTCCAAGCAAAGAATAGTTCCTCCAAGCAAACAACTAATTTCTCCAAGCAAAGAATAGTTCCTCCAAGCAAACAACTAATTTCTTCAAGCAAAGAATAGTTGCTCCAAGCAAACAACAAATTTCTCCAAGAATAGAATAGTTCCTCCAAGCAAATAATTTATTTCTCCAAGCAAAGAATACTTCCTCCAAGCAAATAACTAATTTCTCCAAGCAAATAATCTATCTGCCCAAGCAAAGAATAGTTCCTCCAAGCTAATAACTAATTTCTCCAAGCAAAGAATAGTTCCTCCAAGCAAACAAATAATTTTTCCAAGCCAAGAATAGTTCCTCCAAGCAAACAACTAATTTCTCCAAGCAAAGAATAGTTCCTCCAAGCAAACAACTAATTTTTCCAAGCAAAGAATAGTTCCTCCAAGCAAATAACTAATTTCTCCAAGCAAAGAATAGTTGCTCCAAGCAAACAACTAATTTCTCCAAGCAAAGAATAGTTCCTCCAAGCAAACAACTAATTTCTCCAAGCAAAGAATAGTTCCTCCAAGCAAACAACTAATTTCTCCAAGCAAAGAATAGCTCCTCCAAGCAAACAACTAATTTCTTCAAGCAAAGAATAGCTCCTCCAAGCAAACAACTAATTTCTTCAAGCAAAGAATAGTTGCTCCAAGCAAACAACTAATTTCTCCAAGAATAGAATAGTTCCTCCAAGCAAAGAATTTATTTCTCCAAGCAAAGAATACTTCCTCCAAGCAAATAACTAATTTCTCCAAGCAAATAACCTATCTGCCCAAGCAAAGAATAGTTCCTCCAAGCTAATAACTAATTTCTCCAAGCAAAGAATAGTTCCTCCAAGCAAACAAATAATTTTTCCAAGCAAAGAATAGTTCCTCCAAGCAAACAACTAATTTCTCCAAGCAAAGAATAGTTCCTCCAAGCAAATAACTAATTTCTCCAAGCAGAGAATAGTTCCTCCAAGCAAATAACTAATTTCTCCAAGCAAAGAATAGTTGCTCCAAGCAAACAACTAATTTCTCCAACCAAAGAATAGTTCCTCCAAGCAAACAACTAATTTCTCCAAGAATAGAATAGTTCCTCCAAGCAAATAATTTATTTCTCCAAGCAAAGAATACTTCCTCCAAGCAAATAACTAATTTCTCCAAGCAAATAACTAATTTCTCCAAGCAAAGAATAGTTCCTCCAAGCAAACAACTAATTTCTCCAAGCAAAGAATAGTTCCTCCAAGCAAACAACTAATTTCTCCAAGCAAAGAATACTTCCTCCAAGCAAATAACTAATTTCTCCAAGCAAACAACTAATTTCTTCAAGCAAAGAATAGTTGCTCCAAGCAAACAACAAATTTCTCCAAGAATAGAATAGTTCCTCCAAGCAAATAATTTATTTCTCCAAGCAAAGAATACTTCCTCCAAGCAAATAACTAATTTCTCCAAGCAAATAATCTATCTGCCCAAGCAAAGAATAGTTCCTCCAAGCTAATAACTAATTTCTCCAAGCAAAGAATAGTTCCTCCAAGCAAACAAATAATTTTTCCAAGCCAAGAATAGTTCCTCCAAGCAAACAACTAATTTCTCCAAGCAAAGAATAGTTCCTCCAAGCAAACAACTAATTTTTCCAAGCAAAGAATAGTTCCTCCAAGCAAATAACTAATTTCTCCAAGCAAAGAATAGTTGCTCCAAGCAAACAACTAATTTCTCCAAGCAAAGAATAGTTCCTCCAAGCAAACAACTAATTTCTCCAAGCAAAGAATAGTTCCTCCAAGCAAACAACTAATTTCTCCAAGCAAAGAATAGCTCCTCCAAGCAAACAACTAATTTCTTCAAGCAAAGAATAGCTCCTCCAAGCAAACAACTAATTTCTTCAAGCAAAGAATAGTTGCTCCAAGCAAACAACTAATTTCTCCAAGAATAGAATAGTTCCTCCAAGCAAAGAATTTATTTCTCCAAGCAAAGAATACTTCCTCCAAGCAAATAACTAATTTCTCCAAGCAAATAACCTATCTGCCCAAGCAAAGAATAGTTCCTCCAAGCTAATAACTAATTTCTCCAAGCAAAGAATAGTTCCTCCAAGCAAACAAATAATTTTTCCAAGCAAAGAATAGTTCCTCCAAGCAAACAACTAATTTCTCCAAGCAAAGAATAGTTCCTCCAAGCAAATAACTAATTTCTCCAAGCAGAGAATAGTTCCTCCAAGCAAATAACTAATTTCTCCAAGCAAAGAATAGTTGCTCCAAGCAAACAACTAATTTCTCCAACCAAAGAATAGTTCCTCCAAGCAAACAACTAATTTCTCCAAGAATAGAATAGTTCCTCCAAGCAAATAATTTATTTCTCCAAGCAAAGAATACTTCCTCCAAGCAAATAACTAATTTCTCCAAGCAAATAACTAATTTCTCCAAGCAAAGAATAGTTCCTCCAAGCAAACAACTAATTTCTCCAAGCAAAGAATAGTTCCTCCAAGCAAACAACTAATTTCTCCAAGCAAAGAATACTTCCTCCAAGCAAATAACTAATTTCTCCAAGCAAACAACTAATTTCTCCAAGCAAAGAATAGTTCCTCCAAGCAAACAACTAATATCACCAAGCAAAGAATAGTTCCTCCAAGCAAATAACTAATTTGTCCAAGCAGAGAATAGTTCCTCCAAGCAAATAACTAATTTCTCCAAGCAAAGAATAGTTGCTCCAAGCAAACAACTAACTTCTCCAAGCAAAGAATAGTTCCTCCAAGCAAACAACTAATTTCTACAAGCAAGGAATAGTTCCTCCAAGCAAACAAATAATTTTTCCAAGCAAAGAATAGTTCCTCCAAGCAAACAACTAATTTCTCCAAGCAAAGAATAGTTCCTCCAAGCAAACAACTAATTTTTCCAAGCAAAGAATAGTTCCTCCAAGCAAATAACTAATTTCTCCAAGCAGAGAATAGTTCCTCCAAGCAAATAACTAATTTCTCCAAGCAAAGAATAGTTGCTCCAAGCAAACAACTAATTTCTCCAACCAAAGAATAGTTCCTCCAAGCAAACAACTAATTTCTCCAAGAATAGAATAGTTCCTCCAAGCAAATAATTTATTTCTCCAAGCAAAGAATACTTCCTCCAAGCAAATAACTAATTTCTCCAAGCAAATAACTAATTTCTCCAAGCAAAGAATAGTTCCTCCAAGCAAACAACTAATTTCTCCAAGCAAAGAATAGTTCCTCCAAGCAAACAACTAATTTCTTCAAGCAAAGAATAGTTGCTCCAAGCAAACAACAAATTTCTCCAAGAATAGAATAGTTCCTCCAAGCAAATAATTTATTTCTCCAAGCAAAGAATACTTCCTCCAAGCAAATAACTAATTTCTCCAAGCAAATAATCTATCTGCCCAAGCAAAGAATAGTTCCTCCAAGCTAATAACTAATTTCTCCAAGCAAAGAATAGTTCCTCCAAGCAAACAAATAATTTTTCCAAGCCAAGAATAGTTCCTCCAAGCAAACAACTAATTTCTCCAAGCAAAGAATGGTTGCTCCAAGCAAACAACTAATTTCTCCAAGCAAAGAATAGTTCCTCCAAGCAAACAACTAATTTCTCCAAGCAAAGAATAGTTCCTCCAAGCAAACAACTAATTTCTCCAAGCAAAGAATAGCTCCTCCAAGCAAACAACTAATTTCTCCAAGCAAAGAATAGTTGCTCCAAGCAAACAACTAATTTCTCCAACCAAAGAATAGTTCCTCCAAGCAAACAACTAATTTCTCCAAGAATAGAATAGTTCCTCCAAGCAAATAATTTATTTCTCCAAGCAAAGAATACTTCCTCCAAGCAAATAACTAATTTCTCCAAGCAAATAACTAATTTCTCCAAGCAAAGAATAGTTCCTCCAAGCAAACAACTAATTTCTCCAAGCAAAGAATAGTTCCTCCAAGCAAACAACTAATTTCTTCAAGCAAAGAATAGTTGCTCCAAGCAAACAACAAATTTCTCCAAGAATAGAATAGTTCCTCCAAGCAAATAATTTATTTCTCCAAGCAAAGAATACTTCCTCCAAGCAAATAACTAATTTCTCCAAGCAAATAACCTATCTGCCCAAGCAAAGAATAGTTCCTCCAAGCTAATAACTAATTTCTCCAAGCAAAGAATAGTTCCTCCAAGCAAACAAATAATTTTTCCAAGCCAAGAATAGTTCCTCCAAGCAAACAACTAATTTCTCCAAGCAAAGAATAGTTCCTCCAAGCAAACAACTAATTTTTCCAAGCAAAGAATAGTTCCTCCAAGCAAATAACTAATTTCTCCAAGCAAAGAATAGTTCCTCCAAGCAAACAACTAATTTCTCCAAGCAAAGAATAGTTCCTCCAAGCAAACAACTAATTTCTCCAAGCAAAGAATAGCTCCTCCAAGCAAACAACTAATTTCTTCAAGCAAAGAATAGTTGCTCCAAGCAAACAACTAATTTCTCCAAGAATAGAATAGTTCCTCCAAGCAAAGAATTTATTTCTCCAAGCAAAGAATACTTCCTCCAAGCAAATAACTAATTTCTCCAAGCAAATAACCTATCTGCCCAAGCAAAGAATAGTTCCTCCAAGCTAATAACTAATTTCTCCAAGCAAAGAATAGTTCCTCCAAGCAAACAAATAATTTTTCCAAGCAAAGAATAGTTCCTCCAAGCAAACAACTAATTTCTCCAAGCAAAGAATAGTTCCTCCAAGCAAACAACTAATTTTTCCAAGCAAAGAATAGTTCCTCCAAGCAAATAACTAATTTCTCCAAGCAAATAACCTATCTGCCCAAGCAAAGAATAGTTCCTCCAAGCTAATAACTAATTTCTCCAAGCAAAGAATAGTTCCTCCAAGCAAACAAATAATTTTTCCAAGCAAAGAATAGTTCCTCCAAGCAAACAACTAATTTTTCCAAGCAAAGAATAGTTCCTCCAAGCAAATAACTAATTTTTTCAAGCAAAGAATAGTTCCTCCAAGCAAACAACTAGTTTCTCCAAGCAAAGAATAGTTCCTCCAAGCAAACAACTAATTTTTCCAAGCAAAGAATAGTTCCTCCAAGCAAATAACTAATTTCTCCAAGAATAGAATAGTTCCTCCAAGCAAATAATTTATTTCTCCAAGCAAAGAATAGTTCCTCCAAGCTAATAACTAATTTCTCCAAGCAAAGAATAGTTCCTCCAAGCAAATAACTAATTTCTCCAAGCAAAGAATAGTTCCTCCAAGCAAATAACTAATTTTTCCAAGCAAAAAATAGTTCCTCCAAGCAAACAACTAATTTCTCCAAGCAAAGAATAGTTCCTCCAAGCCAACAACTAATTTTTCCAAGCAAAGAATAGTTCCTCCAAGCAAATAACTAATTTCTCCAAGCAAAGAATAGTTCCTCCAAGCAAATAACTAATTTCTCCAAGCAAAGAATTGTTCCTCCAAGCAAATAACTAATTTCTCCAAGCAAAGAATAGTTCCTCCAAGCAAATAACTAATTTCTCCAAGCAAAGAATAGTTCCTCCAAGCAAATAACTAATTTCTCCAAGCAAAGAATAGTTCCTCCAAGCAAACAACTAATTTCTCCAAGCAAAGAATAGTTGCTCCAAGCAAACAACTAATTTCTCCAAGCAAAGAATAGTTGCTCCAAGCAAACAACTAATTTCTACAAGCAAAGAATAGTTCTTCCAATCAAACAACTAATTTCACCAAGCAAAGAATAGTTCCTCCAAGCAAATAACTAATTTGTCCAAGCAGAGAATAGTTCCTCCAAGCAAATAACTAATTTCTCCAAGCAAAGAATAGTTGCTCCAAGCAAACAACTAATTTCTCCAACCAAAGAATAGTTCCTCCAAGCAAACAACTAATTTCTCCAAGAATAGAATAGTTCCTCCAAGCAAATAATTTATTTCTCCAAGCAAAGAATACTTCCTCCAAGCAAATAACTAATTTCTCCAAGCAAATAACTAATTTCTCCAAGCAAAGAATAGTTCCTCCAAGCAAACAACTAATTTCTCCAAGCAAAGAATAGTTCCTCCAAGCAAACAACTAATTTCTTCAAGCAAAGAATAGTTGCTCCAAGCAAACAACAAATTTCTCCAAGAATAGAATAGTTCCTCCAAGCAAATAATTTATTTCTCCAAGCAAAGAATACTTCCTCCAAGCAAATAACTAATTTCTCCAAGCAAATAACCTATCTGCCCAAGCAAAGAATAGTTCCTCCAAGCTAATAACTAATTTCTCCAAGCAAAGAATAGTTCCTCCAAGCAAACAAATAATTTTTCCAAGCCAAGAATAGTTCCTCCAAGCAAACAACTAATTTCTCCAAGCAAAGAATAGTTCCTCCAAGCAAACAACTAATTTTTCCAAGCAAAGAATAGTTCCTCCAAGCAAATAACTAATTTCTCCAAGCAAAGAATAGTTGCTCCAAGCAAACAACTAATTTCTCCAAGCAAAGAATAGTTCCTCCAAGCAAACAACTAATTTCTCCAAGCAAAGAATAGTTCCTCCAAGCAAACAACTAATTTCTCCAAGCAAAGAATAGTTCCTCCTAGCAAACAACTAATTTCTTCAAGCAAAGAATAGTTGCTCCAAGCAAACAACTAATTTCTCCAAGAATAGAATAGTTCCTCCAAGCAAATAATTTATTTCTCCAAGCAAAGAATACTTCCTCCAAGCAAATAACTAATTTCTCCAAGCAAATAACCTATCTGCCCAAGCAAAGAATAGTTCCTCCAAGCTAATAACTAATTTCTCCAAGCAAAGAATAGTTCCTCCAAGCAAACAAATAATTTTTCCAAGCAAAGAATAGTTCCTCCAAGCAAACAACTAATTTCTCCAAGCAAAGAATAGTTCCACGAAGCAAACAACTAATTTTTCCAAGCCAAGAATAGTTCCTCCAAGCAAACAACTAATTTCTCCAAGCAAAGAATAGTTCCTCCAAGCAAACAACTAATTTTTCCAAGCAAAGAATAGTTCCTCCAAGCAAATAACTAATTTCTCCAAGCAAAGAATAGTTCCTCCAAGCAAACAACTAATTTCTCCAAGCAAAGAATAGTTCCTCCAAGCAAACAACTAGTTTCTCCAAGCAAAGAATAGCTCCTCCAAGCAAACAACTAATTTCTTCAAGCAAAGAATAGTTGCTCCAAGCAAACAACTAATTTCTCCAAGAATAGAATAGTTCCTCCAAGCAAAGAATTTATTTCTCCAAGCAAAGAATACTTCCTCCAAGCAAATAACTAATTTCTCCAAGCAAATAACCTATCTGCCCAAGCAAAGAATAGTTCCTCCAAGCTAATAACTAATTTCTCCAAGCAAAGAATAGTTCCTCCAAGCAAACAAATAATTTTTCCAAGCAAAGAATAGTTCCTCCAAGCAAACAACTAATTTCTCCAAGCAAAGAATAGTTCCTCCAAGCAAACAACTAATTTTTCCAAGCAAAGAATAGTTCCTCCAAGCAAATAACTAATTTCTCCAAGCAAATAACCTATCTGCCCAAGCAAAGAATAGTTCCTCCAAGCTAATAACTAATTTCTCCAAGCAAAGAATAGTTCCTCCAAGCAAACAAATAATTTTTCCAAGCAAAGAATAGTTCCTCCAAGCAAACAACTAATTTTTCCAAGCAAAGAATAGTTCCTCCAAGCAAATAACTAATTTTTTCAAGCAAAGAATAGTTCCTCCAAGCAAACAACTAGTTTCTCCAAGCAAAGAATAGTTCCTCCAAGCAAACAACTAATTTTTCCAAGCAAAGAATAGTTCCTCCAAGCAAATAACTAATTTCTCCAAGCAAAGAATAGTTGCTCCAAGCAAACAACTAATTTCTCCAAGCAAAGAATAGTTCCTCCAAGCAAACAACTAATTTCTCCAAGCAAAGAATAGTTCCTCCAAGCAAACAACTAATTTCTCCAAGCAAAGAATAGTTCCTCCAAGCAAACAACTAATTTATTCAAGCAAAGAATAGTTGCTCCAAGCAAACAACTAATTTCTCCAAGAATAGAATAGTTCCTCCAAGCAAATAATTTATTTCTCCAAGCAAAGAATACTTCCTCCAAGCAAATAACTAATTTCTCCAAGCAAAGAATTGTTCCTCCAAGCAAATAACTAATTTCTCCAAGCAAATAACCTATCTGCCCAAGCAAAGAATAGTTCCTCCAAGCTAATAACTAATTTCTCCAAGCAAAGAATAGTTCCTCCAAGCAAACAAATAATTTTTCCAAGCAAAGAATAGTTCCTCCAAGCAAACAACTAATTTCTCCAAGCAAAGAATAGTTCCTCCAAGCAAACAACTAATTTTTCCAAGCAAAGAATAGTTCCTCCAAGCAAACAACTAATTTCTCCAAGCAAAGAATAGTTCCTCCAAGCAAACAACTAATTTTTCCAAGCAAAGAATAGTTCCTCCAAGCAAATAACTAATTTCTCCAAGAATAGAATAGTTCCTCCAAGCAAATAATTTATTTCTCCAAGCAAAGAATAGTTCCTCCAAGCTAATAACTAATTTCTCCAAGCAAAGAATAGTTCCTCCAAGCAAATAACTAATTTCTCCAAGCAAAGAATAGTTCCTCCAAGCAAATAACTAATTTTTCCAAGCAAAAAATAGTTCCTCCAAGCAAACAACTAATTTCTCCAAGCAAAGAATAGTTCCTCCAAGCCAACAACTAATTTTTCCAAGCAAAGAATAGTTCCTCCAAGCAAATAACTAATTTCTCCAAGCAAAGAATAGTTCCTCCAGGCAAATAACTAATTTCTCCAAGCAAAGAATTGTTCCTCCAAGCAAATAACTAATTTCTCCAAGCAAAGAATAGTTCCTCCAAGCAAATAACTAATTTCTCCAAGCAAAGAATAGTTCCTCCAAGCAAATAACTAATTTCTCCAAGCAAAGAATAGTTCCTCCAAGCAAACAACTAATTTCTCCAAGCAAAGAATAGTTGCTCCAAGCAAACAACTAATTTCTCCAAGCAAAGAATAGTTGCTCCAAGCAAACAACTAATTTCTACAAGCAAAGAATAGTTCTTCCAATCAAACAACTAATTTCACCAAGCAAAGAATAGTTCCTCCAAGCAAATAACTAATTTGTCCAAGCAGAGAATAGTTCCTCCAAGCAAATAACTAATTTCTCCAAGCAAAGAATAGTTGCTCCAAGCAAACAACTAATTTCTCCAACCAAAGAATAGTTCCTCCAAGCAAACAACTAATTTCTCCAAGAATAGAATAGTTCCTCCAAGCAAATAATTTATTTCTCCAAGCAAAGAATACTTCCTCCAAGCAAATAACTAATTTCTCCAAGCAAATAACTAATTTCTCCAAGCAAAGAATAGTTCCTCCAAGCAAACAACTAATTTCTCCAAGCAAAGAATAGTTCCTCCAAGCAAACAACTAATTTCTTCAAGCAAAGAATAGTTGCTCCAAGCAAACAACAAATTTCTCCAAGAATAGAATAGTTCCTCCAAGCAAATAATTTATTTCTCCAAGCAAAGAATACTTCCTCCAAGCAAATAACTAATTTCTCCAAGCAAATAACCTATCTGCCCAAGCAAAGAATAGTTCCTCCAAGCTAATAACTAATTTCTCCAAGCAAAGAATAGTTCCTCCAAGCAAACAAATAATTTTTCCAAGCCAAGAATAGTTCCTCCAAGCAAACAACTAATTTCTCCAAGCAAAGAATAGTTCCTCCAAGCAAACAACTAATTTTTCCAAGCAAAGAATACTTCCTCCAAGCAAATAACTAATTTCTCCAAGCAAATAACCTATCTGCCCAAGCAAAGAATAGTTCCTCCAAGCTAATAACTAATTTCTCCAAGCAAAGAATAGTTCCTCCAAGCAAACAAATAATTTTTCCAAGCCAAGAATAGTTCCTCCAAGCAAACAACTAATTTCTCCAAGCAAAGAATAGTTCCTCCAAGCAAACAACTAATTTTTCCAAGCAAAGAATAGTTCCTCCAAGCAAATAACTAATTTCTCCAAGCAAAGAATAGTTGCTCCAAGCAAACAACTAATTTCTCCAAGCAAAGAATAGTTCCTCCAAGCAAACAACTAATTTCTCCAAGCAAAGAATAGTTCCTCCAAGCAAACAACTAATTTCTCCAAGCAAAGAATAGTTCCTCCTAGCAAACAACTAATTTCTTCAAGCAAAGAATAGTTGCTCCAAGCAAACAACTAATTTCTCCAAGAATAGAATAGTTCCTCCAAGCAAATAATTTATTTCTCCAAGCAAAGAATACTTCCTCCAAGCAAATAACTAATTTCTCCAAGCAAATAACCTATCTGCCCAAGCAAAGAATAGTTCCTCCAAGCTAATAACTAATTTCTCCAAGCAAAGAATAGTTCCTCCAAGCAAACAAATAATTTTTCCAAGCAAAGAATAGTTCCTCCAAGCAAACAACTAATTTCTCCAAGCAAAGAATAGTTCCACGAAGCAAACAACTAATTTTTCCAAGCCAAGAATAGTTCCTCCAAGCAAACAACTAATTTCTCCAAGCAAAGAATAGTTCCTCCAAGCAAACAACTAATTTTTCCAAGCAAAGAATAGTTCCTCCAAGCAAATAACTAATTTCTCCAAGCAAAGAATAGTTCCTCCAAGCAAACAACTAATTTCTCCAAGCAAAGAATAGTTCCTCCAAGCAAACAACTAGTTTCTCCAAGCAAAGAATAGCTCCTCCAAGCAAACAACTAATTTCTTCAAGCAAAGAATAGTTGCTCCAAGCAAACAACTAATTTCTCCAAGAATAGAATAGTTCCTCCAAGCAAAGAATTTATTTCTCCAAGCAAAGAATACTTCCTCCAAGCAAATAACTAATTTCTCCAAGCAAATAACCTATCTGCCCAAGCAAAGAATAGTTCCTCCAAGCTAATAACTAATTTCTCCAAGCAAAGAATAGTTCCTCCAAGCAAACAAATAATTTTTCCAAGCAAAGAATAGTTCCTCCAAGCAAACAACTAATTTCTCCAAGCAAAGAATAGTTCCTCCAAGCAAACAACTAATTTTTCCAAGCAAAGAATAGTTCCTCCAAGCAAATAACTAATTTCTCCAAGCAAATAACCTATCTGCCCAAGCAAAGAATAGTTCCTCCAAGCTAATAACTAATTTCTCCAAGCAAAGAATAGTTCCTCCAAGCAAACAAATAATTTTTCCAAGCAAAGAATAGTTCCTCCAAGCAAACAACTAATTTTTCCAAGCAAAGAATAGTTCCTCCAAGCAAATAACTAATTTTTTCAAACAAAGAATAGTTCCTCCAAGCAAACAACTAGTTTCTCCAAGCAAAGAATAGTTCCTCCAAGCAAACAACTAATTTTTCCAAGCAAAGAATAGTTCCTCCAAGCAAATAACTAATTTCTCCAAGCAAAGAATAGTTGCTCCAAGCAAACAACTAATTTCTCCAAGCAAAGAATAGTTCCTCCAAGCAAACAACTAATTTCTCCAAGCAAAGAATAGTTCCTCCAAGCAAACAACTAATTTCTCCAAGCAAAGAATAGTTCCTCCAAGCAAACAACTAATTTATTCAAGCAAAGAATAGTTGCTCCAAGCAAACAACTAATTTCTCCAAGAATAGAATAGTTCCTCCAAGCAAATAATTTATTTCTCCAAGCAAAGAATACTTCCTCCAAGCAAATAACTAATTTCTCCAAGCAAAGAATTGTTCCTCCAAGCAAATAACTAATTTCTCCAAGCAAATAACCTATCTGCCCAAGCAAAGAATAGTTCCTCCAAGCTAATAACTAATTTCTCCAAGCAAAGAATAGTTCCTCCAAGCAAACAAATAATTTTTCCAAGCAAAGAATAGTTCCTCCAAGCAAACAACTAATTTCTCCAAGCAAAGAATAGTTCCTCCAAGCAAACAACTAATTTTTCCAAGCAAAGAATAGTTCCTCCAAGCAAATAACTAATTTCTCCAAGAATAGAATAGTTCCTCCAAGCAAATAATTTATTTCTCCAAGCAAAGAATAGTTCCTCCAAGCTAATAACTAATTTCTCCAAGCAAAGAATAGTTCCTCCAAGCAAATAACTAATTTCTCCAAGCAAAGAATAGTTCCTCCAAGCAAATAACTAATTTTTCCAAGCAAAAAATAGTTCCTCCAAGCAAACAACTAATTTCTCCAAGCAAAGAATAGTTCCTCCAAGCCAACAACTAATTTTTCCAAGCAAAGAATAGTTCCTCCAAGCAAATAACTAATTTCTCCAAGCAAAGAATAACTCCTCCAAGCAAATAACTAATTTCTCCAAGCAAAGAATTGTTCCTCCAAGCAAATAACTAATTTCTCCAAGCAAAGAATAGTTCCTCCAAGCAAATAACTAATTTCTCCAAGCAAAGAATAGTTCCTCCAAGCAAATAACTAATTTCTCCAAGCAAAGAATAGTTCCTCCAAGCAAACAACTAATTTCTCCAAGCAAAGAATAGTTGCTCCAAGCAAACAACTAATTTCTCCAAGCAAAGAATAGTTGCTCCAAGCAAACAACTAATTTCTACAAGCAAAGAATAGTTCTTCCAATCAAACAACTAATTTCACCAAGCAAAGAATAGTTCCTCCAAGCAAATAACTAATTTGTCCAAGCAGAGAATAGTTCCTCCAAGCAAATAACTAATTTCTCCAAGCAAAGAATAGTTGCTCCAAGCAAACAACTAATTTCTCCAACCAAAGAATAGTTCCTCCAAGCAAACAACTAATTTCTCCAAGAATAGAATAGTTCCTCCAAGCAAATAATTTATTTCTCCAAGCAAAGAATACTTCCTCCAAGCAAATAACTAATTTCTCCAAGCAAATAACTAATTTCTCCAAGCAAAGAATAGTTCCTCCAAGCAAACAACTAATTTCTCCAAGCAAAGAATAGTTCCTCCAAGCAAACAACTAATTTCTTCAAGCAAAGAATAGTTGCTCCAAGCAAACAACAAATTTCTCCAAGAATAGAATAGTTCCTCCAAGCAAATAATTTATTTCTCCAAGCAAAGAATACTTCCTCCAAGCAAATAACTAATTTCTCCAAGCAAATAACCTATCTGCCCAAGCAAAGAATAGTTCCTCCAAGCTAATAACTAATTTCTCCAAGCAAAGAATAGTTCCTCCAAGCAAACAAATAATTTTTCCAAGCCAAGAATAGTTCCTCCAAGCAAACAACTAATTTCTCCAAGCAAAGAATAGTTCCTCCAAGCAAACAACTAATTTTTCCAAGCAAAGAATAGTTCCTCCAAGCAAATAACTAATTTCTCCAAGCAAAGAATAGTTGCTCCAAGCAAACAACTAATTTCTCCAAGCAAAGAATAGTTCCTCCAAGCAAACAACTAATTTCTCCAAGCAAAGAATAGTTCCTCCAAGCAAACAACTAATTTCTCCAAGCAAAGAATAGTTCCTCCTAGCAAACAACTAATTTCTTCAAGCAAAGAATAGTTGCTCCAAGCAAACAACTAATTTCTCCAAGAATAGAATAGTTCCTCCAAGCAAATAATTTATTTCTCCAAGCAAAGAATACTTCCTCCAAGCAAATAACTAATTTCTCCAAGCAAATAACCTATCTGCCCAAGCAAAGAATAGTTCCTCCAAGCTAATAACTAATTTCTCCAAGCAAAGAATAGTTCCTCCAAGCAAACAAATAATTTTTCCAAGCAAAGAATAGTTCCTCCAAGCAAACAACTAATTTCTCCAAGCAAAGAATAGTTCCACGAAGCAAACAACTAATTTTTCCAAGCAAAGAATAGTTCCTCCAAGCAAATAACTAATTTCTCCAAGAATAGAATAGTTCCTCCAAGCAAATAATTTATTTCTCCAAGCAAAGAATAGTTCCTCCAAGCTAATAACTAATTTCTCCAAGCAAAGAATAGTTCCTCCAAGCAAATAACTAATTTCTCCAAGCAAAGAATAGTTCCTCCAAGCAAATAACTAATTTTTCCAAGCAAAAAATAGTTCCTCCAAGCAAACAACTAATTTCTCCAAGCAAAGAATAGTTCCTCCAAGCCAACAACTAATTTTTCCAAGCAAAGAATAGTTCCTCCAAGCAAATAACTAATTTCTCCAAGCAAAGAATAGTTCCTCCAAGCAAATAACTAATTTCTCCAAGCAAAGAATTGTTCCTCCAAGCAAACAACTAATTTCTCCAAGCAAAGAATAGTTCCTCCAAGCAAATAACTAATTACTCCAAGCAAAGAATAGTTCCTCCAAGCAAATAACTAATTTCTCCAAGCAAAGAATAGTTCCTCCAAGCAAACAACTAATTTCTCCAAGCAAAGAGTAGTTGCTCCAAGCAAGCAACTAATTTCTCCAAGCAAAGAATAGTTGCTCCAAGCAAACAACTAATTTCTACAAGCAAAGAATAGTTCTTCCAATCAAACAACTAATTTCACCAAGCAAAGAATAGTTCCTCCAAGCAAATAACTAATTTGTCCAAGCAGAGAATAGTTCCTCCAAGCAAATAACTAATTTCTCCAAGCAAAGAATAGTTGCTCCAAGCAAACAACTAACTTCTCCAAGCAAAGAATAGTTCCTCCAAGCAAACAACTAATTTCTCCAAGCAAAGAAGAGTTCCTCCAAGCAAACAACTAATTTCTCCAAGCAAAGAATAGTTCCTCCAAGCAAACAACTAATTTCTACAAGCAAGGAATAGTTCCTCCAAGCAAACAAATAATTTTTCAAAGCAAAGAATAGTTCCTCTAAGCAAACAACTAATTTCTCCAAGCAAAGAATAGTTCCTCCAAGCAAACAACTAATTTTTACAAGCAAAGAATAGTTCCTCCAAGCAAATAACTAATTTCTCCAAGCAGAGAATAGTTCCTCCAAGCAAATAACTAATTTCTCCAAGCAAAGAATAGTTGCTCCAAGCAAACAACTAACTTCTCCAAGCAAAGAATAGTTCCTCCAAGCAAACAACTAATTTCTCCAAGCAAAGAATAGTTCCTCCAAGCAAACAACTAATTTCTCCAAGCAAAGAATAGTTCCTCCAAGCAAACAACTAATTTCTACAAGCAAGGAATAGTTCCTCCAAGCAAACAAATAATTTTTCAAAGCAAAGAATAGTTGCTCCAAGCAAACAACTAATTTCTCCAAGAATAGAATAGTTCCTCCAAGCAAATAATTTATTTCTCCAAGCAAATAATTTATTTCTCCAAGCAAAGAATACTTCCTCCAAGCAAATAACTAATTTCTCCAAGCAAATAACTAATTTCTCCAAGCAAAGAATAGTTCCTCCAAGCAAACATCGAATTTCTCCAAGCAAAGAATAGTTCCTCCAAGCAAACAACTAATTTCTTCAAGCAAAGAATAGTTGCTCCAAGCAAACAACAAATTTCTCCAAGAATAGAATAGTTCCTCCAAGCAAATAATTTATTTCTCCAAGCAAAGAATACTTCCTCCAAGCAAATAACTAATTTCTCCAAGCAAATAACCTATCTGCCCAAGCAAAGAATAGTTCCTCCAAGCTAATAACTAATTTCTCCAAGCAAAGAATAGTTCCTCCAAGCAAACAAATAATTTTTCCAAGCCAAGAATAGTTCCTCCAAGCAAACAACTAATTTCCCCAAGCAAAGAATAGTTCCTCCAAGCAAACAACTAATTTTTCCAAGCAAAGAATAGTTCCTCCAAGCAAATAACTAATTTCTCCAAGCAAAGAATAGTTGCTCCAAGCAAACAACTAATTTCTCCAAGCAAAGAATAGTTCCTCCAAGCAAACAACTAATTTCTCCAAGCAAAGAATAGTTCCTCCAAGCAAACAACTAATTTCTCCAAGCAAAGAATAGTTCCTCCAAGCAAACAACTAATTTCTTCAAGCAAAGAATAGTTGCTCCAAGCAAACAACTAATTTATCCAAGAATAGAATAGTTCCTCCAAGCAAATAATTTATTTCTCCAAGCAAAGAATACTTCCTCCAAGCAAATAACTAATTTCTCCAAGCAAATAACCTATCTGCCCAAGCAAAGAATAGTTCCTCCAAGCTAATAACTAATTTCTCCAAGCAAAGAATAGTTCCTCCAAGCAAACAAATAATTTTTCCAAGCAAAGAATAGTTCCTCCAAGCAAACAACTAATTTCTCCAAGCAAAGAATAGTTCCTCCAAGCAAACAACTAATTTTTCCAAGCAAAGAATAGTTCCTCCAAGCAAATAACTAATTTCTCCAAGCAAATAACCTATCTGCCCAAGCAAAGAATAGTTCCTCCAAGCTAATAACTAATTTCTCCAAGCAAAGAATAGTTCCTCCAAGCAAACAAATAATTTTTCCAAGCAAAGAATAGTTCTTTCAAGCAAACAACTAATTTCTCCAAGCAAAGAATAGTTCCTCCAAGCAAACAACTAATTTTTCCAAGCAAAGAATAGTTCCTCCAAGCAAATAACTAATTTGTCCAAGCAGAGAATAGTTCCTCCAAGCAAATACCTAATTTCTCCAAGCAAAGAATAGTTGCTCCAAGCAAACAACTAACTTCTCCAAGCAAAGAATAGTTCCTCCAAGCAAACAACTAATTTCTCCAAGCAAAGAATAGTTCCTCCAAGCAAACAACTAATTTCTCCAAGCAAATAACCTATCTGCCCAAGCAAAGAATAGTTCCTCCAAGCAAACAAATAATTTCTCCAAGCAAAGAATAGTTCCTCCAAGCAAACAACTAATTTCTCCAAGCAAAGAATAGTTCTTCCAAGCAAATAACTAATTTCTCAAAGCAAAGAATAGTTCCTCCAAGCAAACAAATAATTTCTCCAAGCAAAGAATAGTTCCTCCAAGCAATAAAACTAATTTCTCCAAGCAAAGAATAGTTCCTCCAAGCAAACAACTAATTTTTCCAAGCAAAGAATAGTTCCTCCAAGCAAATAACTAATTTCTCCAAGCAAAGAATAGTTCCTCCAAGCAAATAACTAATTTCTCCAAGCAAAGAATAGTTCCAACAAGCAAATAACTAATTTCTCCAAGCAAAGAATAGTTCCTCCAAGCAAATAATTTATTTCTCCAAGCAAAGAATACTTCCTCCAAGCAAATAACTAATTTCTCCAAGCAAATAACCTATCTGCCCAAGCAAAGAATAGTTCCTCCAAGCTAATAACTAATTTCTCCAAGCAAAGAATAGTTCCTCCAAGCAAACAAATAATTTTTCCAAGCCAAGAATAGTTCCTCCAAGCAAACAACTAATTTCTCCAAGCAAAGAATAGTTCCTCCAAGCAAGCAACTAATTTTTCCAAGCAAAGAATAGTTCCTCCAAGCAAATAACTAATTTCTCCAAGCAAAGAATAGTTCCTCCAAGCAAACAACTAATTTCTCCAAGCAAAGAATAGTTCCTCCAAGCAAACAACTAATTTCTCCAAGCAAAGAATAGTTCCTCCAAGCAAACAACTAATTTCTCCAAGCAAAGAATAGTTCCTCCAAGCAAACAACTAATTTCTTCAAGCAAAGAATAGTTGCTCCAAGCAAACAACTAATTTCTCCAAGAATAGAATAGTTCCTCCAAGCAAATAATTTATTTCTCCAAGCAAAGAATACTTCCTCCAAGCAAATAACTAATTTCTCCAAGCAAATAACCTATCTGCCCAAGCAAAGAATAGTTCCTCCAAGCTAATAACTAATTTCTCCAAGCAAAGAATAGTTCCTCCAAGCAAACAAATAATTTTTCCAAGCAAAGAATAGTTCCTCCAAGCAAACAACTAATTTCTGCAAGCAAAGAATAGTTCCTCCAAGCAAACAACTAATTTTTCCAAGCAAAGAATAGTTCCAAGCAAATAACTAATTTCTCCAAGCAAATAACCTATCTGCCCAAGCAAAGAATAGTTCCTCCAAGCTAATAACTAATTTCTCCAAGCAAAGAATAGTTCCTCCAAGCAAACAAATAATTTTTCCAAGCAAAGAATAGTTCTTTCAAGCAAACAACTAATTTCTCCAAGCAAAGAATAGTTCCTCCAAGCAAACAACTAATTTTTCCAAGCAAAGAATAGTTCCTCCAAGCAAATAACTAATTTGTCCAAGCAGAGAATAGTTCCTCCAAGCAAATACCTAATTTCTCCAAGCAAAGAATAGTTGCTCCAAGCAAACAACTAACTTCTCCAAGCAAAGAATAGTTCCTCCAAGCAAACAACTAATTTCTCCAAGCAAAGAATAGTTCCTCCAAGCAAACAACTAATTTCTCCAAGCAAATAACCTATCTGCCCAAGCAAAGAATAGTTCCTCCAAGCAAACAAATAATTTCTCCAAGCAAAGAATAGTTCCTCCAAGCAAACAACTAATTTCTCCAAGCAAAGAATAGTTCCTCCAAGCAAATAACTAATTTCTCAAAGCAAAGAATAGTTCCTCCAAGCAAACAAATAATTTCTCCAAGCAAAGAATAGTTCCTCCAAGCAATAAAACTAATTTCTCCAAGCAAAGAATAGTTCCTCCAAGCAAACAACTAATTTTTCCAAGCAAAGAATAGTTCCTCCAGGCAAATAACTAATTTCTCCAAGCAAAGAATAGTTCCTCCAAGCAAATAACTAATTTCTCCAAGCAAAAAATAGTTCCTCCAAGCAAATAACTAATTTCTCCAAGCAAAGAATAGTTCCTCCAAGCAAATAATTTATTTCTCCAAGCAAAGAATAGTTCCTCCAAGCAAATAACTAATTTCTCCAAGCAAATAACCTATCTGCCCAAGCAAAGAATAGTTCCTTCAAGCATATACATATAACTAATTTCTCCAAGCAAAGAATAGTTCCTCCAAGCAAACAAATAATTTCTCCAAGCAAAATATAGTTCCTCCAAGCAAACAACTAATTTCTCCAAGCAAAGAATAGTTCCTCCAAGCCAACAACTAATTTTTACAAGCAAAGAATAGTTCCTCCAAGCAAATAACTAATTTCTCCAAGCAAAGAATAGTTCCTCCAAGCAAATAACTAATTTCTTCAAGCAAAGAATAGTTGCTCCAAGCAAACAACAAATTTCTCCAAGAATAGAATAGTTCCTCCAAGCAAATCATTTATTTCTCCAAGCAAAGAATACTTCCTCCAAGCAAATAACTAATTTCTCCAAGCAAATAACCTATCTGCCCAAGCAAAGAATAGTTCCTCCAAGCTAATAACTAATTTCTCCAAGCAAAGAATAGTTCCTCCAAGCAAACAAATAATTTTTCCAAGCCAAGAATAGTTCCTCCAAGCAAACAACTAATTTCTCCAAGCAAAGAATAGTTCCTCCAAGCAAACAACTAATTTTTCCAAGCAAAGAATAGTTCCTCCAAGCAAATAACTAATTTCTCCAAGCAAAGAATAGTTGCTCCAAGCAAACAACTAATTTCTCCAAGCAAAGAATAGTTCCTCCAAGCAAACAACTAATTTCTCCAAGCAAAGAATAGTTCCTCCAAGCAAACAACTAATTTCTCCAAGCAAAGAATAGTTCCTCCAAGCAAACAACTAATTTCTTCAAGCAAAGAATAGTTGCTCCAAGCAAACAACTAATTTCTCCAAGAATAGAATAGTTCCTCCAAGCAAATAATTTATTTCTCCAAGCAAAGAATACTTCCTCCAAGCAAATAACTAATTTCTCCAAGCAAATAACCTATCTGCCCAAGCAAAGAATAGTTCCTCCAAGCTAATAACTAATTTCTCCAAGCAAAGAATAGTTCCTCCAAGCAAACAAATAATTTTTCCAAGCAAAGAATAGTTCCTCCAAGCAAACAACTAATTTCTCCAAGCAAAGAATAGTTCCTCCAAGCAAACAACTAATTTTTCCAAGCAAAGAATAGTTCCTCCAAGCAAACAACTAATTTTTCCAAGCAAAGAATAGTTCCTCCAAGCAAATAACTAATTTCTCCAAGCAAATAACCTATCTGCCCAAGCAAAGAATAGTTCCTCCAAGCTAATAACTAATTTCTCCAAGCAAAGAATAGTTCCTCCAAGCAAACAAATAATTTTTCCAAGCAAAGAATAGTTCTTTCAAGCAAACAACTAATTTCTCCAAGCAAAGAATAGTTCCTCTAAGCAAACAACTAATTTTTCCAAGCAAAGAATAGTTCCTCCAAGCAAATAACTAATTTGTCCAAGCAGAGAATAGTTCCTCCAAGCAAATACCTAATTTCTCCAAGCAAAGAATAGTTGCTCCAAGCAAACAACTAACTTCTCCAAGCAAAGAATAGTTCCTCCAAGCAAACAACTAATTTCTCCAAGCAAAGAATAGTTCCTCCAAGCAAACAACTAATTTCTCCAAGCAAATAACCTATCTGCCCAAGCAAAGAATAGTTCCTCCAAGCAAACAAATAATTTCTCCAAGCAAAGAATAGTTCCTCCAAGCAAACAACTAATTTCTCCAAGCAAAGAATAGTTCCTCCAAGCAAATAACTAATTTCTCAAAGCAAAGAATAGTTCCTCCAAGCAAACAAATAATTTCTCCAAGCAAAGAATAGTTCCTCCAAGCAATAAAACTAATTTCTCCAAGCAAAGAATAGTTCCTCCAAGCAAACAACTAATTTTTCCAAGCAAAGAATAGTTCCTTCAAGCAAATAACTAATTTCTCCAAGCAAAGAATAGTTCCTCCAAGCAAATAACTAATTTCTCCAAGCAAAGAATAGTTCCTCCAAGCAAATAATTTATTTCTCCAAGCAAAGAATAGTTCCTCCAAGCAAATAACTAACTCCAAGCAAATAACCTATCTGCCCAAGCAAAGAATAGTTCCTCCAAGCATATAACTAATTTCTCCAAGCAAAGAATAGTTCCTCCAAGCAAACAAATAATTTCTCCAAGCAAAATATAGTTCCTCCAAGCAAACAACTAATTTCTCCAAGCAAAGAATAGTTCCTCCAAGCCAACAACTAATTTTTACAAGCAAAGAATAGTTCCTCCAAGCAAATAACTAATTTCTCCAAGCAAAGAATAGTTCCTCCAAGCAAATAACTAATTTCTCCAAGCAAAGAATTGTTCCTCCAAGCAAATAACTAATTTCTCCAAGCAAAGAATAGTTCCTCCAAGCAAATAACTAATTTCTCCAAGCAAAGAATAGTTCCTCCAAGCAAATAACTAATTTCTCCAAGCAAAGAATAGTTCCTCCAAGCAAACAACTAATTTTTCCAAGCAAAGAATAGTTCCTCCAAGCAAATAACTAATTTGTCCAAGCAGAGAATAGTTCCTCCAAGCAAATAACTAATTTCTCCAAGCAAAGAATAGTTGCTCCAAGCAAACAACTAACTTCTCCAAGCAAAGAATAGTTCCTCCAAGCAAACAACTAATTTCTCCAAGCAAAGAATAGTTCCTCCAAGCAAACAACTAATTTCTCCAAGCAAAGAATAGTTCCTCCAAGCAAACAACTAATTTCTCCAAGCAAAGAATAGTTCCTCCAAGCAAACAAATAATTTCTCCAAGCAAAGAATAGTTCCTCCAAGCAAACAACTAATTTTTCCAAGCAAAGAATAGTTCCTCCAAGCAAACAACTAATTTCTCCAAGCAAAGAATAGTTCCTCCAAGCAAATAACTAATTTCTCCAAGCAAAGAATAGTTCCTCCAAGCAAACAACTAATTTCTCCAAGCAAAGAATAGTTCCTCCAAGCAAACAACTAATTTCTTCAAGCAAAGAATAGTTGCTCCAAGCAAACAACTAATTTTTCCAAGAATCGAATAGTTCCTCCAAGCAAATAATTTATTTCTCCAAGCAAAGAATACTTCCTCCAAGCAAATAACTAATTTCTCCAAGCAAATAACCTATCTGCCCAAGCAAAGAATAGTTCCTCCAAGCTAATAACTAATTTCTCCAAGCAAAGAGTAGTTCCTCCAAGCAAACAACTAGTTTCTCCAAGCAAAGAATAGTTCCTCCAAGCAAACAACTAATTTTTCCAAGCAAAGAATAGTTCCTCCAAGCAAATAACTTATTTCTCCAAGCAAAGAATAGTTGCTCCAAGCAAACAACTAATTTCTCCAAGCAAAGAATAGTTCCTCCAAGCAAACAACTAATTTCTCCAAGCAAAGAATAGTTCCTCCAAGCAAACAACTAATTTCTCCAAGCAAAGAATAGTTCCTCCAAGCAAACAACTAATTTCTTCAAGCAAAGAATAGTTGCTCCAAGCAAACAACTAATTTCTCCAAGAATAGAATAGTTCCTCCAAGCAAATAATTTATTTCTCTAAGCAAAGAATACTTCCTCCAAGCAAATAACTAATTTCTCCAAGCAAATAACCTATCTGCCCAAGCAAAGAATAGTTCCTCCAAGCTAATAACTAATTTCTCCAAGCAAAGAATAGTTCCTCCAAGCAAATAACTAATTTGTCCAAGCAGAGAATAGTTCCTCCAAGCAAATAACTAATTTCTCCAAGCAAAGAATAGTTGCTCCAAGCAAACAACTAACTTCTCCAAGCAAAGAATAGTTCCTCCAAGCAAACAACTAATTTCTCCAAGCAAAGAATAGTTCCTCCAAGCAAACAACTAATTTCTCCAAGCAAAGAATAGTTCCTCCAAGCAAACAACTAATTTCTCCAAGCAAAGAATAGTTCCTCCAAGCAAACAAATAATTTCTCCAAGCAAAGAATAGTTCCTCCAAGCAAACAACTAATTTTTCCAAGCAAAGAATAGTTCCTCCAAGCAAACAACTAATTTCTCCAAGCAAAGAATAGTTCCTCCAAGCAAATAACTAATTTCTCCAAGCAAAGAATAGTTCCTCCAAGCAAACAACTAATTTCTCCAAGCAAAGAATAGTTCCTCCAAGCAAACAACTAATTTCTTCAAGCAAAGAATAGTTGCTCCAAGCAAACAACTAATTTTTCCAAGAATCGAATAGTTCCTCCAAGCAAATAATTTATTTCTCCAAGCAAAGAATACTTCCTCCAAGCAAATAACTAATTTCTCCAAGCAAATAACCTATCTGCCCAAGCAAAGAATAGTTCCTCCAAGCTAATAACTAATTTCTCCAAGCAAAGAGTAGTTCCTCCAAGCAAACAACTAGTTTCTCCAAGCAAAGAATAGTTCCTCCAAGCAAACAACTAATTTTTCCAAGCAAAGAATAGTTCCTCCAAGCAAATAACTAATTTCTCCAAGCACAGAATAGTTGCTCCAAGCAAACAACTAATTTCTCCAAGCAAAGAATAGTTCCTCCAAGCAAACAACTAATTTCTCCAAGCAAAGAATAGTTCCTCCAAGCAAACAACAAATTTCTCTAAGCAAAGAATAGTTCCTCCAAGCAAACAACTAATTTCTTCAAGCAAAGAATAGTTGCTCCAAGCAAACAACTAATTTCTCCAAGAATAGAATAGTTCCTCCAAGCAAATAATTTATTTCTCTAAGCAAAGAATACTTCCTCCAAGCAAATAACTAATTTCTCCAAGCAAATAACCTATCTGCCCAAGCAAAGAATAGTTCCTCCAAGCTAATAACTAATTTCTCCAAGCAAAGAATAGTTCCTCCAAGCAAACAAATAATTTTTCCAAGCAAAGAATAGTTCCTCCAAGCAAACAACTAATTTCTCCAAGCAAAGAATAGTTCCTCCAAGCAAACAACTAATTTCTTCAAGCAAAGAATAGTTGCTCCAAGCAAACAACTAATTTTTCCAAGAATCGAATAGTTCCTCCAAGCAAATAATTTATTTCTCCAAGCAAAGAATACTTCCTCCAAGCAAATAACTAATTTCTCCAAGCAAATAACCTATCTGCCCAAGCAAAGAATAGTTCCTCCAAGCTAATAACTAATTTCTCCAAGCAAAGAGTAGTTCCTCCAAGCTAACAACTAGTTTCTCCAAGCAAAGAATAGTTCCTCCAAGCAAACAACTAATTTTTCCAAGCAAAGAATAGTTCCTCCAAGCAAATAACTAATTTCTCCAAGCAAAGAATAGTTGCTCCAAGCAAACAACTAATTTCTCCAAGCAAAGAATAGTTCCTCCAAGCAAACAACTAATTTCTCCAAGCAAAGAATAGTTCCTCCAAGCAAACAACTAATTTCTCCAAGCAAAGAATAGTTCCTCCAAGCAAACAACTAATTTCTTCAAGCAAAGAATAGTTGCTCCAAGCAAACAACTAATTTCTCCAAGAATAGAATAGTTCCTCCAAGCAAATAATTTATTTCCCTAAGCAAAGAATACTTCCTCCAAGCAAATAACTAATTTCTCCAAGCAAATAACCTATCTGCCCAAGCAAAGAATAGTTCCTCCAAGCTAATAACTAATTTCTCCAAGCAAAGAATAGTTCCTCCAAGCAAACAAATAATTTTTCCAAGCAAAGAATAGTTCCTCCAAGCAAACAACTAATTTCTCCAAGCAAAGAATAGTTCCTCCAAGCAAACAACTAATTTTTCCAAGCAAAGAATAGTTCCTCCAAGCAAATAACTAATTTCTCCAAGCAGAGAATAGTTCCTCCAAGCAAATAACTAATTTCTCCAAGCAAAGAATAGTTGCTCCAAGCAAACAACTAATTTCTCCAAGCAAAGAATAGTTCCTCCAAGCAAACAACTAATTTCTCCAAGAATAGAATAGTTCCTCCAAGCAAATAATTTATTTCTCCAAGCAAAGAATAGTTCCTCCAAGCTAATAACTAATTTCTCCAAGCAAAGAATAGTTCCTCCAAGCAAACAACTAATTTCTCCAAGCAAAGAATAGTTCCTCCAAGCAAACAACTAATTTCTCCAAGCAAAGAATAGTTGCTCCAAGCAAACAACTAATTTCTACAAGCAAAGAATAGTTCCTCCAAGCAAACAAATAATTTTTCCAAGCAAAAAATAGTTCCTCCAAGCAAACAACTAATTTCTCCAAGCAAAGAATAGTTCCTCCAAGCAAACAACTAATTTTTCCAAGCAAAGAATAGTTCCTCCAAGCAAATAACTAATTTGTCCAAGCAGAGAATAGTTCCTCCAAGCAAATAACTAATTTCTCCAAGCAAAGAATAGTTGCTCCAAGCAAACAACTAACTTCTCCAAGCAAAGAATAGTTCCTCCAAGCAAACAACTAATTTCTCCAAGCAAAGAATAGTTCCTCCAAGCAAACAACTAATTTCTCCAAGCAAATAATAGTTCCTCCAAGCAAACAACTAATTTCTCCAAGCAAAGAATAGTTGCTCCAAGCAAACAACTAATTTCTCCAAGCAAAGAATAGTTGCTCCAAGCAAACAACTAATTTCTACAAGCAAAGAATAGTTCTTCCAATCAAACAACTAATTTCACCAAGCAAAGAATAGTTCCTCCAAGCAAATAACTAATTTGTCCAAGCAGAGAATAGTTCCTCCAAGCAAATAACTAATTTCTCCAAGCAAAGAATAGTTGCTCCAAGCAAACAACTAACTTCTCCAAGCAAAGAATAGTTCCTCCAAGCAAACAACTAATTTCTACAAGCAAGGAATAGTTCCTCCAAGCAAACAAATAATTTTTCCAAGCAAAGAATAGTTCCTCCAAGCAAACAACTAATTTCTCCAAGCAAAGAATAGTTCCTCCAAGCAAACAACTAATTTTTCCAAGCAAAGAATAGTTCCTCCAAGCAAATAACTAATTTCTCCAAGCAGAGAATAGTTCATCCAAGCAAATAACTAATTTCTCCAAGCAAAGAATAGTTGCTCCAAGCAAACAACTAATTTCTCCAACCAAAGAATAGTTCCTCCAAGCAAACAACTAATTTCTCCAAGAATAGAATAGTTCCTCCAAGCAAATAATTTATTTCTCCAAGCAAAGAATACTTCCTCCAAGCAAATAACTAATTTCTCCAAGCAAATAACTAATTTCTCCAAGCAAAGAATAGTTCCTCCAAGCAAACAACTAATTTCTCCAAGCAAAGAATAGTTCCTCCAAGCAAACAACTAATTTCTTCAAGCAAAGAATAGTTGCTCCAAGCAAACAACAAATTTCTCCAAGAATAGAATAGTTCCTCCAAGCAAATAATTTATTTCTCCAAGCAAAGAATAGTTCCTCCAAGCAAATAACTAATTTCTCCAAGCAAAGAATAGTTGCTCCAAGCAAACAACTAACTTCTCCAAGCAAAGAATAGTTCCTCCAAGCAAACAACTAATTTCTACAAGCAAGGAATAGTTCCTCCAAGCAAACAAATAATTTTTCCAAGCAAAGAATAGTTCCTCCAAGCAAACAACTAATTTCTCCAAGCAAAGAATAGTTCCTCCAAGCAAATAACTAATTTCTCCAAGCAGAGAATAGTTCCTCCAAGCAAATAACTAATTTCTCCAAGCAAAGAATAGTTGCTCCAAGCAAACAACTAATTTCTCCAACCAAAGAATAGTTCCTCCAAGCAAACAACTAATTTCTCCAAGAATAGAATAGTTCCTCCAAGCAAATAATTTATTTCTCCAAGCAAAGAATACTTCCTCCAAGCAAATAACTAATTTCTCCAAGCAAATAACTAATTTCTCCAAGCAAAGAATAGTTCCTCCAAGCAAACAACTAATTTCTCCAAGCAAAGAATAGTTCCTCCAAGCAAACAACTAATTTCTTCAAGCAAAGAATAGTTGCTCCAAGCAAACAACAAATTTCTCCAAGAATAGAATAGTTCCTCCAAGCAAATAATTTATTTCTCCAAGCAAAGAATAGTTCCTCCAAGCAAACAACTAATTTCTCCAAGCAAAGAATAGTTCCTCCAAGCAAATAACTAATTTCTCCAAGCAAAGAATAGTTGCTCCAAGCAAACAACTAATTTCTCCAAGCAAAGAATAGTTCCTCCAAGCAAACAAATAATTTCTCCAAGCAAAGAATAGTTCCTCCAAGCAAACAACTAATTTCTCCAAGCAAAGAATAGTTCCTCCAAGCAAATAACTAATTTCTCAAAGCAAAGAATAGTTCCTCCAAGCAAACAAATAATTTCTCCAAGCAAAGAATAGTTCCTCCAAGCAATAAAACTAATTTCTCCAAGCAAAGAATAGTTCCTCCAAGCAAACAACTAATTTTTCCAAGCAAAGAATAGTTCCTCCAAGCAAATAACTAATTTCTCCAAGCAAAGAATAGTTCCTCCAAGCAAATAACTAATTTCTCCAAGCAAAGAATAGTTCCTCCAAGCAAATAACTAATTTCTCCAAGCAAAGAATAGTTCCTCCAAGCAAATAATTTATTTCTCCAAGCAAAGAATACTTCCTCCAAGCAAATAACTAATTTCTCCAAGCAAATAACCTATCTGCCCAAGCAAAGAATAGTTCCTCCAAGCATATAACTAATTTCTCCAAGCAAAGAATAGTTCCTCCAAGCAAACAAATAATTTCTCCAAGCAAAATATAGTTCCTCCAAGCAAACAACTAATTTCTCCAAGCAAAGAATAGTTCCTCCAAGCCAACAACTAATTTTTACAAGCAAAGAATAGTTCCTCCAAGCAAATAACTAATTTCTCCAAGCAAAGAATAGTTCCTCCAAGCAAATAACTAATTTCTCCAAGCAAAGAATTGTTCCTCCAAGCAAATAACTAATTTCTCCAAGCAAAGAATAGTTCCTCCAAGCAAACAACTAATTTTTCCAAGCAAAGAATAGTTCCTCCAAGCAAATAACTTATTTCTCCAAGCAAATAACCTATCTGCCCAAGCAAAGAATAGTTCCTCCAAGCAAACAACTAATTTCTCCAAGCAAAGAATAGTTCCTCCAAGCAAACAACTAATTTCTCCAAGCAAAGAATAGTTCCTCCAAGCAAACAACTAATTTCTCCAAGCAAAGAATAGTTCCTCCAAGCAAACAAATAATTTCTCCAAGCAAAGAATAGTTCCTCCAAGCAAACAACTAATTTTTCCAAGCAAAGAATAGTTCCTCCAAGCAAACAACTAATTTCTCCAAGCAAAGAATAGTTCCTCCAAGCAAATAACTAATTTCTCCAAGCAAAGAATAGTTCCTCCAAGCAAACAACTAATTTCTCCAAGCAAAGAATAGTTCCTCCAAGCAAACAACTAATTTCTTCAAGCAAAGAATAGTTGCTCCAAGCAAACAACTAATTTTTCCAAGAATCGAATAGTTCCTCCAAGCAAATAATTTATTTCTCCAAGCAAAGAATACTTCCTCCAAGCAAATAACTAATTTCTCCAAGCAAATAACCTATCTGCCCAAGCAAAGAATAGTTCCTCCAAGCTAATAACTAATTTCTCCAAGCAAAGAATAGTTCCTCCAAGCAAACAACTAGTTTCTCCAAGCAAAGAATAGTTCCTCCAAGCAAACAACTAATTTTTCCAAGCAAAGAATAGTTCCTCCAAGCAAATAACTAATTTCTCCAAGCAAAGAATAGTTGCTCCAAGCAAACAACTAATTTCTCCAAGCAAAGAATAGTTCCTCCAAGCAAACAACTAATTTCTCCAAGCAAAGAATAGTTCCTCCAAGCAAACAACTAATTTCTCCAAGCAAAGAATAGTTCCTCCAAGCAAACAACTAATTTCTTCAAGCAAAGAATAGTTGCTCCAAGCAAACAACTAATTTCTCCAAGAATAGAATAGTTCCTCCAAGCAAATAATTTATTTCTCTAAGCAAAGAATACTTCCTCCAAGCAAATAACTAATTTCTCCAAGCAAATAACCTATCTGCCCAAGCAAAGAATAGTTCCTCCAAGCTAATAACTAATTTCTCCAAGCAAAGAATAGTTCCTCCAAGCAAACAAATAATTTTTCCAAGCAAAGAATAGTTCCTCCAAGCAAACAACTAATTTCTCCAAGCAAAGAATAGTTCCTCCAAGCAAACAACTAATTTTTCCAAGCAAAGAATAGTTCCTCCAAGCAAATAACTAATTTCTCCAAGCAGAGAATAGTTCCTCCAAGCAAATAACTAATTTCTCCAAGCAAAGAATAGTTGCTCCAAGCAAACAACTAATTTCTCCAAGCAAAGAATAGTTCCTCCAAGCAAACAACTAATTTTTCCAAGCAAAGAATAGTTCCTCCAAGCAAATAACTAATTTGTCCAAGCAGAGAATAGTTCCTCCAAGCAAATAACTAATTTCTCCAAGCAAAGAATAGTTGCTCCAAGCAAACAACTAACTTCTCCAAGCAAAGAATAGTTCCTCCAAGCAAACAACTAATTTCTCCAAGCAAAGAATAGTTCCTCCAAGCAAACAACTAATTTCTCCAAGCAAATAATAGTTCCTCCAAGCAAACAACTAATTTCTCCAAGCAAAGAATAGTTGCTCCAAGCAAACAACTAATTTCTCCAAGCAAAGAATAGTTGCTCCAAGCAAACAACTAATTTCTACAAGCAAAGAATAGTTCTTCCAATCAAACAACTAATTTCACCAAGCAAAGAATAGTTCCTCCAAGCAAATAACTAATTTGTCCAAGCAGAGAATAGTTCCTCCAAGCAAATAACTAATTTCTCCAAGCAAAGAATAGTTGCTCCAAGCAAACAACTAACTTCTCCAAGCAAAGAATAGTTCCTCCAAGCAAACAACTAATTTCTACAAGCAAGGAATAGTTCCTCCAAGCAAACAAATAATTTTTCCAAGCAAAGAATAGTTCCTCCAAGCAAACAACTAATTTCTCCAAGCAAAGAATAGTTCCTCCAAGCAAACAACTAATTTTTCCAAGCAAAGAATAGTTCCTCCAAGCAAATAACTAATTTCTCCAAGCAGAGAATAGTTCCTCCAAGCAAATAACTAATTTCTCCAAGCAAAGAATAGTTGCTCCAAGCAAACAACTAATTTCTCCAACCAAAGAATAGTTCCTCCAAGCAAACAACTAATTTCTCCAAGAATAGAATAGTTCCTCCAAGCAAATAATTTATTTCTCCAAGCAAAGAATACTTCCTCCAAGCAAATAACTAATTTCTCCAAGCAAATAACTAATTTCTCCAAGCAAAGAATAGTTCCTCCAAGCAAACAACTAATTTCTCCAAGCAAAGAATAGTTCCTCCAAGCAAACAACTAATTTCTTCAAGCAAAGAATAGTTGCTCCAAGCAAACAACAAATTTCTCCAAGAATAGAATAGTTCCTCCAAGCAAATAATTTATTTCTCCAAGCAAAGAATAGTTCCTCCAAGCTAATAACTAATTTCTCCAAGCAAAGAATAGTTCCTCCAAGCAAATAACTAATTTCTCCAAGCAGAGAATAGTTCCTCCAAGCAAATAACTAATTTCTCCAAGCAAAGAATAGTTCCTCCAAGCTAATAACTAATTTCTCCAAGCAAAGAATAGTTCCTCCAAGCAAACAACTAATTTCTCCAAGCAAAGAATAGTTCCTCCAAGCAAACAACTAATTTTTCCAAGCAAAGAATAGTTCCTCCAAGCAAATAACTAATTTCTCCAAGCAGAGAATAGTTCCTCCAAGCAAATAACTAATTTCTCCAAGCAAAGAATAGTTGCTCCAAGCAAACAACTAATTTCTCCAAGCAAAGAATAGTTCCTCCAAGCAAACAACTAATTTCTCCAAGAATAGAATAGTTCCTCCAAGCAAATAATTTATTTCTCCAAGCAAAGAATAGTTCCTCCAAGCTAATAACTAATTTCTCCAAGCAAAGAATAGTTCCTCCAAGCAAACAACTAATTTCTCCAAGCAAAGAATAGTTCCTCCAAGCAAACAACTAATTTTTCCAAGCAAAGAATAGTTCCTCCAAGCAAATAACTAATTTCTCCAAGCAGAGAATAGTTCCTCCAAGCAAATAACTAATTTCTCCAAGCAAAGAATAGTTGCTCCAAGCAAACAACTAATTTCTCCAAGCAAAGAATAGTTCCTCCAAGCAAACAACTAATTTCTCCAAGAATAGAATAGTTCCTCCAAGCAAATAATTTATTTCTCCAAGCAAAGAATAGTTCCTCCAAGCTAATAACTAATTTCTCCAAGCAAAGAATAGTTCCTCCAAGCAAACAACTAATTTCTCCAAGCAAAGAATAGTTCCTCCAAGCAAATAACTAATTTCTCCAAGCAGAGAATAGTTCCTCCAAGCAAATAACTAATTTCTCCAAGCAAAGAATAGTTGCTCCAAGCAAACAACTAATTTCTCCAAGCAAAGAATAGTTCCTCCAAGCAAACAACTAATTTCTCCAAGAATAGAATAGTTCCTCCAAGCAAATAATTTATTTCTCCAAGCAAAGAATAGTTCCTCCAAGCTAATAACTAATTTCTCCAAGCAAAGAATAGTTCCTCCAAGCAAACAACTAATTTCTCCAAGCAAAGAATAGTTCCTCCAAGCAAACAACTAATTTCTCCAAGCAAAGAATAGTTGCTCCAAGCAAACAACTAATTTCTACAAGCAAAGAATAGTTCCTCCAAGCAAACAAATAATTTTTCCAAGCAAAAAATAGTTCCTCCAAGCAAACAACTAATTTCTCCAAGCAAAGAATAGTTCCTCCAAGCAAACAACTAATTTTTCCAAGCAAAGAATAGTTCCTCCAAGCAAATAACTAATTTGTCCAAGCAGAGAATAGTTCCTCCAAGCAAATAACTAAATTCTCCAAGCAAAGAATAGTTGCTCCAAGCAAACAACTAACTTCTCCAAGCAAAGAATAGTTCCTCCAAGCAAACAACTAATTTCTCCAAGCAAAGAATAGTTCCTCCAAGCAAACAACTAATTTCTCCAAGCAAATAATAGTTCCTCCAAGCAAACAACTAATTTCTCCAAGCAAAGAATAGTTGCTCCAAGCAAACAACTAATTTCTCCAAGCAAAGAATAGTTGCTCCAAGCAAACAACTAATTTCTACAAGCAAAGAATAGTTCTTCCAATCAAACAACTAATTTCACCAAGCAAAGAATAGTTCCTCCAAGCAAATAACTAATTTGTCCAAGCAGAGAATAGTTCCTCCAAGCAAATAACTAATTTCTCCAAGCAAAGAATAGTTGCTCCAAGCAAACAACTAACTTCTCCAAGCAAAGAATAGTTCCTCCAAGCAAACAACTAATTTCTACAAGCAAGGAATAGTTCCTCCAAGCAAACAAATAATTTTTCCAAGCAAAGAATAGTTCCTCCAAGCAAACAACTAATTTCTCCAAGCAAAGAATAGTTCCTCCAAGCAAACAACTAATTTTTCCAAGCAAAGAATAGTTCCTCCAAGCAAATAACTAATTTCTCCAAGCAGAGAATAGTTCCTCCAAGCAAATAACTAATTTCTCCAAGCAAAGAATAGTTGCTCCAAGCAAACAACTAATTTCTCCAACCAAAGAATAGTTCCTCCAAGCAAACAACTAATTTCTCCAAGAATAGAATAGTTCCTCCAAGCAAATAATTTATTTCTCCAAGCAAAGAATACTTCCTCCAAGCAAATAACTAATTTCTCCAAGCAAATAACTAATTTCTCCAAGCAAAGAATAGTTCCTCCAAGCAAACAACTAATTTCTCCAAGCAAAGAATAGTTCCTCCAAGCAAACAACTAATTTCTTCAAGCAAAGAATAGTTGCTCCAAGCAAACAACAAATTTCTCCAAGAATAGAATAGTTCCTCCAAGCAAATAATTTATTTCTCCAAGCAAAGAATACTTCCTCCAAGCAAATAACTAATTTCTCCAAGCAAATAACCTATCTGCCCAAGCAAAGAATAGTTCCTCCAAGCTAATAACTAATTTCTCCAAGCAAAGAATAGTTCCTCCAAGCAAACAAATAATTTTTCCAAGCCAAGAATAGTTCCTCCAAGCAAACAACTAATTTCTCCAAGCAAAGAATAGTTCCTCCAAGCAAACAACTAATTTCTCCAAGCAAAGAATAGCTCCTCCAAGCAAACAACTAATTTCTTCAAGCAAAGAATAGTTGCTCCAAGCAAACAACTAATTTCTCCAAGAATAGAATAGTTCCTCCAAGCAAAGAATTTATTTCTCCAAGCAAAGAATACTTCCTCCAAGCAAATAACTAATTTCTCCAAGCAAATAACCTATCTGCCCAAGCAAAGAATAGTTCCTCCAAGCTAATAACTAATTTCTCCAAGCAAAGAATAGTTCCTCCAAGCAAACAAATAATTTTTCCAAGCAAAGAATAGTTCCTCCAAGCAAACAACTAATTTCTCCAAGCAAAGAATAGTTCCTCCAAGCAAATAACTAATTTCTCCAAGCAGAGAATAGTTCCTCCAAGCAAATAACTAATTTCTCCAAGCAAAGAATAGTTGCTCCAAGCAAACAACTAATTTCTCCAACCAAAGAATAGTTCCTCCAAGCAAACAACTAATTTCTCCAAGAATAGAATAGTTCCTCCAAGCAAATAATTTATTTCTCCAAGCAAAGAATACTTCCTCCAAGCAAATAACTAATTTCTCCAAGCAAATAACTAATTTCTCCAAGCAAAGAATAGTTCCTCCAAGCAAACAACTAATTTCTTCAAGCAAAGAATAGTTGCTCCAAGCAAACAACAAATTTCTCCAAGAATAGAATAGTTCCTCCAAGCAAATAATTTATTTCTCCAAGCAAAGAATACTTCCTCCAAGCAAATAACTAATTTCTCCAAGCAAACAAATAATTTTTCCAAGCCAAGAATAGTTCCTCCAAGCAAACAACTAATTTCTCCAAGCAAAGAATAGTTCCTCCAAGCAAACAACTAATTTTTCCAAGCAAAGAATAGTTCCTCCAAGCAAATAACTAATTTCTCCAAGCAAAGAATAGTTGCTCCAAGCAAACAACTAATTTCTCCAAGCAAAGAATAGTTCCTCCAAGCAAACAACTAATTTCTCCAAGCAAAGAATAGTTCCTCCAAGCAAACAACTAATTTCTCCAAGCAAAGAATAGCTCCTCCAAGCAAACAACTAATTTCTTCAAGCAAAGAATAGTTGCTCCAAGCAAACAACTAATTTCTCCAAGAATAGAATAGTTCCTCCAAGCAAAGAATTTATTTCTCCAAGCAAAGAATACTTCCTCCAAGCAAATAACTAATTTCTCCAAGCAAATAACCTATCTGCCCAAGCAAAGAATAGTTCCTCCAAGCTAATAACTAATTTCTCCAAGCAAAGAATAGTTCCTCCAAGCAAACAAATAATTTTTCCAAGCCAAGAATAGTTCCTCCAAGCAAACAACTAATTTCTCCAAGCAAAGAATAGTTCCTCCAAGCAAACAACTAATTTTTCCAAGCAAAGAATAGTTCCTCCAAGCAAATAACTAATTTCTCCAAGCAAAGAATAGTTGCTCCAAGCAAACAACTAATTTCTCCAAGCAAAGAATAGTTCCTCCAAGCAAACAACTAATTTCTCCAAGCAAAGAATAGTTCCTCCAAGCAAACAACTAATTTCTCCAAGCAAAGAATAGCTCCTCCAAGCAAACAACTAATTTCTTCAAGCAAAGAATAGTTGCTCCAAGCAAACAACTAATTTCTCCAAGAATAGAATAGTTCCTCCAAGCAAAGAATTTATTTCTCCAAGCAAAGAATACTTCCTCCAAGCAAATAACTAATTTCTCCAAGCAAATAACCTATCTGCCCAAGCAAAGAATAGTTCCTCCAAGCTAATAACTAATTTCTCCAAGCAAAGAATAGTTCCTCCAAGCAAACAAATAATTTTTCCAAGCAAAGAATAGTTCCTCCAAGCAAACAACTAATTTCTCCAAGCAAAGAATAGTTCCTCCAAGCAAACAACTAATTTTTCCAAGCAAAGAATAGTTCCTCCAAGCAAATAACTAATTTCTCCAAGCAAATAACCTATCTGCCCAAGCAAAGAATAGTTCCTCCAAGCTAATAACTAATTTCTCCAAGCAAAGAATAGTTCCTCCAAGCAAACAAATAATTTTTCCAAGCAAAGAATAGTTCCTCCAAGCAAACAACTAATTTTTCCAAGCAAAGAATAGTTCCTCCAAGCAAATAACTAATTTTTTCAAGCAAAGAATAGTTCCTCCAAGCAAACAACTAGTTTCTCCAAGCAAAGAATAGTTCCTCCAAGCAAACAACTAATTTTTCCAAGCAAAGAATAGTTCCTCCAAGCAAATAACTAATTTTTTCAAGCAAAGAATAGTTGCTCCAAGCAAACAACTAATTTCTCCAAGCAAAGAATAGCTCCTCCAAGCAAACAACTAATTTCTTCAAGCAAAGAATAGTTGCTCCAAGCAAACAACTAATTTCTCCAAGAATAGAATAGTTCCTCCAAGCAAAGAATTTATTTCTCCAAGCAAAGAATACTTCCTCCAAGCAAATAACTAATTTCTCCAAGCAAATAACCTATCTGCCCAAGCAAAGAATAGTTCCTCCAAGCTAATAACTAATTTCTCCAAGCAAAGAATAGTTCCTCCAAGCAAACAAATAATTTTTCCAAGCAAAGAATAGTTCCTCCAAGCAAACAACTAATTTCTCCAAGCAAAGAATAGTTCCTCCAAGCAAATAACTAATTTCTCCAAGCAGAGAATAGTTCCTCCAAGCAAATAACTAATTTCTCCAAGCAAAGAATAGTTGCTCCAAGCAAACAACTAATTTCTCCAACCAAAGAATAGTTCCTCCAAGCAAACAACTAATTTCTCCAAGAATAGAATAGTTCCTCCAAGCAAATAATTTATTTCTCCAAGCAAAGAATACTTCCTCCAAGCAAATAACTAATTTCTCCAAGCAAATAACTAATTTCTCCAAGCAAAGAATAGTTCCTCCAAGCAAACAACTAATTTCTTCAAGCAAAGAATAGTTGCTCCAAGCAAACAACAAATTTCTCCAAGAATAGAATAGTTCCTCCAAGCAAATAATTTATTTCTCCAAGCAAAGAATACTTCCTCCAAGCAAATAACTAATTTCTCCAAGCAAACAAATAATTTTTCCAAGCCAAGAATAGTTCCTCCAAGCAAACAACTAATTTCTCCAAGCAAAGAATAGTTCCTCCAAGCAAACAACTAATTTTTCCAAGCAAAGAATAGTTCCTCCAAGCAAATAACTAATTTCTCCAAGCAAAGAATAGTTGCTCCAAGCAAACAACTAATTTCTCCAAGCAAAGAATAGTTCCTCCAAGCAAACAACTAATTTCTCCAAGCAAAGAATAGTTCCTCCAAGCAAACAACTAATTTCTCCAAGCAAAGAATAGCTCCTCCAAGCAAACAACTAATTTCTTCAAGCAAAGAATAGTTGCTCCAAGCAAACAACTAATTTCTCCAAGAATAGAATAGTTCCTCCAAGCAAAGAATTTATTTCTCCAAGCAAAGAATACTTCCTCCAAGCAAATAACTAATTTCTCCAAGCAAATAACCTATCTGCCCAAGCAAAGAATAGTTCCTCCAAGCTAATAACTAATTTCTCCAAGCAAAGAATAGTTCCTCCAAGCAAACAAATAATTTTTCCAAGCCAAGAATAGTTCCTCCAAGCAAACAACTAATTTCTCCAAGCAAAGAATAGTTCCTCCAAGCAAACAACTAATTTTTCCAAGCAAAGAATAGTTCCTCCAAGCAAATAACTAATTTCTCCAAGCAAAGAATAGTTGCTCCAAGCAAACAACTAATTTCTCCAAGCAAAGAATAGTTCCTCCAAGCAAACAACTAATTTCTCCAAGCAAAGAATAGTTCCTCCAAGCAAACAACTAATTTCTCCAAGCAAAGAATAGCTCCTCCAAGCAAACAACTAATTTCTTCAAGCAAAGAATAGTTGCTCCAAGCAAACAACTAATTTCTCCAAGAATAGAATAGTTCCTCCAAGCAAAGAATTTATTTCTCCAAGCAAAGAATACTTCCTCCAAGCAAATAACTAATTTCTCCAAGCAAATAACCTATCTGCCCAAGCAAAGAATAGTTCCTCCAAGCTAATAACTAATTTCTCCAAGCAAAGAATAGTTCCTCCAAGCAAACAAATAATTTTTCCAAGCAAAGAATAGTTCCTCCAAGCAAACAACTAATTTCTCCAAGCAAAGAATAGTTCCTCCAAGCAAACAACTAATTTTTCCAAGCAAAGAATAGTTCCTCCAAGCAAATAACTAATTTCTCCAAGCAAATAACCTATCTGCCCAAGCAAAGAATAGTTCCTCCAAGCTAATAACTAATTTCTCCAAGCAAAGAATAGTTCCTCCAAGCAAACAAATAATTTTTCCAAGCAAAGAATAGTTCCTCCAAGCAAACAACTAATTTTTCCAAGCAAAGAATAGTTCCTCCAAGCAAATAACTAATTTTTTCAAGCAAAGAATAGTTCCTCCAAGCAAACAACTAGTTTCTCCAAGCAAAGAATAGTTCCTCCAAGCAAACAACTAATTTTTCCAAGCAAAGAATAGTTCCTCCAAGCAAATAACTAATTTTTTCAAGCAAAGAATAGTTGCTCCAAGCAAACAACTAATTTCTCCAAGCAAAGAATAGTTACTCCAAGCAAACAACTAATTTCTCCAAGCAAAGAATAGTTCCTCCAAGCAAATAACTAATTTTTTCAAGCAAAGAATAGTTCCTCCAAGCAAACAACTAGTTTCTCCAAGCAAAGAATAGTTCCTCCAAGCAAACAACTAATTTTTCCAAGCAAAGAATAGTTCCTCCAAGCAAATAACTAATTTTTTCAAGCAAAGAATAGTTGCTCCAAGCAAACAACTAATTTCTCCAAGCAAAGAATAGTTACTCCAAGCAAACAACTAATTTCTCCAAGCAAAGAATAGTTCCTCCAAGCAAACAACTAATTTCTCCAAGCAAAGAATAGTTCCTCCAAGCAAACAACTAATTTCTTCAAGCAAAGAATAGTTGCTCCAAGCAAACAACTAATTTCTCCAAGAATAGAATAGTTCCTCCAAGCAAATAATTTATTTCTCTAAGCAAAGAATACTTCCTCCAAGCAAATAACTAATTTCTCCAAGCAAATAACCTATCTGCCCAAGCAAAGAATAGTTCCTCCAAGCTAATAACTAATTTCTCCAAGCAAAGAATAGTTCCTCCAAGCAAACAAATAATTTTTCCAAGCCAAGAATAGTTCCTCCAAGCAAACAACTAATTTCTCCAAGCAAAGAATAGTTCCTCCAAGCAAACAACTAATTTTTCCAAGCAAAGAATAGTTCCTCCAAGCAAACAACTAATTTCTACAAGCAAGGAATAGTTCCTCCAAGCAAACAGATAATTTTTCCAAGCAAAGAATAGTTCCTCCAAGCAAACAACTAATTTCTCCAAGCAAAGAATAGTTCTTCCAAGCAAACAACTAATTTTTCCAAGCAAAGAATAGTTCCTCCAAGCAAATAACTAATTTCTCCAAGCAGAAAATAGTTCCTCCAAGCAAATAACTAATTTCTCCAAGCAAAGAATAGTTGCTCCAAGCAAACAACTAATTTCTCCAACCAAAGAATAGTTCCTCCAAGCAAACAACTAATTTCTCCAAGAATAGAATAGTTCCTCCAAGCAAATAATTTATTTCTCCAAGCAAAGAATACTTCCTCCAAGCAAATAACTAATTTCTCCAAGCAAATAACTAATTTCTCCAAGCAAAGAATAGTTCCTCCAAGCAAACAACTAATTTTTCCAAGCAAAGAATAGTTCCTCCAAGCAAATAACTAATTTCTCCAAGCAAAGAATAGTTCCTCCAAGCAAACAAATAATTTTTCCAAGCAAAGAATAGTTCCTCCAAGCAAACAACTAATTTTTCCAAGCAAAGAATAGTTCCTCCAAGCAAATAACTAATTTTTTCAAGCAAAGAATAGTTCCTCCAAGCAAACAACTAGTTTCTCCAAGCAAAGAATAGTTCCTCCAAGCAAACAACTAATTTTTCCAAGCAAAGAATAGTTCCTCCAAGCAAATAACTAATTTTTTCAAGCAAAGAATAGTTGCTCCAAGCAAACAACTAATTTCTCCAAGCAAAGAATAGTTACTCCAAGCAAACAACTAATTTCTCCAAGCAAAGAATAGTTCCTCCAAGCAAATAACTAATTTTTTCAAGCAAAGAATAGTTCCTCCAAGCTAACAACTAGTTTCTCCAAGCAAAGAATAGTTCCTCCAAGCAAACAACTAATTTTTCCAAGCAAAGAATAGTTCCTCCAAGCAAATAACTAATTTTTTCAAGCAAAGAATAGTTGCTCCAAGCAAACAACTAATTTCTCCAAGCAAAGAATAGTTACTCCAAGCAAACAACTAATTTCTCCAAGCAAAGAATAGTTCCTCCAAGCAAACAACTAATTTCTCCAAGCAAAGAATAGTTCCTCCAAGCAAACAACTAATTTCTTCAAGCAAAGAATAGTTGCTCCAAGCAAACAACTAATTTCTCCAAGAATAGAATAGTTCCTCCAAGCAAATAATTTATTTCTCTAAGCAAAGAATACTTCCTCCAAGCAAATAACTAATTTCTCCAAGCAAATAACCTATCTGCCCAAGCAAAGAATAGTTCCTCCAAGCTAATAACTAATTTCTCCAAGCAAAGAATAGTTCCTCCAAGCAAACAAATAATTTTTCCAAGCCAAGAATAGTTCCTCCAAGCAAACAACTAATTTCTCCAAGCAAAGAATAGTTCCTCCAAGCAAACAACTAATTTTTCCAAGCAAAGAATAGTTCCTCCAAGCAAACAACTAATTTCTACAAGCAAGGAATAGTTCCTCCAAGCAAACAAATAATTTTTCCAAGCAAAGAATAGTTCCTCCAAGCAAACAACTAATTTCTCCAAGCAAAGAATAGTTCTTCCAAGCAAACAACTAATTTTTCCAAGCAAAGAATAGTTCCTCCAAGCAAATAACTAATTTCTCCAAGCAGAAAATAGTTCCTCCAAGCAAATAACTAATTTCTCCAAGCAAAGAATAGTTGCTCCAAGCAAACAACTAATTTCTCCAACCAAAGAATAGTTCCTCCAAGCAAACAACTAATTTCTCCAAGAATAGAATAGTTCCTCCAAGCAAATAATTTATTTCTCCAAGCAAAGAATACTTCCTCCAAGCAAATAACTAATTTCTCCAAGCAAATAACTAATTTCTCCAAGCAAAGAATAGTTCCTCCAAGCAAACAACTAATTTCTCCAAGCAAAGAATAGTTCCTCCAAGCAAACAACTAATTTCTTCAAGCAAAGAATAGTTGCTCCAAGCAAACAACAAATTTCTCCAAGAATAGAATAGTTCCTCCAAGCAAATAATTTATTTCTCCAAGCAAAGAATACTTCCTCCAAGCAAATAACTAATTTCTCCAAGCAAGTAACCTATCTGCCCAAGCAAAGAATAGTTCCTCCAAGCTAATAACTAATTTCTCCAAGCAAAGAATAGTTCCTCCAAGCAAACAAATAATTTTTCCAAGCCAAGAATAGTTCCTCCAAGCAAACAACTAATTTCTCCAAGCAAAGAATAGTTCCTCCAAGCAAACAACTAATTTTTCCAAGCAAAGAATAGTTCCTCCAAGCAAATAACTAATTTCTCCAAGCAAAGAATAGTTGCTCCAAGCAAACAACTAATTTCTCCAAGCAAAGAATAGTTCCTCCAAGCAAACAACTAATTTCTCCAAGCAAAGAATAGTTCCTCCAAGCAAACAACTAATTTCTCCAAGCAAAGAATAGCTCCTCCAAGCAAACAACTAATTTCTTCAAGCAAAGAATAGTTGCTCCAAGCAAACAACTAATTTCTCCAAGAATAGAATAGTTCCTCCAAGCAAAGAATTTATTTCTCCAAGCAAAGAATACTTCCTCCAAGCAAATAACTAATTTCTCCAAGCAAATAACCTATCTGCCCAAGCAAAGAATAGTTCCTCCAAGCTAATAACTAATTTCTCCAAGCAAAGAATAGTTCCTCCAAGCAAACAAATAATTTTTCCAAGCAAAGAATAGTTCCTCCAAGCAAACAACTAATTTCTCCAAGCAAAGAATAGTTCCTCCAAGCAAATAACTAATTTCTCCAAGCAGAGAATAGTTCCTCCAAGCAAATAACTAATTTCTCCAAGCAAAGAATAGTTGCTCCAAGCAAACAACTAATTTCTCCAACCAAAGAATAGTTCCTCCAAGCAAACAACTAATTTCTCCAAGCAAAGAATAGTTCCTCCAAGCTAATAACTAATTTCTCCAAGCAAAGAATAGTTCCTCCAAGCAAACAAATAATTTTTCCAAGCCAAGAATAGTTCCTCCAAGCAAACAACTAATTTCTCCAAGCAAAGAATAGTTCCTCCAAGCAAACAACTAATTTTTCCAAGCAAAGAATAGTTCCTCCAAGCAAACAACTAATTTCTACAAGCAAGGAATAGTTCCTCCAAGCAAACAAATAATTTTTCCAAGCAAAGAATAGTTCCTCCAAGCAAACAACTAATTTCTCCAAGCAAAGAATAGTTCTTCCAAGCAAACAACTAATTTTTCCAAGCAAAGAATAGTTCCTCCAAGCAAATAACTAATTTCTCCAAGCAGAGAATAGTTCCTCCAAGCAAATAACTAATTTCTCCAAGCAAAGAATAGTTGCTCCAAGCAAACAACTAATTTCTCCAACCAAAGAATAGTTCCTCCAAGCAAACAACTAATTTCTCCAAGAATAGAATAGTTCCTCCAAGCAAATAATTTATTTCTCCAAGCAAAGAATACTTCCTCCAAGCAAATAACTAATTTCTCCAAGCAAATAACTAATTTCTCCAAGCAAAGAATAGTTCCTCCAAGCAAACAACTAATTTCTCCAAGCAAAGAATAGTTCCTCCAAGCAAACAACTAATTTCTTCAAGCAAAGAATAGTTGCTCCAAGCAAACAACAAATTTCTCCAAGAATAGAATAGTTCCTCCAAGCAAATAATTTATTTCTCCAAGCAAAGAATACTTCCTCCAAGCAAATAACTAATTTCTCCAAGCAAATAACCTATCTGCCCAAGCAAAGAATAGTTCCTCCAAGCTAATAACTAATTTCTCCAAGCAAAGAATAGTTCCTCCAAGCAAACAAATAATTTTTCCAAGCCAAGAATAGTTCCTCCAAGCAAACAACTAATTTCTCCAAGCAAAGAATAGTTCCTCCAAGCAAACAACTAATTTTTCCAAGCAAAGAATAGTTCCTCCAAGCAAATAACTAATTTCTCCAAGCAAAGAATAGTTGCTCCAAGCAAACAACTAATTTCTCCAAGCAAAGAATAGTTCCTCCAAGCAAACAACTAATTTCTCCAAGCAAAGAATAGTTCCTCCAAGCAAACAACTAATTTCTCCAAGCAAAGAATAGCTCCTCCAAACAAACAACTAATTTCTTCAAGCAAAGAATAGTTGCTCCAAGCAAACAACTAATTTCTCCAAGAATAGAATAGTTCCTCCAAGCAAAGAATTTATTTCTCCAAGCAAAGAATACTTCCTCCAAGCAAATAACTAATTTCTCCAAGCAAATAACCTATCTGCCCAAGCAAAGAATAGTTCCTCCAAGCTAATAACTAATTTCTCCAAGCAAAGAATAGTTCCTCCAAGCAAACAAATAATTTTTCCAAGCAAAGAATAGTTCCTCCAAGCAAACAACTAATTTCTCCAAGCAAAGAATAGTTCCTCCAAGCAAATAACTAATTTCTCCAAGCAGAGAATAGTTCCTCCAAGCAAATAACTAATTTCTCCAAGCAAAGAATAGTTGCTCCAAGCAAACAACTAATTTCTCCAACCAAAGAATAGTTCCTCCAAGCAAACAACTAATTTCTCCAAGAATAGAATAGTTCCTCCAAGCAAATAATTTATTTCTCCAAGCAAAGAATACTTCCTCCAAGCAAATAACTAATTTCTCCAAGCAAATAACTAATTTCTCCAAGCAAAGAATAGTTCCTCCAAGCAAACAACTAATTTCTTCAAGCAAAGAATAGTTGCTCCAAGCAAACAACAAATTTCTCCAAGAATAGAATAGTTCCTCCAAGCAAATAATTTATTTCTCCAAGCAAAGAATACTTCCTCCAAGCAAATAACTAATTTCTCCAAGCAAATAACCTATCTGCCCAAGCAAAGAATAGTTCCTCCAAGCTAATAACTAATTTCTCCAAGCAAAGAATAGTTCCTCCAAGCAAACAAATAATTTTTCCAAGCCAAGAATAGTTCCTCCAAGCAAACAACTAATTTCTCCAAGCAAAGAATAGTTCCTCCAAGCAAACAACTAATTTTTCCAAGCAAAGAATAGTTCCTCCAAGCAAATAACTAATTTCTCCAAGCAAAGAATAGTTGCTCCAAGCAAACAACTAATTTCTCCAAGCAAAGAATAGTTCCTCCAAGCAAACAACTAATTTCTCCAAGCAAAGAATAGTTCCTCCAAGCAAACAACTAATTTCTCCAAGCAAAGAATAGCTCCTCCAAGCAAACAACTAATTTCTTCAAGCAAAGAATAGTTGCTCCAAGCAAACAACTAATTTCTCCAAGAATAGAATAGTTCCTCCAAGCAAAGAATTTATTTCTCCAAGCAAAGAATACTTCCTCCAAGCAAATAACTAATTTCTCCAAGCAAATAACCTATCTGCCCAAGCAAAGAATAGTTCCTCCAAGCTAATAACTAATTTCTCCAAGCAAAGAATAGTTCCTCCAAGCAAACAAATAATTTTTCCAAGCAAAAAATAGTTCCTCCAAGCAAACAACTAATTTCTCCAAGCAAAGAATAGTTCCTCCAAGCAAACAACTAATTTTTCCAAGCAAAGTATACTTCCTCCAAGCAAATAACTAATTTCTCCAAGCAAATAACCTATCTGCCCAAGCAAAGAATAGTTCCTCCAAGCTAATAACTAATTTCTCCAAGCAAAGAATAGTTCCTCCAAGCAAACAAATAATTTTTCCAAGCAAAGAATAGTTCCTCCAAGCAAACAACTAATTTTTCCAAGCAAAGAATAGTTCCTCCAAGCAAATAACTAATTTTTTCAAGCAAAGAATAGTTCCTCCAAGCAAACAACTAGTTTCTCCAAGCAAAGAATAGTTCCTCCAAGCAAACAACTAATTTTTCCAAGCAAAGAATAGTTCCTCCAAGCAAATAACTAATTTCTCCAAGCAAAGAATAGTTGCTCCAAGCAAACAACTAATTTCTCCAAGCAAAGAATAGTTCCTCCAAGCAAACAACTAATTTCTCCAAGCAAAGAATAGTTCCTCCAAGCAAACAACTAATTTCTCCAAGCAAAGAATAGTTCCTCCAAGCAAACAACTAATTTCTTCAAGCAAAGAATAGTTGCTCCAAGCAAACAACTAATTTCTCCAAGAATAGAATAGTTCCTCCAAGCAAATAATTTATTTCTCTAAGCAAAGAATACTTCCTCCAAGCAAATAACTAATTTCTCCAAGCAAATAACCTATCTGCCCAAGCAAAGAATAGTTCCTCCAAGCTAATAACTAATTTCTCCAAGCAAAGAATAGTTCCTCCAAGCAAACAAATAATTTTTCCAAGCCAAGAATAGTTCCTCCAAGCAAACAACTAATTTCTCCAAGCAAAGAATAGTTCCTCCAAGCAAACAACTAATTTTTCCAAGCAAAGAATAGTTCCTCCAAGCAAATAACTAATTTCTCCAAGCAAAGAATAGTTGCTCCAAGCAAACAACTAATTTCTCCAAGCAAAGAATAGTTCCTCCAAGCAAACAACTAATTTCTCCAAGCAAAGAATAGTTCCTCCAAGCAAACAACTAATTTCTCCAAGCAAAGAATAGCTCCTCCAAGCAAACAACTAATTTCTTCTAGCAAAGAATAGTTGCTCCAAGCAAACAACTAATTTCTCCAAGAATAGAATAGTTCCTCCAAGCAAATAATTTATTTCTCCAAGCAAAGAATACTTCCTCCAAGCAAATAACTAATTTCTCCAAGCAAATAACCTATCTGCCCAAGCAAAGAATAGTTCCTCCAAGCTAATAACTAATTTCTCCAAGCAAAGAATAGTTCCTCCAAGCAAACAAATAATTTTTCCAAGCAAAGAATAGTTCCTCCAAGCAAACAACTAATTTCTCCAAGCAAAGAATAGTTCCTCCAAGCAAACAACTAATTTTTCCAAGCAAAGAATAGTTCCTCCAAGCAAATAACTAATTTCTCCAAGCAAATAACCTATCTGCCCAAGCAAAGAATAGTTCCTCCAAGCTAATAACTAATTTCTCCAAGCAAAGAATAGTTCCTCCAAGCAAACAAATAATTTTTCCAAGCAAAGAATAGTTCCTCCAAGCAAATAACTAATTTCTCCAAGCAAAGAATAGTTCCTCCAAGCAAACAACTAATTTCTCCAAGCAAAGAATAGCTCCTCCAAGCAAACAACTAATTTCTTCAAGCAAAGAATAGTTGCTCCAAGCAAACAACTAATTTCTCCAAGAATAGAATAGTTCCTCCAAGCAAAGATTTTATTTCTCCAAGCAAAGAATACTTCCTCCAAGCAAACAACTAATTTCTTCAAGCAAAGAATAGTTGCTCCAAGCAAACAACTAATTTCTCCAAGAATAGAATAGTTCCTCCAAGCAAAGAATTTATTTCTCCAAGCAAAGAATACTTCCTCCAAGCAAATAACTAATTTCTCCAAGCAAATAACCTATCTGCCCAAGCAAAGAATAGTTCCTCCAAGCTAATAACTAATTTCTCCAAGCAAAGAATAGTTCCTCCAAGCAAACAAATAATTTTTCCAAGCAAAAAATAGTTCCTCCAAGCAAACAACTAATTTCTCCAAGCAAAGAATAGTTCCTCCAAGCAAACAACTAATTTTTCCAAGCAAAGTATACTTCCTCCAAGCAAATAACTAATTTCTCCAAGCAAATAACCTATCTGCCCAAGCAAAGAATAGTTCCTCCAAGCTAATAACTAATTTCTCCAAGCAAAGAATAGTTCCTCCAAGCAAACAAATAATTTTTCCAAGCAAAGAATAGTTCCTCCAAGCAAACAACTAATTTTTCCAAGCAAAGAATAGTTCCTCCAAGCAAATAACTAATTTTTTCAAGCAAAGAATAGTTCCTCCAAGCAAACAACTAGTTTCTCCAAGCAAAGAATAGTTCCTCCAAGCAAACAACTAATTTTTCCAAGCAAAGAATAGTTCCTCCAAGCAAATAACTAATTTCTCCAAGCAAAGAATAGTTGCTCCAAGCAAACAACTAATTTCTCCAAGCAAAGAATAGTTCCTCCAAGCAAACAACTAATTTCTCCAAGCAAAGAATAGTTCCTCCAAGCAAACAACTAATTTCTCCAAGCAAAGAATAGTTCCTCCAAGCAAACAACTAATTTCTTCAAGCAAAGAATAGTTGCTCCAAGCAAACAACTAATTTCTCCAAGAATAGAATAGTTCCTCCAAGCAAATAATTTATTTCTCTAAGCAAAGAATACTTCCTCCAAGCAAATAACTAATTTCTCCAAGCAAATAACCTATCTGCCCAAGCAAAGAATAGTTCCTCCAAGCTAATAACTAATTTCTCCAAGCAAAGAATAGTTCCTCCAAGCAAACAAATAATTTTTCCAAGCCAAGAATAGTTCCTCCAAGCAAACAACTAATTTCTCCAAGCAAAGAATAGTTCCTCCAAGCAAACAACTAATTTTTCCAAGCAAAGAATAGTTCCTCCAAGCAAATAACTAATTTCTCCAAGCAAAGAATAGTTGCTCCAAGCAAACAACTAATTTCTCCAAGCAAAGAATAGTTCCTCCAAGCAAACAACTAATTTCTCCAAGCAAAGAATAGTTCCTCCAAGCAAACAACTAATTTCTCCAAGCAAAGAATAGCTCCTCCAAGCAAACAACTAATTTCTTCTAGCAAAGAATAGTTGCTCCAAGCAAACAACTAATTTCTCCAAGAATAGAATAGTTCCTCCAAGCAAATAATTTATTTCTCCAAGCAAAGAATACTTCCTCCAAGCAAATAACTAATTTCTCCAAGCAAATAACCTATCTGCCCAAGCAAAGAATAGTTCCTCCAAGCTAATAACTAATTTCTCCAAGCAAAGAATAGTTCCTCCAAGCAAACAAATAATTTTTCCAAGCAAAGAATAGTTCCTCCAAGCAAACAACTAATTTCTCCAAGCAAAGAATAGTTCCTCCAAGCAAACAACTAATTTTTCCAAGCAAAGAATAGTTCCTCCAAGCAAATAACTAATTTCTCCAAGCAAATAACCTATCTGCCCAAGCAAAGAATAGTTCCTCCAAGCTAATAACTAATTTCTCCAAGCAAAGAATAGTTCCTCCAAGCAAACAAATAATTTTTCCAAGCAAAGAATAGTTCCTCCAAGCAAATAACTAATTTCTCCAAGCAAAGAATAGTTCCTCCAAGCAAACAACTAATTTCTCCAAGCAAAGAATAGCTCCTCCAAGCAAACAACTAATTTCTTCAAGCAAAGAATAGTTGCTCCAAGCAAACAACTAATTTCTCCAAGAATAGAATAGTTCCTCCAAGCAAAGATTTTATTTCTCCAAGCAAAGAATACTTCCTCCAAGCAAAGAATTTATTTCTCCAAGCAAAGAATACTTCCTCCAAGCAAATAACTAATTTCTCCAAGCAAATAACCTATCTGCCCAAGCAAAGAATAGTTCCTCCAAGCTAATAACTAATTTCTCCAAGCAAAGAATAGTTCCTCCAAGCAAACAAATAATTTTTCCAAGCAAAGAATAGTTCCTCCAAGCAAACAACTAATTTCTCCAAGCAAAGAATAGTTCCTCCAAGCAAACAACTAATTTTTCCAAGCAAAGAATAGTTCCTCCAAGCAAATAACTAATTTCTCCAAGCAAATAACCTATCTGCCCAAGCAAAGAATAGTTCCTCCAAGCTAATAACTAATTTCTCCAAGCAAAGAATAGTTCCTCCAAGCAAACAAATAATTTTTCCAAGCAAAGAATAGTTCCTCCAAGCAAACAACTAATTTTTCCAAGCAAAGAATAGTTCCTCCAAGCAAATAACTAATTTTTTCAAGCAAAGAATAGTTCCTCCAAGCAAACAACTAGTTTCTCCAAGCAAAGAATAGTTCCTCCAAGCAAACAACTAATTTTTCCAAGCAAAGAATAGTTCCTCCAAGCAAATAACTAATTTCTCCAAGCAAAGAATAGTTGCTCCAAGCAAACAACTAATTTCTCCATGCAAAGAATAGTTCCTCCAAGCAAACAACTAATTTCTCCAAGCAAAGAATAGTTCCTCCAAGCAAACAACTAATTTCTCCAAGCAAAGAATAGTTCCTCCAAGCAAACAACTAATTTCTTCAAGCAAAGAATAGTTGCTCCAAGCAAACAACTAATTTCTCCAAGAATAGAATAGTTCCTCCAAGCAAATAATTTATTTCTCTAAGCAAAGAATACTTCCTCCAAGCAAATAACTAATTTCTCCAAGCAAATAACCTATCTGCCCAAGCAAAGAATAGTTCCTCCAAGCTAATAACTAATTTCTCCAAGCAAAGAATAGTTCCTCCAAGCAAACATATAATTTTTCCAAGCCAAGAATAGTTCCTCCAAGCAAACAACTAATTTCTCCAAGCAAAGAATAGTTCCTCCAAGCAAACAACTAATTTTTCCAAGCAAAGAATAGTTCCTCCAAGCAAATAACTAATTTCTCCAAGCAAAGAATAGTTGCTCCAAGCAAACAACTAATTTCTCCAAGCAAAGAATAGTTCCTCCAAGCAAACAACTAATTTCTCCAAGCAAAGAATAGTTCCTCCAAGCAAACAACTAATTTCTCCAAGCAAAGAATAGCTCCTCCAAGCAAACAACTAATTTCTTCAAGCAAAGAATAGTTGCTCCAAGCAAACAACTAATTTCTCCAAGAATAGAATAGTTCCTTCAAGCAAATAATTTATTTCTCCAAGCAAAGAATACTTCCTCCAAGCAAATAACTAATTTCTCCAAGCAAATAACCTATCTGCCCAAGCAAAGAATAGTTCCTCCAAGCTAATAACTAATTTCTCCAAGCAAAGAATAGTTCCTCCAAGCAAACAAATAATTTTTCCAAGCAAAGAATAGTTCCTCCAAGCAAACAACTAATTTCTCCAAGCAAAGAATAGTTCCTCCAAGCAAACAACTAATTTTTCCAAGCAAAGAATAGTTCCTCCAAGCAAACAACTAGTTTCTCCAAGCAAAGAATAGTTCCTCCAAGCAAACAAATAATTTTTCCAAGCAAAGAATAGTTCCTCCAAGCAAATAACTAATTTCTCCAAGCAAAGAATAGTTGCTCCAAGCAAACAACTAATTTCTCCAAGCAAAGAATAGTTCCTCCAAGCAAACAACTAATTTCTCCAAGCAAAGAATAGTTCCTCCAAGCAAACAACTAATTTCTCCAAGCAAAGAATAGTTCCTCCAAGCAAACAACTAATTTCTTCAAGCAAAGAATAGTTGCTCCAAGCAAACAACTAATTTCTCCAAGAATAGAATAGTTCCTCCAAGCAAATAATTTATTTCTCTAAGCAAAGAATACTTCCTCCAAGCAAATAACTAATTTCTCCAAGCAAATAACCTATCTGCCCAAGCAAAGAATAGTTCCTCCAAGCTAATAACTAATTTCTCCAAGCAAAGAATAGTTCCTCCAAGCAAACAAATAATTTTTCCAAGCAAAGAATAGTTCCTCCAAGCAAACAACTAATTTCTCCAAGCAAAGAATAGTTCCTCCAAGCAAACAACTAATTTTTCCAAGCAAAGAATAGTTCCTCCAAGCAAATAACTAATTTCTCCAAGCAGAGAATAGTTCCTCCAAGCAAATAACTAATTTCTCCAAGCAAAGAATAGTTGCTCCAAGCAAACAACTAATTTCTCCAAGCAAAGAATAGTTCCTCCAAGCAAACAACAAATTTCTCCAAGAATAGAATAGTTCCTCCAAGCAAATAATTTATTTCTCCAAGCAAAGAATAGTTCCTCCAAGCTAATAACTAATTTCTCCAAGCAAAGAATAGTTCCTCCAAGCAAACAACTAATTTCTCCAAGCAAAGAATAGTTCCTCCAAGCAAACAACTAATTTCTCCAAGCAAAGAATAGTTGCTCCAAGCAAACAACTAATTTCTACAAGCAAAGAATAGTTCCTCCAAGCAAACAAATAATTTTTCCAAGCAAAAAATAGTTCCTCCAAGCAAACAACTAATTTCTCCAAGCAAAAAATAGTTCCTCCAAGCAAACAACTAATTTCTCCAAGCAAAGAATAGTTGCTCCAAGCAAACAACTAACTTCTCCAAGCAAAGAATAGTTCCTCCAAGCAAACAACTAATTTCTCCAAGCAAAGAATAGTTCCTCCAAGCAAACAACTAATTTCTCCAAGCAAATAATAGTTCCTCCAAGCAAACAACTAATTTCTCCAAGCAAAGAATAGTTGCTCCAAGCAAACAACTAATTTCTCCAAGCAAAGAATAGTTGCTCCAAGCAAACAACTAATTTCTACAAGCAAAGAATAGTTCTTCCAATCAAACAACTAATTTCACCAAGCAAAGAATAGTTCCTCCAAGCAAATAACTAATTTGTCCAAGCAGAGAATAGTTCCTCCAAGCAAATAACTAATTTCTCCAAGCAAAGAATAGTTCCTCCAAGCAAACAACTAACTTCTCCAAGCAAAGAATAGTTCCTCCAAGCAAACAACTAATTTCTCCAAGCAAAGAATAGTTCCTCCAAGCAAACAACTAATTTCTCCAAGCAAAGAATAGTTGCTCCAAGCAAACAACTAATTTCTACAAGCAAGGAATAGTTCCTCCAAGCAAACAAATAATTTTTCCAAGCAAAGAATAGTTCCTCCAAGCAAACAACTAATTTTTCCAAGCAAAGAATAGTTCCTCCAAGCAAATAACTAATTTCTCCAAGCAGAGAATAGTTCCTCCAAGCAAATAACTAATTTCTCCAAGCAAAGAATAGTTGCTCCAAGCAAACAACTAATTTCTCCAACCAAAGAATAGTTCCTCCAAGCAAACAACTAATTTCTCCAAGAATAGAATAGTTCCTCCAAGCAAATAATTTATTTCTCCAAGCAAAGAATACTTCCTCCAAGCAAATAACTAATTTCTCCAAGCAAATAACTAATTTCTCCAAGCAAAGAATAGTTCCTCCAAGCAAACAACTAATTTCTCCAAGCAAAGAATAGTTCCTCCAAGCAAACAACTAATTTCTTCAAGCAAAGAATAGTTGCTCCAAGCAAACAACAAATTTCTCCAAGAATAGAATAGTTCCTCCAAGCAAATAATTTATTTCTCCAAGCAAAGAATACTTCCTCCAAGCAAATAACTAATTTCTCCAAGCAAATAACCTATCTGCCCAAGCAAAGAATAGTTCCTCCAAGCTAATAACTAATTTCTCCAAGCAAAGAATAGTTCCTCCAAGCAAACAAATCATTTTTCCAAGCCAAGAATAGTTCCTCCAAGCAAACAACTAATTTCTCCAAGCAAAGAATAGTTCCTCCAAGCAAACAACTAATTTCTCCAAGCCAAGAATAGTTCCTCCAAGCAAACAACTAATTTCTCCAAGCAAAGAATAGTTCCTCCAAGCAAACAACTAATTTTTCCAAGCAAAGAATAGTTCCTCCAAGCAAATAACTAATTTCTCCAAGCAAAGAATAGTTCCTCTAAGCAAACAACTAATTTCTCCAAGCAAAGAATAGTTGCTCCAAGCAAACAACTAATTTCTACAAGCAAGGAATAGTTCCTCCAAGCAAACAAATAATTTTTCCAAGCAAAGAATAGTTCCTCCAAGCAAACAACTAATTTTTCCAAGCAAAGAATAGTTCCTCCAAGCAAATAACTAATTTCTCCAAGCAGAGAATAGTTCCTCCAAGCAAATAACTAATTTCTCCAAGCAAAGAATAGTTGCTCCAAGCAAACAACTAATTTCTCCAAGCAAAGAATAGTTGCTCCAAGCAAACAACAAATTTCTAAAAGAATAGAATAGTTCCTCCAAGCAAATAATTTATTTCTCCAAGCAAAGAATACTTCCTCCAAGCAAATAACTAATTTCTCCAAGCAAATAACCTATCTGCCCAAGCAAAGAATAGTTCCTCCAAGCTAATAACTAATTTCTCCAAGCAAAGAATAGTTCCTCCAAGCAAACAAATAATTTTTCCAAGCCAAGAATAGTTCCTCCAAGCAAACAACTAATTTCTCCAAGCAAAGAATAGTTCCTCCAAGCAAACAACTAATTTTTCCAAGCAAAGAATAGTTCCTCCAAGCAAATAACTAATTTCTCCAAGCAAAGAATAGTTGCTCCAAGCAAACAACTAATTTCTCCAAGCAAAGAATAGTTCCTCCAAGCAAACAACTAATTTCTCCAAGCAAAGAATAGTTCCTCCAAGCAAACAACTAATTTCTCCAAGCAAAGAATAGTTCCTCCAAGCAAACAACTAATTTCTTCAAGCAAAGAATAGTTGCTCCAAGCAAACAACTAATTTCTCCAAGAATAGAATAGTTCCTCCAAGCAAATAATTTATTTCTCCAAGCAAAGAATACTTCCTCCAAGCAAATAACTAATTTCTCCAAGCAAATAACCTATCTGCCCAAGCAAAGAATAGTTCCTCCAAGCTAATAACTAATTTCTCCAAGCAAAGAATAGTTCCTCCAAGCAAACAAATAATTTTTCCAAGCAAAGAATAGTTCCTCCAAGCAAACAACTAATTTCTCCAAGCAAAGAATAGTTCCTCCAAGCAAACAACTAATTTTTCCAAGCAAAGAATAGTTCCTCCAAGCAAATAACTAATTTCTCCAAGCAAATAACCTATCTGCCCAAGCAAAGAATAGTTCCTCCAAGCTAATAACTAATTTCTCCAAGCAAAGAATAGTTCCTCCAAGCAAACAAATAATTTTTCCAAGCAAAGAATAGTTCTTTCAAGCAAACAACTAATTTCTCCAAGCAAAGAATAGTTCCTCCAAGCAAACAACTAATTTTTCCAAGCAAAGAATAGTTCCTCCAAGCAAATAACTAATTTGTCCAAGCAGAGAATAGTTCCTCCAAGCAAATACCTAATTTCTCCAAGCAAAGAATAGTTGCTCCAAGCAAACAACTAACTTCTCCAAGCAAAGAATAGTTCCTCCAAGCAAACAACTAATTTCTCCAAGCAAAGAATAGTTCCTCCAAGCAAACAAATAATTTCTCCAAGCAAAGAATAGTTCCTCCAAGCAAACAACTAATTTCTCCAAGCAAAGAATAGTTCCTCCAAGCAAATAACTAATTTCTCAAAGCAAAGAATAGTTCCTCCAAGCAAACAAATAATTTCTCCAAGCAAAGAATAGTTCCTCCAAGCAATAAAACTAATTTCTCCAAGCAAAGAATAGATCCTCCAAGCAAACAACTAATTTTTCCAAGCAAAGAATAGTTCCTCCAAGCAAATAACTAATTTCTCCAAGCAAAGAATAGTTCCTCCAAGCAAATAACTAATTTCTCCAAGAAAGAATAGTTCCTCCAAGCAAATAACTAATTTCTCCAAGCAAAGAATAGTTCCTCCAAGCAAATAATTTATTTCTCCAAGCAAAGAATAGTTCCTCCAAGCAAATAACTAATTTCTCCAAGCAAATAACCTATCTGCCCAAGCAAAGAATAGTTCCTCCAAGCATATAACTAATTTCTCCAAGCAAAGAATAGTTCCTCCAAGCAAACAAATAATTTCTCCAAGCAAAGAATAGTTCCTCCAAGCAAACAACTAATTTCTCCAAGCAAAGAATAGTTCCTCCAAGCCAACAACTAATTTTTCCAAGCAAAGAATAGTTCCTCCAAGCAAATAACTAATTTCTCCAAGCAAAGAATAGTTCCTCCAAGCAAATAACTAATTTCTCCAAGCAAAGAATTGTTCCTCCAAGCAAATAACTAATTTCTCCAAGCAAAGAATAGTTCCTCCAAGCAAATAACTAATTTCTCCAAGCAAAGAATAGTTCCTCCAAGCAAACAACTAAATTCTCCAAGCAAAGAATAGTTCCTCCAAGCAAACAACTAATTTCTCCAAGCAAAGAATAGTTGCTCCAAGCAAACAACTAATTTCTCCAAGCAAAGAATAGTTCCTACAAGCAAACAACTAATTTCTCCAAGCAAAGAATAGTTCCTCCAAGCAAACAACTAATTTCTTCAAGCAAAGAATAGTTGCTCCAAGCAAACAACTAATTTCTCAAGAATAGAATAGTTCCTCCAAGCAAACAACTAATTTCTCCAAGCAAAGAATAGTTCCTCCAAGCAAACAACTAATTTCTCCAAGCAAAGAATACTTCCTCCAAGCAAATAACTAATTTCTCCAAGCAAAGAATAGTTCCTCCAAGCAAACAACTAATTTCTTCAAGCAAAGAATAGTTGCTCCAAGCAAACAACTAATTTCTCCAAGAATAGAATAGTTCCTCCAAGCAAATAATTTATTTCTCCAAGCAAAGAATACTTCCTCCAAGCAAATAACTAATTTCTCCAAGCAAAGAATAGTTCCTCCAAGCAAACAACTAATTTCTCCAAGCAAAGAATAGTTCCTCCAAGCAAACAACTAATTTCTTCAAGCAAAGAATAGTTGCTCCAAGCAAACAACTAATTTCTCCAAGAATAGAATAGTTCCTCCAAGCAAATAATTTATTTCTCCAAGCAAAGAATACTTCCTCCAAGCAAATAACTAATTTCTCCAAGCAAATAACCTATCTGCCCAAGCAAAGAATAGTTCCTCCAAGCTAATAACTAATTTCTCCAAGCAAAGAATAGTTCCTCCAAGCAAACAAATAATTTTTCCAAGCAAAGAATAGTTCCTCCAAGCAAACAACTAATTTCTCCAAGCAAAGAATAGTTCCTCCAAGCAAACAACTAATTTTTCCAAGCAAAGAATAGTTCCTCCAAGCAAATAACTAATTTCTCAAAGCAAAGAATAGTTCCTCCAAGCAAACAAATAATTTCTCCAAGCAAAGAATAGTTCCTCCAAGCAATAAAACTAATTTCTCCAAGCAAAGAATAGATCCTCCAAGCAAACAACTAATTTTTCCAAGCAAAGAATAGTTCCTCCAAGCAAATAACTAATTTCTCCAAGCAAAGAATAGTTCCTCCAAGCAAATAACTAATTTCTCCAAGAAAGAATAGTTCCTCCAAGCAAATAACTAATTTCTCCAAGCAAAGAATAGTTCCTCCAAGCAAATAATTTATTTCTCCAAGCAAAGAATAGTTCCTCCAAGCAAATAACTAATTTCTCCAAGCAAATAACCTATCTGCCCAAGCAAAGAATAGTTCCTCCAAGCATATAACTAATTTCTCCAAGCAAAGAATAGTTCCTCCAAGCAAACAAATAATTTCTCCAAGCAAAGAATAGTTCCTCCAAGCAAACAACTAATTTCTCCAAGCAAAGAATAGTTCCTCCAAGCCAACAACTAATTTTTCCAAGCAAAGAATAGTTCCTCCAAGCAAATAACTAATTTCTCCAAGCAAAGAATAGTTCCTCCAAGCAAATAACTAATTTCTCCAAGCAAAGAATTGTTCCTCCAAGCAAATAACTAATTTCTCCAAGCAAAGAATAGTTCCTCCAAGCAAATAACTAATTTCTCCAAGCAAAGAATAGTTCCTCCAAGCAAACAACTAAATTCTCCAAGCAAAGAATAGTTCCTCCAAGCAAACAACTAATTTCTCCAAGCAAAGAATAGTTGCTCCAAGCAAACAACTAATTTCTCCAAGCAAAGAATAGTTCCTCCAAGCAAACAACTAATTTCTCCAAGCAAAGAATAGTTCCTCCAAGCAAACAACTAATTTCTTCAAGCAAAGAATAGTTGCTCCAAGCAAACAACTAATTTCTCCAAGAATAGAATAGTTCCTCCAAGCAAACAACTAATTTCTCCAAGCAAAGAATAGTTCCTCCAAGCAAACAACTAATTTCTCCAAGCAAAGAATACTTCCTCCAAGCAAATAACTAATTTCTCCAAGCAAAGAATAGTTCCTCCAAGCAAACAACTAATTTCTTCAAGCAAAGAATAGTTGCTCCAAGCAAACAACTAATTTCTCCAAGAATAGAATAGTTCCTCCAAGCAAATAATTTATTTCTCCAAGCAAAGAATACTTCCTCCAAGCAAATAACTAATTTCTCCAAGCAAAGAATAGTTCCTCCAAGCAAACAACTAATTTCTCCAAGCAAAGAATAGTTCCTCCAAGCAAACAACTAATTTCTTCAAGCAAAGAATAGTTGCTCCAAGCAAACAACTAATTTCTCCAAGAATAGAATAGTTCCTCCAAGCAAATAATTTATTTCTCCAAGCAAAGAATACTTCCTCCAAGCAAATAACTAATTTCTCCAAGCAAATAACCTATCTGCCCAAGCAAAGAATAGTTCCTCCAAGCTAATAACTAATTTCTCCAAGCAAAGAATAGTTCCTCCAAGCAAACAAATAATTTTTCCAAGCAAAGAATAGTTCCTCCAAGCAAACAACTAATTTCTCCAAGCAAAGAATAGTTCCTCCAAGCAAACAACTAATTTTTCCAAGCAAAGAATAGTTCCTCCAAGCAAATAACTAATTTCGCCAAGCAAATAATCTATCTGCCCAAGCAAAGAATAGTTCCTCCAAGCTAATAACTAATTTCTCCAAGCAAAGAATAGTTCCTCCAAGCAAACAAATAATTTTTCCAAGCAAAGAATAGTTCTTTCAAGCAAACAACTAATTTCTCCAAGCAAAGAATAGTTCCTCCAAGCAAACAACTAATTTTTCCAAGCAAAGAATAGTTCCTCCAAGCAAATAACTAATTTGTCCAAGCAGAGAATAGTTCCTCCAAGCAAATACCTAATTTCTCCAAGCAAAGAATAGTTGCTCCAAGCAAACAACTAACTTCTCCAAGCAAAGAATAGTTCCTCCAAGCAAACAACTAATTTCTCCAAGCAAAGAATAGTTCCTCCAAGCAAACAAATAATTTCTCCAAGCAAAGAATAGTTCCTCCAAGCAAACAACTAATTTCTCCAAGCAAAGAATAGTTCCTCCAAGCAAATAACTAATTTCTCAAAGCAAAGAATAGTTCCTCCGAGCAAACAAATAATTTCTCCAAGCAAAGAATAGTTCCTCCAAGCAATAAAACTAATTTCTCCAAGCAAAGAATAGATCCTCCAAGCAAACAACTAATTTTTCCAAGCAAAGAATAGTTCCTCCAAGCAAATAACTAATTTCTCCAAGCAAAGAATAGTTCCTCCAAGCAAATAACTAATTTCTCCAAGCAAAGAATAGTTCCTCCAAGCAAATAACTAATTTCTCCAAGCAAAGAATAGTTCCTCCAAGCAAATAATTTATTTCTCCAAGCAAAGAATAGTTCCTCCAAGCAAATAACTAATTTCTCCAAGCAAAGAATAGTTCCTCCAAGCCAACAACTAATTTTTCCAAGCAAAGAATAGTTCCTCCAAGCAAATAACTAATTTCTCCAAGCAAAGAATAGTTCCTCCAAGCAAATAACTAATTTCTCCAAGCAAAGAATTGTTCCTCCAAGCAAATAACTAATTTCTCCAAGCAAAGAATAGTTCCTCCAAGCAAATAACTAATTTCTCCAAGCAAAGAATAGTTCCTCCAAGCAAATAACTAATTTCTCCAAGCAAAGAATAGTTCCTCCAAGCAAACAACTAAATTCTCCAAGCAAAGAATAGTTCCTCCAAGCAAACAACTAATTTCTCCAAGCAAAGAATAGTTGCTCCAAGCAAACAACTAATTTCTCCAAGCAAAGAATAGTTCCTCCAAGCAAACAACTAATTTCTCCGAGCAAAGAATAGTTCCTCCAAGCAAACAACTAATTTCTTCAAGCAAAGAATAGTTGCTCCAAGCAAACAACTAATTTCTCCAAGAATAGAATAGTTCCTCCAAGCAAACAACTAATTTCTCCAAGCAAAGAATAGTTCCTCCAAGCAAACAACTAATTTCTCCAAGCAAAGAATACTTCCTCCAAGCAAATAACTAATTTCTCCAAGCAAAGAATAGTTCCTCCAAGCAAACAACTAATTTCTTCAAGCAAAGAATAGTTGCTCCAAGCAAACAACTAATTTCTCCAAGAATAGAATAGTTCCTCCAAGCAAATAATTTATTTCTCCAAGCAAAGAATACTTCCTCCAAGCAAATAACTAATTTCTCCAAGCAAATAACCTATCTGCCCAAGCAAAGAATAGTTCCTCCAAGCTAATAACTAATTTCTCCAAGCAAAGAATAGTTCCTCCAAGCAAACAAATAATTTTTCCAAGCAAAGAATAGTTCCTCCAAGCAAACAACTAATTTCTCCAAGCAAAGAATAGTTCCTCCAAGCAAACAACTAATTTTTCCAAGCAAAGAATAGTTCATCCAAGCAAACAACTAATTTCTCCAAGAATAGAATAGTTCCTCCAAGCAAATAATTTATTTCTCCAAGCAAAGAATAGTTCCTCCAAGCTAATAACTAATTTCTCCAAGCAAAGAATAGTTCCTCCAAGCAAACAACTAATTTCTCCAAGCAAAGAATAGTTCCTCCAAGCAAACAACTAATTTCTCCAAGCAAAGAATAGTTGCTCCAAGCAAACAACTAATTTCTACAAGCAAAGAATAGTTCCTCCAAGCAAACAAATAATTTTTCCAAGCAAAAAATAGTTCCTCCAAGCAAACAACTAATTTCTCCAAGCAAAGAATAGTTCCTCCAAGCAAACAACTAATTTTTCCAAGCAAAGAATAGTTCCTCCAAGCAAACAACTAATTTCTCCAAGCAAAGAATAGTTGCTCCAAGCAAACAACTAATTTCTACAAGCAAAGAATAGTTCTTCCAATCAAACAACTAATTTCACCAAGCAAAGAATAGTTCCTCCAAGCAAATAATTTATTTCTCCAAGCAAAGAATAGTTCCTCCAAGCAAATAACTAATTTCTCCAAGCAAAGAATAGTTCCTCCAAGCAAACAACTAATTTTTCCAAGCAAAGAATAGTTGCTCCAAGCAAACAACTAACTTCTCCAAGCAAAGAATAGTTGCTCCAAGCAAACAACTAATTTCTCCAAGAATAGAATAGTTCCTCCAAGCAAATAATTTATTTCTCCAAGCAAAGAATACTTCCTCCAAGCAAATAACTAATTTCTCCAAGCAAAGAATAGTTCCTCCAAGCAAACAACTAATTTCTTCAAGCAAAGAATAGTTGCTCCAAGCAAACAACTAATTTCTCGAAGAATAGAATAGTTCCTCCAAGCAAACAACTAATTTCTCCAAGCAAAGAATAGTTCCTCCAAGCAAACAACTAATTTCTCCAAGCAAAGAATACTTCCTCCAAGCAAATAACTAATTTCTCCAAGCAAAGAATAGTTCCTCCAAGCAAACAAATAATTTTTCCAAGCAAAGAATAGTTCCTCCAAGCAAACAACTAATTTCTCCAAGCAAAGAATAGTTCCTCCAAGCAAACAACTAATTTCTCCAAGCAAAGAATAGTTGCTCCAAGCAAACAACTAATTTCTCCAAGCAAAGAATAGTTCCTCCAAGCAAATAACTAATTTCTCCAAGCAAAGAATAGTTCCTCCAAGCAAACAACTAATTTCTCCAAGCAAAGAATAGTTCCCCCAAGCAAACAACTAATTTCTCCAAGCAAAGAATAGTTCCTCCAAGCAAACAACTAATTTCTCCAAGCAAAGAATAGTTCCTCCAAGCAAACAACTAATTTCTCCAAGCAAAGAATAGTTCCTCCAAGCAAACAACTAATTTCTTCAAGCAAAGAATAGTTGCTCCAAGCAAACAACTAATTTCTCCAAGAATAGAATAGTTCCTCCAAGCAAATAATTTATTTCTCCAAGCAAAGAATACTTCCTCCAAGCAAATAACTAATTTCTCCAAGCAAATAACCTATCTGCCCAAGCAAAGAATAGTTCCTCCAAGCTAATAACTAATTTCTCCAAGCAAAGAATAGTTCCTCCAAGCAAACAAATAATTTTTCCAAGCAAAGAATAGTTCCTCCAAGCAAACAACTAATTTCTCCAAGCAAAGAAGAGTTCCTCCAAGCAAACAACTAATTTTTCCAAGCAAAGAATAGTTCCTCCAAGCAAATAACTAATTTCTCCAAGCAAATAACCTATCTGCCCAAGCAAAGAATAGTTCCTCCAAGCTAATAACTAATTTCTCCAAGCAAAGAATAGTTCCTCCAAGCAAACAAATAATTTTTCCAAGCAAAGAATAGTTCTTTCAAGCAAACAACTAATTTCTCCAAGCAAAGAATAGTTCCTCCAAGCAAACAACTAATTTTTCCAAGCAAAGAATAGTTCCTCCAAGCAAATAACTAATTTGTCCAAGCAGAGAATAGTTCCTCCAAGCAAACAACTAATTTCTCCAAGCAAAGAATAGTTCCTCCAAGCAAACAACTAATTTTTCCAAGCAAAGAATAGTTCCTCCAAGCAAACAACTAATTTCTCCAAGCAAAGAATAGTTGCTCCAAGCAAACAACTAATTTCTACAAGCAAAGAATAGTTCTTCCAATCAAACAACTAATTTCACCAAGCAAAGAATAGTTCCTCCAAGCAAATAATTTATTTCTCCAAGCAAAGAATAGTTCCTCCAAGCAAATAACTAATTTCTCCAAGCAAAGAATAGTTCCTCCAAGCAAACAACTAATTTTTCCAAGCAAAGAATAGTTCCTCCAAGCAAACAACTAATTTCTTCAAGCAAAGAATAGTTGCTCCAAGCAAACAACTAATTTCTCCAAGAATAGAATAGTTCCTCCAAGCAAATAATTTATTTCTCCAAGCAAAGAATACTTCCTCCAAGCAAATAACTAATTTCTCCAAGCAAAGAATAGTTCCTCCAAGCAAACAACTAATTTCTTCAAGCAAAGAATAGTTGCTCCAAGCAAACAACTAATTTCTCGAAGAATAGAATAGTTCCTCCAAGCAAACAACTAATTTCTCCAAGCAAAGAATAGTTCCTCCAAGCAAACAACTAATTTCTCCAAGCAAAGAATACTTCCTCCAAGCAAATAACTAATTTCTCCAAGCAAAGAATAGTTCCTCCAAGCAAACAAATAATTTTTCCAAGCAAAGAATAGTTCCTCCAAGCAAACAACTAATTTCTCCAAGCAAAGAATAGTTCCTCCAAGCAAACAACTAATTTCTCCAAGCAAAGAATAGTTGCTCCAAGCAAACAACTAATTTCTCCAAGCAAAGAATAGTTCCTCCAAGCAAATAACTAATTTCTCCAAGCAAAGAATAGTTCCTCCAAGCAAACAACTAATTTCTCCAAGCAAAGAATAGTTCCCCCAAGCAAACAACTAATTTCTCCAAGCAAAGAATAGTTCCTCCAAGCAAACAACTAATTTCTCCAAGCAAAGAATAGTTCCTCTATGCAAACAACTAATTTCTCCAAGCAAAGAATAGTTCCTCCAAGCAAACAACTAATTTCTTCAAGCAAAGAATAGTTGCTCCAAGCAAACAACTAATTTCTCCAAGAATAGAATAGTTCCTCCAAGCAAATAATTTATTTCTCCAAGCAAAGAATACTTCCTCCAAGCAAATAACTAATTTCTCCAAGCAAATAACCTATCTGCCCAAGCAAAGAATAGTTCCTCCAAGCTAATAACTAATTTCTCCAAGCAAAGAATAGTTCCTCCAAGCAAACAAATAATTTTTCCAAGCAAAGAATAGTTCCTCCAAGCAAACAACTAATTTCTCCAAGCAAAGAAGAGTTCCTCCAAGCAAACAACTAATTTTTCCAAGCAAAGAATAGTTCCTCCAAGCAAATAACTAATTTCTCCAAGCAAATAACCTATCTGCCCAAGCAAAGAATAGTTCCTCCAAGCTAATAACTAATTTCTCCAAGCAAAGAATAGTTCCTCCAAGCAAACAAATAATTTTTCCAAGCAAAGAATAGTTCTTTCAAGCAAACAACTAATTTCTCCAAGCAAAGAATAGTTCCTCCAAGCAAACAACTAATTTTTCCAAGCAAAGAATAGTTCCTCCAAGCAAATAACTAATTTGTCCAAGCAGAGAATAGTTCCTCCAAGCAAATACCTAATTTCTCCAAGCAAAGAATAGTTGCTCCAAGCAAACAACTAACTTCTCCAAGCAAAGAATAGTTCCTCCAAGCAAACAACTAATTTCTCCAAGCAAAGAATAGTTCCTCCAAGCAAACAAATAATTTCTCCAAGCAAAGAATAGTTCCTCCAAGCAAACAACTAATTTCTCCAAGCAAAGAATAGTTCCTCCAAGCAAATAACTAATTTCTCAAAGCAAAGAATAGTTCCTCCAAGCAAACAAATAATTTCTCCAAGCAAAGAATAGTTCCTCCAAGCAATAAAACTAATTTCTCCAAGCAAAGAATAGATCCTCCAAGCAAACAACTAATTTTTCCAAGCAAAGAATAGTTCCTCCAAGCAAATAACTAATTTCTCCAAGCAAAGAATAGTTCCTCCAAGCAAATAACTAATTTCTCCAAGCAAAGAATAGTTCCTCCAAGCAAATAACTAATTTCTCCAAGCAAAGAATAGTTCCTCCAAGCAAATAATTTATTTCTCCAAGCAAAGAATAGTTCCTCCAAGCAAATAACTAATTTCTCCAAGCAAATAACCTATCTGCCCAAGCAAAGAATAGTTCCTCCAAGCATATAACTAATTTCTCCAAGCAAATAATAGTTCCTCCAAGCAAACAAATAATTTCTCCAAGCAAAGAATAGTTCCTCCAAGCAAACAACTAATTTCTCCAAGCAAAGAATAGTTCCTCCAAGCCAACAACTAATTTTTCCAAGCAAAGAATAGTTCCTCCAAGCAAATAACTAATTTCTCCAAGCAAAGAATAGTTCCTCCAAGCAAATAACTAATTTCTCCAAGCAAAGAATTGTTCCTCCAAGCAAATAACTAATTTCTCCAAGCAAAGAATAGTTCCTCCAAGCAATTAACTAATTTCTCCAAGCAAAGAATAGTTCCTCCAAGCAAATAACTAATTTCTCCAAGCAAAGAATAGTTCCTCCAAGCAAACAACTAAATTCTCCAAGCAAAGAATAGTTCCTCCAAGCAAACAACTAATTTCTCCAAGCAAAGAATAGTTGCTCCAAGCAAACAACTAATTTCTCCAAGCAAAGAATAGTTCCTCCAAGCAAACAACTAATTTCTCCAAGCAAAGAATAGTTCCTCCAAGCAAACAACTAATTTCTTCAAGCAAAGAATAGTTGCTCCAAGCAAACAACTAATTTCTCCAAGAATAGAATAGTTCCTCCAAGCAAACAACTAATTTCTCCAAGCAAAGAATAGTTCCTCCAAGCAAACAACTAATTTCTCCAAGCAAAGAATACTTCCTCCAAGCAAATAACTAATTTCTCCAAGCAAAGAATAGTTCCTCCAAGCAAATAACTAATTTCTCAAAGCAAAGAATAGTTCCTCCAAGCAAACAAATAATTTCTCCAAGCAAAGAATAGTTCCTCCAAGCAATAAAACTAATTTCTCCAAGCAAAGAATAGATCCTCCAAGCAAACAACTAATTTTTCCAAGCAAAGAATAGTTCCTCCAAGCAAATAACTAATTTCTCCAAGCAAAGAATAGTTCCTCCAAGCAAATAACTAATTTCTCCAAGCAAAGAATAGTTCCTCCAAGCAAATAACTAATTTCTCCAAGCAAAGAATAGTTCCTCCAAGCAAATAATTTATTTCTCCAAGCAAAGAATAGTTCCTCCAAGCAAATAACTAATTTCTCCAAGCAAATAACCTATCTGCCCAAGCAAAGAATAGTTCCTCCAAGCATATAACTAATTTCTCCAAGCAAATAATAGTTCCTCCAAGCAAACAAATAATTTCTCCAAGCAAAGAATAGTTCCTCCAAGCAAACAACTAATTTCTCCAAGCAAAGAATAGTTCCTCCAAGCCAACAACTAATTTTTCCAAGCAAAGAATAGTTCCTCCAAGCAAATAACTAATTTCTCCAAGCAAAGAATAGTTCCTCCAAGCAAATAACTAATTTCTCCAAGCAAAGAATTGTTCCTCCAAGCAAATAACTAATTTCTCCAAGCAAAGAATAGTTCCTCCAAGCAATTAACTAATTTCTCCAAGCAAAGAATAGTTCCTCCAAGCAAATAACTAATTTCTCCAAGCAAAGAATAGTTCCTCCAAGCAAACAACTAAATTCTCCAAGCAAAGAATAGTTCCTCCAAGCAAACAACTAATTTCTCCAAGCAAAGAATAGTTGCTCCAAGCAAACAACTAATTTCTCCAAGCAAAGAATAGTTCCTCCAAGCAAACAACTAATTTCTCCAAGCAAAGAATAGTTCCTCCAAGCAAACAACTAATTTCTTCAAGCAAAGAATAGTTGCTCCAAGCAAACAACTAATTTCTCCAAGAATAGAATAGTTCCTCCAAGCAAACAACTAATTTCTCCAAGCAAAGAATAGTTCCTCCAAGCAAACAACTAATTTCTCCAAGCAAAGAATACTTCCTCCAAGCAAATAACTAATTTCTCCAAGCAAAGAATAGTTCCTCCAAGCAAACAACTAATTTCTTCAAGCAAAGAATAGTTGCTCCAAGCAAACAACTAATTTCTCCAAGAATAGAATAGTTCCTCCAAGCAAATAATTTATTTCTCCAAGCAAAGAATACTTCCTCCAAGCAAATAACTAATTTCTCCAAGCAACGAATAGTTCCTGCAAGCAAACAACTAATTTTTCCAAGCAAAGAATAGTTCCTCCAAGCAAATAACTAATTTCTGCAAGCAAAGAATAGTTCCTCCAAGCAAACAACTAATTTCTCCAAGCAAAGAATAGTTGCTCCAAGCAAACAACTAATTTCTACAAGCAAAGAATAGTTCTTCCAATCAAACAACTAATTTCACCAAGCAAAGAATAGTTCCTCCAAGCAAATAATTTATTTCTCCAAGCAAAGAATAGTTCCTCCAAGCAAATAACTAATTTCTCCAAGCAAAGAATAGTTCCTCCAAGCAAACAACTAATTTCTCCAAGCAAAGAATAGTTCCTCCAAGCAAACAACTAATTTCTCCAAGCAAATAACCTATCTGCCCAAGCAAAGAATAGTTCCTCCAAGCAAACAAATAATTTCTCCAATCAAAGAATAGTTCCTCCAAGCAAACAACTAATTTCTCCAAGCAAAGAATAGTTCCTCCAAGCAAATAACTAATTTCTCAAAGCAAAGAATAGTTCCTCCAAGCAAACAAATAATTTCTCCAAGCAAAGAATAGTTCCTCCAAGCAAACAACTAATTTTTCCAAGCAAAGAATAGTTCCTCCAAGCAAATAACTAATTTCTCCAAGCAAAGAATAGTTCCTCCAAGCAAACAACTAATTTCTCCAAGCAAAGAATAGTTGCTCCAAGCAAACAACTAATTTCTACAAGCAAAGAATAGTTCTTCCAATCAAACAACTAATTTCACCAAGCAAAGAATAGTTCCTCCAAGCAAATAATTTATTTCTCCAAGCAAAGAATAGTTCCTCCAAGCAAATAACTAATTTCTCCAAGCAAAGAATAGTTCCTCCAAGCAAACAACTAATTTCTCCAAGCAAAGAATAGTTCCTCCAAGCAAACAACTAATTTCTTCAAGCAATGAATAGTTGCTCCAAGCAAACAACTAATTTCTCCAAGAATAGAATAGTTCCTCCAAGCAAATAATTTATTTCTCCAAGCAAAGAATACTTCCTCCAAGCAAATAACTAATTTCTCCAAGCAAAGAATAGTTCCTCCAAGCAAACAACTAATTTCTTCAAGCAAAGAATAGTTGCTCCAAGCAAACAACTAATTTCTCCAAGAATAGAATAGTTCCTCCAAGCAAACAACTAATTTCTCCAAGCAAAGAATAGTTCCTCCAAGCAAACAACTAATTTCTCCAAGCAAAGAATACTTCCTCCAAGCAAATAACTAATTTCTCCAAGCAAAGAATAGTTCCTCCAAGCAAACAAATAATTTTTCCAAGCAAAGAATAGTTCCTCCAAGCAAACAACTAATTTCTCCAAGCAAAAAATAGTTCCTCCAAGCAAACAACTAATTTTTCCAAGCAAAGAATAGTTCCTCCAAGCAAACAACTAATTTTTCCAAGCAAAGAATAGTTCCTCCAAGCAAACAACTAATTTTTCCAAGCAAAGAATAGTTCCTCCAAGCAAATAACTAATTTCTCCAAGCAAAGAATAGTTGCTCCAAGCAAACAACTAATTTCTCCAAGCAAAGAATAGTTCCTCCAAGCAAACAACTAATTTCTCCAAGCAAAGAATAGTTCCTCCAAGCAAACAACTAATTTCTCCAAGCAAAAAATAGTTCCTCCAAGCAAACTACTAATTTTTCCAAGCAAAGAATAGTTCCTCCAAGCAAACAACTAATTTTTCCAAGCAAAGAATAGTTCCTCCAAGCAAACAACTAATTTTTCCAAGCAAAGAATAGTTCCTCCAAGCAAATAACTAATTTCTCCAAGCAAAGAATATTTGCTCCAAGCAAACAACTAATTTCTCCAAGCAAAGAATAGTTCCTCCAAGCAAACAACTAATTTCTCCAAGCAAAGAATAGTTCCTCCAAGCAAACAACTAATTTCTCCAAGCAAAGAATAGTTCCTCCAAGCAAACAACTAATTTCTCCAAGCAAAGAATAGTTCCTCCAAGCAAACAACTAATTTCTCCAAGCAAAGAATAGTTCCTCCAAGCAAATAACTAATTTCTCAAAGCAAAGAATAGTTCCTCCAAGCAAACAAATAATTTCTCCAAGCAAAGAATAGTTCCTCCAAGCAAACAACTAATTTCTCCAAGCAACGAATAGTTCCTGCAAGCAAACAACTAATTTTTTCAAGCAAAGAATAGTTCCTCCAAGCAAATAACTAATTTCTCCAAGCAAAGAATAGTTCCTCCAAGCAAACAACTAATTTCTCCAAGCAAAGAATAGTTGCTCCAAGCAAACAACTAATTTCTACAAGCAAAGAATAGTTCTTCCAATCAAACAACTAATTTCACCAAGCAAAGAATAGTTCCTCCAAGCAAATAATTGATTTCTCCAAGCAAAGAATAGTTCCTCCAAGCAAATAACTAATTTCTCCAAGCAAAGAATAGTTACTCCAAGCAAACAACTAATTTCTCCAAGCAAAGAATAGTTCCTCCAAGCAAACAACTAATTTCTTCAAGCAATGAATAGTTGCTCCAAGCAAACAACTAATTTCTCCAAGAATAGAATAGTTCCTCCAAGCAAATAATTTATTTCTCCAAGCAAAGAATACTTCCTCCAAGCAAATAACTAATTTCTCCAAGCAAAGAATAGTTCCTCCAAGCAAACAACTAATTTCTTCAAGCAAAGAATAGTTGCTCCAAGCAAACAACTAATTTCTCCAAGAATAGAATAGTTCCTCCAAGCAAACAACTAATTTCTCCAAGCAAAGAATAGTTCCTCCAAGCAAACAAATAATTTTTCCAAGCAAAGAATAGTTCCTCCAAGCAAACAACTAATTTCTCCAAGCAAAAAATAGTTCCTCCAAGCAAACAACTAATTTTTCCAAGCAAAGAATAGTTCCTCCAAGCAAACAACTAATTTTTCCAAGCAAAGAATAGTTCCTCCAAGCAAACAACTAATTTTTCCAAGCAAAGAATAGTTCCTCCAAGCAAATAACTAATTTCTCCAAGCAAAGAATAGTTGCTCCAAGCAAACAACTAATTTCTCCAAGCAAAGAATAGTTCCTCCAAGCAAACAACTAATTTCTCCAAGCAAAGAATAGTTCCTCCAAGCAAACAACTAATTTCTCCAAGCAAAGAATAGTTCCTCCAAGCAAACAACTAATTTCTTCAAGCAAAGAATAGTTGCTCCAAGCAAACAACTAATTTCTCCAAGAATAGAATAGTTCCTCCAAGCAAATAATTTATTTCTCCAAGCAAAGAATACTTCCTCCAAGCAAATAACTAATTTCTCCAAGCAAATAACCTATCTGCCCAAGCAAAGAATAGTTCCTCCAAGCTAATAACTAATTTCTCCAAGCAAAGAATAGTTCCTCCAAGCAAACAAATAATTTTTCCAAGCAAAGAATAGTTCCTGCAAGCAAACAACTAATTTCTCCAAGCAAAGAATAGTTCCTCCAAGCAAACAACTAATTTTTCCAAGCAAAGAATAGTTCCTCCAAGCAAATAACTAATTTCTCCAAGCAAAGAATAGTTCCTCCAAGCAAATAACTAATTTCTCCAAGCAAATAACCTATCTGCCCAAGCAAAGAATAGTTCCTCCAAGCTAATAACTAATTTCTCCAAGCAAAGAATAGTTCCTCCAAGCAAACAAATAATTTTTCCAAGCAAAGAATAGTTCCTCCAAGCAAACAACTAATTTCTCCAAGCAAAGAATAGTTCCTCCAAGCAAACAACTAATTTTTCCAAGCAAAGAATAGTTCCTCCAAGCAAATAACTAATTTGTCCAAGCAGAGAATAGTTCCTCCAAGCAAATAACTAATTTCTCCAAGCAAAGAATAGTTGCTCCAAGCAAACAACTAACTTCTCCAAGCAAAGAATAGTTCCTCCAAGCAAACAACTAATTTCTCCAAGCAAAGAATAGTTCCTCCAAGCAAACAACTAATTTCTCCAAGCAAATAACCTATCTGCCCAAGCAAAGAATAGTTCCTCCAAGCAAACAAATAATTTCTCCAAGCAAAGAATAGTTCCTCCAAGCAAACAACTAATTTCTCCAAGCAAAGAATAGTTCCTCCAAGCAAATAACTAATTTCTCAAAGCAAAGAATAGTTCCTCCAAGCAAACAAATAATTTCTCCAAGCAAAGAATAGTTCCTCCAAGCAAACAACTAATTTCTTCAAGCAAAGAATAGTTGCTCCAAGCAAACAACTAATTTCTCCAAGCAAAGAATAGTTCCTCCAAGCAAACAACTAATTTCTCCAAGCAAAGAATACTTCCTCCAAGCAAATAACTAATTTCTCCAAGCAACGAATAGTTCCTCCAAGCAAACAAATAATTTTTCCAAGCAAAGAATAGTTCCTCCAAGCTAATAACTAATTTCTCCAAGCAAAGAATAGTTCCTCCAAGCAAACAAATAATTTTTCCAAGCAAAGAATAGTTCCTCCAAGCAAACAACTAATTTCTCCAAGCAAAGAATAGTTCCTCCAAGCAAACAACTAATTTTTCCAAGCAAAGAATAGTTCCTCCAAGCAAATAACTAATTTGTCCAAGCAGAGAATAGTTCCTCCAAGCAAATAACTAATTTCTCCAAGCAAAGAATAGTTGCTCCAAGCAAACAACTAACTTCTCCAAGCAAAGAATAGTTCCTCCAAGCAAACAACTAATTTCTCCAAGCAAAGAATAGTTCCTCCAAGCAAATAACTAATTTCTCCAAGCAAAGAATAGTTGCTCCAAGCAAACAACTAATTTCTCCAAGCAAAGAATAGTTCCTCCAAGCAAACAACTAATTTCTCCAAGCAAAGAATAGTTCCTCCAAGCAAACAACTAATTTCTCCAAGCAAAGAATAGTTCCTCCAAGCAAACAACTAATTTCTTCAAGCAAAGAATAGTTGCTCCAAGCAAACAACTAATTTCTCCAAGAATAGAATAGTTCCTCCAAGCAAACAACTAATTTTTCCAAGCAAAGAATAGTTCCTCCAAGCAAATAACTAATTTCTCCAAGCAAAGAATAGTTGCTCCAAGCAAACAACTAATTTCTCCAAGCAAAGAATAGTTCCTCCAAGCAAACAACTAATTTCTCCAAGCAAAGAATAGTTCCTCCAAGCAAACAACTAATTTCTCCAAGCAAAGAATAGTTCCTCCAAGCAAACAACTAATTTCTTCAAGCAAAGAATAGTTGCTCCAAGCAAACAACTAATTTCTCCAAGAATAGAATAGTTCCTCCAAGCAAATAATTTATTTCTCCAAGCAAAGAATACTTCCTCCAAGCAAATAACTAATTTCTCCAAGCAAATAACCTATCTGCCCAAGCAAAGAATAGTTCCTCCAAGCTAATAACTAATTTCTCCAAGCAAAGAATAGTTCCTCCAAGCAAACAAATAATTTTTCCAAGCAAAGAATAGTTCCTGCAAGCAAACAACTAATTTCTCCAAGCAAAGAATAGTTCCTCCAAGCAAACAACTAATTTTTCCAAGCAAAGAATAGTTCCTCCAAGCAAATAACTAATTTCTCCAAGCAAAGAATAGTTCCTCCAAGCAAATAACTAATTTCTCCAAGCAAATAACCTATCTGCCCAAGCAAAGAATAGTTCCTCCAAGCTAATAACTAATTTCTCCAAGCAAAGAATAGTTCCTCCAAGCAAACAAATAATTTTTCCAAGCAAAGAATAGTTCCTCCAAGCAAACAACTAATTTCTCCAAGCAAAGAATAGTTCCTCCAAGCAAACAACTAATTTTTCCAAGCAAAGAATAGTTCCTCCAAGCAAATAACTAATTTGTCCAAGCAGAGAATAGTTCCTCCAAGCAAATAACTAATTTCTCCAAGCAAAGAATAGTTGCTCCAAGCAAACAACTAACTTCTCCAAGCAAAGAATAGTTCCTCCAAGCAAACAACTAATTTCTCCAAGCAAAGAATAGTTCCTCCAAGCAAACAACTAATTTCTCCAAGCAAATAACCTATCTGCCCAAGCAAAGAATAGTTCCTCCAAGCAAACAAATAATTTCTCCAAGCAAAGAATAGTTCCTCCAAGCAAACAACTAATTTCTCCAAGCAAAGAATAGTTCCTCCAAGCAAATAACTAATTTCTCAAAGCAAAGAATAGTTCCTCCAAGCAAACAAATAATTTCTCCAAGCAAAGAATAGTTCCTCCAAGCAAACAACTAATTTCTTCAAGCAAAGAATAGTTGCTCCAAGCAAACAACTAATTTCTCCAAGCAAAGAATAGTTCCTCCAAGCAAACAACTAATTTCTCCAAGCAAAGAATACTTCCTCCAAGCAAATAACTAATTTCTCCAAGCAACGAATAGTTCCTCCAAGCAAACAAATAATTTTTCCAAGCAAAGAATAGTTCCTCCAAGCTAATAACTAATTTCTCCAAGCAAAGAATAGTTCCTCCAAGCAAACAAATAATTTTTCCAAGCAAAGAATAGTTCCTCCAAGCAAACAACTAATTTCTCCAAGCAAAGAATAGTTCCTCCAAGCAAACAACTAATTTTTCCAAGCAAAGAATAGTTCCTCCAAGCAAATAACTAATTTGTCCAAGCAGAGAATAGTTCCTCCAAGCAAATAACTAATTTCTCCAAGCAAAGAATAGTTGCTCCAAGCAAACAACTAACTTCTCCAAGCAAAGAATAGTTCCTCCAAGCAAACAACTAATTTCTCCAAGCAAAGAATAGTTCCTCCAAGCAAACAACTAATTTCTCCAAGCAAATAACCTATCTGCCCAAGCAAAGAATAGTTCCTCCAAGCAAACAAATAATTTCTCCAAGCAAAGAATAGTTCCTCCAAGCAAACAACTAATTTCTCCAAGCAAAGAATAGTTCCTCCAAGCAAATAACTAATTTCTCAAAGCAAAGAATAGTTCCTCCAAGCAAACAAATAATTTCTCCAAGCAAAGAATAGTTCCTCCAAGCAAACAACTAATTTCTCCAAGCAAAGAATAGTTCCTGCAAGCAAACAACTAATTTTTCCAAGCAAAGAATAGTTCCTCCAAGCAAATAACTAATTTCTCCAAGCAAAGATTAGTTCCTCCAAGCAAACAACTAATTTCTCCAAGCAAAGAATAGTTGCTCCAAGCAAACAACTAATTTCTACAAGCAAAGAATAGTTCTTCCAATCAAACAACTAATTTCACCAAGCAAAGAATAGTTCCTCCAAGCAAATAATTTATTTCTCCAAGCAAAGAATAGTTCCTCCAAGCAAATAACTAATTTCTCCAAGCAAAGAATAGTTCCTCCAAGCAAACAACTAATTTCTCCAAGCAAAGAATAGTTCCTCCAAGCAAACAACTAATTTCTTCAAGCAAAGAATAGTTGCTCCAAGCAAACAACTAATTTCTCCAAGAATAGAATAGTTCCTCCAAGCAAATAATTTATTTCTCCAAGCAAAGAATACTTCCTCCAAGCAAATAACTAATTTCTCCAGGCAAATAACCTATCTGCCCAAGCAAAGAATAGTTCCTCCAAGCTAATAACTAATTTCTCCAAGCAAAGAATAGTTCCTCCAAGCAAACAAATAATTTCTCCAAGCAAAGAATAGTTCCTCCAAGCAAATAACTAATTTCTCAAAGCAAAGAATAGTTCCTCCAAGCAAACAAATAATTTCTCCAAGCAAAGAATAGTTCCTCCAAGCAAACAACTAATTTCTTCAAGCAAAGAATAGTTGCTCCAAGCAAACAACTAATTTCTCCAAGCAAAGAATAGTTCCTCCAAGCAAACAACTAATTTCTCCAAGCAAAGAATACTTCCTCCAAGCAAATAACTAATTTCTCCAAGCAACGAATAGTTCCTCCAAGCAAACAAATAATTTTTCCAAGCAAAGAATAGTTCCTCCAAGCTAATAACTAATTTCTCCAAGCAAAGAATAGTTCCTCCAAGCAAACAAATAATTTTTCCAAGCAAAGAATAGTTCCTCCAAGCAAACAACTAATTTCTCCAAGCAAAGAATAGTTCCTCCAAGCAAACAACTAATTTTTCCAAGCAAAGAATAGTTCCTCCAAGCAAATAACTAATTTGTCCAAGCAGAGAATAGTTCCTCCAAGCAAATAACTAATTTCTCCAAGCAAAGAATAGTTGCTCCAAGCAAACAACTAACTTCTCCAAGCAAAGAATAGTTCCTCCAAGCAAACAACTAATTTCTCCAAGCAAAGAATAGTTCCTCCAAGCAAACAACTAATTTCTCCAAGCAAATAACCTATCTGCCCAAGCAAAGAATAGTTCCTCCAAGCAAACAAATAATTTCTCCAAGCAAAGAATAGTTCCTCCAAGCAAACAACTAATTTCTCCAAGCAAAGAATAGTTCCTCCAAGCAAATAACTAATTTCTCAAAGCAAAGAATAGTTCCTCCAAGCAAACAAATAATTTCTCCAAGCAAAGAATAGTTCCTCCAAGCAAACAACTAATTTCTCCAAGCAAAGAATAGTTCCTGCAAGCAAACAACTAATTTTTCCAAGCAAAGAATAGTTCCTCCAAGCAAATAACTAATTTCTCCAAGCAAAGATTAGTTCCTCCAAGCAAACAACTAATTTCTCCAAGCAAAGAATAGTTGCTCCAAGCAAACAACTAATTTCTACAAGCAAAGAATAGTTCTTCCAATCAAACAACTAATTTCACCAAGCAAAGAATAGTTCCTCCAAGCAAATAATTTATTTCTCCAAGCAAAGAATAGTTCCTCCAAGCAAATAACTAATTTCTCCAAGCAAAGAATAGTTCCTCCAAGCAAACAACTAATTTCTCCAAGCAAAGAATAGTTCCTCCAAGCAAACAACTAATTTCTTCAAGCAAAGAATAGTTGCTCCAAGCAAACAACTAATTTCTCCAAGAATAGAATAGTTCCTCCAAGCAAATAATTTATTTCTCCAAGCAAAGAATACTTCCTCCAAGCAAATAACTAATTTCTCCAGGCAAATAACCTATCTGCCCAAGCAAAGAATAGTTCCTCCAAGCTAATAACTAATTTCTCCAAGCAAAGAATAGTTCCTCCAAGCAAACAAATAATTTTTCTAAGCAAAGAATAGTTGCTCCAAGCAAACAACTAATTTCTCCAAGCAAAGAATAGTTCCTCCAAGCAAACAAATAATTTTTCCAAGCAAAGAATAGTTCCTGCAAGCAAACAACTAATTTCTCCAAGCAAAGAATAGTTCCTCCAAGCAAACAACTAATTTTTCCAAGCAAAGAATAGTTCCTCCAAGCAAACAACTAATTTTTCCAAGCAAAGAATAGTTCCTCCAAGCAAATAACTAATTTCTCCAAGCAAATAACCTATCTGCCCAAGCAAAGAATAGTTCCTCCAAGCTAATAACTAATTTCTCCAAGCAAAGAATAGTTCCTCCAAGCAAACAAATAATTTTTCCAAGCAAAGAATAGTTCCTCCAAGCAAACAACTAATTTCTCCAAGCAAAGAATAGTTCCTCCAAGCAAACAACTAATTTTTCCAAGCAAAGAATAGTTCCTCCAAGCAAATAACTAATTTGTCCAAGCAGAGAATAGTTCCTCCAAGCAAATAACTAATTTCTCCAAGCAAAGAATAGTTGCTCCAAGCAAACAACTAACTTCTCCAAGCAAAGAATAGTTCCTCCAAGCAAACAACTAATTTCTCCAAGCAAAGAATAGTTCCTCCAAGCAAACAACTAATTTCTCCAAGCAAATAACCTATCTGCCCAAGCAAAGAATAGTTCCTCCAAGCAAACAAATAATTTCTCCAAGCAAAGAATAGTTCCTCCAAGCAAACAACTAATTTCTCCAAGCAAAGAATAGTTCCTCCAAGCAAATAACTAATTTCTCAAAGCAAAGAATAGTTCCTCCAAGCAAACAAATAATTTCTCCAAGCAAAGAATAGTTCCTCCAAGCAAACACCTAATTTCTCCAAGCAAAGAATAGTTCCTGCAAGCAAACAACTAATTTTTCCAAGCAAAGAATAGTTCCTCCAAGCAAATAACTAATTTCTCCAAGCAAAGATTAGTTCCTCCAAGCAAACAACTAATTTCTCCAAGCAAAGAATAGTTGCTCCAAGCAAACAACTAATTTCTACAAGCAAAGAATAGTTCTTCCAATCAAACAACTAATTTCACCAAGCAAAGAATAGTTCCTCCAAGCAAATAATTTATTTCTCCAAGCAAAGAATAGTTCCTCCAAGCAAATAACTAATTTCTCCAAGCAAAGAATAGTTCCTCCAAGCAAACAACTAATTTCTCCAAGCAAAGAATAGTTCCTCCAAGCAAACAACTAATTTCTTCAAGCAAAGAATAGTTGCTCCAAGCAAACAACTAATTTCTCCAAGAATAGAATAGTTCCTCCAAGCAAATAATTTATTTCTCCAAGCAAAGAATACTTCCTCCAAGCAAATAACTAATTTCTCCAGGCAAATAACCTATCTGCCCAAGCAAAGAATAGTTCCTCCAAGCTAATAACTAATTTCTCCAAGCAAAGAATAGTTCCTCCAAGCAAACAAATAATTTTTCCAAGCAAAGAATAGTTGCTCCAAGCAAACAACTAATTTCTCCAAGCAAAGAATAGTTCCTCCAAGCAAATAACTAATTTCTCCAAGCAAAGAATAGTTCCTCCAAGCAAACAACTAAATTCTCCAAGCAAAGAATAGTTCCTCCAAGCAAACAACTAATTTCTCCAAGCAAAGAATAGTTGCTCCAAGCAAACAACTAATTTCTCCAAGCAAAGAATAGTTCCTCCAAGCAAATAACTAATTTCTCCAAGCAAAGAATAGTTCCTCCAAGCAAACAACTAATTTCTTCAAGCAAAGAATAGTTGCTCCGAGCAAACAACTAATTTCTCCAAGAATAGAATAGTTCCTCCAAGCAAACAACTAATTTCTCCAAGCAAAGAATAGTTCCTCCAAGCAAACAACTAATTTCTCCAAGCAAAGAATACTTCCTCCAAGCAAATAACTAATTTCTCCAAGCAAAGAATAGTTCCTCCAAGCAAACAAATAATTTTTCCAAGCAAAGAATAGTTCCTCCAAGCAAACAACTAATTTCTCCAAGCAAACAATAGTTCCTCCAAGCAAACAACTAATTTTTCCAAGCAAAGAATAGTTCCTCCAAGCAAATAACTAATTTCTCCAAGCAAAGAATAGTTGCTCCAAGCAAACAACTAATTTCTCCAAGCAAAGAATAGTTCCTCCAAGCAAACAACTAATTTCTCCAAGCAAAGAATAGTTGCTCCAAGCAAACAACTAATTTCTCCAAGCAAAGAATAGTTCCTCCAAGCAAACAACTAATTTCTTCAAGCAAAGAATAGTTGCTCCAAGCAAACAACTAATTTCTCCAAGAATAGAATAGTTCCTCCAAGCAAATAATTTATTTCTCCAAGCAAAGAATACTTCCTCCAAGCAAATAACTAATTTCTCCAAGCAAAGAATAGTTCCTCCAAGCAAACAAATAATTTTTCCAAGCAAAGAATAGTTCCTCCAAGCAAACAACTAATTTCTCCAAGCAAAGAATTGTTCTTCCAAGCAAACAACTAATTTTTCCAAGCAAAGAATAGTTCCTCCAAGCAAATAACTAATTTCTCCAAGCAAAGAATAGTTGCTCCAAGCAAACAACTAATTTCTCCAAGCAAAGAATAGTTCCTCCAAGCAAACAACTAATTTCTCCAAGCAAAGAATAGTTCCTCCAAGCAAACAACTAATTTCTCCAAGCAAAGAATAGTTCCTCCAAGCAAACAACTAATTTCTTCAAGCAAAGAATAGTTGCTCCTAGCAAACAACTAATTTCTCCAAGAATAGAATAGTTCCTCCAAGCAAATAATTTATTTCTCCAAGCAAAGAATAGTTGCTCCAAGCAAACAACTAATTTCTCCAAGCAAAGAATAGTTCCTCCAAGCAAACAACTAATTTCTCCAAGCAAAGAATAGTTCCTCCAAGCAAACAACTAAATTCTCCAAGCAAAGAATAGTTCCTCCAAGCAAACAACTAATTTCTCCAAGCAAAGAATAGTTGCTCCAAGCAAACAACTAATTTCTCCAAGCAAAGAATAGTTGCTCCAAGCAAACAACTAATTTCTCCAAGCAAAGAATAGTTCCTCCAAGCAAACAACTAATTTCTTCAAGCAAAGAATAGTTGCTCCAAGCAAACAACTAATTTCTCCAAGAATAGAATAGTTCCTCCAAGCAAACAACTAATTTCTCCAAGCAAAGAATAGTTCCTCCAAGCAAACAACTAATTTCTCCAAGCAAAGAATACTTCCTCCAAGCAAATAACTAATTTCTCCAAGCAAAGAATAGTTCCTCCAAGCAAACAAATAATTTTTCCAAGCAAAGAATAGTTCCTCCAAGCAAACAACTAATTTCTCCAAGCAAACAATAGTTCCTCCAAGCAAACAACTAATTTTTCCAAGCAAAGAATAGTTCCTCCAAGCAAATAACTAATTTCTCCAAGCAAAGAATAGTTGCTCCAAGCAAACAACTAATTTCTCCAAGCAAAGAATAGTTCCTCCAAGCAAACAACTAATTTCTCCAAGCAAAGAATAGTTCCTCCAAGCAAACAACTAATTTCTCCAAGCAAAGAATAGTTCCTCCAAGCAAACAACTAATTTCTTCAAGCAAAGAATAGTTGCTCCAAGCAAACAACTAACTTCTCCAAGCAAAGAATAGTTCCTCCAAGCAAACAACTAATTTCTCCAAGCAAAGAATAGTTCCTCCAAGCAAACAACTAATTTCTCCAAGCAAAGAATACTTCCTCCAAGCAAATAACTAATTTCTCCAAGCAAAGAATACTTCCTCCAAGCAAATAACTAATTTCTCCAAGCAACGAATAGTTCCTCCAAGCAAACAAATAATTTTTCCAAGCAAAGAATAGTTCCTCCAAGCTAATAACTAATTTCTCCAAGCAAAGAATAGTTCCTCCAAGCAAACAAATAATTTTTCCAAGCAAAGAATAGTTCCTCCAAGCAAACAACTAATTTCTCCAAGCAAAGAATAGTTCCTCCAAGCAAACAACTAATTTTTCCAAGCAAAGAATAGTTCCTCCAAGCAAATAACTAATTTGTCCAAGCAGAGAATAGTTCCTCCAAGCAAATAACTAATTTCTCCAAGCAAAGAATAGTTGCTCCAAGCAAACAACTAACTTCTCCAAGCAAAGAATAGTTCCTCCAAGCAAACAACTAATTTCTCCAAGCAAAGAATAGTTCCTCCAAGCAAACAACTAATTTCTCCAAGCAAATAACCTATCTGCCCAAGCAAAGAATAGTTCCTCCAAGCAAACAAATAATTTTTCCAAGCAAAGAATAGTTCCTCCAAGCAAACAACTAATTTCTCCAAGCAAAGAATAGTTCCTCCAAGCAAACAACTAATTTTTCCAAGCAAAGAATAGTTCCTCCAAGCAAATAACTAATTTGTCCAAGCAGAGAATAGTTCCTCCAAGCAAATAACTAATTTCTCCAAGCAAAGAATAGTTGCTCCAAGCAAACAACTAACTTCTCCAAGCAAAGAATAGTTCCTCCAAGCAAACAACTAATTTCTCCAAGCAAAGAATAGTTCCTCCAAGCAAACAACTAATTTCTCCAAGCAAATAACCTATCTGCCCAAGCAAAGAATAGTTCCTCCAAGCAAACAAATAATTTCTCCAAGCAAAGAATAGTTCCTCCAAGCAAACAACTAATTTCTCCAAGCAAAGAATAGTTCCTCCAAGCAAATAACTAATTTCTCAAAGCAAAGAATAGTTCCTCCAAGCAAACAAATAATTTCTCCAAGCAAAGAATAGTTCCTCCAAGCAAACAACTAATTTCTCCAAGCAAAGAATAGTTCCTGCAAGCAAACAACTAATTTTTCCAAGCAAAGAATAGTTCCTCCAAGCAAATAACTAATTTCTCCAAGCAAAGATTAGTTCCTCCAAGCAAACAACTAATTTCTCCAAGCAAAGAATAGTTGCTCCAAGCAAACAACTAATTTCTACAAGCAAAGAATAGTTCTTCCAATCAAACAACTAATTTCACCAAGCAAAGAATAGTTCCTCCAAGCAAATAATTTATTTCTCCAAGCAAAGAATAGTTCCTCCAAGCAAATAACTAATTTCTCCAAGCAAAGAATAGTTCCTCCAAGCAAACAACTAATTTCTCCAAGCAAAGAATAGTTCCTCCAAGCAAACAACTAATTTCTTCAAGCAAAGAATAGTTGCTCCAAGCAAACAACTAATTTCTCCAAGAATAGAATAGTTCCTCCAAGCAAATAATTTATTTCTCCAAGCAAAGAATACTTCCTCCAAGCAAATAACTAATTTCTCCAGGCAAATAACCTATCTGCCCAAGCAAAGAATAGTTCCTCCAAGCTAATAACTAATTTCTCCAAGCAAAGAATAGTTCCTCCAAGCAAACAAATAATTTTTCCAAGCAAAGAATAGTTGCTCCAAGCAAACAACTAATTTCTCCAAGCAAAGAATAGTTCCTCCAAGCAAACAAATAATTTTTCCAAGCAAAGAATAGTTCCTGCAAGCAAACAACTAATTTCTCCAAGCAAAGAATAGTTCCTCCAAGCAAACAACTAATTTTTCCAAGCAAAGAATAGTTCCTCCAAGCAAACAACTAATTTTTCCAAGCAAAGAATAGTTCCTCCAAGCAAATAACTAATTTCTCCAAGCAAATAACCTATCTGCCCAAGCAAAGAATAGTTCCTCCAAGCTAATAACTAATTTCTCCAAGCAAAGAATAGTTCCTCCAAGCAAACAAATAATTTTTCCAAGCAAAGAATAGTTCCTCCAAGCAAACAACTAATTTCTCCAAGCAAAGAATAGTTCCTCCAAGCAAACAACTAATTTTTCCAAGCAAAGAATAGTTCCTCCAAGCAAATAACTAATTTGTCCAAGCAGAGAATAGTTCCTCCAAGCAAATAACTAATTTCTCCAAGCAAAGAATAGTTGCTCCAAGCAAACAACTAACTTCTCCAAGCAAAGAATAGTTCCTCCAAGCAAACAACTAATTTCTCCAAGCAAAGAATAGTTCCTCCAAGCAAACAACTAATTTCTCCAAGCAAAGAATAGTTCCTCCAAGCAAACAACTAATTTCTTCAAGCAAAGAATAGTTGCTCCAAGCAAACAACTAATTTCTCCAAGAATAGAATAGTTCCTCCAAGCAAATAATTTATTTCTCCAAGCAAAGAATACTTCCTCCAAGCAAATAACTAATTTCTCCAGGCAAATAACCTATCTGCCCAAGCAAAGAATAGTTCCTCCAAGCTAATAACTAATTTCTCCAAGCAAAGAATAGTTCCTCCAAGCAAACAAATAATTTTTCCAAGCAAAGAATAGTTGCTCCAAGCAAACAACTAATTTCTCCAAGCAAAGAATAGTTCCTCCAAGCAAACAAATAATTTTTCCAAGCAAAGAATAGTTCCTGCAAGCAAACAACTAATTTCTCCAAGCAAAGAATAGTTCCTCCAAGCAAACAACTAATTTTTCCAAGCAAAGAATAGTTCCTCCAAGCAAACAACTAATTTTTCCAAGCAAAGAATAGTTCCTCCAAGCAAATAACTAATTTCTCCAAGCAAATAACCTATCTGCCCAAGCAAAGAATAGTTCCTCCAAGCTAATAACTAATTTCTCCAAGCAAAGAATAGTTCCTCCAAGCAAACAAATAATTTTTCCAAGCAAAGAATAGTTCCTCCAAGCAAACAACTAATTTCTCCAAGCAAAGAATAGTTCCTCCAAGCAAACAACTAATTTTTCCAAGCAAAGAATAGTTCCTCCAAGCAAATAACTAATTTGTCCAAGCAGAGAATAGTTCCTCCAAGCAAATAACTAATTTCTCCAAGCAAAGAATAGTTGCTCCAAGCAAACAACTAACTTCTCCAAGCAAAGAATAGTTCCTCCAAGCAAACAACTAATTTCTCCAAGCAAAGAATAGTTCCTCCAAGCAAACAACTAATTTCTCCAAGCAAATAACCTATCTGCCCAAGCAAAGAATAGTTCCTCCAAGCAAACAAATAATTTCTCCAAGCAAAGAATAGTTCCTCCAAGCAAACAACTAATTTCTCCAAGCAAAGAATAGTTCCTCCAAGCAAATAACTAATTTCTCAAAGCAAAGAATAGTTCCTCCAAGCAAACAAATAATTTCTCCAAGCAAAGAATAGTTCCTCCAAGCAAACACCTAATTTCTCCAAGCAAAGAATAGTTCCTGCAAGCAAACAACTAATTTTTCCAAGCAAAGAATAGTTCCTCCAAGCAAATAACTAATTTCTCCAAGCAAAGATTAGTTCCTCCAAGCAAACAACTAATTTCTCCAAGCAAAGAATAGTTGCTCCAAGCAAACAACTAATTTCTACAAGCAAAGAATAGTTCTTCCAATCAAACAACTAATTTCACCAAGCAAAGAATAGTTCCTCCAAGCAAATAATTTATTTCTCCAAGCAAAGAATAGTTCCTCCAAGCAAATAACTAATTTCTCCAAGCAAAGAATAGTTCCTCCAAGCAAACAACTAATTTCTCCAAGCAAAGAATAGTTCCTCCAAGCAAACAACTAATTTCTTCAAGCAAAGAATAGTTGCTCCAAGCAAACAACTAATTTCTCCAAGAATAGAATAGTTCCTCCAAGCAAATAATTTATTTCTCCAAGCAAAGAATACTTCCTCCAAGCAAATAACTAATTTCTCCAGGCAAATAACCTATCTGCCCAAGCAAAGAATAGTTCCTCCAAGCTAATAACTAATTTCTCCAAGCAAAGAATAGTTCCTCCAAGCAAACAAATAATTTTTCCAAGCAAAGAATAGTTGCTCCAAGCAAACAACTAATTTCTCCAAGCAAAGAATAGTTCCTCCAAGCAAATAACTAATTTCTCCAAGCAAAGAATAGTTCCTCCAAGCAAACAACTAAATTCTCCAAGCAAAGAATAGTTCCTCCAAGCAAACAACTAATTTCTCCAAGCAAAGAATAGTTGCTCCAAGCAAACAACTAATTTCTCCAAGCAAAGAATAGTTCCTCCAAGCAAATAACTAATTTCTCCAAGCAAAGAATAGTTCCTCCAAGCAAACAACTAATTTCTTCAAGCAAAGAATAGTTGCTCCGAGCAAACAACTAATTTCTCCAAGAATAGAATAGTTCCTCCAAGCAAACAACTAATTTCTCCAAGCAAAGAATAGTTCCTCCAAGCAAACAACTAATTTCTCCAAGCAAAGAATACTTCCTCCAAGCAAATAACTAATTTCTCCAAGCAAAGAATAGTTCCTCCAAGCAAACAAATAATTTTTCCAAGCAAAGAATAGTTCCTCCAAGCAAACAACTAATTTCTCCAAGCAAACAATAGTTCCTCCAAGCAAACAACTAATTTTTCCAAGCAAAGAATAGTTCCTCCAAGCAAATAACTAATTTCTCCAAGCAAAGAATAGTTGCTCCAAGCAAACAACTAATTTCTCCAAGCAAAGAATAGTTCCTCCAAGCAAACAACTAATTTCTCCAAGCAAACAATAGTTCCTCCAAGCAAACAACTAATTTTTCCAAGCAAAGAATAGTTCCTCCAAGCAAACAACTAATTTCTCCAAGCAAAGAATAGTTGCTCCAAGCAAACAACTAATTTCTCCAAGCAAAGAATAGTTCCTCCAAGCAAACAACTAATTTCTTCAAGCAAAGAATAGTTGCTCCAAGCAAACAACTAATTTCTCCAAGAATAGAATAGTTCCTCCAAGCAAATAATTTATTTCTCCAACCAAAGAATACTTCCTCCAAGCAAATAACTAATTTCTCCAAGCAAAGAATAGTTCCTCCAAGCAAACAAATAATTTTTCCAAGCAAAGAATAGTTCCTCCAAGCAAACAACTAATTTCTCCAAGCAAAGAATTGTTCTTCCAAGCAAACAACTAATTTTTCCAAGCAAAGAATAGTTCCTCCAAGCAAATAACTAATTTCTCCAAGCAAAGAATAGTTGCTCCAAGCAAACAACTAATTTCTCCAAGCAAAGAATAGTTCCTCCAAGCAAACAACTAATTTCTCCAAGCAAAGAATAGTTCCTCCAAGCAAACAACTAATTTCTCCAAGCAAAGAATAGTTCCTCCAAGCAAACAACTAATTTCTTCAAGCAAAGAATAGTTGCTCCTAGCAAACAACTAATTTCTCCAAGAATAGAATAGTTCCTCCAAGCAAATAATTTATTTCTCCAAGCAAAGAATAGTTGCTCCAAGCAAACAACTAATTTCTCCAAGCAAAGAATAGTTCCTCCAAGCAAACAACTAATTTCTCCAAGCAAAGAATAGTTCCTCCAAGCAAACAACTAAATTCTCCAAGCAAAGAATAGTTCCTCCAAGCAAACAACTAATTTCTCCAAGCAAAGAATAGTTGCTCCAAGCAAACAACTAATTTCTCCAAGCAAAGAATAGTTGCTCCAAGCAAACAACTAATTTCTCCAAGCAAAGAATAGTTCCTCCAAGCAAACAACTAATTTCTTCAAGCAAAGAATAGTTGCTCCAAGCAAACAACTAATTTCTCCAAGAATAGAATAGTTCCTCCAAGCAAACAACTAATTTCTCCAAGCAAAGAATAGTTCCTCCAAGCAAACAACTAATTTCTCCAAGCAAAGAATACTTCCTCCAAGCAAATAACTAATTTCTCCAAGCAAAGAATAGTTCCTCCAAGCAAACAAATAATTTTTCCAAGCAAAGAATAGTTCCTCCAAGCAAACAACTAATTTCTCCAAGCAAACAATAGTTCCTCCAAGCAAACAACTAATTTTTCCAAGCAAAGAATAGTTCCTCCAAGCAAATAACTAATTTCTCCAAGCAAAGAATAGTTGCTCCAAGCAAACAACTAATTTCTCCAAGCAAAGAATAGTTCCTCCAAGCAAACAACTAATTTCTCCAAGCCAAGAATAGTTCCTCCAAGCAAACAACTAATTTCTCCAAGCAAAGAATAGTTCCTCCAAGCAAACAACTAATTTCTTCAAGCAAAGAATAGTTGCTCCAAGCAAACAACTAATTTCTCCAAGAATAGAATAGTTCCTCCAAGCAAATAATTTATTTCTCCAAGCAAAGAATACTTCCTCGAAGCAAATAACTAATTTCTCCAAGCAAAGAATAGTTCCTCCAAGCAAACAAACAATTTTTCAAAGCAAAGAATAGTTCCTCCAAGCAAACAACTAATTTCTCCAAGCAAAGAATTGTTCTTCCAAGCAAACAACTAATTTTTCCAAGCAAAGAATAGTTCCTCCAAGCAAATAACTAATTTCTCCAAGCAAAGAATAGTTGCTCCAAGCAAACAACTAATTTCTCCAAGCAAAGAATAGTTCCTCCAAGCAAACAACTAATTTCTCCAAGCAAAGAATAGTTCCTCCAAGCAAACAACTAATTTCTCCAAGCAAAGAATAGTTCCTCCAAGCAAACAACTAATTTCTTCAAGCAAAGAATAGTTGCTCCAAGCAAACAACTAATTTCTCCAAGAATAGAATAGTTCCTCCAAGCAAATAATTTATTTCTCCAAGCAAAGAATACTTCCTCCAAGCAAATAACTAATTTCTCCAAGCAAATAACCTATCTGCCCAAGCAAAGAATAGTTCCTCCAAGCAAACAACTAATTTTTCCAAGCAAAGAATAGTTCCTCCAAGCAAATAACTAATTTCTCCAAGCAAAGAATAGTTCCTCCAAGCAAACAAATAATTTTTCCAAGCAAAGAATAGTTCCTCCAAGCAAACAACTAATTTCTCCAAGCAAAGAATAGTTCCTTCAAGCAAACAACTAATTTTTCCAAGCAAAGAATAGTTCCTCCAAGCAAACAACTAATTTTTCCAAGCAAAGAATAGTTCCTCCAAGCAAATAACTAAATTCTTCAAGCAAACAACTAATTTCTCCAAGCAAAGAATAGTTCCTCCAAGCAAACAACTAATTTTTCCAAGCAAAGAATAGTTCCTCCAAGCAAACAACTAATTTTTCCAAGCAAAGAATAGTTCCTCCAAGCAAATAACTAAATTCTTCAAGCAAACAACTAATTTCTCCAAGCAAAGAATAGTTCCTCCAAGCAAACAACTAATTTCTCCAAGCAAAGAATAGTTGCTCCAAGCAAACAACTAATTTCTACAAGCAAAGAATAGTTCTTCCAATCAAACAACTAATTTCACCAAGCAAAGAATAGTTCCTCCAAGCAAATAATTGATTTCTCCAAGCAAAGAATAGTTCCTCCAAGCAAATAACTAATTTCTCCAAGCAAAGAATAGTTCCTCCAAGCAAACAACTAATTTCTCCAAGCAAAGAATAGTTCCTCCAAGCAAACAACTAATTTCTTCAAGCAATGAATAGTTGCTCCAAGCAAACAACTAATTTCTCCAAGAATAGAATAGTTCCTCCAAGCAAATAATTTATTTCTCCAAGCAAAGAATACTTCCTCCAAGCAAATAACTAATTTCTCCAAGCAAAGAATAGTTCCTCCAAGCAAACAACTAATTTCTTCAAGCAAAGAATAGTTGCTCCAAGCAAACAACTAATTTCTCCAAGAATAGAATAGTTCCTCCAAGCAAACAACTAATTTCTCCAAGCAAAGAATAGTTCCTCCAAGCAAACAACTAATTTCTCCAAGCAAAGAATACTTCCTCCAAGCAAATAACTAATTTCTCCAAGCAAAGAATAGTTCCTCCAAGCAAACAAATAATTTTTCCAAGCAAAGAATAGTTCCTCCAAGCAAACAACTAATTTCTCCAAGCAAAAAATAGTTCCTCCAAGCAAACAACTAATTTTTCCAAGCAAAGAATAGTTCCTCCAAGCAAACAACTAATTTTTCCAAGCAAAGAATAGTTCCTCCAAGCAAACAACTAATTTTTCCAAGCAAAGAATAGTTCCTCCAAGCAAATAACTAATTTCTCCAAGCAAAGAATAGTTGCTCCAAGCAAACAACTAATTTCTCCAAGCAAAGAATAGTTCCTCCAAGCAAACAACTAATTTCTCCAAGCAAAGAATAGTTCCTCCAAGCAAACAACTAATTTCTCCAAGCAAAGAATAGTTCCTCCAAGCAAACAACTAATTTCTTCAAGCAAAGAATAGTTGCTCCAAGCAAACAACTAATTTCTCCAAGAATAGAATAGTTCCTCCAAGCAAATAATTTATTTCTCCAAGCAAAGAATACTTCCTCCAAGCAAATAACTAATTTCTCCAAGCAAATAACCTATCTGCCCAAGCAAAGAATAGTTCCTCCAAGCTAATAACTAATTTCTCCAAGCAAAGAATAGTTCCTCCAAGCAAACAAATAATTTTTCCAAGCAAAGAATAGTTCCTGCAAGCAAACAACTAATTTCTCCAAGCAAAGAATAGTTCCTCCAAGCAAACAACTAATTTTTCCAAGCAAAGAATAGTTCCTCCAAGCAAATAACTAATTTCTCCAAGCAAAGAATAGTTCCTCCAAGCAAATAACTAATTTCTCCAAGCAAATAACCTATCTGCCCAAGCAAAGAATAGTTCCTCCAAGCTAATAACTAATTTCTCCAAGCAAAGAATAGTTCCTCCAAGCAAACAAATAATTTTTCCAAGCAAAGAATAGTTCCTCCAAGCAAACAACTAATTTCTCCAAGCAAAGAATAGTTCCTCCAAGCAAACAACTAATTTTTCCAAGCAAAGAATAGTTCCTCCAAGCAAATAACTAATTTGTCCAAGCAGAGAATAGTTCCTCCAAGCAAATAACTAATTTCTCCAAGCAAAGAATAGTTGCTCCAAGCAAACAACTAACTTCTCCAAGCAAAGAATAGTTCCTCCAAGCAAACAACTAATTTCTCCAAGCAAAGAATAGTTCCTCCAAGCAAACAACTAATTTCTCCAAGCAAATAACCTATCTGCCCAAGCAAAGAATAGTTCCTCCAAGCAAACAAATAATTTCTCCAAGCAAAGAATAGTTCCTCCAAGCAAACAACTAATTTCTCCAAGCAAAGAATAGTTCCTCCAAGCAAATAACTAATTTCTCAAAGCAAAGAATAGTTCCTCCAAGCAAACAAATAATTTCTCCAAGCAAAGAATAGTTCCTCCAAGCAAACAACTAATTTCTTCAAGCAAAGAATAGTTGCTCCAAGCAAACAACTAATTTCTCCAAGCAAAGAATAGTTCCTCCAAGCAAACAACTAATTTCTCCAAGCAAAGAATACTTCCTCCAAGCAAATAACTAATTTCTCCAAGCAACGAATAGTTCCTCCAAGCAAACAAATAATTTTTCCAAGCAAAGAATAGTTCCTCCAAGCTAATAACTAATTTCTCCAAGCAAAGAATAGTTCCTCCAAGCAAACAAATAATTTTTCCAAGCAAAGAATAGTTCCTCCAAGCAAACAACTAATTTCTCCAAGCAAAGAATAGTTCCTCCAAGCAAACAACTAATTTTTCCAAGCAAAGAATAGTTCCTCCAAGCAAATAACTAATTTGTCCAAGCAGAGAATAGTTCCTCCAAGCAAATAACTAATTTCTCCAAGCAAAGAATAGTTGCTCCAAGCAAACAACTAACTTCTCCAAGCAAAGAATAGTTCCTCCAAGCAAACAACTAATTTCTCCAAGCAAAGAATAGTTCCTCCAAGCAAACAACTAATTTCTCCAAGCAAATAACCTATCTGCCCAAGCAAAGAATAGTTCCTCCAAGCAAACAAATAATTTCTCCAAGCAAAGAATAGTTCCTCCAAGCAAACAACTAATTTCTCCAAGCAAAGAATAGTTCCTCCAAGCAAATAACTAATTTCTCAAAGCAAAGAATAGTTCCTCCAAGCAAACAAATAATTTCTCCAAGCAAAGAATAGTTCCTCCAAGCAAACAACTAATTTCTCCAAGCAAAGAATAGTTCCTGCAAGCAAACAACTAATTTTTCCAAGCAAAGAATAGTTCCTCCAAGCAAATAACTAATTTCTCCAAGCAAAGATTAGTTCCTCCAAGCAAACAACTAATTTCTCCAAGCAAAGAATAGTTGCTCCAAGCAAACAACTAATTTCTACAAGCAAAGAATAGTTCTTCCAATCAAACAACTAATTTCACCAAGCAAAGAATAGTTCCTCCAAGCAAATAATTTATTTCTCCAAGCAAAGAATAGTTCCTCCAAGCAAATAACTAATTTCTCCAAGCAAAGAATAGTTCCTCCAAGCAAACAACTAATTTCTCCAAGCAAAGAATAGTTCCTCCAAGCAAACAACTAATTTCTTCAAGCAAAGAATAGTTGCTCCAAGCAAACAACTAATTTCTCCAAGAATAGAATAGTTCCTCCAAGCAAATAATTTATTTCTCCAAGCAAAGAATACTTCCTCCAAGCAAATAACTAATTTCTCCAGGCAAATAACCTATCTGCCCAAGCAAAGAATAGTTCCTCCAAGCTAATAACTAATTTCTCCAAGCAAAGAATAGTTCCTCCAAGCAAACAAATAATTTTTCCAAGCAAAGAATAGTTGCTCCAAGCAAACAACTAATTTCTCCAAGCAAAGAATAGTTCCTCCAAGCAAACAAATAATTTTTCCAAGCAAAGAATAGTTCCTGCAAGCAAACAACTAATTTCTCCAAGCAAAGAATAGTTCCTCCAAGCAAACAACTAATTTTTCCAAGCAAAGAATAGTTCCTCCAAGCAAACAACTAATTTTTCCAAGCAAAGAATAGTTCCTCCAAGCAAATAACTAATTTCTCCAAGCAAATAACCTATCTGCCCAAGCAAAGAATAGTTCCTCCAAGCTAATAACTAATTTCTCCAAGCAAAGAATAGTTCCTCCAAGCAAACAAATAATTTTTCCAAGCAAAGAATAGTTCCTCCAAGCAAACAACTAATTTCTCCAAGCAAAGAATAGTTCCTCCAAGCAAACAACTAATTTTTCCAAGCAAAGAATAGTTCCTCCAAGCAAATAACTAATTTGTCCAAGCAGAGAATAGTTCCTCCAAGCAAATAACTAATTTCTCCAAGCAAAGAATAGTTGCTCCAAGCAAACAACTAACTTCTCCAAGCAAAGAATAGTTCCTCCAAGCAAACAACTAATTTCTCCAAGCAAAGAATAGTTCCTCCAAGCAAACAACTAATTTCTCCAAGCAAATAACCTATCTGCCCAAGCAAAGAATAGTTCCTCCAAGCAAACAAATAATTTCTCCAAGCAAAGAATAGTTCCTCCAAGCAAACAACTAATTTCTCCAAGCAAAGAATAGTTCCTCCAAGCAAATAACTAATTTCTCAAAGCAAAGAATAGTTCCTCCAAGCAAACAAATAATTTCTCCAAGCAAAGAATAGTTCCTCCAAGCAAACACCTAATTTCTCCAAGCAAAGAATAGTTCCTGCAAGCAAACAACTAATTTTTCCAAGCAAAGAATAGTTCCTCCAAGCAAATAACTAATTTCTCCAAGCAAAGATTAGTTCCTCCAAGCAAACAACTAATTTCTCCAAGCAAAGAATAGTTGCTCCAAGCAAACAACTAATTTCTACAAGCAAAGAATAGTTCTTCCAATCAAACAACTAATTTCACCAAGCAAAGAATAGTTCCTCCAAGCAAATAATTTATTTCTCCAAGCAAAGAATAGTTCCTCCAAGCAAATAACTAATTTCTCCAAGCAAAGAATAGTTCCTCCAAGCAAACAACTAATTTCTCCAAGCAAAGAATAGTTCCTCCAAGCAAACAACTAATTTCTTCAAGCAAAGAATAGTTGCTCCAAGCAAACAACTAATTTCTCCAAGAATAGAATAGTTCCTCCAAGCAAATAATTTATTTCTCCAAGCAAAGAATACTTCCTCCAAGCAAATAACTAATTTCTCCAGGCAAATAACCTATCTGCCCAAGCAAAGAATAGTTCCTCCAAGCTAATAACTAATTTCTCCAAGCAAAGAATAGTTCCTCCAAGCAAACAAATAATTTTTCCAAGCAAAGAATAGTTGCTCCAAGCAAACAACTAATTTCTCCAAGCAAAGAATAGTTCCTCCAAGCAAATAACTAATTTCTCCAAGCAAAGAATAGTTCCTCCAAGCAAACAACTAAATTCTCCAAGCAAAGAATAGTTCCTCCAAGCAAACAACTAATTTCTCCAAGCAAAGAATAGTTGCTCCAAGCAAACAACTAATTTCTCCAAGCAAAGAATAGTTCCTCCAAGCAAATAACTAATTTCTCCAAGCAAAGAATAGTTCCTCCAAGCAAACAACTAATTTCTTCAAGCAAAGAATAGTTGCTCCGAGCAGACAACTAATTTCTCCAAGAATAGAATAGTTCCTCCAAGCAAACAACTAATTTCTCCAAGCAAAGAATAGTTCCTCCAAGCAAACAACTAATTTCTCCAAGCAAAGAATACTTCCTCCAAGCAAATAACTAATTTCTCCAAGCAAAGAATAGTTCCTCCAAGCAAACAAATAATTTTTCCAAGCAAAGAATAGTTCCTCCAAGCAAACAACTAATTTCTCCAAGCAAACAATAGTTCCTCCAAGCAAACAACTAATTTCTCAAAGCAAAGAATAGTTCCTCCAAGCAAACAAATAATTTCTCCAAGCAAAGAATAGTTCCTCCAAGCAAACACCTAATTTCTCCAAGCAAAGAATAGTTCCTGCAAGCAAACAACTAATTTTTCCAAGCAAAGAATAGTTCCTCCAAGCAAATAACTAATTTCTCCAAGCAAAGATTAGTTCCTCCAAGCAAACAACTAATTTCTCCAAGCAAAGAATAGTTGCTCCAAGCAAACAACTAATTTCTACAAGCAAAGAATAGTTCTTCCAATCAAACAACTAATTTCACCAAGCAAAGAATAGTTCCTCCAAGCAAATAATTTATTTCTCCAAGCAAAGAATAGTTCCTCCAAGCAAATAACTAATTTCTCCAAGCAAAGAATAGTTCCTCCAAGCAAACAACTAATTTCTCCAAGCAAAGAATAGTTCCTCCAAGCAAACAACTAATTTCTTCAAGCAAAGAATAGTTGCTCCAAGCAAACAACTAATTTCTCCAAGAATAGAATAGTTCCTCCAAGCAAATAATTTATTTCTCCAAGCAAAGAATACTTCCTCCAAGCAAATAACTAATTTCTCCAGGCAAATAACCTATCTGCCCAAGCAAAGAATAGTTCCTCCAAGCTAATAACTAATTTCTCCAAGCAAAGAATAGTTCCTCCAAGCAAACAAATAATTTTTCCAAGCAAAGAATAGTTGCTCCAAGCAAACAACTAATTTCTCCAAGCAAAGAATAGTTCCTCCAAGCAAATAACTAATTTCTCCAAGCAAAGAATAGTTCCTCCAAGCAAACAACTAAATTCTCCAAGCAAAGAATAGTTCCTCCAAGCAAACAACTAATTTCTCCAAGCAAAGAATAGTTGCTCCAAGCAAACAACTAATTTCTCCAAGCAAAGAATAGTTCCTCCAAGCAAATAACTAATTTCTCCAAGCAAAGAATAGTTCCTCCAAGCAAACAACTAATTTCTTCAAGCAAAGAATAGTTGCTCCGAGCAAACAACTAATTTCTCCAAGAATAGAATAGTTCCTCCAAGCAAACAACTAATTTCTCCAAGCAAAGAATAGTTCCTCCAAGCAAACAACTAATTTCTCCAAGCAAAGAATACTTCCTCCAAGCAAATAACTAATTTCTCCAAGCAAAGAATAGTTCCTCCAAGCAAACAAATAATTTTTCCAAGCAAAGAATAGTTCCTCCAAGCAAACAACTAATTTCTCCAAGCAAACAATAGTTCCTCCAAGCAAACAACTAATTTTTCCAAGCAAAGAATAGTTCCTCCAAGCAAATAACTAATTTCTCCAAGCAAAGAATAGTTGCTCCAAGCAAACAACTAATTTCTCCAAGCAAAGAATAGTTCCTCCAAGCAAACAACTAATTTCTCCAAGCAAAGAATAGTTGCTCCAAGCAAACAACTAATTTCTCCAAGCAAAGAATAGTTCCTCCAAGCAAACAACTAATTTCTTCAAGCAAAGAATAGTTGCTCCAAGCAAACAACTAATTTCTCCAAGAATAGAATAGTTCCTCCAAGCAAATAATTTATTTCTCCAAGCAAAGAATACTTCCTCCAAGCAAATAACTAATTTCTCCAAGCAAAGAATAGTTCCTCCAAGCAAACAAATAATTTTTCCAAGCAAAGAATAGTTCCTCCAAGCAAACAACTAATTTCTCCAAGCAAAGAATTGTTCTTCCAAGCAAACAACTAATTTTTCCAAGCAAAGAATAGTTCCTCCAAGCAAATAACTAATTTCTCCAAGCAAAGAATAGTTGCTCCAAGCAAACAACTAATTTCTCCAAGCAAAGAATAGTTCCTCCAAGCAAACAACTAATTTCTCCAAGCAAAGAATAGTTCCTCCAAGCAAACAACTAATTTCTCCAAGCAAAGAATAGTTCCTCCAAGCAAACAACTAATTTCTTCAAGCAAAGAATAGTTGCTCCTAGCAAACAACTAATTTCTCCAAGAATAGAATAGTTCCTCCAAGCAAATAATTTATTTCTCCAAGCAAAGAATAGTTGCTCCAAGCAAACAACTAATTTCTCCAAGCAAAGAATAGTTCCTCCAAGCAAACAACTAATTTCTCCAAGCAAAGAATAGTTCCTCCAAGCAAACAACTAAATTCTCCAAGCAAAGAATAGTTCCTCCAAGCAAACAACTAATTTCTCCAAGCAAAGAATAGTTGCTCCAAGCAAACAACTAATTTCTCCAAGCAAAGAATAGTTGCTCCAAGCAAACAACTAATTTCTCCAAGCAAAGAATAGTTCCTCCAAGCAAACAACTAATTTCTTCAAGCAAAGAATAGTTGCTCCAAGCAAACAACTAATTTCTCCAAGAATAGAATAGTTCCTCCAAGCAAACAACTAATTTCTCCAAGCAAAGAATAGTTCCTCCAAGCAAACAACTAATTTCTCCAAGCAAAGAATACTTCCTCCAAGCAAATAACTAATTTCTCCAAGCAAAGAATAGTTCCTCCAAGCAAACAAATAATTTTTCCAAGCAAAGAATAGTTCCTCCAAGCAAACAACTAATTTCTCCAAGCAAACAATAGTTCCTCCAAGCAAACAACTAATTTTTCCAAGCAAAGAATAGTTCCTCCAAGCAAATAACTAATTTCTCCAAGCAAAGAATAGTTGCTCCAAGCAAACAACTAATTTCTCCAAGCAAAGAATAGTTCCTCCAAGCAAACAACTAATTTCTCCAAGCAAAGAATAGTTCCTCCAAGCAAACAACTAATTTCTCCAAGCAAAGAATAGTTAATCCAAGCAAACAACTAATTTCTTCAAGCAAAGAATAGTTGCTCCAAGCAAACAACTAATTTCTCCAAGAATAGAATAGTTCCTCCAAGCAAATAATTTATTTCTCCAAGCAAAGAATACTTCCTCGAAGCAAATAACTAATTTCTCCAAGCAAAGAATAGTTCCTCCAAGCAAACAAACAATTTTTCAAAGCAAAGAATAGTTCCTCCAAGCAAACAACTAATTTCTCCAAGCAAAGAATTGTTCTTCCAAGCAAACAACTAATTTTTCCAAGCAAAGAATAGTTCCTCCAAGCAAATAACTAATTTCTCCAAGCAAAGAATAGTTGCTCCAAGCAAACAACTAATTTCTCCAAGCAAAGAATAGTTCCTCCAAGCAAACAACTAATTTCTCCAAGCAAAGAATAGTTCCTCCAAGCAAACAACTAATTTCTCCAAGCAAAGAATAGTTCCTCCAAGCAAACAACTAATTTCTTCAAGCAAAGAATAGTTGCTCCAAGCAAACAACTAATTTCTCCAAGAATAGAATAGTTCCTCCAAGCAAATAATTTATTTCTCCAAGCAAAGAATACTTCCTCCAAGCAAATAACTAATTTCTCCAAGCAAATAACCTATCTGCCCAAGCAAAGAATAGTTCCTCCAAGCAAACAACTAATTTTTCCAAGCAAAGAATAGTTCCTCCAAGCAAATAACTAATTTCTCCAAGCAAAGAATAGTTCCTCCAAGCAAACAAATAATTTTTCCAAGCAAAGAATAGTTCCTCCAAGCAAACAACTAATTTCTCCAAGCAAAGAATAGTTCCTTCAAGCAAACAACTAATTTTTCCAAGCAAAGAATAGTTCCTCCAAGCAAACAACTAATTTTTCCAAGCAAAGAATAGTTCCTCCAAGCAAATAACTAAATTCTTCAAGCAAATAACTAATTTCTTCAAGCAAAGAATAGTTGCTCCAAGCAAACAACTAATTTCTCCAAGAATAGAATAGTTCCTCCAAGCAAACAACTAATTTCTCCAAGCAAAGAATAGTTCCTCCAAGCAAACAACTAATTTCTCCAAGCAAAGAATAGTTCCTCCAAGCAAACAACTAATTTCTCCAAGCAAAGAATACTTCCTCCAAGCAAATAACTAATTTCTCCAAGCAAAGAATAGTTCCTCCAAGCAAACAAATAATTTTTCCAAGCAAAGAATAGTTCCTCCAAGCAAACAACTAATTTCTCCAAGCAAACAATAGTTCCTCCAAGCAAACAAGTAATTTTTCCAAGCAAAGAATAGTTCCTCCAAGCAAATAACTAATTTCTCCAAGCAAAGAATAGTTGCTCCAAGCAAACAACTAATTTCTCCAAGCAAAGAATAGTTCCTCCAAGCAAACAACTAATTTCTCCAAGCAAAGAATAGTTCCTCCAAGCAAACAACTAATTTCTCCAAGCAAAGAATAGTTCCTCCAAGCAAACAACTAATTTCTTCAAGCAAAGAATAGTTGCTCCAAGCAAACAACTAATTTCTCCAAGAATAGAATAGTTCCTCCAAGCAAATAATTTATTTCTCCAAGCAAAGAATACTTCCTCGAAGCAAATAACTAATTTCTCCAAGCAAAGAATAGTTCCTCCAAGCAAACAAATAATTTTTCCAAGCAAAGAATAGTTCCTCCAAGCAAACAACTAATTTCTCCAAGCAAAGAATTGTTCTTCCAAGCAAACAACTAATTTTTCCAAGCAAAGAATAGTTCCTCCAAGCAAATAACTAATTTCTCCAAGCAAAGAATAGTTGCTCCAAGCAAACAACTAATTTCTCCAAGCAAAGAATAGTTCCTCCAAGCAAACAACTAATTTCTCCAAGCAAAGAATAGTTCCTCCAAGCAAACAACTAATTTCTCCAAGCAAAGAATAGTTCCTCCAAGCAAACAACTAATTTCTTCAAGCAAAGAATAGTTGCTCCAAGCAAACAACTAATTTCTCCAAGAATAGAATAGTTCCTCCAAGCAAATAATTTATTTCTCCAAGCAAAGAATACTTCCTCCAAGCAAATAACTAATTTCTCCAAGCAAATAACCTATCTGCCCAAGCAAAGAATAGTTCCTCCAAGCAAACAACTAATTTTTCCAAGCAAAGAATAGTTCCTCCAAGCAAATAACTAATTTCTCCAAGCAAAGAATAGTTCCTCCAAGCAAACAAATAATTTTTCCAAGCAAAGAATAGTTCCTCCAAGCAAACAACTAATTTCTCCAAGCAAAGAATAGTTCCTCCAAGCAAACAACTAATTTTTCCAAGCAAAGAATAGTTCCTCCAAGCAAACAACTAATTTTTCCAAGCAAAGAATAGTTCCTCCAAGCAAATAACTAATTTCTCCAAGCAAAGAATAGTTGCTCCAAGCAAACAACTAATTTCTCCAAGCAAAGAATAGTTCCTCCAAGCAAACAACTAATTTCTCCAAGCAAAGAATAGTTGCTCCAAGCAAACAACTAATTTCTCCAAGAATAGAATAGTTCCTCCAAGCAAATAATTTATTTCTCCAAGCAAAGAATACTTCCTCCAAGCAAATAACTAATTTCTCCAAGCAAATAACCTATCTGCCCAAGCAAAGAATAGTTCCTCCAAGCAAACAACTAATTTTTCCAAGCAAAGAATAGTTCCTCCAAGCAAATAACTAATTTCTCCAAGCAAAGAATAGTTCCTCCAAGCAAACAAATAATTTTTCCAAGCAAAGAATAGTTCCTCCAAGCAAACAACTAATTTTTCCAAGCAAAGAATAGTTCCTCCAAGCAAACAACTAATTTTTCCAAGCAAAGAATAGTTCCTCCAAGCAAACAACTAATTTTTCCAAGCAAAGAATAGTTCCTCCAAGCAAATAACTAATTTCTCCAAGCAAAGAATAGTTCCTCCAAGCAAACAACTAATTTCTCCAAGCAAAGAATAGTTCCTCCAAGCAAACAACTAATTTCTCCAAGCAAAGAATAGTTCCTCCAAGCAAACAACTAATTTCTTCAAGCAAAGAATAGTTGCTCCAAGCAAACAACTAATTTCTTCAAGCAAAGAATAGTTGCTCCAAGCAAACAACTAATTTCTCCAAGAATAGAATAGTTCCTCCAAGCAAATAATTTATTTCTCCAAGCAAAGAATAGTTCCTCCAAGCAAACAACTAATTTTTCCAAGCAAAGAATAGTTCCTCCAAGCAAATAACTAATTTCTCCAAGCAAAGAATAGTTCCTCCAAGCAAACAACTAATTTTTCCAAGCAAAGAATAGTTCCTCCAAGCAAACAACTAATTTTTCCAAGCAAAGAATAGTTCCTCCAAGCAAATAACTAATTTCTCCAAGCAAAGAATAGTTCCTCCAAGCAAACAAATAATTTTTCCAAGCAAAGAATAGTTCCTCCAAGCAAACAACTAATTTCTCCAAGCAAACAATAGTTCCTCCAAGCAAACAACTAATTTTTCCAAGCAAAGAATAGTTCCTCCAAGCAAATAACTAATTTCTCCAAGCAAAGAATAGTTGCTCCAAGCAAACAACTAATTTCTCCAAGCAAAGAATAGTTCCTCCAAGCAAACAACTAATTTCTCCAAGCAAAGAATAGTTCCTCCAAGCAAACAACTAATTTCTCCAAGCAAAGAATAGTTCCTCCAAGCAAACAACTAATTTCTCCAAGCAAAGAATAGTTTCTCCAAGCAAACAACTAATTTCTTCAAGCAAAGAATAGTTGCTCCAAGCAAACAACTAATTTCTCCAAGAATAGAATAGTTCCTCCAAGCAAATAATTTATTTCTCCAAGCAAAGAATACTTCCTCGAAGCAAATAACTAATTTCTCCAAGCAAAGAATAGTTCCTCCAAGCAAACAAATAATTTTTCCAAGCAAAGAATAGTTCCTCCAAGCAAACAACTAATTTCTCCAAGCAAAGAATTGTTCTTCCAAGCAAACAACTAATTTTTCCAAGCAAAGAATAGTTCCTCCAAGCAAATAACTAATTTCTCCAAGCAAAGAATAGTTGCTCCAAGCAAACAACTAATTTCTCCAAGCAAAGAATAGTTCCTCCAAGCAAACAACTAATTTCTCCAAGCAAAGAATAGTTCCTCCAAGCAAACAACTAATTTCTCCAAGCAAAGAATAGTTCCTCCAAGCAAACAACTAATTTCTTCAAGCAAAGAATAGTTGCTCCAAGCAAACAACTAATTTCTCCAAGAATAGAATAGTTCCTCCAAGCAAATAATTTATTTCTCCAAGCAAAGAATACTTCCTCCAAGCAAATAACTAATTTCTCCAAGCAAATAACCTATCTGCCCAAGCAAAGAATAGTTCCTCCAAGCAAACAACTAATTTTTCCAAGCAAAGAATAGTTCCTCCAAGCAAATAACTAATTTCTCCAAGCAAAGAATAGTTCCTCCAAGCAAACAAATAATTTTTCCAAGCAAAGAATAGTTCCTCCAAGCAAACAACTAATTTCTCCAAGCAAAGAATAGTTCCTCCAAGCAAACAACTAATTTTTCCAAGCAAAGAATAGTTCCTCCAAGCAAACAACTAATTTTTCCAAGCAAAGAATAGTTGCTCCAAGCAAATAACTAATTTCTCCAAGCAAAGAATAGTTGCTCCAAGCAAACAACTAATTTCTCCAAGCAAAGAATAGTTCCTCCAAGCAAACAACTAATTTCTCCAAGCAAAGAATAGTTGCTCCAAGCAAACAACTAATTTCTCCAAGAATAGAATAGTTCCTCCAAGCAAATAATTTATTTCTCCAAGCAAAGAATACTTCCTCCAAGCAAATAACTAATTTCTCCAAGCAAATAACCTATCTGCCCAAGCAAAGAATAGTTCCTCCAAGCAAACAACTAATTTTTCCAAGCAAAGAATAGTTCCTCCAAGCAAATAACTAATTTCTCCAAGCAAAGAATAGTTCCTCCAAGCAAACAAATAATTTTTCCAAGCAAAGAATAGTTCCTCCAAGCAAACAACTAATTTCTCCAAGCAAAGAATAGTTCCTCCAAGCAAACAACTAATTTTTCCAAGCAAAGAATAGTTCCTCCAAGCAAACAACTAATTTTTCCAAGCAAAGAATAGTTCCTCCAAGCAAATAACTAATTTCTCCAAGCAAAGAATAGTTCCTCCAAGCAAACAACTAATTTCTCCAAGCAAAGAATAGTTCCTCCAAGCAAACAACTAATTTCTCCAAGCAAAGAATAGTTCCTCCAAGCAAACAACTAATTTCTTCAAGCAAAGAATAGTTGCTCCAAGCAAACAACTAATTTCTCCAAGAATAGAATAGTTCCTCCAAGCAAATAATTTATTTCTCCAAGCAAAGAATACTTCCTCCAAGCAAATAACTAATTTCTCCAAGCAAATAACCTATCTGCCCAAGCAAAGAATAGTTCCTCCAAGCAAACAACTAATTTTTCCAAGCAAAGAATAGTTCCTCCAAGCAAATAACTAATTTCTCCAAGCAAAGAATAGTTCCTCCAAGCAAACAAATAATTTTTCCAAGCAAAGAATAGTTCCTCCAAGCAAACAACTAATTTCTCCAAGCAAAGAATAGTTCCTCCAAGCAAACAACTAATTTTTCCAAGCAAAGAATAGTTCCTCCAAGCAAACAACTAATTTTTCCAAGCAAAGAATAGTTCCTCCAAGCAAATAACTAATTTCTCCAAGCAAAGAATAGTTCCTCCAAGCAAACAACTAATTTCTCCAAGCAAAGAATAGTTCCTCCAAGCAAACAACTAATTTCTCCAAGCAAAGAATAGTTGCTCCAAGCAAACAACTAATTTCTCCAAGAATAGAATAGTTCCTCCAAGCAAATAATTTATTTCTCCAAGCAAAGAATACTTCCTCCAAGCAAATAACTAATTTCTCCAAGCAAATAACCTATCTGCCCAAGCAAAGAATAGTTCCTCCAAGCTAATAACTAATTTCTCCAAGCAAAGAATAGTTCCTCCAAGCAAACAAATAATTTTTCCAAGCAAAGAATAGTTCCTGCAAGCAAACAACTAATTTCTCCAAGCAAAGAATAGTTCCTCCAAGCAAACAACTAATTTTTCCAAGCAAAGAATAGTTCCTCCAAGCAAATAACTAATTTCTCCAAGCAAAGAATAGTTCCTGCAAGCAAACAACTAATTTTTCCAAGCAAAGAATAGTTCCTCCAAGCAAATAACTAATTTGTCCAAGCAGAGAATAGTTCCTCCAAGCAAATAACTAATTTCTCCAAGCAAAGAATAGTTGCTCCAAGCAAACAACTAACTTCTCCAAGCAAAGAATAGTTCCTCCAAGCAAACAACTAATTTCTCCAAGCAAAGAATAGTTCCTCCAAGCAAACAACTAATTTCTCCAAGCAAAGAATAGTTCCTCCAAGCAAACAACTAATTTCTTCAAGCAAAGAATAGTTGCTCCAAGCAAACAACTAATTTCTCCAAGAATAGAATAGTTCCTCCAAGCAAATAATTTATTTCTCCAAGCAAAGAATACTTCCTCCAAGCAAATAACTAATTTCTCCAAGCAAATAACCTATCTGCCCAAGCAAAGAATAGTTCCTCCAAGCAAACAACTAATTTTTCCAAGCAAAGAATAGTTCCTCCAAGCAAATAACTAATTTCTCCAAGCAAAGAATAGTTCCTCCTAGCAAACAAATAATTTTTCCAAGCAAAGAATAGTTCCTCCAAGCAAACAACTAATTTCTCCAAGCAAAGAATAGTTCCTCCAAGCAAACAACTAATTTTTCCAAGCAAAGAATAGTTCCTCCAAGCAAACAACTAATTTTTCCAAGCAAAGAATAGTTCCTCCAAGCAAATAACTAATTTCTCCAAGCAAAGAATAGTTCCTCCAAGCAAACAACTAATTTTTCCAAGCAAAGAATAGTTCCTCCAAGCAAATAACTAATTTCTCCAAGCAAAGAATAGTTCCTCCAAGCAAACAACTAATTTCTCCAAGCAAAGAATAGTTCCTCCAAGCAAACAACTAATTTCTCCAAGCAAAGAATAGTTGCTCCAAGCAAACAACTAATTTCTCCAAGAATAGAATAGTTCCTCCAAGCAAATAATTTATTTCTCCAAGCAAAGAATACTTCCTCCAAGCAAATAACTAATTTCTCCAAGCAAATAACCTATCTGCCCAAGCAAAGAATAGTTCCTCCAAGCTAATAACTAATTTCTCCAAGCAAAGAATAGTTCCTCCAAGCAAACAAATAATTTTTCCAAGCAAAGAATAGTTCCTGCAAGCAAACAACTAATTTCTCCAAGCAAAGAATAGTTCCTCCAAGCAAACAACTAATTTTTCCAAGCAAAGAATAGTTCCTCCAAGCAAATAACTAATTTCTCCAAGCAAAGAATAGTTCCTGCAAGCAAACAACTAATTTTTCCAAGCAAAGAATAGTTCCTCCAAGCAAATAACTAATTTGTCCAAGCAGAGAATAGTTCCTCCAAGCAAATAACTAATTTCTCCAAGCAAAGAATAGTTGCTCCAAGCAAACAACTAACTTCTCCAAGCAAAGAATAGTTCCTCCAAGCAAACAACTAATTTCTCCAAGCAAAGAATAGTTCCTCCAAGCAAACAACTAATTTCTCCAAGCAAAGAATAGTTCCTCCAAGCAAACAACTAATTTCTTCAAGCAAAGAATAGTTGCTCCAAGCAAACAACTAATTTCTCCAAGAATAGAATAGTTCCTCCAAGCAAATAATTTATTTCTCCAAGCAAAGAATACTTCCTCCAAGCAAATAACTAATTTCTCCAAGCAAATAACCTATCTGCCCAAGCAAAGAATAGTTCCTCCAAGCAAACAACTAATTTTTCCAAGCAAAGAATAGTTCCTCCAAGCAAATAACTAATTTCTCCAAGCAAAGAATAGTTCCTCCTAGCAAACAAATAATTTTTCCAAGCAAAGAATAGTTCCTCCAAGCAAACAACTAATTTCTCCAAGCAAAGAATAGTTCCTCCAAGCAAACAACTAATTTTTCCAAGCAAAGAATAGTTCCTCCAAGCAAACAACTAATTTTTCCAAGCAAAGAATAGTTCCTCCAAGCAAATAACTAATTTCTCCAAGCAAAGAATAGTTCCTCCAAGCAAACAACTAATTTCTCCAAGCAAAGAATAGTTCCTCCAAGCAAACAACTAATTTCTCCAAGCAAAGAATAGTTCCTCCAAGCTAATAACTAATTTCTCCAAGCAAAGAATAGTTCCTCCAAGCAAACAAATAATTTTTCCAAGCAAAGAATAGTTCCTGCAAGCAAACAACTAATTTCTCCAAGCAAAGAATAGTTCCTCCAAGCAAACAACTAATTTTTCCAAGCAAAGAATAGTTCCTCCAAGCAAATAACTAATTTCTCCAAGCAAAGAATAGTTCCTGCAAGCAAACAACTAATTTTTCCAAGCAAAGAATAGTTCCTCCAAGCAAATAACTAATTTGTCCAAGCAGAGAATAGTTCCTCCAAGCAAATAACTAATTTCTCCAAGCAAAGAATAGTTGCTCCAAGCAAACAACTAACTTCTCCAAGCAAAGAATAGTTCCTCCAAGCAAACAACTAATTTCTCCAAGCAAAGAATAGTTCCTCCAAGCAAACAACTAATTTCTCCAAGCAAATAACCTATCTGCCCAAGCAAAGAATAGTTCCTCCAAGCAAACAAATAATTTCTCCAAGCAAAGAATAGTTCCTCCAAGCAAACAACTAATTTCTCCAAGCAAAGAATAGTTCCTCCAAGCAAATAACTAATTTCTCAAAGCAAAGAATAGTTCCTCCAAGCAAACAAATAATTTCTCCAAGCAAAGAATAGTTCCTCCAAGCAAACAACTAATTTCTCCAAGCAAAGAATAGTTCCTGCAAGCAAACAACTAATTTTTCCAAGCAAAGAATAGTTCCTCCAAGCAAATAACTAATTTCTCCAAGCAAAGAATAGTTCCTCCAAGCAAAGAATAGTTCCTCCAAGCAAATAACTAATTTCTCCAAGCAATGAATAGTTCCTCCAAGCAAATAACTAATTTCTCCAAGCAAAGAATAGTTGCTCCAAGCAAACAACTAACTTCTCCAAGCAAAGAATAGTTCCTCCAAGCAAACAACTAATTTCTCCAAGCAAAGAATAGTTCCTCCAAGCAAACAACTAATTTCTCCAAGCAAAGAATAGTTCCTCCAAGCAAACAACTAATTTCTTCAAGCAAAGAATAGTTGCTCCAAGCAAACAACTAATTTCTCCAAGAATAGAATAGTTCCTCCAAGCAAATAATTTATTTCTCCAAGCAAAGAATACTTCCTCCAAGCAAATAACTAATTTCTCCAAGCAAATAACCTATCTGCCCAAGCAAAGAATAGTTCCTCCAAGCAAACAACTAATTTTTCCAAGCAAAGAATAGTTCCTCCAAGCAAATAACTAATTTCTCCAAGCAAAGAATAGTTCCTCCTAGCAAACAAATAATTTTTCCAAGCAAAGAATAGTTCCTCCAAGCAAACAACTAATTTCTCCAAGCAAAGAATAGTTCCTCCAAGCAAACAACTAATTTTTCCAAGCAAAGAATAGTTCCTCCAAGCAAACAACTAATTTTTCCAAGCAAAGAATAGTTCCTCCAAGCAAATAACTAATTTCTCCAAGCAAAGAATAGTTCCTCCAAGCAAACAACTAATTTCTCCAAGCAAAGAATAGTTCCTCCAAGCAAACAACTAATTTCTCCAAGCAAAGAATAGTTCCTCCAAGCTAATAACTAATTTCTCCAAGCAAAGAATAGTTCCTCCAAGCAAACAAATAATTTTTCCAAGCAAAGAATAGTTCCTGCAAGCAAACAACTAATTTCTCCAAGCAAAGAATAGTTCCTCCAAGCAAACAACTAATTTTTCCAAGCAAAGAATAGTTCCTCCAAGCAAATAACTAATTTCTCCAAGCAAAGAATAGTTCCTGCAAGCAAACAACTAATTTTTCCAAGCAAAGAATAGTTCCTCCAAGCAAATAACTAATTTGTCCAAGCAGAGAATAGTTCCTCCAAGCAAATAACTAATTTCTCCAAGCAAAGAATAGTTGCTCCAAGCAAACAACTAACTTCTCCAAGCAAAGAATAGTTCCTCCAAGCAAACAACTAATTTCTCCAAGCAAAGAATAGTTCCTCCAAGCAAACAACTAATTTCTCCAAGCAAATAACCTATCTGCCCAAGCAAAGAATAGTTCCTCCAAGCAAACAAATAATTTCTCCAAGCAAAGAATAGTTCCTCCAAGCAAACAACTAATTTCTCCAAGCAAAGAATAGTTCCTCCAAGCAAATAACTAATTTCTCAAAGCAAAGAATAGTTCCTCCAAGCAAACAAATAATTTCTCCAAGCAAAGAATAGTTCCTCCAAGCAAACAACTAATTTCTCCAAGCAAAGAATAGTTCCTGCAAGCAAACAACTAATTTTTCCAAGCAAAGAATAGTTCCTCCAAGCAAATAACTAATTTCTCCAAGCAAAGATTAGTTCCTCCAAGCAAACAACTAATTTCTCCAAGCAAAGAATAGTTGCTCCAAGCAAACAACTAATTTCTACAAGCAAAGAATAGTTCTTCCAATCAAACAACTAATTTCACCAAGCAAAGAATAGTTCCTCCAAGCAAATAATTTATTTCTCCAAGCAAAGAATAGTTCCTCCAAGCAAATAACTAATTTCTCCAAGCAAAGAATAGTTCCTCCAAGCAAACAACTAATTTCTCCAAGCAAAGAATAGTTCCTCCAAGCAAACAACTAATTTCTTCAAGCAAAGAATAGTTGCTCCAAGCAAACAACTAATTTCTCCAAGAATAGAATAGTTCCTCCAAGCAAATAATTTATTTCTCCAAGCAAAGAATACTTCCTCCAAGCAAATAACTAATTTCTCCAGGCAAGTAACCTATCTGCCCAAGCAAAGAATAGTTCCTCCAAGCTAATAACTAATTTCTCCAAGCAAAGAATAGTTCCTCCAAGCAAACAAATAATTTTTCCAAGCAAAGAATAGTTGCTCCAAGCAAACAACTAATTTCTCCAAGCAAAGAATAGTTCCTCCAAGCAAATAACTATTTTCTCCAAGCAAAGAATAGTTCCTCCAAGCAAACAACTAAATTCTCCAAGCAAAGAATAGTTCCTCCAAGCAAACAACTAATTTCTCCAAGCAAAGAATAGTTGCTCCAAGCAAACAACTAATTTCTCCAAGCAAAGAATAGTTCCTCCAAGCAAACAACTAATTTCTCCAAGCAAAGAATAGTTCCTCCAAGCAAACAACTAATTTCTTCAAGCAAAGAATAGTTGCTAAAAGCAAACAACTAATTTCTCAAAGCAAAGAATAGTTCCTCCAAGCAAACAACTAATTTCTCCAAGCAAAGAATAGTTTCTCCAAGCAAACAACTAATTTCTCCAAGCAAAGAATACTTCCTCCAAGCAAATAACTAATTTCTCCAAGCAAAGAATAGTTCCTCCAAGCAAACAAATAATTTTTCCAAGCAAAGAATAGTTCCTCCAAGCAAACAACTAATTTCTCCAAGCAAACAATAGTTCCTCCAAGCAAACAACTAATTTTTCCGAACAAAGAATAGTTCCTCCAAGCAAATAACTAATTTCTCCAAGCAAAGAATAGTTGCTCCAAGCAAACAACTAATTTCTCCAAGCAAAGAATAGTTCCTCCAAGCAAACAACTAATTTCTCCAAGCAAAGAATAGTTGCTCCAAGCAAACAACTAATTTCTCCAAGCAAAGAATAGTTCCTCCAAGCAAACAACTAATTTCTTCAAGCAAAGAATAGTTGCTCCAAGCAAACAAATAAGTTTTCCAAGCAAAGAATAGTTCCTCCAAGCAAACAACTAATTTCTCCAAGCAAAGAATTGTTCTTCCAAGCAAATAACTAATTTCTCCAAGCAAAGAATAGTTGCTCCAAGCAAACAACTAATTTCTCCAAGCAAAGAATAGTTCCTCCAAGCAAACAACTAATTTCTCCAAGCAAAGAATAGTTCCTCCAAGCAAACAACTAATTTCTCCAAGCAAAGAATAGTTCCTCCAAGCAAACAACTAATTTCTTCAAGCAAAGAATAGTTGCTCCAAGCAAACAACTAATTTCTCCAAGAATAGAATAGTTCCTCCAAGCAAATAATTTATTTCTCCAAGCAAAGAATAGTTGCTCCAAGCAAACAACTAATTTCTTCAAGCAAAGAATAGTTGCTCCAAGCAAACAACTAATTTCTCCAAGAATAGAATAGTTCCTCCAAGCAAATAATTTATTTCTCCAAGCAAAGAATACTTCCTCCAAGCAAATAACTAATTTCTCCAGGCAAATAACCTATCTGCCCAAGCAAAGAATAGTTCCTCCAAGCTAATAACTAATTTCTCCAAGCAAAGAATAGTTCCTCCAAGCAAACAACTAAATTCTCCAAGCAAAGAATAGTTCCTCCAAGCAAACAACTAATTTCTCCAAGCAAAGAATAGTTGCTCCAAGCAAACAACTAATTTCTCCAAGCAAAGAATAGTTCCTCCAAGCAAACAACTAATTTCTCCAAGCAAAGAATAGTTCCTCCAAGCAAACAACTAATTTCTTCAAGCAAAGAATAGTTGCTCCAAGCAAACAACTAATTTCTCCAAGAATAGAATAGTTCCTCCAAGCAAACAACTAATTTCTCCAAGCAAAGAATAGTTTCTCCAAGCAAACAACTAATTTCTCCAAGCAAAGAATACTTCCTCCAAGCAAATAACTAATTTCTCCAAGCAAAGAATAGTTCCTCCAAGCAAACAAATAATTTTTCCAAGCAAAGAATAGTTCCTCCAAGCAAACAACTAATTTCTCCAAGCAAACAATAGTTCCTCCAAGCAAACAACTAATTTTTCCGAACAAAGAATAGTTCCTCCAAGCAAATAACTAATTTCTCCAAGCAAAGAATAGTTGCTCCAAGCAAACAACTAATTTCTCCAAGCAAAGAATAGTTCCTCCAAGCAAACAACTAATTTCTCCAAGCAAAGAATAGTTGCTCCAAGCAAACAACTAATTTCTCCAAGCAAAGAATAGTTCCTCCAAGCAAACAACTAATTTCTTCAAGCAAAGAATAGTTGCTCCAAGCAAACAAATAATTTTTCCAAGCAAAGAATAGTTCCTCCAAGCAAACAACTAATTTCTCCAAGCAAAGAATTGTTCTTCCAAGCAAATAACTAATTTCTCCAAGCAAAGAATAGTTGCTCCAAGCAAACAACTAATTTCTCCAAGCAAAGAATAGTTCCTCCAAGCAAACAACTAATTTCTCCAAGCAAAGAATAGTTCCTCCAAGCAAACAACTAATTTCTCCAAGCAAAGAATAGTTCCTCCAAGCAAACAACTAATTTCTTCAAGCAAAGAATAGTTGCTCCAAGCAAACAACTAATTTCTCCAAGAATAGAATAGTTCCTCCAAGCAAATAATTTATTTCTCCAAGCAAAGAATAGTTGCTCCAAGCAAACAACTAATTTCTCCAAGCAAAGAATAGTTCCTCCAAGCAAACAACTAATTTCTCCAAGCAAAGAATAGTTCCTCCAAGCAAACAACTAAATTCTCCAAGCAAAGAATAGTTCCTCCAAGCAAACAACTAATTTCTTCAAGCAAAGAATAGTTGCTCCAAGCAAACAACTAATTTCTTCAAGCAAAGAATAGTTGCTCCAAGCAAACAACTAATTTCTCCAAGCAAAGAATAGTTCCTCCAAGCAAACAACTAATTTCTCCAAGCAAAGAATAGTTCCTCCAAGCAAACAACTAATTTCTTCAAGCAAAGAATAGTTGCTCCAAGCAAACAACTAATTTCTCCAAGAATAGAATAGTTCCTCCAAGCAAATAATTTATTTCTCCAAGCAAAGAATAGTTGCTCCAAGCAAACAACTAATTTCTTCAAGCAAAGAATAGTTGCTCCAAGCAAACAACTAATTTCTCCAAGAATAGAATAGTTCCTCCAAGCAAATAATTTATTTCTCCAAGCAAAGAATACTTCCTCCAAGCAAATAACTAATTTCTCCAGGCAAATAACCTATCTGCCCAAGCAAAGAATAGTTCCTCCAAGCTAATAACTAATTTCTCCAAGCAAAGAATAGTTCCTCCAAGCAAACAACTAAATTCTCCAAGCAAAGAATAGTTCCTCCAAGCAAACAACTAATTTCTCCAAGCAAAGAATAGTTGCTCCAAGCAAACAACTAATTTCTCCAAGCAAAGAATAGTTCCTCCAAGCAAACAACTAATTTCTCCAAGCAAAGAATAGTTCCTCCAAGCAAACAACTAATTTCTTCAAGCAAAGAATAGTTGCTCCAAGCAAACAACTAATTTCTCCAAGAATAGAATAGTTCCTCCAAGCAAACAACTAATTTCTCCAAGCAAAGAATAGTTTCTCCAAGCAAACAACTAATTTCTCCAAGCAAAGAATACTTCCTCCAAGCAAATAACTAATTTCTCCAAGCAAAGAATAGTTCCTCCAAGCAAACAAATAATTTTTCCAAGCAAAGAATAGTTCCTCCAAGCAAACAACTAATTTCTCCAAGCAAACAATAGTTCCTCCAAGCAAACAACTAATTTTTCCGAACAAAGAATAGTTCCTCCAAGCAAATAACTAATTTCTCCAAGCAAAGAATAGTTGCTCCAAGCAAACAACTAATTTCTCCAAGCAAAGAATAGTTCCTCCAAGCAAACAACTAATTTCTCCAAGCAAAGAATAGTTGCTCCAAGCAAACAACTAATTTCTCCAAGCAAAGAATAGTTCCTCCAAGCAAACAACTAATTTCTTCAAGCAAAGAATAGTTGCTCCAAGCAAACAAATAATTTTTCCAAGCAAAGAATAGTTCCTCCAAGCAAACAACTAATTTCTCCAAGCAAAGAATTGTTCTTCCAAGCAAATAACTAATTTCTCCAAGCAAAGAATAGTTGCTCCAAGCAAACAACTAATTTCTCCAAGAAAAGAATAGTTCCTCCAAGCAAACAACTAATTTCTCCAAGCAAAGAATAGTTCCTCCAAGCAAACAACTAATTTCTCCAAGCAAAGAATAGTTCCTCCAAGCAAACAACTAATTTCTTCAAGCAAAGAATAGTTGCTCCAAGCTAATAACTAATTTCTCCAAGCAAAGAATAGTTCCTCCAAGCAAACAACTAAATTCTCCAAGCAAAGAATAGTTCCTCCAAGCAAACAACTAATTTCTCCAAGCAAAGAATAGTTGCTCCAAGCAAACAACTAATTTCTCCAAGCAAAGAATACTTCCTCCAAGCAAATAACTAATTTCTCCAAGCAAAGAATAGTTCCTCCAAGCAAACAACTAATTTTTCCGAACAAAGAATAGTTCCTCCAAGCAAATAACTAATTTCTCCAAGCAAAGAATAGTTGCTCCAAGCAAACAACTAATTTCTCCAAGCAAAGAATAGTTCCTCCAAGCAAACAACTAATTTCTCCAAGCAAAGAATAGTTCCTCCAAGCAAACAACTAATTTCTTCAAGCAAAGAATAGTTGCTCCAAGCAAACAACTAATTTCTCCAAGAATAGAATAGTTCCTCCAAGCAAACAACTAATTTCTCCAAGCAAAGAATAGTTTCTCCAAGCAAACAACTAATTTCTCCAAGCAAAGAATACTTCCTCCAAGCAAATAACTAATTTCTCCAAGCAAAGAATAGTTCCTCCAAGCAAACAAATAATTTTTCCAAGCAAAGAATAGTTCCTCCAAGCAAACAACTAATTTCTCCAAGCAAACAATAGTTCCTCCAAGCAAACAACTAATTTTTCCGAACAAAGAATAGTTCCTCCAAGCAAATAACTAATTTCTCCAAGCAAAGAATAGTTGCTCCAAGCAAACAACTAATTTCTCCAAGCAAAGAATAGTTCCTCCAAGCAAACAACTAATTTCTCCAAGCAAAGAATAGTTGCTCCAAGCAAACAACTAATTTCTCCAAGCAAAGAATAGTTCCTCCAAGCAAACAACTAATTTCTTCAAGCAAAGAATAGTTGCTCCAAGCAAACAAATAATTTTTCCAAGCAAAGAATAGTTCCTCCAAGCAAACAACTAATTTCTCCAAGCAAAGAATTGTTCTTCCAAGCAAATAACTAATTTCTCCAAGCAAAGAATAGTTGCTCCAAGCAAACAACTAATTTCTCCAAGAAAAGAATAGTTCCTCCAAGCAAACAACTAATTTCTCCAAGCAAAGAATAGTTCCTCAAAGCAAACAACTAATTTCTCCAAGCAAAGAATAGTTCCTCCAAGCAAACAACTAATTTCTTCAAGCAAAGAATAGTTGCTCCAAGCAAACAACTAATTTCTCCAAGAATAGAATAGTTCCTCCAAGCAAATAATTTATTTCTCCAAGCAAAGAATAGTTGCTCCAAGCAAACAACTAATTTCTCCAAGCAAAGAATAGTTCCTCCAAGCAAACAACTAATTTCTCCAAGCAAGGAATAGTTCCTCCAAGCAAACAACTAAATTCTCCAAGCAAAGAATAGTTCCTCCAAGCAAACAACTAATTTCTCCAAGCAAAGAATAGTTGCTCCAAGCAAACAACTAATTTCTCCAAGCAAAAAATAGTTGCTCCAAGCAAACAACTAATTTCTCCAAGCAAAGAATAGTTGCTCCAAGCAAACAACTAATTTCTCCAAGCAAAGAATAGTTCCTCCAAGCAAACAACTAATTTCTTCAAGCAAAGAATAGTTGCTCCAAGCAAACAACTAATTTCTCCAAGAATAGAATAGTTCCTCCAAGCAAACAACTAATTTCTCCAAGCAAAGAATAGTTCCTCCAAGCAAACAACTAATTTCTCCAAGCAAAGACTACTTCCTCCAAGCAAATAACTAATTTCTCCAAGCAAAGAATAGTTCCTCCAAGCAAACAAATAATTTTTCCAAGCAAAGAATAGTTCCTCCAAGCAAACAACTAATTTCTCCAAGCAAACAATAGTTCCTCCAAGCAAACAACTAATTTTTCCAAGCAAAGAATAGTTCCTCCAAGCAAATAACTAATTTCTCCAAGCAAAGAATAGTTGCTCCAAGCAAACAACTAATTTCTCCAAGCAAAGAATAGTTCCTCCAAGCAAACAACTAATTTCTCCAAGCAAAGAATAGTTCCTCCAAGCAAACAACTAATTTCTCCAAGCAAAGAATAGTTCCTCCAAGCAAACAACTAATTTCTTCAAGCAAAGAATAGTTGCTCCAAGCAAACAACTAATTTCTCCAAGAATAGAATAGTTCCTCCAAGCAAATAATTTATTTCTCCAAGCAAAGAATACTTCCTCCAAGCAAATAACTAATTTCTCCAAGCAAAGAATAGTTCCTCCAAGCAAACAAATAATTTTTCCAAGCAAAGAATAGTTCCTCCAAGCAAACAACTAATTTCTCCAAGAAAAGAATAGTTCCTCCAAGCAAACAACTAATTTCTCCAAGCAAAGAATAGTTCCTCCAAGCAAACAACTAATTTCTCCAAGCAAAGAATAGTTCCTCCAAGCAAACAACTAATTTCTTCAAGCAAAGAATAGTTGCTCCAAGCAAACAACTAATTTCTCCAAGAATAGAATAGTTCCTCCAAGCAAATAATTTATTTCTCCAAGCAAAGAATAGTTGCTCCAAGCAAACAACTAATTTCTCCAAGCAAAGAATAGTTCCTCCAAGCAAACAACTAATTTCTCCAAGCAAGGAATAGTTCCTCCAAGCAAACAACTAAATTCTCCAAGCAAAGAATAGTTCCTCCAAGCAAACAACTAATTTCTCCAAGCAAAGAATAGTTGCTCCAAGCAAACAACTAATTTCTCCAAGCAAAGAATAGTTGCTCCAAGCAAACAACTAATTTCTCCAAGCAAAGAATAGTTGCTCCAAGCAAACAACTAATTTCTCCAAGCAAAGAATAGTTCCTCCAAGCAAACAACTAATTTCTTCAAGCAAAGAATACTTCCTCCAAGCAAATAACTAATTTCTCCAGGCAAATAACCTATCTGCCCAAGCAAAGAATAGTTCCTCCAAGCTAATAACTAATTTCTCCAAGCAAAGAATAGTTCCTCCAAGCAAACAACTAAATTCTCCAAGCAAAGAATAGTTCCTCCAAGCAAACAACTAATTTCTCCAAGCAAAGAATAGTTGCTCCAAGCAAACAACTAATTTCTCCAAGCAAAGAATAGTTCCTCCAAGCAAACAACTAATTTCTCCAAGCAAAGAATAGTTCCTCCAAGCAAACAACTAATTTCTTCAAGCAAAGAATAGTTGCTCCAAGCAAACAACTAATTTCTCCAAGAATAGAATAGTTCCTCCAAGCAAACAACTAATTTCTCCAAGCAAAGAATAGTTTCTCCAAGCAAACAACTAATTTCTCCAAGCAAAGAATACTTCCTCCAAGCAAATAACTAATTTCTCCAAGCAAAGAATAGTTCCTCCAAGCAAACAAATAATTTTTCCAAGCAAAGAATAGTTCCTCCAAGCAAACAACTAATTTCTCCAAGCAAACAATAGTTCCTCCAAGCAAACAACTAATTTTTCCGAACAAAGAATAGTTCCTCCAAGCAAATAACTAATTTCTCCAAGCAAAGAATAGTTGCTCCAAGCAAACAACTAATTTCTCCAAGCAAAGAATAGTTCCTCCAAGCAAACAACTAATTTCTCCAAGCAAAGAATAGTTGCTCCAAGCAAACAACTAATTTCTCCAAGCAAAGAATAGTTCCTCCAAGCAAACAACTAATTTCTTCAAGCAAAGAATAGTTGCTCCAAGCAAACAAATAATTTTTCCAAGCAAAGAATAGTTCCTCCAAGCAAACAACTAATTTCTCCAAGCAAAGAATTGTTCTTCCAAGCAAATAACTAATTTCTCCAAGCAAAGAATAGTTGCTCCAAGCAAACAACTAATTTCTCCAAGAAAAGAATAGTTCCTCCAAGCAAACAACTAATTTCTCCAAGCAAAGAATAGTTCCTCCAAGCAAACAACTAATTTCTCCAAGCAAAGAATAGTTCCTCCAAGCAAACAACTAATTTCTTCAAGCAAAGAATAGTTGCTCCAAGCTAATAACTAATTTCTCCAAGCAAAGAATAGTTCCTCCAAGCAAACAACTAAATTCTCCAAGCAAAGAATAGTTCCTCCAAGCAAACAACTAATTTCTCCAAGCAAAGAATAGTTGCTCCAAGCAAACAACTAATTTCTCCAAGCAAAGAATACTTCCTCCAAGCAAATAACTAATTTCTCCAAGCAAAGAATAGTTCCTCCAAGCAAACAACTAATTTTTCCGAACAAAGAATAGTTCCTCCAAGCAAATAACTAATTTCTCCAAGCAAAGAATAGTTGCTCCAAGCAAACAACTAATTTCTCCAAGCAAAGAATAGTTCCTCCAAGCAAACAACTAATTTCTCCAAGCAAAGAATAGTTCCTCCAAGCAAACAACTAATTTCTTCAAGCAAAGAATAGTTGCTCCAAGCAAACAACTAATTTCTCCAAGAATAGAATAGTTCCTCCAAGCAAACAACTAATTTCTCCAAGCAAAGAATAGTTTCTCCAAGCAAACAACTAATTTCTCCAAGCAAAGAATACTTCCTCCAAGCAAATAACTAATTTCTCCAAGCAAAGAATAGTTCCTCCAAGCAAACAAATAATTTTTCCAAGCAAAGAATAGTTCCTCCAAGCAAACAACTAATTTCTCCAAGCAAACAATAGTTCCTCCAAGCAAACAACTAATTTTTCCGAACAAAGAATAGTTCCTCCAAGCAAATAACTAATTTCTCCAAGCAAAGAATAGTTGCTCCAAGCAAACAACTAATTTCTCCAAGCAAAGAATAGTTCCTCCAAGCAAACAACTAATTTCTCCAAGCAAAGAATAGTTGCTCCAAGCAAACAACTAATTTCTCCAAGCAAAGAATAGTTCCTCCAAGCAAACAACTAATTTCTTCAAGCAAAGAATAGTTGCTCCAAGCAAACAAATAATTTTTCCAAGCAAAGAATAGTTCCTCCAAGCAAACAACTAATTTCTCCAAGCAAAGAATTGTTCTTCCAAGCAAATAACTAATTTCTCCAAGCAAAGAATAGTTGCTCCAAGCAAACAACTAATTTCTCCAAGAAAAGAATAGTTCCTCCAAGCAAACAACTAATTTCTCCAAGCAAAGAATAGTTCCTCCAAGCAAACAACTAATTTCTCCAAGCAAAGAATAGTTCCTCCAAGCAAACAACTAATTTCTTCAAGCAAAGAATAGTTGCTCCAAGCAAACAACTAATTTCTCCAAGAATCGAATAGTTCCTCCAAGCAAATAATTTATTTCTCCAAGCAAAGAATAGTTGCTCCAAGCAAACAACTAATTTCTCCAAGCAAAGAATAGTTCCTCCAAGCAAACAACTAATTTCTCCAAGCAAGGAATAGTTCCTCCAAGCAAACAACTAAATTCTCCAAGCAAAGAATAGTTCCTCCAAGCAAACAACTAATTTCTCCAAGCAAAGAATAGTTGCTCCAAGCAAACAACTAATTTCTCCAAGCAAAGAATAGTTGCTCCAAGCAAACAACTAATTTCTCCAAGCAAAGAATAGTTGCTCCAAGCAAACAACTAATTTCTCCAAGCAAAGAATAGTTCCTCCAAGCAAACAACTAATTTCTTCAAGCAAAGAATAGTTGCTCCAAGCAAACAACTAATTTCTCCAAGAATAGAATAGTTCCTCCAAGCAAACAACTAATTTCTCCAAGCAAAGAATAGTTCCTCCAAGCAAACAACTAATTTCTCCAAGCAAAGACTACTTCCTCCAAGCAAATAACTAATTTCTCCAAGCAAAGAATAGTTCCTCCAAGCAAACAAATAATTTTTCCAAGCAAAGAATAGTTCCTCCAAGCAAACAACTAATTTCTCCAAGCAAACAATAGTTCCTCCAAGCAAACAACTAATTTTTCCAAGCAAAGAATAGTTCCTCCAAGCAAATAACTAATTTCTCCAAGCAAAGAATAGTTGCTCCAAGCAAACAACTAATTTCTCCAAGCAAAGAATAGTTCCTCCAAGCAAACAACTAATTTCTCCAAGCAAAGAATAGTTCCTCCAAGCAAACAACTAATTTCTCCAAGCAAAGAATAGTTCCTCCAAGCAAACAACTAATTTCTTCAAGCAAAGAATAGTTGCTCCAAGCAAACAACTAATTTCTCCAAGAATAGAATAGTTCCTCCAAGCAAATAATTTATTTCTCCAAGCAAAGAATACTTCCTCCAAGCAAATAACTAATTTCTCCAAGCAAAGAATAGTTCCTCCAAGCAAACAAATAATTTTTCCAAGCAAAGAATAGTTCCTCCAAGCAAACAACTAATTTCTCCAAGAAAAGAATAGTTCCTCCAAGCAAACAACTAATTTCTCCAAGCAAAGAATAGTTCCTCCAAGCAAACAACTAATTTCTCCAAGCAAAGAATAGTTCCTCCAAGCAAACAACTAATTTCTTCAAGCAAAGAATAGTTGCTCCAAGCAAACAACTAATTTCTCCAAGAATAGAATAGTTCCTCCAAGCAAATAATTTATTTCTCCAAGCAAAGAATAGTTGCTCCAAGCAAACAACTAATTTCTCCAAGCAAAGAATAGTTCCTCCAAGCAAACAACTAATTTCTCCAAGCAAGGAATAGTTCCTCCAAGCAAACAACTAAATTCTCCAAGCAAAGAATAGTTCCTCCAAGCAAACAACTAATTTCTCCAAGCAAAGAATAGTTGCTCCAAGCAAACAACTAATTTCTCCAAGCAAAGAATAGTTGCTCCAAGCAAACAACTAATTTCTCCAAGCAAAGAATAGTTGCTCCAAGCAAACAACTAATTTCTCCAAGCAAAGAATAGTTCCTCCAAGCAAACAACTAATTTCTTCAAGCAAAGAATAGTTGCTCCAAGCAAACAACTAATTTCTCCAAGAATAGAATAGTTCCTCCAAGCAAACAACTAATTTCTCCAAGCAAAGAATAGTTCCTCCAAGCAAACAACTAATTTCTCCAAGCAAAGACTACTTCCTCCAAGCAAATAACTAATTTCTCCAAGCAAAGAATAGTTCCTCCAAGCAAACAAATAATTTTTCCAAGCAAAGAATAGTTCCTCCAAGCAAACAACTAATTTCTCCAAGCAAACAATAGTTCCTCCAAGCAAACAACTAATTTTTCCAAGCAAAGAATAGTTCCTCCAAGCAAATAACTAATTTCTCCAAGCAAAGAATAGTTGCTCCAAGCAAACAACTAATTTCTCCAAGCAAAGAATAGTTCCTCCAAGCAAACAACTAATTTCTCCAAGCAAAGAATAGTTCCTCCAAGCAAACAACTAATTTCTCCAAGCAAAGAATAGTTCCTCCAAGCAAACAACTAATTTCTTCAAGCAAAGAATAGTTGCTCCAAGCAAACAACTAATTTCTCCAAGAATAGAATAGTTCCTCCAAGCAAATAATTTATTTCTCCAAGCAAAGAATACTTCCTCCAAGCAAATAACTAATTTCTCCAAGCAAAGAATAGTTCCTCCAAGCAAACAAATAATTTTTCCAAGCAAAGAATAGTTCCTCCAAGCAAACAACTAATTTCTCCAAGCAAAGAATTGTTCTTCCAAGCAAACAACTAATTTTTCCAAGCAAAGAATAGTTCCTCCAAGCAAATAACTAATTTCTCCAAGCAAAGAATAGTTGCTCCAAGCAAACAACTAATTTCTCCAAGCAAAGAATAGTTCCTCCAAGCAAACAACTAATTTCTCCAAGCAAAGAATACTTCCTCCAAGCAAACAACTAATTTCTCCAAGCAAAGAATAGTTCCTCCAAGCAAACAACTAATTTCTTCAAGCAAAGAATAGTTGCTCCAAGCAAACAACTAATTTCTCCAAGAATAGAATAGTTCCTCCAAGCAAATAATTTATTTCTCCAAGCAAAGAATACTTCCTCCAAGCAAATAACTAATTTCTCCAAGCAAATAACCTATCTGCCCAAGCAAAGAATAGTTCCTCCAAGCAAACAACTAATTTTTCCAAGCAAAGAATAGTTCCTCCAAGCAAATAACTAATTTCTCCAAGCAAATAACCTATCTGCCCAAGCAAAGAATAGTTCCTCCAAGCTAATAACTAATTTCTCCAAGCAAAGAATAGTTGCTCCAAGCAAGCAACTAATTTCTCCAAGCAAAGAATAGTTCCTCCAAGCAAACAACTAATTTCTCCAAGCAAAGAATAGTTCCTCCAAGCAAACAACTAATTTCTCCAAGCAAAGAATAGTTCCTCCAAGCAAACAACTAATTTCTTCAAGCAAAGAATAGTTGCTCCAAGCAAACAACTAATTTCTCCAAGAATAGAATAGTTCCTCCAAGCAAATAATTTATTTCTCCAAGCAAAGAATAGTTGCTCCAAGCAAACAACTAATTTCTCCAAGCAAAGAATAGTTCCTCCAAGCAAACAACTAATTTCTCCAAGCAAAGAATAGTTCCTCCAAGCAAACAACTAAATTCTCCAGGCAAAGAATAGTTCCTCCAAGCAAACAACTAATTTTTCCAAGCAAAGAATAGTTGCTCCAAGCAAACAACTAATTTCTCCAAGCAAAGAATAGTTGCTCCAAGCAAACAACTAATTTCTCCAAGCAAAGAATAGTTGCTCCAAGCAAACAACTAATTTCTCCAAGCAAAGAATAGTTCCTCCAAGCAAACAACTAATTTCTTCAAGCAAAGAATAGTTGCTCCAAGCAAACAACTAATTTCTCCAAGCAAAGAATAGTTCCTCCAAGCAAACAACTAATTTCTTCAAGCAAAGAATAGTTGCTCCAAGCAAACAACTAATTTCTCCAAGAATAGAATAGTTCCTCCAAGCAAATAATTTATTTCTCCAAGCAAAGAATACTTCCTCCAAGCAAATAACTAATTTTTCCAAGCAAAGAATAGTTCCTCCAAGCAAACAACTAATTTCTCCAAGCAAACAATAGTTCCTCCAAGCAAACAACTAATTTTTCCAAGCAAAGAATAGTTCCTCCAAGCAAATAACTAATTTCTCCAAGCAAAGAATAGTTGCTCCAAGCAAACAACTAATTTCTCCAAGCAAAGAATAGTTCCTCCAAGCAAACAACTAATTTCTCCAAGCAAAGAATAGTTCCTCCAAGCAAACAACTAATTTCTCCAAGCAAAGAATAGTTCCTCCAAGCAAACAACTAATTTCTTCAAGCAAAGAATAGTTGCTCCAAGCAAACAACTAATTTCTCCAAGAATAGAATAGTTCCTCCAAGCAAATAATTTATTTCTCCAAGCAAAGAATACTTCCTCCAAGCAAATAACTAATTTCTCCAAGCAAAGAATAGTTCCTCCAAGCAAACAAATAATTTTTCCAAGCAAAGAATAGTTCCTCCAAGCAAACAACTAATTTCTCCAAGCAAAGAATTGTTCTTCCAAGCAAACAACTAATTTTTCCAAGCAAAGAATAGTTCTTCCAAGCAAATAACTAATTTCTCCAAGCAAAGAATAGTTGCTCCAAGCAAACAACTAATTTCTCCAAGCAAAGAATAGTTCCTCCAAGCAAACAACTAATTTCTCCAAGCAAAGAATAGTTCCTCCAAGCAAACAACTAATTTCTCCAAGCAAGGAATATTTCCTCCAAGCAAACAACTAATTTCTTCAAGCAAAGAATAGTTGCTCCAAGCAAACAACTAATTTCTCCAAGAATAGAATAGTTCCTCCAAGCAAATATTTTATTTCTCCAAGCAAAGAATACTTCCTCCAAGCAAATAACTAATTTCTCCAAGCAAATAACCTATCTGCCCAAGCAAAGAATAGTTCCTCCAAGCAAACAACTAATTTTTCCAAGCAAAGAATAGTTCCTCCAAGCAAATAACTAATTTCTCCAAGCAAATAACCTATCTGCCCAAGCAAAGAATAGTTCCTCCAAGCTAATAACTAATTTCTCCAAGCAAAGAATAGTTCCTCCAAGCAAACAAATAATTTTTCCAAGCAAAGAATAGTTCCTCCAAGCAAACAACTAATTTCTCCAAGCAAAGAATAGTTCCTCGAAGCAAACAACTAATTTTTCCAAGCAAAGAATAGTTCCTCCAAGCAAATAACTAATTTGTCCAAGCAGAGAATAGTTCCTCCAAGCAAATACCTAATTTCTCCAAGCAAAGCATAGTTGCTCCAAGCAAACAACTAACTTCTCCAAGCAAAGAATAGTTCCTCCAAGCAAACAACTAATTTCTCCAAGCAAAGAATAGTTCCTCCAAGCAAACAACTAATTTCTCCAAGCAAATAACCTATCTGCCCAAGCAAAGAATAGTTCCTCCAAGCAAACAAATAATTTCTCCAAGCAAAGAATAGTTCCTCCAAGCAAACAACTAATTTCTCCAAGCAAAGAATAGTTCCTCCAAGCAAATAACTAATTTCTGAAAGCAAAGAATAGTTCCTCCAAGCAAACAAATAATTTCTCCAAGCAAAGAATAGTTCCTCCAAGCAATAAAACTAATTTCTCCAAGCAAAGAATAGTTCCTCCAAGCAAACAACTAATTTTTCCAAGCAAAGAATAGTTCCTCCAAGCAAATAACTAATTTCTCCAAGCAAAGAATAGTTCCTCCAAGCAAATAACTAATTTCTCCAAGCAAAGAATAGTTCCTCCAAGCAAATAACTAATTTCTCCAAGTAAAGAATAGTTCCTCCAAGCAAAGAATAGTTCCTCCAAGCAAATAACTAATTTCTCCAAGCAAATAACCTATCTGCCCAAGCAAAGAATAGTTCCTCCAAGCTAATAACTAATTTCTCCAAGCAAAGAATAGTTCCTGCAAGCAAACAACTAATTTCTCCAAGCAAAGAATAGTTCCTCCAAGCAAACAACTAATTTTTCCAAGCAAAGAATAGTTCCTCCAAGCAAATAACTAATTTCTCGAAGCAAATAACCTATCTGCCCCAGCAAAGAATAGTTCCTCCAAGCTAATAACTAGTTTCTCCAAGCAAAGAATAGTTCCTCCAAGCAAACAAATAATTTTTCCAAGCAAAGAATAGTTCCTCCAAGCAAACAACTAATTTCTCCAAGCAAGGAATAGTTCCTCCAAGCAAACAACTAATTTTTCCAAGCAAAGAATAGTTCCTCCAAGCAAATAACTAATTTGTCCAAGCAGAGAATAGTTCCTCCAAGCAAATAACTAATTTCTCCAAGCAAAGAATAGTTGCTCCAAGCAAACAACTAACTTCTCCAAGCAAAGAATAGTTCCTCCAAGCAAACAACTAATTTCTCCAAGCAAAGAATAGTTCCTCCAAGCAAACAAATAATTTCTCCAAGCAAAGAATAGTTCCTCCAAGCAATAAAACTAATTTCTCCAAGCAAAGAATAGTTCCTCCAAGCAAACAACTAATTTTTCCAAGCAAAGAATAGTTCCTCCAAGCAAATAACTAATTTCTCCAAGCAAAGAATAGTTCCTCCAAGCAATAAAACTAATTTCTCCAAGCAAAGAATAGTTCCTCCAAGCAAACAACTAATTTTTCCAAGCAAAGAATAGTTCCTCCAAGCAAATAACTAATTTCTCCAAGCAAAGAATAGTTCCTCCAAGCAATAAAACTAATTTCTCCAAGCAAAGAATAGTTCCTCCAAGCAAACAACTAATTTTTCCAAGCAAAGAATAGTTCCTCCAAGCAAATAACTAATTTCTCCAAGCAAAGAATAGTTCCTCCAAGCAAATAACTAATTTCTCCAAGCAAAGAATAGTTCCTCCAAGCAAATAACTAATTTCTCCAAGTAACGAATAGTTCCTCCAAGCAAAGAATAGTTCCTCCAAGCTAATAACTAATTTCTCCAAGCAAAGAATAGTTCCTCCAAGCAAACAACTAATTTCTCCAAGCAAATAACCTATCTGCCCAAGCAAAGAATAGTTCCTCCAAGCAAACAAATAATTTCTACAAGCAAAGAATAGTTCCTCCAAGCAAACAACTAATTTCTCCAAGCAAAGAATAGTTCCTCCAAGCAAATAACTAATTTCTGAAAGCAAAGAATAGTTCCTCCAAGCAAACAAATAATTTCTCCAAGCAAAGAATAGTTCCTCCAAGCAATAAAACTAATTTCTCCAAGCAAAGAATAGTTCCTCCAAGCAAACAACTAATTTTTCCAAGCAAAGAATAGTTCCTCCAAGCAAATAACTAATTTCTCCAAGCAAAGAATAGTTCCTCCAAGCAAATAACTAATTTCTCCAAGCAAAGAATAGTTCCTCCAAGCAAATAACTAATTTCTCCAAGTAAAGAATAGTTCCTCCAAGCAAAGAATAGTTCCTCCAAGCAAATAACTAATTTCTCCAAGCAAATAACCTATCTGCCCAAGCAAAGAATAGTTCCTCCAAGCTAATAACTAATTTCTCCAAGCAAAGAATAGTTCCTGCAAGCAAACAACTAATTTCTCCAAGCAAAGAATAGTTCCTCCAAGCAAACAACTAATTTTTCCAAGCAAAGAATAGTTCCTCCAAGCAAATAACTAATTTCTCGAAGCAAATAACCTATCTGCCCCAGCAAAGAATAGTTCCTCCAAGCTAATAACTAGTTTCTCCAAGCAAAGAATAGTTCCTCCAAGCAAACAAATAATTTTTCCAAGCAAAGAATAGTTCCTCCAAGCAAACAACTAATTTCTCCAAGCAAGGAATAGTTCCTCCAAGCAAACAACTAATTTTTCCAAGCAAAGAATAGTTCCTCCAAGCAAATAACTAATTTGTCCAAGCAGAGAATAGTTCCTCCAAGCAAATAACTAATTTCTCCAAGCAAAGAATAGTTGCTCCAAGCAAACAACTAACTTCTCCAAGCAAAGAATAGTTCCTCCAAGCAAACAACTAATTTCTCCAAGCAAAGAATAGTTCCTCCAAGCAAACAAATAATTTCTCCAAGCAAAGAATAGTTCCTCCAAGCAATAAAACTAATTTCTCCAAGCAAAGAATAGTTCCTTCAAGCAAACAACTAATTTTTCCAAGCAAAGAATAGTTCCTCCAAGCAAATAACTAATTTCTCCAAGCAAAGAATAGTTCCTCCAAGCAATAAAACTAATTTCTCCAAGCAAAGAATAGTTCCTCCAAGCAAACAACTAATTTTTCCAAGCAAAGAATAGTTCCTCCAAGCAAATAACTAATTTCTCCAAGCAAAGAATAGTTCCTCCAAGCAAATAACTAATTTCTCCAAGCAAAGAATAGTTCCTCCAAGCAAATAACTAATTTCTCCAAGTAACGAATAGTTCCTCCAAGCAAAGAATAGTTCCTCCAAGCTAATAACTAATTTCTCCAAGCAAAGAATAGTTCCTGCAAGCAAACAACTAATTTCTCCAAGCAAAGAATAGTTCCTCCAAGCAAACAACTAATTTTTCCAAGCAAAGAATAGTTCCTCCAAGCAAATAACTAATTTCTCGAAGCAAATAACCTATCTGCCCCAGCAAAGAATAGTTCCTCCAAGCTAATAACTAGTTTCTCCAAGCAAAGAATAGTTCCTCCAAGCAAACAAATAATTTTTCCAAGCAAAGAATAGTTCCTCCAAGCAAACAACTAATTTCTCCAAGCAAGGAATAGTTCCTCCAAGCAAACAACTAATTTTTCCAAGCAAAGAATAGTTCCTCCAAGCAAACAACTAATTTCTCCAAGCAAATAACCTATCTGCCCAAGCAAAGAATAGTTCCTCCAAGCAAATAACTAATTTCTCCAAGCAAATAACCTATCTGCCCAAGCAATGAATAGTTCCTCCAAGCATATAACTAATTTCTCCAAGCAAAGAATAGTTCCTCCAAGCAAACAACTAATTTCTCCAAGCAAAGAATAGTTCCTCCAAGCAAATAACTAATTTCTCAAAGCAAAGAATAGTTCCTCCAAGCAAACAAATAATTTCTCCAAGCAAAGAATAGTTCCTCCAAGCAAATAACTAATTTCTCCAAGCAAAGAATAGTTCCTCCAAGCAAATAACTAATTTCTCCAAGCAAAGAATAGTTGCTCCAAGCAAACAACTAACTTCTCCAAGCAAAGAATAGTTCCTCCAAGCAAACAACTAATTTCTCCAAGCAAAGAATAGTTCCTCCAAGCAAACAACTAATTTCTCCAAGCAAATAACCTATCTGCCCAAGCAAAGAATAGTTCCTCCAAGCAAATAACTAATTTCTCCAAGCAAATAACCTATCTGCCCAAGCAATGAATAGTTCCTCCAAGCATATAACTAATTTCTCCAAGCAAAGAATAGTTCCTCCAAGCAAACAACTAATTTCTCCAAGCAAAGAATAGTTCCTCCAAGCAAATAACTAATTTCTCAAAGCAAAGAATAGTTCCTCCAAGCAAACAAATAATTTCTCCAAGCAAAGAATAGTTCCTCCAAGCAAACAACTAATTTCTCCAAGCAAAGAATAGTTCCTGCAAGCAAACAACTAATTTTTCCAAGCAAAGAATAGTTCCTCCAAGCAAATAACTAATTTCTCCAAGCAAAGAATAGTTCCTCCAAGCAAATAACTAATTTCTCCAAGCAAAGAATAGTTCCTCCAAGCAAATAACTAATTTCTCCAAGCAAAGAATAGTTCCTCCAAGCAAATAATTAATTTCTCCAAGCAAAGAATAGTTCCTCCAAGCAAATAACTAATTTCTCCAAGCAAATAACCTATCTGCCCAAGCAATGAATAGTTCCTCCAAGCATATAACTAATTTCTCCAAGCAAAGAATAGGTCCTGCAAGCAAACAAATAATTTCTCCAAGCAAAGAATAGTTCCTCCAAGCAAACAACTAATTTCTCCAAGCAAAGAATAGTTCTTTCAAGCCAACAACTAATTTTTCCAAGCAAAGAATAGTTCCTCCAAGCAAATAACTAATTTCTCCAAGCAAAGAATAGTTCCTCCAAGCAAACAACTAATTTCTCCAAGCAAAGAATAGTTGCTCCAAGCAAACAACTAATTTCTACAAGCAAAGAATAGTTCTTCCAATCAAACAACTAATTTCACCAAGCAAAGAATAGTTCCTCCAAGCAAATAATTTATTTCTCCAAGCAAAGAATAGTTCCTCCAAGCAAATAACTAATTTCTCCAAGCAAAGAATAGTTCCTCTAAGCAAAGAATAGTTCCTCCAAGCAAACAACTAATTTTTCCAAGCAAAGAATAGTTCCTCCAAGCAAATAACTAATTTCTCCAAGCAAAGAATAGTTCCTCCAAGCAAATAACTAATTTCTCCAAGCAAAGAATAGTTCCTCCAAGCAAATAACTAATTTCTCCAAGTAACGAATAGTTCCTCCAAGCAAAGAATAGTTCCTCCAAGCTAATAAATAATTTCTCCAAGCAAAGAATAGTTCCTGCAAGCAAACAACTAATTTCTCCAAGCAAAGAATAGTTCCTCCAAGCAAACAACTAATTTTTCCAAGCAAAGAATAGTTCCTCCAAGCAAATAACTAATTTCTCGAAGCAAATAACCTATCTGCCCCAGCAAAGAATAGTTCCTCCAAGCTAATAACTAGTTTCTCCAAGCAAAGAATAGTTCCTCCAAGCAAACAAATAATTTTTCCAAGCAAAGAATAGTTCCTCCAAGCAAACAACTAATTTCTCCAAGCAAGGAATAGTTCCTCCAAGCAAACAACTAATTTTTCCAAGCAAAGAATAGTTCCTCCAAGCAAATAACTAATTTGTCCAAGCAGAGAATAGTTCCTCCAAGCAAATAACTAATTTCTCCAAGCAAAGAATAGTTGCTCCAAGCAAACAACTAACTTCTCCAAGCAAAGAATAGTTCCTCCAAGCAAACAACTAATTTCTCCAAGCAAAGAATAGTTCCTCCAAGCAAACAACTAATTTCTCCAAGCAAATAACCTATCTGCCCAAGCAAAGAATAGTTCCTCCAAGCAAATAACTAATTTCTCCAAGCAAATAACCTATCTGCCCAAGCAATGAATAGTTCCTCCAAGCATATAACTAATTTCTCCAAGCAAAGAATAGTTCCTCCAAGCAAACAACTAATTTCTCCAAGCAAAGAATAGTTCCTCCAAGCAAATAACTAATTTCTCAAAGCAAAGAATAGTTCCTCCAAGCAAACAAATAATTTCTCCAAGCAAAGAATAGTTCCTCCAAGCAAACAACTAATTTCTCCAAGCAAAGAATAGTTCCTGCAAGCAAACAACTAATTTTTCCAAGCAAAGAATAGTTCCTCCAAGCAAATAACTAATTTCTCCAAGCAAAGAATAGTTCCTCCAAGCAAATAACTAATTTCTCCAAGCAAAGAATAGTTCCTCCAAGCAAATAACTAATTTCTCCAAGCAAAGAATAGTTCCTCCAAGCAAATAATTAATTTCTCCAAGCAAAGAATAGTTCCTCCAAGCAAATAACTAATTTCTCCAAGCAAATAACCTATCTGCCCAAGCAATGAATAGTTCCTCCAAGCATATAACTAATTTCTCCAAGCAAAGAATAGGTCCTGCAAGCAAACAAATAATTTCTCCAAGCAAAGAATAGTTCCTCCAAGCAAACAACTAATTTCTCCAAGCAAAGAATAGTTCTTTCAAGCCAACAACTAATTTTTCCAAGCAAAGAATAGTTCCTCCAAGCAAATAACTAATTTCTCCAAGCAAAGAATAGTTCCTCCAAGCAAACAACTAATTTCTCCAAGCAAAGAATAGTTGCTCCAAGCAAACAACTAATTTCTACAAGCAAAGAATAGTTCTTCCAATCAAACAACTAATTTCACCAAGCAAAGAATAGTTCCTCCAAGCAAATAATTTATTTCTCCAAGCAAAGAATAGTTCCTCCAAGCAAATAACTAATTTCTCCAAGCAAAGAATAGTTCCTCCAAGCAAAGAATAGTTCCTCCAAGCAAATAACTAATTTCTCCAAGCAAATAACCTATCTGCCCAAGCAAAGAATAGTTCCTCCAAGCTAATAACTAATTTCTCCAAGCAAAGAATAGTTCCTCCAAGCAAACAAATGATTTTTCCAAGCAAAGAATAGTTCCTGCAAGCAAACAACTAATTTCTCCAAGCAAAGAATAGTTCCTCCAAGCAAACAACTAATTTTTCCAAGCAAAGAATAGTTCCTCCAAGCAAACAACTAATTTCTCCAAGCAAATAACCTATCTGCCCAAGCAAAGAATAGTTCCTCCAAGCAAATAACTAATTTCTCCAAGCAAATAACCTATCTGCCCAAGCAAAGAATAGTTCCTCCAAGCTAATAACTAATTTCTCCAAGCAAAGAATAGTTCCTGCAAGCAAACAACTAATTTCTCCAAGCAAAGAATAGTTCCTCCAAGCAAACAACTAATTTTTCCAAGCAAAGAATAGTTCCTCCAAGCAAATAACTAATTTCTCGAAGCAAATAACCTATCTGCCCCAGCAAAGAATAGTTCCTCCAAGCTAATAACTAGTTTCTCCAAGCAAAGAATAGTTCCTCCAAGCAAACAAATAATTTTTCCAAGCAAAGAATAGTTCCTCCAAGCAAACAACTAATTTCTCCAAGCAAGGAATAGTTCCTCCAAGCAAACAACTAATTTTTCCAAGCAAAGAATAGTTCCTCCAAGCAAATAACTAATTTGTCCAAGCAGAGAATAGTTCCTCCAAGCAAATAACTAATTTCTCCAAGCAAAGAATAGTTGCTCCAAGCAAACAACTAACTTCTCCAAGCAAAGAATAGTTCCTCCAAGCAAACAACTAATTTCTCCAAGCAAAGAATAGTTCCTCCAAGCAAACAAATAATTTCTCCAAGCAAAGAATAGTTCCTCCAAGCAATAAAACTAATTTCTCCAAGCAAAGAATAGTTCCTCCAAGCAAACAACTAATTTTTCCAAGCAAAGAATAGTTCCTCCAAGCAAATAACTAATTTCTCCAAGCAAAGAATAGTTCCTCCAAGCAAATAACTAATTTCTCCAAGCAAAGAATAGTTCCTCCAAGCAAATAACTAATTTCTCCAAGTAAAGAATAGTTCCTCCAAGCAAAGAATAGTTCCTCCAAGCAAATAACTAATTTCTCCAAGCAAATAACCTATCTGCCCAAGCAAAGAATAGTTCCTCCAAGCTAATAACTAATTTCTCCAAGCAAAGAATAGTTCCTGCAAGCAAACAACTAATTTCTCCAAGCAAAGAATAGTTCCTCCAAGCAAACAACTAATTTTTCCAAGCAAAGAATAGTTCCTCCAAGCAAATAACTAATTTGTCCAAGCAGAGAATAGTTCCTCCAAGCAAATAACTAATTTCTCCAAGCAAAGAATAGTTGCTCCAAGCAAACAACTAACTTCTCCAAGCAAAGAATAGTTCCTCCAAGCAAACAACTAATTTCTCCAAGCAAAGAATAGTTCCTCCAAGCAAACAAATAATTTCTCCAAGCAAAGAATAGTTCCTCCAAGCAATAAAACTAATTTCTCCAAGCAAAGAATAGTTCCTCCAAGCAAACAACTAATTTTTCCAAGCAAAGAATAGTTCCTCCAAGCAAATAACTAATTTCTCCAAGCAAAGAATAGTTCCTCCAAGCAAATAACTAATTTCTCCAAGCAAAGAATAGTTCCTCCAAGCAAATAACTAATTTCTCCAAGTAAAGAATAGTTCCTCCAAGCAAAGAATAGTTCCTCCAAGCAAATAACTAATTTCTCCAAGCAAATAACCTATCTGCCCAAGCAAAGAATAGTTCCTCCAAGCTAATAACTAATTTCTCCAAGCAAAGAATAGTTCCTGCAAGCAAACAACTAATTTCTCCAAGCAAAGAATAGTTCCTCCAAGCAAACAACTAATTTTTCCAAGCAAAGAATAGTTCCTCCAAGCAAATAACTAATTTCTCGAAGCAAATAACCTATCTGCCCCAGCAAAGAATAGTTCCTCCAAGCTAATAACTAGTTTCTCCAAGCAAAGAATAGTTCCTCCAAGCAAACAAATAATTTTTCCAAGCAAAGAATAGTTCCTCCAAGCAAACAACTAATTTCTCCAAGCAAGGAATAGTTCCTCCAAGCAAACAACTAATTTTTCCAAGCAAAGAATAGTTCCTCCAAGCAAATAACTAATTTGTCCAAGCAGAGAATAGTTCCTCCAAGCAAATAACTAATTTCTCCAAGCAAAGAATAGTTGCTCCAAGCAAACAACTAACTTCTCCAAGCAAAGAATAGTTCCTCCAAGCAAACAACTAATTTCTCCAAGCAAAGAATAGTTCCTCCAAGCAAACAACTAATTTCTCCAAGCAAATAACCTATCTGCCCAAGCAAAGAATAGTTCCTCCAAGCAAATAACTAATTTCTCCAAGCAAATAACCTATCTGCCCAAGCAATGAATAGTTCCTCCAAGCATATAACTAATTTCTCCAAGCAAAGAATAGTTCCTCCAAGCAAACAACTAATTTCTCCAAGCAAAGAATAGTTCCTCCAAGCAAATAACTAATTTCTCAAAGCAAAGAATAGTTCCTCCAAGCAAACAAATAATTTCTCCAAGCAAAGAATAGTTCCTCCAAGCAAACAACTAATTTCTCCAAGCAAAGAATAGTTTCTGCAAGCAAACAACTTATTTTTCCAAGCAAAGAATAGTTCCTCCAAGCAAATAACTAATTTCTCCAAGCAAAGAATAGTTCCTCCAAGCAAATAACTAATTTCTCCAAGCAAAGAATAGTTCCTCCAAGCAAATAACTAATTTCTCCAAGCAAAGAATAGTTCCTCCAAGCTAATAACTAATTTCTCCAAGCAAAGAATAGTTCCTCCAAGCAAACAAATGATTTTTCCAAGCAAAGAATAGTTCCTGCAAGCAAACAACTAATTTCTCCAAGCAAAGAATAGTTCCTCCAAGCAAACAACTAATTTTTCCAAGCAAAGAATAGTTCCTCCAAGCAAACAACTAATTTCTCCAAGCAAATAACCTATCTGCCCAAGCAAAGAATAGTTCCTCCAAGCAAATAACTAATTTCTCCAAGCAAATAACCTATCTGCCCAAGCAAAGAATAGTTCCTCCAAGCTAATAACTAATTTCTCCAAGCAAAGAATAGTTCCTGCAAGCAAACAACTAATTTCTCCAAGCAAAGAATAGTTCCTCCAAGCAAACAACTAATTTTTCCAAGCAAAGAATAGTTCCTCCAAGCAAATAACTAATTTCTCGAAGCAAATAACCTATCTGCCCCAGCAAAGAATAGTTCCTCCAAGCTAATAACTAGTTTCTCCAAGCAAAGAATAGTTCCTCCAAGCAAACAAATAATTTTTCCAAGCAAAGAATAGTTCCTCCAAGCAAACAACTAATTTCTCCAAGCAAGGAATAGTTCCTCCAAGCAAACAACTAATTTTTCCAAGCAAAGAATAGTTCCTCCAAGCAAATAACTAATTTGTCCAAGCAGAGAATAGTTCCTCCAAGCAAATAACTAATTTCTCCAAGCAAAGAATAGTTGCTCCAAGCAAACAACTAACTTCTCCAAGCAAAGAATAGTTCCTCCAAGCAAACAACTAATTTCTCCAAGCAAAGAATAGTTCCTCCAAGCAAACAAATAATTTCTCCAAGCAAAGAATAGTTCCTCCAAGCAATAAAACTAATTTCTCCAAGCAAAGAATAGTTCCTCCAAGCAAACAACTAATTTTTCCAAGCAAAGAATAGTTCCTCCAAGCAAATAACTAATTTCTCCAAGCAAAGAATAGTTCCTCCAAGCAAATAACTAATTTCTCCAAGCAAAGAATAGTTCCTCCAAGCAAATAACTAATTTCTCCAAGTAAAGAATAGTTCCTCCAAGCAAAGAATAGTTCCTCCAAGCAAATAACTAATTTCTCCAAGCAAATAACCTATCTGCCCAAGCAAAGAATAGTTCCTCCAAGCTAATAACTAATTTCTCCAAGCAAAGAATAGTTCCTGCAAGCAAACAACTAATTTCTCCAAGCAAAGAATAGTTCCTCCAAGCAAACAACTAATTTTTCCAAGCAAAGAATAGTTCCTCCAAGCAAATAACTAATTTCTCGAAGCAAATAACCTATCTGCCCCAGCAAAGAATAGTTCCTCCAAGCTAATAACTAGTTTCTCCAAGCAAAGAATAGTTCCTCCAAGCAAACAAATAATTTTTCCAAGCAAAGAATAGTTCCTCCAAGCAAACAACTAATTTCTCCAAGCAAGGAATAGTTCCTCCAAGCAAACAACTAATTTTTCCAAGCAAAGAATAGTTCCTCCAAGCAAATAACTAATTTGTCCAAGCAGAGAATAGTTCCTCCAAGCAAATAACTAATTTCTCCAAGCAAAGAATAGTTGCTCCAAGCAAACAACTAACTTCTCCAAGCAAAGAATAGTTCCTCCAAGCAAACAACTAATTTCTCCAAGCAAAGAATAGTTCCTCCAAGCAAACAACTAATTTCTCCAAGCAAATAACCTATCTGCCCAAGCAAAGAATAGTTCCTCCAAGCAAATAACTAATTTCTCCAAGCAAATAACCTATCTGCCCAAGCAATGAATAGTTCCTCCAAGCATATAACTAATTTCTCCAAGCAAAGAATAGTTCCTCCAAGCAAACAACTAATTTCTCCAAGCAAAGAATAGTTCCTCCAAGCAAATAACTAATTTCTCAAAGCAAAGAATAGTTCCTCCAAGCAAACAAATAATTTCTCCAAGCAAAGAATAGTTCCTCCAAGCAAACAACTAATTTCTCCAAGCAAAGAATAGTTTCTGCAAGCAAACAACTTATTTTTCCAAGCAAAGAATAGTTCCTCCAAGCAAATAACTAATTTCTCCAAGCAAAGAATAGTTCCTCCAAGCAAATAACTAATTTCTCCAAGCAAAGAATAGTTCCTCCAAGCAAATAACTAATTTCTCCAAGCAAAGAATAGTTCCTCCAAGCAAATAATTAATTTCTCCAAGCAAAGAATAGTTCCTCCAAGCAAATAACTAATTTCTCCAAGCAAATAACCTATCTGCCCAAGCAATGAATAGTTCCTCCAAGCATATAACTAATTTCTCCAAGCAAAGAATAGGTCCTGCAAGCAAACAAATAATTTCTCCAAGCAAAGAATAGTTCCTCCAAGCAAACAACTAATTTCTCCAAGCAAAGAATAGTTCTTTCAAGCCAACAACTAATTTTTCCAAGCAAAGAATAGTTCCTCCAAGCAAATAACTAATTTCTCCAAGCAAAGAATAGTTCCTCCAAGCAAACAACTAATTTCTCCAAGCAAAGAATAGTTGCTCCAAGCAAACAACTAATTTCTACAAGCAAAGAATAGTTCTTCCAATCAAACAACTAATTTCACCAAGCAAAGAATAGTTCCTCCAAGCAAATAATTTATTTCTCCAAACAAAGAATAGTTCCTCCAAGCAAATAACTAATTTCTCCAAGCAAAGAATAGTTCCTCCAAGCAAAGAATAGTTCCTCCAAGCAAATAACTAATTTCTCCAAGCAAATAACCTATCTGCCCAAGCAAAGAATAGTTCCTCCAAGCTAATAACTAATTTCTCCAAGCAAAGAATAGTTCCTCCAAGCAAACAAATAATTTTTCCAAGCAAAGAATAGTTCCTGCAAGCAAACAACTAATTTCTCCAAGCAAAGAATAGTTCCTCCAAGCAAACAACTAATTTTTCCAAGCAAAGAATAGTTCCTCCAAGCAAATAACTAATTTCTCCAAGCAAATAACCTATCTGCCCCAGCAAAGAATAGTTCCTCCAAGCTAATAACTAGTTTCTCCAAGCAAAGAATAGTTCCTCCAAGCAAACAAATAATTTTTCCAAGCAAAGAATAGTTCCTCCAAGCAAACAACTAATTTCTCCAAGCAAGGAATAGTTCCTCCAAGCAAACAACTAATTTTTCCAAGCAAAGAATAGTTCCTCCAAGCAAATAACTAATTTGTCCAAGCAGAGAATAGTTCCTCCAAGCAAATAACTAATTTCTCCAAGCAAAGAATAGTTGCTCCAAGCAAACAACTAACTTCTCCAAGCAAAGAATAGTTCCTCCAAGCAAACAACTAATTTCTCCAAGCAAAGAATAGTTCCTCCAAGCAAACAAATAATTTCTCCAAGCAAAGAATAGTTCCTCCAAGCAATAAAACTAATTTCTCCAAGCAAAGAATAGTTCCTCCAAGCAAACAACTAATTTTTCCAAGCAAAGAATAGTTCCTCCAAGCAAATAACTAATTTCTCCAAGCAAAGAATAGTTCCTCCAAGCAATAAAACTAATTTCTCCAAGCAAAGAATAGTTCCTCCAAGCAAACAACTAATTTTTCCAAGCAAAGAATAGTTCCTCCAAGCAAATAACTAATTTCTCCAAGCAAAGAATAGTTCCTCCAAGCAATAAAACTAATTTCTCCAAGCAAAGAATAGTTCCTCCAAGCAAACAACTAATTTTTCCAAGCAAAGAATAGTTCCTCCAAGCAAATAACTAATTTCTCCAAGCAAAGAATAGTTCCTCCAAGCAAATAACTAATTTCTCCAAGCAAAGAATAGTTCCTCCAAGCAAATAACTAATTTCTCCAAGTAACGAATAGTTCCTCCAAGCAAAGAATAGTTCCTCCAAGCTAATAACTAATTTCTCCAAGCAAAGAATAGTTCCTCCAAGCAAACAACTAATTTCTCCAAGCAAATAACCTATCTGCCCAAGCAAAGAATAGTTCCTCCAAGCAAACAAATAATTTCTCCAAGCAAAGAATAGTTCCTCCAAGCAAACAACTAATTTCTCCAAGCAAAGAATAGTTCCTCCAAGCAAATAACTAATTTCTGAAAGCAAAGAATAGTTCCTCCAAGCAAACAAATAATTTCTCCAAGCAAAGAATAGTTCCTCCAAGCAATAAAACTAATTTCTCCAAGCAAAGAATAGTTCCTCCAAGCAAACAACTAATTTTTCCAAGCAAAGAATAGTTCCTCCAAGCAAATAACTAATTTCTCCAAGCAAAGAATAGTTCCTCCAAGCAAATAACTAATTTCTCCAAGCAAAGAATAGTTCCTCCAAGCAAATAACTAATTTCTCCAAGTAAAGAATAGTTCCTCCAAGCAAAGAATAGTTCCTCCAAGCAAATAACTAATTTCTCCAAGCAAATAACCTATCTGCCCAAGCAAAGAATAGTTCCTCCAAGCTAATAACTAATTTCTCCAAGCAAAGAATAGTTCCTGCAAGCAAACAACTAATTTCTCCAAGCAAAGAATAGTTCCTCCAAGCAAACAACTAATTTTTCCAAGCAAAGAATAGTTCCTCCAAGCAAATAACTAATTTCTCGAAGCAAATAACCTATCTGCCCCAGCAAAGAATAGTTCCTCCAAGCTAATAACTAGTTTCTCCAAGCAAAGAATAGTTCCTCCAAGCAAACAAATAATTTTTCCAAGCAAAGAATAGTTCCTCCAAGCAAACAACTAATTTCTCCAAGCAAGGAATAGTTCCTCCAAGCAAACAACTAATTTTTCCAAGCAAAGAATAGTTCCTCCAAGCAAATAACTAATTTGTCCAAGCAGAGAATAGTTCCTCCAAGCAAATAACTAATTTCTCCAAGCAAAGAATAGTTGCTCCAAGCAAACAACTAACTTCTCCAAGCAAAGAATAGTTCCTCCAAGCAAACAACTAATTTCTCCAAGCAAAGAATAGTTCCTCCAAGCAAACAAATAATTTCTCCAAGCAAAGAATAGTTCCTCCAAGCAATAAAACTAATTTCTCCAAGCAAAGAATAGTTCCTTCAAGCAAACAACTAATTTTTCCAAGCAAAGAATAGTTCCTCCAAGCAAATAACTAATTTCTCCAAGCAAAGAATAGTTCCTCCAAGCAATAAAACTAATTTCTCCAAGCAAAGAATAGTTCCTCCAAGCAAACAACTAATTTTTCCAAGCAAAGAATAGTTCCTCCAAGCAAATAACTAATTTCTCCAAGCAAAGAATAGTTCCTCCAAGCAAATAACTAATTTCTCCAAGCAAAGAATAGTTCCTCCAAGCAAATAACTAATTTCTCCAAGTAACGAATAGTTCCTCCAAGCAAAGAATAGTTCCTCCAAGCTAATAACTAATTTCTCCAAGCAAAGAATAGTTCCTGCAAGCAAACAACTAATTTCTCCAAGCAAAGAATAGTTCCTCCAAGCAAACAACTAATTTTTCCAAGCAAAGAATAGTTCCTCCAAGCAAATAACTAATTTCTCGAAGCAAATAACCTATCTGCCCCAGCAAAGAATAGTTCCTCCAAGCTAATAACTAGTTTCTCCAAGCAAAGAATAGTTCCTCCAAGCAAACAAATAATTTTTCCAAGCAAAGAATAGTTCCTCCAAGCAAACAACTAATTTCTCCAAGCAAGGAATAGTTCCTCCAAGCAAACAACTAATTTTTCCAAGCAAAGAATAGTTCCTCCAAGCAAATAACTAATTTGTCCAAGCAGAGAATAGTTCCTCCAAGCAAATAACTAATTTCTCCAAGCAAAGAATAGTTGCTCCAAGCAAACAACTAACTTCTCCAAGCAAAGAATAGTTCCTCCAAGCAAACAACTAATTTCTCCAAGCAAAGAATAGTTCCTCCAAGCAAACAACTAATTTCTCCAAGCAAATAACCTATCTGCCCAAGCAAAGAATAGTTCCTCCAAGCAAATAACTAATTTCTCCAAGCAAATAACCTATCTGCCCAAGCAATGAATAGTTCCTCCAAGCATATAACTAATTTCTCCAAGCAAAGAATAGTTCCTCCAAGCAAACAACTAATTTCTCCAAGCAAAGAATAGTTCCTCCAAGCAAATAACTAATTTCTCAAAGCAAAGAATAGTTCCTCCAAGCAAACAAATAATTTCTCCAAGCAAAGAATAGTTCCTCCAAGCAAACAACTAATTTCTCCAAGCAAAGAATAGTTCCTGCAAGCAAACAACTAATTTTTCCAAGCAAAGAATAGTTCCTCCAAGCAAATAACTAATTTCTCCAAGCAAAGAATAGTTCCTCCAAGCAAATAACTAATTTCTCCAAGCAAAGAATAGTTCCTCCAAGCAAATAACTAATTTCTCCAAGCAAAGAATAGTTCCTCCAAGCAAATAATTAATTTCTCCAAGCAAAGAATAGTTCCTCCAAGCAAATAACTAATTTCTCCAAGCAAATAACCTATCTGCCCAAGCAATGAATAGTTCCTCCAAGCATATAACTAATTTCTCCAAGCAAAGAATAGGTCCTGCAAGCAAACAAATAATTTCTCCAAGCAAAGAATAGTTCCTCCAAGCAAACAACTAATTTCTCCAAGCAAAGAATAGTTCTTTCAAGCCAACAACTAATTTTTCCAAGCAAAGAATAGTTCCTCCAAGCAAATAACTAATTTCTCCAAGCAAAGAATAGTTCCTCCAAGCAAACAACTAATTTCTCCAAGCAAAGAATAGTTGCTCCAAGCAAACAACTAATTTCTACAAGCAAAGAATAGTTCTTCCAATCAAACAACTAATTTCACCAAGCAAAGAATAGTTCCTCCAAGCAAATAATTTATTTCTCCAAGCAAAGAATAGTTCCTCCAAGCAAATAACTAATTTCTCCAAGCAAAGAATAGTTCCTCTAAGCAAAGAATAGTTCCTACAAGCAAACAACTAATTTTTCCAAGCAAAGAATAGTTCCTCCAAGCAAATAACTAATTTCTCCAAGCAAAGAATAGTTCCTCCAAGCAAATAACTAATTTCTCCAAGCAAAGAATAGTTCCTCCAAGCAAATAACTAATTTCTCCAAGTAACGAATAGTTCCTCCAAGCAAAGAATAGTTCCTCCAAGCTAATAAATAATTTCTCCAAGCAAAGAATAGTTCCTGCAAGCAAACAACTAATTTCTCCAAGCAAAGAATAGTTCCTCCAAGCAAACAACTAATTTTTCCAAGCAAAGAATAGTTCCTCCAAGCAAATAACTAATTTCTCGAAGCAAATAACCTATCTGCCCCAGCAAAGAATAGTTCCTCCAAGCTAATAACTAGTTTCTCCAAGCAAAGAATAGTTCCTCCAAGCAAACAAATAATTTTTCCAAGCAAAGAATAGTTCCTCCAAGCAAACAACTAATTTCTCCAAGCAAGGAATAGTTCCTCCAAGCAAACAACTAATTTTTCCAAGCAAAGAATAGTTCCTCCAAGCAAATAACTAATTTGTCCAAGCAGAGAATAGTTCCTCCAAGCAAATAACTAATTTCTCCAAGCAAAGAATAGTTGCTCCAAGCAAACAACTAACTTCTCCAAGCAAAGAATAGTTCCTCCAAGCAAACAACTAATTTCTCCAAGCAAAGAATAGTTCCTCCAAGCAAACAACTAATTTCTCCAAGCAAATAACCTATCTGCCCAAGCAAAGAATAGTTCCTCCAAGCAAATAACTAATTTCTCCAAGCAAATAACCTATCTGCCCAAGCAATGAATAGTTCCTCCAAGCATATAACTAATTTCTCCAAGCAAAGAATAGTTCCTCCAAGCAAACAACTAATTTCTCCAAGCAAAGAATAGTTCCTCCAAGCAAATAACTAATTTCTCAAAGCAAAGAATAGTTCCTCCAAGCAAACAAATAATTTCTCCAAGCAAAGAATAGTTCCTCCAAGCAAACAACTAATTTCTCCAAGCAAAGAATAGTTCCTGCAAGCAAACAACTAATTTTTCCAAGCAAAGAATAGTTCCTCCAAGCAAATAACTAATTTCTCCAAGCAAAGAATAGTTCCTCCAAGCAAATAACTAATTTCTCCAAGCAAAGAATAGTTCCTCCAAGCAAATAACTAATTTCTCCAAGCAAAGAATAGTTCCTCCAAGCAAATAATTAATTTCTCCAAGCAAAGAATAGTTCCTCCAAGCAAATAACTAATTTCTCCAAGCAAATAACCTATCTGCCCAAGCAATGAATAGTTCCTCCAAGCATATAACTAATTTCTCCAAGCAAAGAATAGGTCCTGCAAGCAAACAAATAATTTCTCCAAGCAAAGAATAGTTCCTCCAAGCAAACAACTAATTTCTCCAAGCAAAGAATAGTTCTTTCAAGCCAACAACTAATTTTTCCAAGCAAAGAATAGTTCCTCCAAGCAAATAACTAATTTCTCCAAGCAAAGAATAGTTCCTCCAAGCAAACAACTAATTTCTCCAAGCAAAGAATAGTTGCTCCAAGCAAACAACTAATTTCTACAAGCAAAGAATAGTTCTTCCAATCAAACAACTAATTTCACCAAGCAAAGAATAGTTCCTCCAAGCAAATAATTTATTTCTCCAAGCAAAGAATAGTTCCTCCAAGCAAATAACTAATTTCTCCAAGCAAAGAATAGTTCCTCCAAGCAAAGAATAGTTCCTCCAAGCAAATAACTAATTTCTCCAAGCAAATAACCTATCTGCCCAAGCAAAGAATAGTTCCTCCAAGCTAATAACTAATTTCTCCAAGCAAAGAATAGTTCCTCCAAGCAAACAAATGATTTTTCCAAGCAAAGAATAGTTCCTGCAAGCAAACAACTAATTTCTCCAAGCAAAGAATAGTTCCTCCAAGCAAACAACTAATTTTTCCAAGCAAAGAATAGTTCCTCCAAGCAAACAACTAATTTCTCCAAGCAAATAACCTATCTGCCCAAGCAAAGAATAGTTCCTCCAAGCAAATAACTAATTTCTCCAAGCAAATAACCTATCTGCCCAAGCAAAGAATAGTTCCTCCAAGCTAATAACTAATTTCTCCAAGCAAAGAATAGTTCCTGCAAGCAAACAACTAATTTCTCCAAGCAAAGAATAGTTCCTCCAAGCAAACAACTAATTTTTCCAAGCAAAGAATAGTTCCTCCAAGCAAATAACTAATTTCTCGAAGCAAATAACCTATCTGCCCCAGCAAAGAATAGTTCCTCCAAGCTAATAACTAGTTTCTCCAAGCAAAGAATAGTTCCTCCAAGCAAACAAATAATTTTTCCAAGCAAAGAATAGTTCCTCCAAGCAAACAACTAATTTCTCCAAGCAAGGAATAGTTCCTCCAAGCAAACAACTAATTTTTCCAAGCAAAGAATAGTTCCTCCAAGCAAATAACTAATTTGTCCAAGCAGAGAATAGTTCCTCCAAGCAAATAACTAATTTCTCCAAGCAAAGAATAGTTGCTCCAAGCAAACAACTAACTTCTCCAAGCAAAGAATAGTTCCTCCAAGCAAACAACTAATTTCTCCAAGCAAAGAATAGTTCCTCCAAGCAAACAAATAATTTCTCCAAGCAAAGAATAGTTCCTCCAAGCAATAAAACTAATTTCTCCAAGCAAAGAATAGTTCCTCCAAGCAAACAACTAATTTTTCCAAGCAAAGAATAGTTCCTCCAAGCAAATAACTAATTTCTCCAAGCAAAGAATAGTTCCTCCAAGCAAATAACTAATTTCTCCAAGCAAAGAATAGTTCCTCCAAGCAAATAACTAATTTCTCCAAGTAAAGAATAGTTCCTCCAAGCAAAGAATAGTTCCTCCAAGCAAATAACTAATTTCTCCAAGCAAATAACCTATCTGCCCAAGCAAAGAATAGTTCCTCCAAGCTAATAACTAATTTCTCCAAGCAAAGAATAGTTCCTGCAAGCAAACAACTAATTTCTCCAAGCAAAGAATAGTTCCTCCAAGCAAACAACTAATTTTTCCAAGCAAAGAATAGTTCCTCCAAGCAAATAACTAATTTGTCCAAGCAGAGAATAGTTCCTCCAAGCAAATAACTAATTTCTCCAAGCAAAGAATAGTTGCTCCAAGCAAACAACTAACTTCTCCAAGCAAAGAATAGTTCCTCCAAGCAAACAACTAATTTCTCCAAGCAAAGAATAGTTCCTCCAAGCAAACAAATAATTTCTCCAAGCAAAGAATAGTTCCTCCAAGCAATAAAACTAATTTCTCCAAGCAAAGAATAGTTCCTCCAAGCAAACAACTAATTTTTCCAAGCAAAGAATAGTTCCTCCAAGCAAATAACTAATTTCTCCAAGCAAAGAATAGTTCCTCCAAGCAAATAACTAATTTCTCCAAGCAAAGAATAGTTCCTCCAAGCAAATAACTAATTTCTCCAAGTAAAGAATAGTTCCTCCAAGCAAAGAATAGTTCCTCCAAGCAAATAACTAATTTCTCCAAGCAAATAACCTATCTGCCCAAGCAAAGAATAGTTCCTCCAAGCTAATAACTAATTTCTCCAAGCAAAGAATAGTTCCTGCAAGCAAACAACTAATTTCTCCAAGCAAAGAATAGTTCCTCCAAGCAAACAACTAATTTTTCCAAGCAAAGAATAGTTCCTCCAAGCAAATAACTAATTTCTCGAAGCAAATAACCTATCTGCCCCAGCAAAGAATAGTTCCTCCAAGCTAATAACTAGTTTCTCCAAGCAAAGAATAGTTCCTCCAAGCAAACAAATAATTTTTCCAAGCAAAGAATAGTTCCTCCAAGCAAACAACTAATTTCTCCAAGCAAGGAATAGTTCCTCCAAGCAAACAACTAATTTTTCCAAGCAAAGAATAGTTCCTCCAAGCAAATAACTAATTTGTCCAAGCAGAGAATAGTTCCTCCAAGCAAATAACTAATTTCTCCAAGCAAAGAATAGTTGCTCCAAGCAAACAACTAACTTCTCCAAGCAAAGAATAGTTCCTCCAAGCAAACAACTAATTTCTCCAAGCAAAGAATAGTTCCTCCAAGCAAACAACTAATTTCTCCAAGCAAATAACCTATCTGCCCAAGCAAAGAATAGTTCCTCCAAGCAAATAACTAATTTCTCCAAGCAAATAACCTATCTGCCCAAGCAATGAATAGTTCCTCCAAGCATATAACTAATTTCTCCAAGCAAAGAATAGTTCCTCCAAGCAAACAACTAATTTCTCCAAGCAAAGAATAGTTCCTCCAAGCAAATAACTAATTTCTCAAAGCAAAGAATAGTTCCTCCAAGCAAACAAATAATTTCTCCAAGCAAAGAATAGTTCCTCCAAGCAAACAACTAATTTCTCCAAGCAAAGAATAGTTTCTGCAAGCAAACAACTTATTTTTCCAAGCAAAGAATAGTTCCTCCAAGCAAATAACTAATTTCTCCAAGCAAAGAATAGTTCCTCCAAGCAAATAACTAATTTCTCCAAGCAAAGAATAGTTCCTCCAAGCAAATAACTAATTTCTCCAAGCAAAGAATAGTTCCTCCAAGCTAATAACTAATTTCTCCAAGCAAAGAATAGTTCCTCCAAGCAAACAAATGATTTTTCCAAGCAAAGAATAGTTCCTGCAAGCAAACAACTAATTTCTCCAAGCAAAGAATAGTTCCTCCAAGCAAACAACTAATTTTTCCAAGCAAAGAATAGTTCCTCCAAGCAAACAACTAATTTCTCCAAGCAAATAACCTATCTGCCCAAGCAAAGAATAGTTCCTCCAAGCAAATAACTAATTTCTCCAAGCAAATAACCTATCTGCCCAAGCAAAGAATAGTTCCTCCAAGCTAATAACTAATTTCTCCAAGCAAAGAATAGTTCCTGCAAGCAAACAACTAATTTCTCAAAGCAAAGAATAGTTCCTCCAAGCAAACAACTAATTTTTCCAAGCAAAGAATAGTTCCTCCAAGCAAACAACTAATTTCTCCAAGCAAAGAATAGTTTCTGCAAGCAAACAACTTATTTTTCCAAGCAAAGAATAGTTCCTCCAAGCAAATAACTAATTTCTCCAAGCAAAGAATAGTTCCTCCAAGCAAATAACTAATTTCTCCAAGCAAAGAATAGTTCCTCCAAGCAAATAACTAATTTCTCCAAGCAAAGAATAGTTCCTCCAAGCTAATAACTAATTTCTCCAAGCAAAGAATAGTTCCTCCAAGCAAACAAATGATTTTTCCAAGCAAAGAATAGTTCCTGCAAGCAAACAACTAATTTCTCCAAGCAAAGAATAGTTCCTCCAAGCAAACAACTAATTTTTCCAAGCAAAGAATAGTTCCTCCAAGCAAACAACTAATTTCTCCAAGCAAATAACCTATCTGCCCAAGCAAAGAATAGTTCCTCCAAGCAAATAACTAATTTCTCCAAGCAAATAACCTATCTGCCCAAGCAAAGAATAGTTCCTCCAAGCTAATAACTAATTTCTCCAAGCAAAGAATAGTTCCTGCAAGCAAACAACTAATTTCTCCAAGCAAAGAATAGTTCCTCCAAGCAAACAACTAATTTTTCCAAGCAAAGAATAGTTCCTCCAAGCAAATAACTAATTTCTCGAAGCAAATAACCTATCTGCCCCAGCAAAGAATAGTTCCTCCAAGCTAATAACTAGTTTCTCCAAGCAAAGAATAGTTCCTCCAAGCAAACAAATAATTTTTCCAAGCAAAGAATAGTTCCTCCAAGCAAACAACTAATTTCTCCAAGCAAGGAATAGTTCCTCCAAGCAAACAACTAATTTTTCCAAGCAAAGAATAGTTCCTCCAAGCAAATAACTAATTTGTCCAAGCAGAGAATAGTTCCTCCAAGCAAATAACTAATTTCTCCAAGCAAAGAATAGTTGCTCCAAGCAAACAACTAACTTCTCCAAGCAAAGAATAGTTCCTCCAAGCAAACAACTAATTTCTCCAAGCAAAGAATAGTTCCTCCAAGCAAACAAATAATTTCTCCAAGCAAAGAATAGTTCCTCCAAGCAATAAAACTAATTTCTCCAAGCAAAGAATAGTTCCTCCAAGCAAACAACTAATTTTTCCAAGCAAAGAATAGTTCCTCCAAGCAAATAACTAATTTCTCCAAGCAAAGAATAGTTCCTCCAAGCAAATAACTAATTTCTCCAAGCAAAGAATAGTTCCTCCAAGCAAATAACTAATTTCTCCAAGTAAAGAATAGTTCCTCCAAGCAAAGAATAGTTCCTCCAAGCAAATAACTAATTTCTCCAAGCAAATAACCTATCTGCCCAAGCAAAGAATAGTTCCTCCAAGCTAATAACTAATTTCTCCAAGCAAAGAATAGTTCCTGCAAGCAAACAACTAATTTCTCCAAGCAAAGAATAGTTCCTCCAAGCAAACAACTAATTTTTCCAAGCAAAGAATAGTTCCTCCAAGCAAATAACTAATTTGTCCAAGCAGAGAATAGTTCCTCCAAGCAAATAACTAATTTCTCCAAGCAAAGAATAGTTGCTCCAAGCAAACAACTAACTTCTCCAAGCAAAGAATAGTTCCTCCAAGCAAACAACTAATTTCTCCAAGCAAAGAATAGTTCCTCCAAGCAAACAAATAATTTCTCCAAGCAAAGAATAGTTCCTCCAAGCAATAAAACTAATTTCTCCAAGCAAAGAATAGTTCCTCCAAGCAAACAACTAATTTTTCCAAGCAAAGAATAGTTCCTCCAAGCAAATAACTAATTTCTCCAAGCAAAGAATAGTTCCTCCAAGCAAATAACTAATTTCTCCAAGCAAAGAATAGTTCCTCCAAGCAAATAACTAATTTCTCCAAGTAAAGAATAGTTCCTCCAAGCAAAGAATAGTTCCTCCAAGCAAATAACTAATTTCTCCAAGCAAATAACCTATCTGCCCAAGCAAAGAATAGTTCCTCCAAGCTAATAACTAATTTCTCCAAGCAAAGAATAGTTCCTGCAAGCAAACAACTAATTTCTCCAAGCAAAGAATAGTTCCTCCAAGCAAACAACTAATTTTTCCAAGCAAAGAATAGTTCCTCCAAGCAAATAACTAATTTCTCGAAGCAAATAACCTATCTGCCCCAGCAAAGAATAGTTCCTCCAAGCTAATAACTAGTTTCTCCAAGCAAAGAATAGTTCCTCCAAGCAAACAAATAATTTTTCCAAGCAAAGAATAGTTCCTCCAAGCAAACAACTAATTTCTCCAAGCAAGGAATAGTTCCTCCAAGCAAACAACTAATTTTTCCAAGCAAAGAATAGTTCCTCCAAGCAAATAACTAATTTGTCCAAGCAGAGAATAGTTCCTCCAAGCAAATAACTAATTTCTCCAAGCAAAGAATAGTTGCTCCAAGCAAACAACTAACTTCTCCAAGCAAAGAATAGTTCCTCCAAGCAAACAACTAATTTCTCCAAGCAAAGAATAGTTCCTCCAAGCAAACAACTAATTTCTCCAAGCAAATAACCTATCTGCCCAAGCAAAGAATAGTTCCTCCAAGCAAATAACTAATTTCTCCAAGCAAATAACCTATCTGCCCAAGCAATGAATAGTTCCTCCAAGCATATAACTAATTTCTCCAAGCAAAGAATAGTTCCTCCAAGCAAACAACTAATTTCTCCAAGCAAAGAATAGTTCCTCCAAGCAAATAACTAATTTCTCAAAGCAAAGAATAGTTCCTCCAAGCAAACAAATAATTTCTCCAAGCAAAGAATAGTTCCTCCAAGCAAACAACTAATTTCTCCAAGCAAAGAATAGTTTCTGCAAGCAAACAACTTATTTTTCCAAGCAAAGAATAGTTCCTCCAAGCAAATAACTAATTTCTCCAAGCAAAGAATAGTTCCTCCAAGCAAATAACTAATTTCTCCAAGCAAAGAATAGTTCCTCCAAGCAAATAACTAATTTCTCCAAGCAAAGAATAGTTCCTCCAAGCAAATAATTAATTTCTCCAAGCAAAGAATAGTTCCTCCAAGCAAATAACTAATTTCTCCAAGCAAATAACCTATCTGCCCAAGCAATGAATAGTTCCTCCAAGCATATAACTAATTTCTCCAAGCAAAGAATAGGTCCTGCAAGCAAACAAATAATTTCTCCAAGCAAAGAATAGTTCCTCCAAGCAAACAACTAATTTCTCCAAGCAAAGAATAGTTCTTTCAAGCCAACAACTAATTTTTCCAAGCAAAGAATAGTTCCTCCAAGCAAATAACTAATTTCTCCAAGCAAAGAATAGTTCCTCCAAGCAAACAACTAATTTCTCCAAGCAAAGAATAGTTGCTCCAAGCAAACAACTAATTTCTACAAGCAAAGAATAGTTCTTCCAATCAAACAACTAATTTCACCAAGCAAAGAATAGTTCCTCCAAGCAAATAATTTATTTCTCCAAACAAAGAATAGTTCCTCCAAGCAAATAACTAATTTCTCCAAGCAAAGAATAGTTCCTCCAAGCAAAGAATAGTTCCTCCAAGCAAATAACTAATTTCTCCAAGCAAATAACCTATCTGCCCAAGCAAAGAATAGTTCCTCCAAGCTAATAACTAATTTCTCCAAGCAAAGAATAGTTCCTCCAAGCAAACAAATAATTTTTCCAAGCAAAGAATAGTTCCTGCAAGCAAACAACTAATTTCTCCAAGCAAAGAATAGTTCCTCCAAGCAAACAACTAATTTTTCCAAGCAAAGAATAGTTCCTCCAAGCAAATAACTAATTTCTCCAAGCAAATAACCTATCTGCCCAAGCAAAGAATAGTTCCTCCAAGCTAATAACTAATTTCTCCAAGCAAAGAATAGTTCCTCCAAGCTAACAAATAATTTTTCCAAGCAAAGAATAGTTCCTCCAAGCAAACAACTAATTTCTCCAAGCAAAGAATAGTTCCTCCAAGCAAACAACTAATTTTTCCAAGCAAAGAATAGTTCCTCCAAGCAAATAACTAATTTGTCCAAGCAGAGAATAGTTCCTCCAAGCAAATAACTAATTTCTCCAAGCAAAGAATAGTTCCTCCAAGCAAACAACTAAATTCTCCAAGCAAAGAATAGTTCCTCCAAGCAAACAACTAATTTTTCCAAGCAAAGAATAGTTCCTCCAAGCAAATAACTAATTTGTCCAAGCAGAGAATAGTTCCTCCAAGCAAACAACTAATTTCTCCAAGCAAAGAATAGTTCCTCCAAGCAAACAACTAAATTCTCCAAGCAAAGAATAGTTCCTCCAAGCAAACAACTAAATTCTCCAAGCAAAGAATAGTTCCTCCAAGCAAATAACTAATTTGTCCAAGCAGAGAATAGTTTCTCCAAGCAAACAACTAATTTCTCCAAGCAAAGAATAGTTCCTCCAAGCAAACAACTAAATTCTCCAAGCAAAGAATAGTTCCTCCAAGCAAACAACTAAATTCTCCAAGCAAAGAATAGTTCCTCCAAGCAAACAACTAAATTCTCCAAGCAAAGAATAGTTCCTCCAAGCAAACAACTAATTTCTCCAAGCAAAGAATAGTTGCTCCAAGCAAACAACTAATTTCTCCAAGCAAAGAATAGTTGCTCCAATTAAACAACTAATTTCTCCAAGCAAAGAATAGTTCCTCCAAGCAAACAACTAATTTCTCCAAGCAAAGAATAGTTCCTCCAAGCAAACAACTAATTTCTCCAAGCAAAGAATACTTCCTCCAAGCAAATAACTAATTTCTCCAAGCAAAGAATAGTTCCTCCAAGCAAACAAATAATTTTTCCAAGCAAAGAATAGTTCCTCCAAGCAAACAACTAATTTCTCCAAGCAAACAATAGTTCCTCCAAGCAAACAACTAATTTTTCCAAGCAAAGAATAGTTCCTCCAAGCAAATAACTAATTTCTCCAAGCAAAGAATAGTTGCTCCAAGCAAACAACTAATTTCTCCAAGCAAAGAATAGTTCCTCCAAGCAAACAACTAATTTCTCCAAGCAAAGAATAGTTCCTCCAAGCAAACAACTAATTTCTCCAAGCAAAGAATAGTTCCTCCAAGCAAACAACTAATTTCTTCAAGCAAAGAATAGTTGCTCCAAGCAAACAACTAATTTCTCCAAGAATAGAATAGTTCCTCCAAGCAAATAATTTATTTCTCCAAGCAAAGAATACTTCCTCCAAGCAAATAACTAATTTCTCCAAGCAAAGAATAGTTCCTCCAAGCAAACAAATAATTTTTCCAAGCAAAGAATAGTTCCTCCAAGCAAACAACTAATTTCTCCAAGCAAAGAATTGTTCTTCCAAGCAAATAACTAATTTCTCCAAGCAAAGAATAGTTGCTCCAAGCAAACAACTAATTTCTCCAAGCAAAGAATAGTTCCTCCAAGCAAACAACTAATTTCTTCAAGCAAAGAATAGTTCCTCCAAGCAAACAACTAATTTCTCCAAGCAAAGAATAGTTCCTCCAAGCAAACAACTAATTTCTCCAAGCAAAGAATAGTTCCTCCAAGCAAACAACTAATTTCTTCAAGCAAAGAATAGTTGCTCCCAGCAAACAACTAATTTCTCCAAGAATAGAATAGTTCCTCCAAGCAAATAATTTATTTCTCCAAGCAAAGAATACTTCCTCCAAGCAAATAACTAATTTCTCCAAGCAAATAACCTATCTGCCCAAGCAAAGAATAGTTCCTCCAAGCAAACAACTAATTTTTCCAAGCAAAGAATAGTTCCTCCAAGCAAATAACTAATTTCTCCAAGCAAATAACCTATCTGCCCAAGCAAAGAATAGTTCCTCCAAGCTAATAACTAATTTCTCCAAGCAAAGAATAGTTCCTCCAAGCAAACAAATAATTTTTCCAAGCAAAGAATAGTTCCTCCAAGCAAACAACTAATTTCTCCAAGCAAAGAATAGTTCCTCCAAGCAAACAACTAATTTTTCCAAGCAAAGAATAGTTCCTCCAAGCAAATAACTAATTTGTCCAAGCAGAGAATAGTTCCTCCAAGCAAATACCTAATTTCTCCAAGCAAAGAATAGTTGCTCCAAGCAAACAACTAACTTCTCCAAGCAAAGAATAGTTCCTCCAAGCAAACAACTAATTTCTCCAAGCAAAGAATAGTTCCTCCAAGCAAACAACTAATTTCTCCAAGCAAATAACCTATCTGCCCAAGCAAAGAATAGTTCCTCCAAGCAAACAAATAATTTCTCCAAGCAAAGAATAGTTCCTCCAAGCAAACAACTAATTTCTCCAAGCAAAGAATAGTTCCCCCAAGCAAATAACTAATTTCTCAAAGCAAAGAATAGTTCCTCCAAGCAAACAAATAATTTCTCCAAGCAAAGAATAGTTCCTCCAAGCAATAAAACTAATTTCTCCAAGCAAAGAATAGTTCCTCCAAGCAAACAACTAATTTTTCCAAGCAAAGAATAGTTCCTCCAAGCAAATAACTAATTTCTCCAAGCAAAGAATAGTTCCTCCAAGCAAACAACTAACTTCTCCAAGCAAAGAATAGTTCCTCCAAGCAAACAACTAATTTCTCCAAGCAAAGAATAGTTGCTCCAAGCAAACAACTAACTTCTCCAAGCAAAGAATAGTTCCTCCAAGCAAACAACTAATTTCTCCAAGCAAAGAATAGTTCCTCCAAGCAAACAACTAATTTCTCCAAGCAAATAACCTATCTGCCCAAGCAAAGAATAGTTCCTCCAAGCAAACAAATAATTTCTCCAAGCAAAGAATAGTTCCTCCAAGCAAACAACTAATTTCTCCAAGCAAAGAATAGTTCTTTCAAGCCAACAACTAATTTTTCCAAGCAAAGAATAGTTCCTCCAAGCAAATAACTAATTTCTCCACGCAAAGAATAGTTCCTCCAAGCAAACAACTAATTTCTCCAAGCAAAGAATAGTTGCTCCAAGCAAACAACTAATTTCTACAAGCAAAGAATAGTTCTTCCAATCAAACAACTAATTTCACCAAGCAAAGAATAGTTCCTCCAAGCAAATAATTTATTTCTCCAAGCAAAGAATAGTTCCTCCAAGCAAATAACTAATTTCTCCAAGCAAAGAATAGTTCCTCCAAGCAAAGAATAGTTCCTCCAAGCTAATAACTAATTTCTCCAAGCAAAGAATAGTTCCTCCAAGCAAACAAATAATTTTTCCAAGCAAAGAATAGTTCCTGCAAGCAAACAACTAATTTCTCCAAGCAAAGAATAGTTCCTCCAAGCAAACAACTAATTTTTCCAAGCAAAGAATAGTTCCTCCAAGCAAATAACTAATTTCTCCAAGCAAAGAATAGTTCCTCCAAGCTAACAAATAATTTTTCCAAGCAAAGAATAGTTCCTCCAAGCAAACAACTAATTTCTCCAAGCAAAGAATAGTTCCTCCAAGCAAACAACTAATTTTTCCAAGCAAAGAATAGTTCCTCCAAGCAAATAACTAATTTGTCCAAGCAGAGAATAGTTCCTCCAAGCAAATAACTAATTTCTCCAAGCAAAGAATAGTTCCTCCAAGCAAACAACTAAATTCTCCAAGCAAAGAATAGTTCCTCCAAGCAAACAACTAATTTTTCCAAGCAAAGAATAGTTCCTCCAAGCAAATAACTAATTTGTCCAAGCAGAGAATAGTTCCTCCAAGCAAACAACTAATTTCTCCAAGCAAAGAATAGTTCCTCCAAGCAAACAACTAAATTCTCCAAGCAAAGAATAGTTCCTCCAAGCAAACAACTAAATTCTCCAAGCAAAGAATAGTTCCTCCAAGCAAATAACTAATTTGTCCAAGCAGAGAATAGTTTCTCCAAGCAAACAACTAATTTCTCCAAGCAAAGAATAGTTCCTCCAAGCAAACAACTAAATTCTCCAAGCAAAGAATAGTTCCTCCAAGCAAACAACTAAATTCTCCAAGCAAAGAATAGTTCCTCCAAGCTAATAACTAATTTCTCCAAGCAAAGAATAGTTCCTCCAAGCTAACAAATAATTTTTCCAAGCAAAGAATAGTTCCTCCAAGCAAACAACTAATTTCTCCAAGCAAAGAATAGTTCCTCCAAGCAAACAACTAATTTTTCCAAGCAAAGAATAGTTCCTCCAAGCAAATAACTAATTTGTCCAAGCAGAGAATAGTTCCTCCAAGCAAATAACTAATTTCTCCAAGCAAAGAATAGTTCCTCCAAGCAAACAACTAAATTCTCCAAGCAAAGAATAGTTCCTCCAAGCAAACAACTAATTTTTCCAAGCAAAGAATAGTTCCTCCAAGCAAATAACTAATTTGTCCAAGCAGAGAATAGTTCCTCCAAGCAAACAACTAATTTCTCCAAGCAAAGAATAGTTCCTCCAAGCAAACAACTAAATTCTCCAAGCAAAGAATAGTTCCTCCAAGCAAACAACTAAATTCTCCAAGCAAAGAATAGTTCCTCCAAGCAAATAACTAATTTGTCCAAGCAGAGAATAGTTTCTCCAAGCAAACAACTAATTTCTCCAAGCAAAGAATAGTTCCTCCAAGCAAACAAAAACAACTAAATTCTCCAAGCAAAGAATAGTTCCTCCAAGCAAACAACTAAATTCTCCAAGCAAAGAATAGTTCCTCCAAGCAAACAACTAAATTCTCCAAGCAAAGAATAGTTCCTCCAAGCAAACAACTAATTTCTCCAAGCAAAGAATAGTTGCTCCAAGCAAACAACTAATTTCTCCAAGCAAAGAATAGTTGCTCCAATTAAACAACTAATTTCTCCAAGCAAAGAATAGTTCCTCCAAGCAAACAACTAATTTCTCCAAGCAAAGAATAGTTCCTCCAAGCAAACAACTAATTTCTCCAAGCAAAGAATACTTCCTCCAAGCAAATAACTAATTTCTCCAAGCAAAGAATAGTTCCTCCAAGCAAACAAATAATTTTTCCAAGCAAAGAATAGTTCCTCCAAGCAAACAACTTATTTCTCCAAGCAAACAATAGTTCCTCCAAGCAAACAACTAATTTTTCCAAGCAAAGAATAGTTCCTCCAAGCAAATAACTAATTTCTCCAAGCAAAGAATAGTTGCTCCAAGCAAACAACTAATTTCTCCAAGCAAAGAATAGTTCCTCCAAGCAAACAACTAATTTCTCCAAGCAAAGAATAGTTCCTCCAAGCAAACAACTAATTTCTCCAAGCAAAGAATAGTTCCTCCAAGCAAACAACTAATTTCTTCAAGCAAAGAATAGTTGCTCCAAGCAAACAACTAATTTCTCCAAGAATAGAATAGTTCCTCCAAGCAAATAATTTATTTCTCCAAGCAAAGAATACTTCCTCCAAGCAAACAACTAAATTCTCCAAGCAAAGAATAGTTCCTCCAAGCAAACAACTAAATTCTCCAAGCAAAGAATAGTTCCTCCAAGCAAACAACTAAATTCTCCAAGCAAAGAATAGTTCCTCCAAGCAAACAACTAATTTCTCCAAGCAAAGAATAGTTGCTCCAAGCAAACAACTAATTTCTCCAAGCAAAGAATAGTTGCTCCAATTAAACAACTAATTTCTCCAAGCAAAGAATAGTTCCTCCAAGCAAACAACTAATTTCTCCAAGCAAAGAATAGTTCCTCCAAGCAAACAACTAATTTCTCCAAGCAAAGAATACTTCCTCCAAGCAAATAACTAATTTCTCCAAGCAAAGAATAGTTCCTCCAAGCAAACAAATAATTTTTCCAAGCAAAGAATAGTTCCTCCAAGCAAACAACTTATTTCTCCAAGCAAACAATAGTTCCTCCAAGCAAACAACTAATTTTTCCAAGCAAAGAATAGTTCCTCCAAGCAAATAACTAATTTCTCCAAGCAAAGAATAGTTGCTCCAAGCAAACAACTAATTTCTCCAAGCAAAGAATAGTTCCTCCAAGCAAACAACTAATTTCTCCAAGCAAAGAATAGTTCCTCCAAGCAAACAACTAATTTCTCCAAGCAAAGAATAGTTCCTCCAAGCAAACAACTAATTTCTTCAAGCAAAGAATAGTTGCTCCAAGCAAACAACTAATTTCTCCAAGAATAGAATAGTTCCTCCAAGCAAATAATTTATTTCTCCAAGCAAAGAATACTTCCTCCAAGCAAATAACTAATTTCTCCAAGCAAAGAATAGTTCCTCCAAGCAAACAAATAATTTTTCCAAGCAAAGAATAGTTCCTCCAAGCAAACAACTAATTTCTCCAAGCAAAGAATTGTTCTTCCAAGCAAATAACTAATTTCTCCAAGCAAAGAATAGTTGCTCCAAGCAAACAACTAATTTCTCCAAGCAAAGAATAGTTCCTCCAAGCAAACAACTAATTTCTTCAAGCAAAGAATAGTTCCTCCAAGCAAACAACTAATTTCTCCAAGCAAAGAATAGTTCCTCCAAGCAAACAACTAATTTCTCCAAGCAAAGAATAGTTCCTCCAAGCAAACAACTAATTTCTTCAAGCAAAGAATAGTTGCTCCCAGCAAACAACTAATTTCTCCAAGAATAGAATAGTTCCTCCAAGCAAATAATTTATTTCTCCAAGCAAAGAATACTTCCTCCAAGCAAATAACTAATTTCTCCAAGCAAATAACCTATCTGCCCAAGCAAAGAATAGTTCCTCCAAGCAAACAACTAATTTTTCCAAGCAAAGAATAGTTCCTCCAAGCAAATAACTAATTTCTCCAAGCAAATAACCTATCTGCCCAAGCAAAGAATAGTTCCTCCAAGCTAATAACTAATTTCTCCAAGCAAAGAATAGTTCCTCCAAGCAAACAAATAATTTTTCCAAGCAAAGAATAGTTCCTCCAAGCAAACAACTAATTTCTCCAAGCAAAGAATAGTTCCTCCAAGCAAACAACTAATTTTTCCAAGCAAAGAATAGTTCCTCCAAGCAAATAACTAATTTGTCCAAGCAGAGAATAGTTCCTCCAAGCAAATACCTAATTTCTCCAAGCAAAGAATAGTTGCTCCAAGCAAACAACTAACTTCTCCAAGCAAAGAATAGTTCCTCCAAGCAAACAACTAATTTCTCCAAGCAAAGAATAGTTCCTCCAAGCAAACAACTAATTTCTCCAAGCAAATAACCTATCTGCCCAAGCAAAGAATAGTTCCTCCAAGCAAACAAATAATTTCTCCAAGCAAAGAATAGTTCCTCCAAGCAAACAACTAATTTCTCCAAGCAAAGAATAGTTCCCCCAAGCAAATAACTAATTTCTCAAAGCAAAGAATAGTTCCTCCAAGCAAACAAATAATTTCTCCAAGCAAAGAATAGTTCCTCCAAGCAATAAAACTAATTTCTCCAAGCAAAGAATAGTTCCTCCAAGCAAACAACTAATTTTTCCAAGCAAAGAATAGTTCCTCCAAGCAAATAACTAATTTCTCCAAGCAAAGAATAGTTCCTCCAAGCAAACAACTAACTTCTCCAAGCAAAGAATAGTTCCTCCAAGCAAACAACTAATTTCTCCAAGCAAAGAATAGTTCCTCCAAGCAAACAACTAATTTCTCCAAGCAAAGAATAGTTGCTCCAAGCAAACAACTAACTTCTCCAAGCAAAGAATAGTTCCTCCAAGCAAACAACTAATTTCTCCAAGCAAAGAATAGTTCCTCCAAGCAAACAACTAATTTCTCCAAGCAAATAACCTATCTGCCCAAGCAAAGAATAGTTCCTCCAAGCAAACAAATAATTTCTCCAAGCAAAGAATAGTTCCTCCAAGCAAACAACTAATTTCTCCAAGCAAAGAATAGTTCCCCCAAGCAAATAACTAATTTCTCAAAGCAAAGAATAGTTCCTCCAAGCAAACAAATAATTTCTCCAAGCAAAGAATAGTTCCTCCAAGCAATAAAACTAATTTCTCCAAGCAAAGAATAGTTCCTCCAAGCAAACAACTAATTTTTCCAAGCAAAGAATAGTTCCTCCAAGCAAATAACTAATTTCTCCAAGCAAAGAATAGTTCCTCCAAGCAAACAACTAACTTCTCCAAGCAAAGAATAGTTCCTCCAAGCAAACAACTAATTTCTCCAAGCAAAGAATAGTTCCTCCAAGCAAACAACTAATTTCTCCAAGCAAATAACCTATCTGCCCAAGCAAAGAATAGTTCCTCCAAGCAAACAAATAATTTCTCCAAGCAAAGAATAGTTCCTCCAAGCAAACAAATAATTTCTCCAAGCAAAGAATAGTTCCTCCAAGCAAACAAATAATTTCTCCAAGCAAAGAATAGTTCCTCCAAGCAATAAAACTAATTTCTCCAAGCAAAGAATAGTTCCTCCAAGCAAACAACTAATTTCTTCAAGCAAAGAATAGTTCCTCCAAGCAAACAAATAATTTCTCCAAGCAAAGAATAGTTCCTCCAAGCAAACAACTAATTTCTCCATGCAAAGAATAGTTCCTCCAAGCAAATAACTAATTTCTCAAAGCAAAGAATAGTTCCTCCAAGCAAACAAATAATTTCTCCAAGCAAAGAATAGTTCCTCCAAGCAATAAAACTAATTTCTCCAAGCAAAGAATAGTTCCTCCAAGCAAACAACTAATTTCTCCAAGCAAAGAATAGCTCCTCCAAGCAAATAATTTATTTCTCCAAGCAAAGAATAGTTCCTCCAAGCAAATAACTAATTTCTCCAAGCAAAGAATAGTTCCTCCAAGCAAAGAATAGTTCCTCCAAGCAAATAACCTATCTGCCCAAGCAAAGAATAGTTCCTCCAAGCTAATAACTAATTTCTCCAAGCAAAGAATAGTTCCTCCAAGCAAACAAATAATTTTTCCAAGCAAAGAATAGTTCCTGCAAGCAAACAACTCATTTCTCCAAGCAAAGAATAGTTCCTCCAAGCAAACAACTAATTTTTCCAAGCAAAGAATAGTTCCTCCAAGCAAATAACTAATTTCTCCACGCAAATAACCTATCTGCCCAAGCAAAGAATAGTTCCTCCAAGCTAATAACTAATTTCTCCAAGCAAAGAATAGTTCCTCCAAGCAAACAAATAATTTTTCCAAGCAAAGAATAGTTCCTCCAAGCAAACAACTAATTTCTCCAAGCAAGGAATAGTTCCTCCAAGCAAACAACTAATTTTTCCAAGCAAAGAATAGTTCCTCCAAGCAAATAACTAATTTGTCCAAGCAATGAATAGTTCCTCCAAGCATATAACTAATTTCTCCAAGCAAAGAATAGTTCCTCCAAGCAAACAACTAATTTCTCCAAGCAAAGAATAGTTCCTCCAAGCAAATAACTAATTTCTCAAAGCAAAGAATAGTTCCTCCAAGCAAACAAATAATTTCTCCAAGCAAAGAATAGTTCCTCCAAGCAAACAACTAATTTCTCCAAGCAAAGAATAGTTCCTGCAAGCAAACAACTAATTTTTCCAAGCAAAGAATAGTTCCTCCAAGCAAATAACTAATTTCTCCAAGCAAAGAATAGTTCCTCCAAGCAAATAACTAATTTCTCCAAGCAAAGAATAGTTCCTCCAAGCAAATAACTAATTTCTCCAAGCAAAGAATAGTTCCTCCAAGCAAATAATTTATTTCTCCAAGCAAAGAATAGTTCCTCCAAGCAAATAACTAATTTCTCCAAGCAAAGAATAGTTCCTCCAAGCAAATAACTAATTTCTCAAAGCAAAGAATAGTTCCTCCAAGCAAACAAATAATTTCTCCAAGCAAAGAATAGTTCCTCCAAGCAAACAACTAATTTCTCCAAGCAAAGAATAGTTCCTGCAAGCAAACAACTAATTTTTCCAAGCAAAGAATAGTTCCTCCAAGCAAATAACTAATTTCTCCAAGCAAAGAATAGTTCCTCCGAGCAAATAACTAATTTCTCCAAGCAAAGAATAGTTCCTCTAAGCAAATAACTAATTTCTCCAAGCAAAGAATAGTTCCTCCAAGCAAATAATTTATTTCTCCAAGCAAAGAATAGTTCCTCCAAGCAAATAACTAATTTCTCCAAGCAAATAACCTATCTGCCCAAGCAATGAATAGTTCCTCCAAGCAAATAACTAATTTCTCCAAGCAAAGAATAGTTCCTCCAAGCAAATAACTAATTTCTCCAAGCAAAGAATAGTTCCTCCAAGCAAATAATTTATTTCTCCAAGCAAAGAATAGTTCCTCCAAGCAAATAACTAATTTCTCCAAGCAAATAACCTATCTGCCCAAGCAATGAATAGTTCCTCCAAGCATATAACTAATTTCTCCAAGCAAAGAATAGTTCCTCCAAGCAAACAAATAATTTCTCCAAGCAAAGAATAGTTCCTCCAAGCAAACAACTAATTTCTCCAAGCAAAGAATAGTTCCTCCAAGCAAATAACTAATTTCTCAAAGCAAAGAATAGTTCCTCCAAGCAAACAAATAATTTCTCCAAGCAAAGAATAGTTCCTCCAAGCAAACAACTAATTTCTCCAAGCAAAGAATAGTTCCTGCAAGCAAACAACTAATTTTTCCAAGCAAAGAATAGTTCCTCCAAGCAAATAACTAATTTCTCCAAGCAAAGAATAGTTCCTCCAAGCAAATAACTAATTTCTCCAAGCAAAGAATAGTTCCTCCAAGCAAATAACTAATTTCTCCAAGCAAAAAATAGTTCCTCCAAGCAAATAATTTATTTCTCCAAGCAAAGAATAGTTCCTCCAAGCAAATAACTAATTTCTCCAAGCAAATAACCTATCTGCCCAAGCAAAGAATAGTTCCTCCAAGCTAATAACTAATTTCTCCAAGCAAAGAATAGTTCCTCCAAGCAAACAAATAATTTTTCCAAGCAAAGAATAGTTCCTCCAAGCAAATAACTAATTTGTCCAAGCAGAGAATAGTTCCTCCAAGCAAATAACTAATTTCTCCAAGCAAAGAATAGTTTCTCCAAGCAAATAACTAATTTCTCCAAGCAAAGAATAGTTCCTCCAAGCAAAGAATAGTTCCTCCAAGCAAATAACTAATTTCTCCAAGCAAAGAATAGTTCCTCCAAGCAAATAACTAATTTCTCCAAGCAAAAAATAGTTCCTCCAAGCAAATAATTTATTTCTCCAAGCAAAGAATAGTTCCTCCAAGCAAATAACTAATTTCTCCAAGCAAATAACCTATCTGCCCAAGCAAAGAATAGTTCCTCCAAGCTAATAACTAATTTCTCCAAGCAAAGAATAGTTCCTCCAAGCAAACAAATAATTTTTCCAAGCAAAGAATAGTTCCTCCAAGCAAATAACTAATTTGTCCAAGCAGAGAATAGTTCCTCCAAGCAAATAACTAATTTCTCCAAGCAAATAATAGTTCCTCCAAGCAAATAACTAATTTCTCCAAGCAAAGAATAGTTCCTCCAAGCAAAGAATAGTTCCTCCAAGCAAATAACTAATTTCTCAAAGCAAAGAATAGTTCCTCCAAGCAAACAAATAATTTCTCCAAGCAAAGAATAGTTCCTCCAAGCAAACAACTAATTTCTCCAAGCAAAGAATAGTTCCTGCAAGCAAACAACTAATTTTTCCAAGCAAAGAATAGTTCCTCCAAGCAAATAACTAATTTCTCCAAGCAAAGAATAGTTCCTCCGAGCAAATAACTAATTTCTCCAAGCAAAGAATAGTTCCTCTAAGCAAATAACTAATTTCTCCAAGCAAAGAATAGTTCCTCCAAGCAAATAATTTATTTCTCCAAGCAAAGAATAGTTCCTCCAAGCAAATAACTAATTTCTCCAAGCAAATAACCTATCTGCCCAAGCAATGAATAGTTCCTCCAAGCAAATAACTAATTTCTCCAAGCAAAGAATAGTTCCTCCAAGCAAATAACTAATTTCTCCAAGCAAAGAATAGTTCCTCCAAGCAAATAATTTATTTCTCCAAGCAAAGAATAGTTCCTCCAAGCAAATAACTAATTTCTCCAAGCAAATAACCTATCTGCCCAAGCAATGAATAGTTCCTCCAAGCATATAACTAATTTCTCCAAGCAAAGAATAGTTCCTCCAAGCAAACAAATAATTTCTCCAAGCAAAGAATAGTTCCTCCAAGCAAACAACTAATTTCTCCAAGCAAAGAATAGTTCCTCCAAGCAAATAACTAATTTCTCAAAGCAAAGAATAGTTCCTCCAAGCAAACAAATAATTTCTCCAAGCAAAGAATAGTTCCTCCAAGCAAACAACTAATTTCTCCAAGCAAAGAATAGTTCCTGCAAGCAAACAACTAATTTTTCCAAGCAAAGAATAGTTCCTCCAAGCAAATAACTAATTTCTCCAAGCAAAGAATAGTTCCTCCAAGCAAATAACTAATTTCTCCAAGCAAAGAATAGTTCCTCCAAGCAAATAACTAATTTCTCCAAGCAAAAAATAGTTCCTCCAAGCAAATAATTTATTTCTCCAAGCAAAGAATAGTTCCTCCAAGCAAATAACTAATTTCTCCAAGCAAATAACCTATCTGCCCAAGCAAAGAATAGTTCCTCCAAGCTAATAACTAATTTCTCCAAGCAAAGAATAGTTCCTCCAAGCAAACAAATAATTTTTCCAAGCAAAGAATAGTTCCTCCAAGCAAATAACTAATTTGTCCAAGCAGAGAATAGTTCCTCCAAGCAAATAACTAATTTCTCCAAGCAAAGAATAGTTTCTCCAAGCAAATAACTAATTTCTCCAAGCAAAGAATAGTTCCTCCAAGCAAAGAATAGTTCCTCCAAGCAAATAACTAATTTCTCAAAGCAAAGAATAGTTCCTCCAAGCAAACAAATAATTTCTCCAAGCAAAGAATAGTTCCTCCAAGCAAACAACTAATTTCTCCAAGCAAAGAATAGTTCCTGCAAGCAAACAACTAATTTTTCCAAGCAAAGAATAGTTCCTCCAAGCAAATAACTAATTTCTCCAAGCAAAGAATAGTTCCTCCAAGCAAATAACTAATTTCTCCAAGCAAAGAATAGTTCCTCCAAGCTAATAACTAATTTCTCCAAGCAAAGAATAGTTCCTCCAAGCAAACAAATAATTTTTCCAAGCAAAGAATAGTTCCTCCAAGCAAATAACTAATTTGTCCAAGCAGAGAATAGTTCCTCCAAGCAAATAACTAATTTCTCCAAGCAAATAATAGTTCCTCCAAGCAAATAACTAATTTCTCCAAGCAAAGAATAGTTCCTCCAAGCAAAGAATAGTTCCTCCAAGCAAATAACTAATTTCTCAAAGCAAAGAATAGTTCCTCCAAGCAAACAAATAATTTCTCCAAGCAAAGAATAGTTCCTCCAAGCAAACAACTAATTTCTCCAAGCAAAGAATAGTTCCTGCAAGCAAACAACTAATTTTTCCAAGCAAAGAATAGTTCCTCCAAGCAAATAACTAATTTCTCCAAGCAAAGAATAGTTCCTCCGAGCAAATAACTAATTTCTCCAAGCAAAGAATAGTTCCTCTAAGCAAATAACTAATTTCTCCAAGCAAAGAATAGTTCCTCCAAGCAAATAATTTATTTCTCCAAGCAAAGAATAGTTCCTCCAAGCAAATAACTAATTTCTCCAAGCAAATAACCTATCTGCCCAAGCAATGAATAGTTCCTCCAAGCAAATAACTAATTTCTCCAAGCAAAGAATAGTTCCTCCAAGCAAATAACTAATTTCTCCAAGCAAAGAATAGTTCCTCCAAGCAAATAATTTATTTCTCCAAGCAAAGAATAGTTCCTCCAAGCAAATAACTAATTTCTCCAAGCAAATAACCTATCTGCCCAAGCAATGAATAGTTCCTCCAAGCATATAACTAATTTCTCCAAGCAAAGAATAGTTCCTCCAAGCAAACAAATAATTTCTCCAAGCAAAGAATAGTTCCTCCAAGCAAACAACTAATTTCTCCAAGCAAAGAATAGTTCCTCCAAGCAAATAACTAATTTCTCAAAGCAAAGAATAGTTCCTCCAAGCAAACAAATAATTTCTCCAAGCAAAGAATAGTTCCTCCAAGCAAACAACTAATTTCTCCAAGCAAAGAATAGTTCCTGCAAGCAAACAACTAATTTTTCCAAGCAAAGAATAGTTCCTCCAAGCAAATAACTAATTTCTCCAAGCAAAGAATAGTTCCTCCAAGCAAATAACTAATTTCTCCAAGCAAAGAATAGTTCCTCCAAGCAAATAACTAATTTCTCCAAGCAAAAAATAGTTCCTCCAAGCAAATAATTTATTTCTCCAAGCAAAGAATAGTTCCTCCAAGCAAATAACTAATTTCTCCAAGCAAATAACCTATCTGCCCAAGCAAAGAATAGTTCCTCCAAGCTAATAACTAATTTCTCCAAGCAAAGAATAGTTCCTCCAAGCAAACAAATAATTTTTCCAAGCAAAGAATAGTTCCTCCAAGCAAATAACTAATTTGTCCAAGCAGAGAATAGTTCCTCCAAGCAAATAACTAATTTCTCCAAGCAAAGAATAGTTTCTCCAAGCAAATAACTAATTTCTCCAAGCAAAGAATAGTTCCTCCAAGCAAAGAATAGTTCCTCCAAGCAAATAACTAATTTCTCCAAGCAAAGAATAGTTCCTCCAAGCAAATAACTAATTTCTCCAAGCAAAAAATAGTTCCTCCAAGCAAATAATTTATTTCTCCAAGCAAAGAATAGTTCCTCCAAGCAAATAACTAATTTCTCCAAGCAAATAACCTATCTGCCCAAGCAAAGAATAGTTCCTCCAAGCTAATAACTAATTTCTCCAAGCAAAGAATAGTTCCTCCAAGCAAACAAATAATTTTTCCAAGCAAAGAATAGTTCCTCCAAGCAAATAACTAATTTGTCCAAGCAGAGAATAGTTCCTCCAAGCAAATAACTAATTTCTCCAAGCAAATAATAGTTCCTCCAAGCAAATAACTAATTTCTCCAAGCAAAGAATAGTTCCTCCAAGCAAAGAATAGTTCCTCCAAGCAAATAACCTATCTGCCCAAGCAAAGAATAGTTCCTCCAAGCTAATAACTAATTTCTCCAAGCAAAGAATAGTTCCTCCAAGCAAACAAATAATTTTTCCAAGCAAAGAATAGTTCCTGCAAGCAAACAACTAATTTCTCCAAGCAAAGAATAGTTCCTCCAAGCAAACAACTAATTTTTCCAAGCAAAGAATAGTTCCTCCAAGCAAATAACTAATTTCTCCAAGCAAATAACCTATCTGCCCAAGCAAAGAATAGTTCCTCCAAGCTAATAACTAATTTCTCCAAGCAAAGAATAGTTCCTCCAAGCAAACAAATAATTTTTCCAAGCAAAGAATAGTTCCTCCAAGCAAACAACTAATTTCTCCAAGCAAGGAATAGTTCCTCCAAGCAAACAACTAATTTTTCCAAGCAAAGAATAGTTCCTCCAAGCAAATAACTAATTTGTCCAAGCAGAGAATAGTTCCTCCAAGCAAATAACTAATTTCTCCAAGCAAAGAATAGTTCCTCCAAGCAAACAACTAATTTCTCCAAGCAAAGAATAGTTCCTCCAAGCAAATAACTAATTTCTCAAAACAAAGAAAAGTTCCTCCAAGCAAACAAATAATTTCTCCAAGCAAAGAATAGTTCCTCCAAGCAAACAACTAATTTCTCCAAGCAAAGAATAGTTCCTGCAAGCAAACAACTAATTTTTCCAAGCAAAGAATAGTTCCTCCAAGCAAATAACTAATTTCTCCAAGCAAAGAATAGTTCCTCCAAGCAAATAACTAATTTCTCCAAGCAAAGAATAGTTCCTCCAAGCAAATAACTAATTTCTCCAAGCAAAGAATAGTTCCTCCAAGCAAACAAATAATTTCTCCAAGCAAAGAATAGTTCCTCCAAGCAAACAACTAATTTCTCCAAGCAAAGAATAGTTCCTGCAAGCAAACAACTAATTTTTCCAAGCAAAGAATAGTTCCTCCAAGCAAATAACTAATTTCTCCAAGCAAAGAATAGTTCCTCCGAGCAAATAACTAATTTCTCCAAGCAAAGAATAGTTCCTCTAAGCAAATAACTAATTTCTCCAAGCAAAGAATAGTTCCTCCAAGCAAATAATTTATTTCTCCAAGCAAAGAATAGTTCCTCCAAGCAAATAACTAATTTCTCCAAGCAAATAACCTATCTGCCCAAGCAATGAATAGTTCCTCCAAGCAAATAACTAATTTCTCCAAGCAAAGAATAGTTCCTCCAAGCAAATAACTAATTTCTCCAAGCAAAGAATACTTCCTCCAAGCAAATAATTTATTTCTCCAAGCAAAGAATAGTTCCTCCAAGCAAATAACTAATTTCTCCAAGCAAATAACCTATCTGCCCAAGCAATGAATAGTTCCTCCAAGCATATAACTAATTTCTCCAAGCAAAGAATAGTTCCTCCAAGCAAACAAATAATTTCTCCAAGCAAAGAATAGTTCCTCCAAGCAAACAACTAATTTCTCCAAGCAAAGAATAGTTCCTCCAAGCAAATAACTAATTTCTCAAAGCAAAGAATAGTTCCTCCAAGCAAACAAATAATTTCTCCAAGCAAAGAATAGTTCCTCCAAGCAAACAACTAATTTCTCCAAGCAAAGAATAGTTCCTGCAAGCAAACAACTAATTTTTCCAAGCAAAGAATAGTTCCTCCAAGCAAATAACTAATTTCTCCAAGCAAAGAATAGTTCCTCCAAGCAAATAACTAATTTCTCCAAGCAAAGAATAGTTCCTCCAAGCAAATAACTAATTTCTCCAAGCAAAAAATAGTTCCTCCAAGCAAATAATTTATTTCTCCAAGCAAAGAATAGTTCCTCCAAGCAAATAACTAATTTCTCCAAGCAAATAACCTATCTGCCCAAGCAAAGAATAGTTCCTCCAAGCTAATAACTAATTTCTCCAAGCAAAGAATAGTTCCTCCAAGCAAACAAATAATTTTTCCAAGCAAAGAATAGTTCCTCCAAGCAAATAACTAATTTGTCCAAGCAGAGAATAGTTCCTCCAAGCAAATAACTAATTTCTCCAAGCAAAGAATAGTTCCTCCAAGCAAATAACTAATTTCTCCAAGCAAAGAATAGTTCCTCCAAGCAAAGAATAGTTCCTCCAAGCAAATAACTAATTTCTCCAAGCAAAGAATAGTTCCTCCAAGCAAATAACTAATTTCTCCAAGCAAAAAATAGTTCCTCCAAGCAAATAATTTATTTCTCCAAGCAAAGAATAGTTCCTCCAAGCAAATAACTAATTTCTCCAAGCAAATAACCTATCTGCCCAAGCAAAGAATAGTTCCTCCAAGCTAATAACTAATTTCTCCAAGCAAAGAATAGTTCCTCCAAGCAAACAAATAATTTTTCCAAGCAAAGAATAGTTCCTCCAAGCAAATAACTAATTTGTCCAAGCAGAGAATAGTTCCTCCAAGCAAATAACTAATTTCTCCAAGCAAATAATAGTTCCTCCAAGCAAATAACTAATTTCTCCAAGCAAAGAATAGTTCCTCCAAGCAAAGAATAGTTCCTCCAAGCAAATAACCTATCTGCCCAAGCAAAGAATAGTTCCTCCAAGCTAATAACTAATTTCTCCAAGCAAAGAATAGTTCCTCCAAGCAAACAAATAATTTTTCCAAGCAAAGAATAGTTCCTGCAAGCAAACAACTAATTTCTCCAAGCAAAGAATAGTTCCTCCAAGCAAACAACTAATTTTTCCAAGCAAAGAATAGTTCCTCCAAGCAAATAACTAATTTCTCCAAGCAAATAACCTATCTGCCCAAGCAAAGAATAGTTCCTCCAAGCTAATAACTAATTTCTCCAAGCAAAGAATAGTTCCTCCAAGCAAACAAATAATTTTTCCAAGCAAAGAATAGTTCCTCCAAGCAAACAACTAATTTCTCCAAGCAAGGAATAGTTCCTCCAAGCAAACAACTAATTTTTCCAAGCAAAGAATAGTTCCTCCAAGCAAATAACTAATTTGTCCAAGCAGAGAATAGTTCCTCCAAGCAAATAACTAATTTCTCCAAGCAAAGAATAGTTCCTCCAAGCAAACAACTAATTTCTCCAAGCAAAGAATAGTTCCTCCAAGCAAATAACTAATTTCTCAAAACAAAGAAAAGTTCCTCCAAGCAAACAAATAATTTCTCCAAGCAAAGAATAGTTCCTCCAAGCAAACAACTAATTTCTCCAAGCAAAGAATAGTTCCTGCAAGCAAACAACTAATTTTTCCAAGCAAAGAATAGTTCCTCCAAGCAAATAACTAATTTCTCCAAGCAAAGAATAGTTCCTCCAAGCAAATAACTAATTTCTCCAAGCAAAGAATAGTTCCTCCAAGCAAATAACTAACTTCTCCAAGCAAAGAATAGTTCCTCCAAGCAAATAATTTATTTCTCCAAGCAAAGAATAGTTCCTCCAAGCAAATAACTAATTTCTCCAAGCAAATAACCTATCTGCCCAAGCAATGAATAGTTCCTCCAAGCATATAACTAATTTCTCCAAGCAAAGAATAGTTCCTCCAAGCAAACAAATAATTTCTCCAAGCAAAGAATAGTTCCTCCAAGCAAATAACTAATTTCTCAAAGCAAAGAATAGTTCCTCCAAGCAAACAAATAATTTCTCCAAGCAAAGAATAGTTCCTCCAAGCAAACAACTAATTTCTCCAAGCAAAGAATAGTTCCTGCAAGCAAACAACTAATTTTTCCAAGCAAAGAATAGTTCCTCCAAGCAAATAACTAATTTCTCCAAGCAAAGAATAGTTCCTCCAAGCAAATAACTAATTTCTCCAAGCAAAGAATGGTTCCTCCAAGCAAATAACTAATTTCTCCAAGCAAAGAATAGTTCCTCCAAGCAAATAATTTATTTCTCCAAGCAAAGAATAGTTCCTCCAAGCAAATAACTAATTTCTCCAAGCAAATAACCTATCTGCCCAAGCAATGAATAGTTCCTCCAAGCAAATAACTAATTTCTCCAAGCAAAGAATAGTTCCTCCAAGCAAATAACTAATTTCTCCAAGCAAAGAATAGTTCCTCCAAGCAAATAATTTATTTCTCCAAGCAAAGAATAGTTCCTCCAAGCAAATAACTAATTTCTCCAAGCAAATAACCTATCTGCCCAAGCAATGAATAGTTCCTCCAAGCATATAACTAATTTCTCCAAGCAAAGAATAGTTCCTCCAAGCAAACAAATAATTTCTCCAAGCAAAGAATAGTTCCTCCAAGCAAACAACTAATTTCTCCAAGCAAAGAATAGTTCCTCCAAGCAAATAACTAATTTCTCAAAGCAAAGAATAGTTCCTCCAAGCAAACAAATAATTTCTCCAAGCAAAGAATACTTCCTCCAAGCAAACAACTAATTTCTCCAAGCAAAGAATAGTTCCTGCAAGCAAACAACTAATTTTTCCAAGCAAAGAATAGTTCCTCCAAGCAAATAACTAATTTCTCCAAGCAGAGAATAGTTCCTCCAAGCAAATAACTAATTTCTCCAAGCAAAGAATAGTTCCTCCAAGCAAATAACTAATTTCTCCAAGCAAAGAATAGTTCCTCCAAGCAAATAATTTATTTCTCCAAGCAAAGAATAGTTCCTCCAAGCAAATAACTAATTTCTCCAAGCAAAGAATAGTTGCTCCAAGCAAACAACTAACTTCTCCAAGCAAAGAATAGTTACTCCAAGCAAACAACTAATTTCTCCAAGCAAAGAATAGTTCCTCCAAGCAAATAACTAATTTCTCCAAGCAAAGAATAGTTCCTCCAAGCAAATAACTAATTTCTCCAAGCAAAGAATAGTTCCTCCAAGCAAATAATTTATTTCTCCAAGCAAAGAATAGTTCCTCCAAGCAAAGAATAGTTCCTCCAAGCAAATAACTAATTTCTCCAAGCAAATAACCTATCTGCCCAAGCAAAGAATAGTTCCTCCAAGCTAATAACTAATTTCTCCAAGCAAAGAATAGTTCCTCCAAGCAAACAAATAATTTCTCCAAGCAAAGAATAGTTCCTCCAAGCAAATAACTAATTTCTCCAAGCAAAGAATAGTTCCTCCAAGCAAATAACTAATTTCTCCAAGCAAAGAATAGTTCCTCCAAGCAAATAATTTATTTCTCCAAGCAAAGAATAGTTCCTCCAAGCAAACAAATAATTTTTCCAAGCAAAGAATAGTTCCTCCAAGCAAATAACTAATTTGTCCAAGCAATGAATAGTTCCTCCAAGCATATAACTAATTTCTCCAAGCAAAGAATAGTTCCTCCAAGCAAACAAATAATTTCTCCAAGCAAAGAATAGTTCCTCCAAGCAAACAACTAATTTCTCCAAGCAAGGAATAGTTGCTCCAAGCAAACAACTAATTTCTACAAGCAAAGAATAGTTCTTTCAATCAAACAACTAATTTCACCAAGCAAAGAATAGTTCCTCCAAGCAAATAATTTATTTCTCCAAGCAAAGAATAGTTCCTCCAAGCCAATAACTAATTTTTCCAAGCAAAGAATAGTTCCTCCAAGCAAAGAATAGTTCCTCCAAGCAAATAACTAATTTCTCCAAGCAAATAACCTATCTGCCCAAGCAAAGAATAGTTCCTCCAAGCTAATAACTAATTTCTCCAAGCAAAGAATAGTTCCTCCAAGCAAACAAATAATTTCTCCAAGCAAAGAATAGTTCCTCCAAGCAAATAACTAATTTCTCCAAGCAAAGAATAGTTCCTCCAAGCAAATAACTAATTTCTCCAAGCAAAGAATAGTTCCTCCAAGCAAATAATTTATTTCTCCAAGCAAAGAATAGTTCCTCCAAGCAAACAAATAATTTTTCCAAGCAAAGAATAGTTCCTCCAAGCAAATAACTAATTTGTCCAAGCAGAGAATAGTTCCTCCAAGCAAATAACTAATTTCTCCAAGCAAATAATAGTTCCTCCAAGCAAATAACTAATTTCTCCAAGCAAAGAATAGTTCCTCCAAGCAAAGAATAGTTCCTCCAAGCAAATAACCTATCTGCCCAAGCAAAGAATAGTTCCTCCAAGCTAATAACTAATTTCTCCAAGCAAAGAATAGTTCCTCCAAGCAAACAAATAATTTTTCCAAGCAAAGAATAGTTCCTGCAAGCAAACAACTAATTTCTCCAAGCAAAGAATAGTTCCTCCAAGCAAACAACTAATTTTTCCAAGCAAAGAATAGTTCCTCCAAGCAAATAACTAATTTCTCCAAGCAAATAACCTATCTGCCCAAGCAAAGAATAGTTCCTCCAAGCTAATAACTAATTTCTCCAAGCAAAGAATAGTTCCTCCAAGCAAACAAATAATTTTTCCAAGCAAAGAATAGTTCCTCCAAGCAAACAACTAATTTCTCCAAGCAAAGAATAGTTCCTCCAAGCAAATAACTAACTTCTCCAAGCAAAGAATAGTTCCTCCAAGCAAATAATTTATTTCTCCAAGCAAAGAATACTTCCTCCAAGCAAATAATTTATTTCTCCAAGCAAAGAATAGTTCCTCCAAGCAAATAACTAATTTCTCCAAGCAAATAACCTATCTGCCCAAGCAATGAATAGTTCCTCCAAGCATATAACTAATTTCTCCAAGCAAATAACCTATCTGCCCAAGCAATGAATAGTTCCTCCAAGCAAATAACTAATTTCTCCAAGCAAAGAATAGTTCCTCCAAGCAAATAACTAATTTCTCCAAGCAAAGAATACTTCCTCCAAGCAAATAATTTATTTCTCCAAGCAAAGAATAGTTCCTCCAAGCAAATAACTAATTTCTCCAAGCAAATAACCTATCTGCCCAAGCAATGAATAGTTCCTCCAAGCATATAACTAATTTCTCCAAGCAAAGAATAGTTCCTCCAAGCAAACAAATAATTTCTCCAAGCAAAGAATAGTTCCTCCAAGCAAACAACTAATTTCTCCAAGCAAAGAATAGTTCCTCCAAGCAAATAACTAATTTCTCAAAGCAAAGAATAGTTCCTCCAAGCAAACAAATAATTTCTCCAAGCAAAGAATAGTTCCTCCAAGCAAACAACTAATTTCTCCAAGCAAAGAATAGTTCCTGCAAGCAAACAACTAATTTTTCCAAGCAAAGAATAGTTCCTCCAAGCAAATAACTAATTTCTCCAAGCAAAGAATAGTTCCTCCAAGCAAATAACTAATTTCTCCAAGCAAAGAATAGTTCCTCCAAGCAAATAACTAATTTCTCCAAGCAAAAAATAGTTCCTCCAAGCAAATAATTTATTTCTCCAAGCAAAGAATAGTTCCTCCAAGCAAATAACTAATTTCTCCAAGCAAATAACCTATCTGCCCAAGCAAAGAATAGTTCCTCCAAGCTAATAACTAATTTCTCCAAGCAAAGAATAGTTCCTCCAAGCAAACAAATAATTTTTCCAAGCAAAGAATAGTTCCTCCAAGCAAATAACTAATTTGTCCAAGCAGAGAATAGTTCCTCCAAGCAAATAACTAATTTCTCCAAGCAAAGAATAGTTCCTCCAAGCAAATAACTAATTTCTCCAAGCAAAGAATAGTTCCTCCAAGCAAAGAATAGTTCCTCCAAGCAAATAACTAATTTCTCCAAGCAAAGAATAGTTCCTCCAAGCAAATAACTAATTTCTCCAAGCAAAAAATAGTTCCTCCAAGCAAATAATTTATTTCTCCAAGCAAAGAATAGTTCCTCCAAGCAAATAACTAATTTCTCCAAGCAAATAACCTATCTGCCCAAGCAAAGAATAGTTCCTCCAAGCTAATAACTAATTTCTCCAAGCAAAGAATAGTTCCTCCAAGCAAACAAATAATTTTTCCAAGCAAAGAATAGTTCCTCCAAGCAAATAACTAATTTGTCCAAGCAGAGAATAGTTCCTCCAAGCAAATAACTAATTTCTCCAAGCAAATAATAGTTCCTCCAAGCAAATAACTAATTTCTCCAAGCAAAGAATAGTTCCTCCAAGCAAAGAATAGTTCCTCCAAGCAAATAACCTATCTGCCCAAGCAAAGAATAGTTCCTCCAAGCTAATAACTAATTTCTCCAAGCAAAGAATAGTTCCTCCAAGCAAACAAATAATTTTTCCAAGCAAAGAATAGTTCCTGCAAGCAAACAACTAATTTCTCCAAGCAAAGAATAGTTCCTCCAAGCAAACAACTAATTTTTCCAAGCAAAGAATAGTTCCTCCAAGCAAATAACTAATTTCTCCAAGCAAATAACCTATCTGCCCAAGCAAAGAATAGTTCCTCCAAGCTAATAACTAATTTCTCCAAGCAAAGAATAGTTCCTCCAAGCAAACAAATAATTTTTCCAAGCAAAGAATAGTTCCTCCAAGCAAACAACTAATTTCTCCAAGCAAGGAATAGTTCCTCCAAGCAAACAACTAATTTTTCCAAGCAAAGAATAGTTCCTCCAAGCAAATAACTAATTTGTCCAAGCAGAGAATAGTTCCTCCAAGCAAATAACTAATTTCTCCAAGCAAAGAATAGTTCCTCCAAGCAAACAACTAATTTCTCCAAGCAAAGAATAGTTCCTCCAAGCAAATAACTAATTTCTCAAAACAAAGAAAAGTTCCTCCAAGCAAACAAATAATTTCTCCAAGCAAAGAATAGTTCCTCCAAGCAAACAACTAATTTCTCCAAGCAAAGAATAGTTCCTGCAAGCAAACAACTAATTTTTCCAAGCAAAGAATAGTTCCTCCAAGCAAATAACTAATTTCTCCAAGCAAAGAATAGTTCCTCCAAGCAAATAACTAATTTCTCCAAGCAAAGAATAGTTCCTCCAAGCAAATAACTAACTTCTCCAAGCAAAGAATAGTTCCTCCAAGCAAATAATTTATTTCTCCAAGCAAAGAATAGTTCCTCCAAGCAAATAACTAATTTCTCCAAGCAAAGAATAGTTCCTCCAAGCAAACAACTAATTTCTCCAAGCAAAGAATTGTTCTTCCAAGCAAACAACTAATTTTTCCAAGCAAAGAATAGTTCCTCCAAGCAAATAACTAATTTGTCCAAGCAGAGAATAGTTCCTCCAAGCAAATAACTAATTTCTCCAAGCAAAGAATAGTTCCTCCAAGCAAATAACTAATTTCTCCAAGCAAATAACCTATCTGCCCAAGCAAAGAATAGTTCCTCCAAGCTAATAACTAATTTCTCCAAGCAAAGAATAGTTCCTCCAAGCAAACAAATAATTTTTCCAAGCAAAGAATAGTTCCTCCAAGCAAATAACTAATTTGTCCAAGCAGAGAATAGTTCCTCCAAGCAAATAACTAATTTCTCCAAGCAAAGAATAGTTCCTCCAAGCAAATAACTAATTTCTCCAAGCAAAGAATAGTTCCTCCAAGCAAAGAATAGTTCCTCCAAGCAAATAACTAATTTCTCCAAGCAAAGAATAGTTCCTCCAAGCAAATAACTAATTTCTCCAAGCAAAAAATAGTTCCTCCAAGCAAATAATTTATTTCTCCAAGCAAAGAATAGTTCCTCCAAGCAAATAACTAATTTCTCCAAGCAAATAACCTATCTGCCCAAGCAAAGAATAGTTCCTCCAAGCTAATAACTAATTTCTCCAAGCAAAGAATAGTTCCTCCAAGCAAACAAATAATTTTTCCAAGCAAAGAATAGTTCCTCCAAGCAAATAACTAATTTGTCCAAGCAGAGAATAGTTCCTCCAAGCAAATAACTAATTTCTCCAAGCAAATAATAGTTCCTCCAAGCAAATAACTAATTTCTCCAAGCAAAGAATAGTTCCTCCAAGCAAAGAATAGTTCCTCCAAGCAAATAACCTATCTGCCCAAGCAAAGAATAGTTCCTCCAAGCTAATAACTAATTTCTCCAAGCAAAGAATAGTTCCTCCAAGCAAACAAATAATTTTTCCAAGCAAAGAATAGTTCCTGCAAGCAAACAACTAATTTCTCCAAGCAAAGAATAGTTCCTCCAAGCAAACAACTAATTTTTCCAAGCAAAGAATAGTTCCTCCAAGCAAATAACTAATTTCTCCAAGCAAATAACCTATCTGCCCAAGCAAAGAATAGTTCCTCCAAGCTAATAACTAATTTCTCCAAGCAAAGAATAGTTCCTCCAAGCAAACAAATAATTTTTCCAAGCAAAGAATAGTTCCTCCAAGCAAACAACTAATTTCTCCAAGCAAGGAATAGTTCCTCCAAGCAAACAACTAATTTTTCCAAGCAAAGAATAGTTCCTCCAAGCAAATAACTAATTTGTCCAAGCAGAGAATAGTTCCTCCAAGCAAATAACTAATTTCTCCAAGCAAAGAATAGTTCCTCCAAGCAAACAACTAATTTCTCCAAGCAAAGAATAGTTCCTCCAAGCAAATAACTAATTTCTCAAAACAAAGAAAAGTTCCTCCAAGCAAACAAATAATTTCTCCAAGCAAAGAATAGTTCCTCCAAGCAAACAACTAATTTCTCCAAGCAAAGAATAGTTCCTGCAAGCAAACAACTAATTTTTCCAAGCAAAGAATAGTTCCTCCAAGCAAATAACTAATTTCTCCAAGCAAAGAATAGTTCCTCCAAGCAAATAACTAATTTCTCCAAGCAAAGAATAGTTCCTCCAAGCAAATAACTAACTTCTCCAAGCAAAGAATAGTTCCTCCAAGCAAATAATTTATTTCTCCAAGCAAAGAATAGTTCCTCCAAGCAAATAACTAATTTCTCCAAGCAAATAACCTATCTGCCCAAGCAATGAATAGTTCCTCCAAGCATATAACTAATTTCTCCAAGCAAAGAATAGTTCCTCCAAGCAAACAAATAATTTCTCCAAGCAAAGAATAGTTCCTCCAAGCAAATAACTAATTTCTCAAAGCAAAGAATAGTTCCTCCAAGCAAACAAATAATTTCTCCAAGCAAAGAATAGTTCCTCCAAGCAAACAACTAATTTCTCCAAGCAAAGAATAGTTCCTGCAAGCAAACAACTAATTTTTCCAAGCAAAGAATAGTTCCTCCAAGCAAATAACTAATTTCTCCAAGCAAAGAATAGTTCCTCCAAGCAAATAACTAATTTCTCCAAGCAAAGAATGGTTCCTCCAAGCAAATAACTAATTTCTCCAAGCAAAGAATAGTTCCTCCAAGCAAATAATTTATTTCTCCAAGCAAAGAATAGTTCCTCCAAGCAAATAACTAATTTCTCCAAGCAAATAACCTATCTGCCCAAGCAATGAATAGTTCCTCCAAGCAAATAACTAATTTCTCCAAGCAAAGAATAGTTCCTCCAAGCAAATAACTAATTTCTCCAAGCAAAGAATAGTTCCTCCAAGCAAATAATTTATTTCTCCAAGCAAAGAATAGTTCCTCCAAGCAAATAACTAATTTCTCCAAGCAAATAACCTATCTGCCCAAGCAATGAATAGTTCCTCCAAGCATATAACTAATTTCTCCAAGCAAAGAATAGTTCCTCCAAGCAAACAAATAATTTCTCCAAGCAAAGAATAGTTCCTCCAAGCAAACAACTAATTTCTCCAAGCAAAGAATAGTTCCTCCAAGCAAATAACTAATTTCTCAAAGCAAAGAATAGTTCCTCCAAGCAAACAAATAATTTCTCCAAGCAAAGAATACTTCCTCCAAGCAAACAACTAATTTCTCCAAGCAAAGAATAGTTCCTGCAAGCAAACAACTAATTTTTCCAAGCAAAGAATAGTTCCTCCAAGCAAATAACTAATTTCTCCAAGCAAAGAATAGTTCCTCCAAGCAAATAACTAATTTCTCCAAGCAAAGAATAGTTCCTCCAAGCAAATAACTAATTTCTCCAAGCAAAGAATAGTTCCTCCAAGCAAATAATTTATTTCTCCAAGCAAAGAATAGTTCCTCCAAGCAAATAACTAATTTCTCCAAGCAAAGAATAGTTGCTCCAAGCAAACAACTAACTTCTCCAAGCAAAGAATAGTTACTCCAAGCAAACAACTAATTTCTCCAAGCAAATAACCTATCTGCCCAAGCAATGAATAGTTCCTCCAAGCATATAACTAATTTCTCCAAGCAAAGAATAGTTCCTCCAAGCAAACAACTAATTTCTCCAAGCAAAGAATAGTTCCTCCAAGCAAATAACTAATTTCTCAAAGCAAAGAATAGTTCCTCCAAGCAAACAAATAATTTCTCCAAGCAAAGAATAGTTCCTCCAAGCAAACAACTAATTTCTCCAAGCAAAGAATAGTTCCTGCAAGCAAACAACTAATTTTTCCAAGCAAAGAATAGTTCCTCCAAGCAAATAACTAATTTCTCCAAGCAAAGAATAGTTCCTCCAAGCAAATAACTAATTTCTCCAAGCAAAGAATAGTTCCTCCAAGCAAATAACTAATTTCTCCAAGCAAAGAATAGTTCCTCCAAGCAAATAATTTATTTCTCCAAGCAAAGAATAGTTCCTCCAAGCAAATAACTAATTTCTCCAATCAAATAACCTATCTGCCCAAGCAATGAATAGTTCCTCCAAGCATATAACTAATTTCTCCAAGCAAAGAATAGTTCCTCCAAGCAAACAAATAATTTCTCCAAGCAAAGAATAGTTCCTCCAAGCAAACAACTAATTTCTCCAAGCAAGGAATAGTTGCTCCAAGCAAACAACTAATTTCTACAAGCAAAGAATAGTTCTTTCAATCAAACAACTAATTTCACCAAGCAAAGAATAGTTCCTCCAAGCAAATAATTTATTTCTCCAAGCAAAGAATAGTTCCTCCAAGCCAATAACTAATTTTTCCAAGCAAAGAATAGTTCCTCCAAGCAAAGAATAGTTCCTCCAAGCAAATAACTAATTTCTCCAAGCAAATAACCTATCTGCCCAAGCAAAGAATAGTTCCTCCAAGCTAATAACTAATTTCTCCAAGCAAAGAATAGTTCCTCCAAGCAAACAAATAATTTCTCCAAGCAAAGAATAGTTCCTCCAAGCAAATAACTAATTTCTCCAAGCAAAGAATAGTTCCTCCAAGCAAATAACTAATTTCTCCAAGCAAAGAATAGTTCCTCCAAGCAAATAATTTATTTCTCCAAGCAAAGAATAGTTCCTCCAAGCAAATAACTAATTTCTCCAAGCAAATAACCTATGTGCCCAAGCAATGAATAGTTCCTCCAAGCATATAACTAATTTCCCCAAGCAAAGAATAGTTCCTCCAAGCAAACAAATAATTTCTCCAAGCAAAGAATAGTTCCTCCAAGCAAACAACTAATTTCTCCAAGCAAAGAATAGTTCTTTCAAGCCAACAACTAATTTTTCCAAGCAAAGAATAGTTCCTCCAAGCAAATAACTAATTTCTCCAAGCAAAGAATAGTTCCTCCAAGCAAACAACTAATTTCTCCAAGCAAAGAATAGTTGCTCCAAGCAAACAACTAATTTCTACAAGCAAAGAATAGTTCTTCCAATCAAACAACTAATTTCTCCAAGCAAAGAATAGTTCCTCCAAGCAAACAACTAATTTCTCCAAGCAAAGAATAGTTGCTCCAAGCAAGCAACTAATTTCTACAAGCAAAGAATAGTTCTTCCAATCAAACAACTAATTTCACCAAGCAAAGAATAGTTCCTCCAAGCCAATAACTAATTTCTCCAAGCAAAGAATAGTTCCTCCAAGCAAAGAATAGTTCCTCCAAGCAAATAACTAATTTCTCCAAGCAAATAACCTATCTGCCCAAGCAAAGAATAGTTCCTCCAAGCTAATAACTAATTTCTCCAAGCAAAGAATAGTTCTTTCAAGCCAACAACTAATTTTTCCAAGCAAAGAATAGTTCCTCCAAGCAAATAACTAATTTCTCCAAGCAAAGAATAGTTCCTCCAAGCAAACAACTAATTTCTCCAAGCAAGGAATAGTTGCTCCAAGCAAACAACTAATTTCTACAAGCAAAGAATAGTTCTTCCAATCAAACAACTAATTTCACCAAGCAAAGAATAGTTCCTCCAAGCAAATAATTTATTTCTCCAAGCAAAGAATAGTTCCTCCAAGCCAATAACTAATTTCTCCAAGCAAAGAATAGTTCCTCCAAGCAAAGAATAGTTCCTCCAAGCAAATAACTAATTTCTCCAAGCAAATAACCTATCTGCCCAAGCAAAGAATAGTTCCTCCAAGCTAATAACTAATTTCTCCAAGCAAAGAATAGTTCCTCCAAGCAAACAAATAATTTCTCCAAGCAAAGAATAGTTCCTCCAAGCAAATAACTAATTTCTCCAAGCAAAGATTAGTTCTACAAGCAAATAACTAATTTCTCCAAGCAAAGAATAGTTCCTCCAAGCAAATAATTTATTTCTCCAAGCAAAGAATAGTTCCTCCAAGCAAATAACTAATTTCTCCAAGCAAATAACCTATCTGCCCAAGCAATGAATAGTTCCTCCAAGCATATAACTAATTTCTCCAAGCAAAGAATAGTTCCTCCAAGCAAACAAATAATTTCTCCAAGCAAAGAATAGTTCCTCCAAGCAAACAACTAATTTCTCCAAGCAAAGAATAGTCCTTTCAAGCCAACAACTAATTTTTCCAAGCAAAGAATAGTTCCTCCAAGCAAATAACTAATTTCTCCAAGCAAAGAATAGTTCCTCCAAGCAAACAACTAATTTCTCCAAGCAAAGAATAGTTGCTCCAAGCAAACAACTAATTTCTACAAGCAAAGAATAGTTCTTCCAATCAAACAACTAATTTCACCAAGCAAAGAATAGTTCCTCCAAGCAAATAATTTATTTCTCCAAGCAAAGAATAGTTCCTCCAAGCTAATAACTAATTTCTCCAAGCAAAGAATAGTTCCTCCAAGCAAAGAATAGTTCCTCCAAGCAAATAACTAATTTCTCCAAGCAAATAACCTATCTGCCCAAGCAAAGAATAGTTCCTCCAAGCTAATAACTAATTTCTCCAAGCAAAGAATAGTTCCTCCAAGCAAACAAATAATTTTTCCAAGCAAAGAATAGTTCCTGCAAGCAAACAACTAATTTCTCCAAGCAAAGAATAGTTCCTCCAAGCAAACAACTAATTTTTCCAAGCAAAGAATTGTTCCTCCAAGCAAATAACTAATTTCTCCAAGCAGAGAATAGTTCCTCCAAGCAAATAACTAATTTCTCCAAGCAAAGAATAGTTCCTCCAAGCAAACAAATAATTTTTCCAAGCAAAGAATAGTTCCTCCAAGCAAACAACTAATTTCTCCGAGCATAGAATAGTTCCTCCAAGCAAACAACTAATTTTTCCAAGCAAAGAATAGTTCCTCCAAGCAAATAACTAATTTGTCCAAGCAGAGAATAGTTCCTCCAAGCAAATAACTAATTTCTCCAAGCAAAGAATAGTTGCTCCAAGCAAACAACTAACTTCTCCAAGCAAAGAATAGTTCCTCCAAGCAAACAACTAATTTCTCCAAGCAAAGAATAGTTCCTCCAAGCAAACAACTAATTTCTCCAAGCAAATAACCTATCTGCCCAAGCAAAGAATAGTTCCTCCAAGCAAATAACTAATTTCTCCAAGCAAATAACCTATCTGCCCAAGCAATGAATAGTTCCTCCAAGCATATAACTAATTTCTCCAAGCAAAGAATAGTTCCTCCAAGCAAACAAATAATTTCTCCAAGCAAAGAATAGTTCCTCCAAGCAAACAACTAATTTCTCCAAGCAAAGAATAGTTCTTTCAAGCCAACAACTAATTTTTCCAAGCAAAGAATAGTTCCTCCAAGCAAATAACTAATTTCTCCAAGCAAAGAATAGTTCCTCCAAGCAAACAACTAATTTCTCCAAGCAAAGAATAGTTGCTCCAAGCAAACAACTAATTTCTACAAGCAAAGAATAGTTCTTCCAATCAAACAACTAATTTCACCAAGCAAAGAATAGTTCCTCCAAGCAAATAATTTATTTCTCCAAGCAAAGAATAGTTCCTCCAAGCAAATAACTAATTTCTCCAAGCAAAGAATAGTTCCTCCAAGCAAACAACTAATTTCTCCAATCAAAGAATAGTTCCTCCAAGCCAACAACTAATTTCTTCAAGCAAAGAATAGTTGCTCCAAGCAAACAACTAATTTCTCCAAGAATAGAATAGTTCCTCCAAGCAAATAATTTATTTCTCCAAGCAAAGAATACTTCCTCCAAGCAAATAACTAATTTCTCCAAGCAAATAACCTATCTGCCCAAGCAAAGAATAGTTCCTCCAAGCTAATAACTAATTTCTCCCAGCAAAGAATAGTTCCTCCAAGCAAACAAATAATTTTGCCAAGCAAAGAATAGTTCCTCCAAGCAAACAACTAATTTCTCCAAGCAAAGAATAGTTCCTCCAAGCAAACAACTAATTTTTCCAAGCAAAGAATAGTTCCTTCAAGCAAATAACTAATTTCTCCAAGCAAAGAATAGTTGCTCCAAGCAAACAACTAATTTCTCCAAGCAAAGAATAGTTCCTCCAAGCAAACAACTAATTTCTCCAAGCAAAGAATAGTTCCTCCAAGCTATCAACTAATTTCTCCAAGCAAAGAATAGTTCCTCCAAGCAAACAACTAATTTCTTCAAGCAAAGAATAGTTGCTCCAAGCAAACAACTAATTTCTCCAAGAATAGAATAGTTCCTCCAAGCAAATAATTTATTTCTCCAAGCAAAGAATACTTCCTCCAAGCAAATAACTAATTTCTCCAAGCAAAGAATAGTTCCTCCAAGCTAATAACTAATTTCTCCAAGCAAAGAATAGTTCCTCCAAGCAAACAAATAATTTTTCCAAGCAAAGAATAGTTCCTCCAAGCAAACAACTAATTTCTCCAAGAATAGAATAGTTCCTCCAAGCAAACAACTAATTTTTCCAAGCAAAGAATAGTTCCTCCAAGCAAATAACTAATTTCTCCAAGCAAATAACCTATCTGCCCAAGCAAAGAATGGTTCCTCCAAGCTAATAACTAATTTCTCCAAGCAAAGAATAGTTCCTCCAAGCAAACAAATAATTTTTCCAAGCAAAGAATAGTTCCTCCAAGCAAACAACTAATTTCTCCAAGCAAAGAATAGTTCCTCCAAGCAAACAACTAATTTTTCCAAGCAAAGAATAGTTCCTCCAAGCAAATAACTAATTTGTCCAAGCAGAGAATAGTTCCTCCAAGCAAATACCTAATTTCTCCAAGCAAAGAATAGTTGCTCCAAGCAAACAACTAACTTCTCCAAGCAAAGAATAGTTCCTCCAAGCAAACAACTAATTTCTCCAAGCAAAGAATAGTTCCTCCAAGCAAACAACTAATTTCTCCAAGCAAATAACCTATCTGCCCAAGCAAAGAATAGTTCCTCCAAGCAAACAAATAATTTCTCCAAGCAAAGAATAGTTCCTCCAAGCAAACAACTAATTTCTCCAAGCAAAGAATAGTTCCTCCAAGCAAATAACTAATTTCTCAAAGCAAAGAATAGTTCCTCCAAGCAAACAAATAATTTCTCCAAGCAAAGAATAGTTCCTCCAAGCAATAAAACTAATTTCTCCAAGCAAAGAATAGTTCCTCCAAGCAAACAACTAATTTTTCCAAGCAAAGAATAGTTCCTCCAAGCAAATAACTAATTTCTCCAAGCAAAGAATAGTTCCTCCAAGCAAATAACTAATTTCTCCAAGCAAAGAATAGTTCCTCCAAGCAAATAACTAATTTCTCCAAGCAAAGAATAGTTCCTCCAAGCAAATAATTTATTTCTCCAAGCAAAGAATAGTTCCTCCAAGCAAATAACTAATTTCTCCAAGCAAATAACCTATCTGCTCAAGCAAAGAATAGTTCCTCCAAGCATATAACTAATTTCTCCAAGCAAAGAATAGTTCCTTCAAGCAAACAAATAATTTCTTGAAGCAAAGAATAGTTCCTCCAAGCAAACAACTAATTTCTCCAAGCAAAGAATAGTTCCTCCAAGCAAACAAATAATTTCTCCAAGCAAAGAATAGTTCCTCCAAGCAAACAACTAATTTCTCCAAGCAAAGAATAGTTCTTTCAAGCCAACAACTAATTTTTCCAAGCAAAGAATAGTTCCTCCAAGCAAATAACTAATTTCTCTAAGCAAAGAATAGTTCCTCCAAGCAAACAACTAATTTCTCCAAGCAAAGAATAGTTGCTCCAAGCAAACAACTAATTTCTACAAGCAAAGAATAGTTCTTCCAATCAAACAACTAATTTCACCAAGCAAAGAATAGTTCCTCCAAGCAAATAATTTATTTCTCCAAGCAAAGAATAGTTCCTCCAAGCAAATAACTAATTTCTCCAAGCAAAGAATAGTTCCTCCAAGCAAACAACTAATTTCTCCAATCAAAGAATAGTTCCTCCAAGCAAACAACTAATTTCTTCAAGCAAAGAATAGTTGCTCCAAGCAAACAACTAATTTCTCCAAGAATAGAATAGTTCCTCCAAGCAAATAATTTATTTCTCCAAGCAAAGAATACTTCCTCCAAGCAAATAACTAATTTCTCCAAGCAAATAACCTATCTGCCCAAGCAAAGAATAGTTCCTCCAAGCTAATAACTAATTTCTCCCAGCAAAGAATAGTTCCTCCAAGCAAACAAATAATTTTTCCAAGCAAAGAATAGTTCCTCCAAGCAAACAACTAATTTCTCCAAGCAAAGAATAGTTCCTCCAAGCAAACAACTAATTTTTCCAAGCAAAGAATAGTTCCTTCAAGCAAATAACTAATTTCTCCAAGCAAAGAATAGTTGCTCCAAGCAAACAACTAATTTCTCCAAGCAAAGAATAGTTCCTCCAAGCAAACAACTAATTTCTCCAAGCAAAGAATAGTTCCTCCAAGCAAACAACTAATTTCTCCAAGCAAAGAATAGTTCCTCCAAGCAAACAACTAATTTCTTCAAGCAAAGAATAGTTGCTCCAAGCAAACAACTAATTTCTCCAAGAATAGAATAGTTCCTCCAAGCAAATAATTTATTTCTCCAAGCAAAGAATACTTCCTCCAAGCAAATAACTAATTTCTCCAAGCAAATATCCTATCTGCCCAAGCAAAGAATAGTTCCTCCAAGCTAATAACTAATTTCTCCAAGCAAAGAATAGTTCCTCCAAGCAAACAAATAATTTTTCCAAGCAAAGAATAGTTCCTCCAAGCAAACAACTAATTTCTCCAAGAATAGAATAGCTCCTCCAAGCAAACAACTAATTTTTCCAAGCAAAGAATAGTTCCTCCAAGCAAATAACTAATTTCTCCAAGCAAAGAATAGTTCCTCCAAGCAAACAACTAATTTCTCCAAGCAAATAATAGTTCCTCCAAGCAAACAACTAATTTCTCCAAGCAAAGAATAGTTCCTCCAAGCAAACAACTAATTTCTCCAAGCAAATAACCTATCTGCCCAAGCAAAGAATAGTTCCTCCAAGCAAACAAATAATTTCTCCAAGCAAAGAATAGTTCCTCCAAGCAAACAACTAATTTCTCCAAGCAAAGAATAGTTCCTCCAAGCAAATAACTAATTTCTCAAAGCAAAGAATAGTTCCTCCAAGCAAACAAATAATTTCTCCAAGCAAAGAATAGTTCCTCCAAGCAAACAACTAATTTCTCCAAGAATAGAATAGCTCCTCCAAGCAAACAACTAATTTTTCCAAGCAAAGAATAGTTCCTCCAAGCAAATAACTAATTTCTCCAAGCAAAGAATAGTTCCTCCAAGCAAACAACTAATTTCTCCAAGCAAATAATAGTTCCTCCAAGCAAACAACTAATTTCTCCAAGCAAAGAATAGTTCCTCCAAGCAAACAACTAATTTCTCCAAGCAAATAACCTATCTGCCCAAGCAAAGAATAGTTCCTCCAAGCAAACAAATAATTTCTCCAAGCAAAGAATAGTTCCTCCAAGCAAACAACTAATTTCTCCAAGCAAAGAATAGTTCCTCCAAGCAAATAACTAATTTCTCAAAGCAAAGAATAGTTCCTCCAAGCAAACAAATAATTTCTCCAAGCAAAGAATAGTTCCTCCAAGCAATAAAACTAATTTCTCCAAGCAAAGAATAGTTCCTCCAAGCAAACAACTAATTTTTCCAAGCAAAGAATAGTTCCTCCAAGCAAATAACTAATTTCTCCAAGCAAAGAATAGTTCCTCCAAGCAAATAACTAATTTCTCCAAGCAAAGAATAGTTCCTCCAAGCAAATAACTAATTTCTCCAAGCAAAGAATAGTTCCTCCAAGCAAATAATTTATTTCTCCAAGCAAAGAATAGTTCCTCCAAGCAAATAACTAATTTCTCCAAGCAAATAACCTATCTGCTCAAGCAAAGAATAGTTCCTCCAAGCATATAACTAATTTCTCCAAGCAAAGAATAGTTCCTTCAAGCAAACAAATAATTTCTCCAAGCAAAGAATAGTTCCTCCAAGCAAACAACTAATTTCTCCAAGCAAAGAATAGTTCCTCCAAGCAAACAAATAATTTCTCCAAGCAAAGAATAGTTCCTCCAAGCAAACAACTAATTTCTCCAAGCAAAGAATAGTTCTTTCAAGCCAACAACTAATTTTTCCAAGCAAAGAATAGTTCCTCCAAGCAAATAACTAATTTCTCTAAGCAAAGAATAGTTCCTCCAAGCAAACAACTAATTTCTCCAAGCAAAGAATAGTTGCTCCAAGCAAACAACTAATTTCTACAAGCAAAGAATAGTTCTTCCAATCAAACAACTAATTTCACCAAGCAAAGAATAGTTCCTCCAAGCAAATAATTTATTTCTCCAAGCAAAGAATAGTTCCTCCAAGCAAATAACTAATTTCTCCAAGCAAAGAATAGTTCCTCCAAGCAAACAACTAATTTCTCCAATCAAAGAATAGTTCCTCCAAGCAAACAACTAATTTCTTCAAGCAAAGAATAGTTGCTCCAAGCAAACAACTAATTTCTCCAAGAATAGAATAGTTCCTCCAAGCAAATAATTTATTTCTCCAAGCAAAGAATACTTCCTCCAAGCAAATAACTAATTTCTCCAAGCAAATAACCTATCTGCCCAAGCAAAGAATAGTTCCTCCAAGCTAATAACTAATTTCTCCCAGCAAAGAATAGTTCCTCCAAGCAAACAAATAATTTTTCCAAGCAAAGAATAGTTCCTCCAAGCAAACAACTAATTTCTCCAAGCAAAGAATAGTTCCTCCAAGCAAACAACTAATTTTTCCAAGCAAAGAATAGTTCCTTCAAGCAAATAACTAATTTCTCCAAGCAAAGAATAGTTGCTCCAAGCAAACAACTAATTTCTCCAAGCAAAGAATAGTTCCTCCAAGCAAACAACTAATTTCTCCAAGCAAAGAATAGTTCCTCCAAGCAAACAACTAATTTCTCCAAGCAAAGAATAGTTCCTCCAAGCAAACAACTAATTTCTTCAAGCAAAGAATAGTTGCTCCAAGCAAACAACTAATTTCTCCAAGAATAGAATAGTTCCTCCAAGCAAATAATTTATTTCTCCAAGCAAAGAATACTTCCTCCAAGCAAATAACTAATTTCTCCAAGCAAATATCCTATCTGCCCAAGCAAAGAATAGTTCCTCCAAGCTAATAACTAATTTCTCCAAGCAAAGAATAGTTCCTCCAAGCAAACAAATAATTTTTCCAAGCAAAGAATAGTTCCTCCAAGCAAACAACTAATTTCTCCAAGAATAGAATAGCTCCTCCAAGCAAACAACTAATTTTTCCAAGCAAAGAATAGTTCCTCCAAGCAAATAACTAATTTCTCCAAGCAAATAACCTATCTGCCCAAGCAAAGAATGGTTCCTCCAAGCTAATAACTAATTTCTCCAAGCAAACAATAGTTCCTCCAAGCAAACAAATAATTTTTCCAAGCAAAGAATAGTTCCTCCAAGCAAACAACTAATTTCTCCAAGCAAAGAATAGTTCCTCCAAGCAAACAACTAATTTATCCAAGCAAAGAATAGTTCCTCCAAGCAAATAACTAATTTCTCAAAGCAAAGAATAGTTACTCCAAGCAAACAAATAATTTCTCCAAGCAAAGAATAGTTCCTCCAAGCAATAAAACTAATTTCTCCAAGCAAAGAATAGTTCCTCCAAGCAAACAACTAATTTTTCCAAGCAAAGAATAGTTCCTCCAAGCAAATAACTAATTTCTCCAAGCAAAGAATAGTTCCTCCAAGCAAATAACTAATTTCTCCAAGCAAAGAATAGTTCCTCCAAGCAAATAACTAATTTCTCCAAGCAAAGAATAGTTCCTCCAAGCAAATAATTTATTTCTCCAAGCAAAGAATAGTTCCTCCAAGCAAATAACTAATTTCTCCAAGCAAATAACCTATCTGCCCAAGCAAAGAATAGTTCCTCCAAGCATATAACTAATTTCTCCAAGCAAAGAATAGTTCCTCCAAGCAAACAAATAATTTCTCCAAGCAAAGAATAGTTCCTCCAAGCAAACAACTAATTTCTCCAAGCAAAGAATAGTTCCTCCAAGCCAACAACTAATTTTTCCAAGCAAAGAATAGTTCCTCCAAGCAAATAACTAATTTCTCCAAGCAAAGAATAGTTCCTCCAAGCAAATAACTAATTTCTCCAAGCAAAGAATAGTTCCTCCAAGCAAATAACTAATTTCTCCAAGCAAAGAATAGTTCCTCCAAGCAAATAACTAATTTCTCCAAGCAAAGAATAGTTCCTCCAAGCAAATAACTAATTTCTCCAAGCAAAGAATAGTTCCTCCAAGCAAATAACTAATTTCTCCAAGCAAAGAATAGTTCCTCCAAGCAAACAACTAAATTCTCCAAGCAAAGAATAGTTCCTCCAAGCAAACAAATAATTTTTTTTAGCAAGCAAAGAATAGTTGCTCCAAGCAAACAACTAATTTCTCCAAGCAAAGAATAATTCCTCCAAGCAAACAACTAATTTCTCCAAGCAAAGAATAGTTCCTCCAAGCAAACAACTAATTTTTCCAAGCAAAGAATAGTTCCTTCAAGCAAATAACTAATTTCTCCAAGCAAAGAATAGTTGCTCCAAGCAAACAACTAATTTCTCCAAGCAAAGAATAGTTCCTCCAAGCAAACAACTAATTTCTCCAAGCAAAGAATAGTTCCTCCAAGCAAACAACTAATTTCTCCAAGCAAAGAATAGTTCCTCCAAGCAAACAACTAATTTCTTCAAGCAAAGAATAGTTGCTCCAAGCAAACAACTAATTTCTCCAAGAATAGAATAGTTCCTCCAAGCAAATAATTTATTTCTCCAAGCAAAGAATACTTCCTCCAAGCAAATAACTAATTTCTCCAAGCAAATATCCTATCTGCCCAAGCAAAGAATAGTTCCTCCAAGCTAATAACTAATTTCTCCAAGCAAAGAATAGTTCCTCCAAGCAAACAAATAATTTTTCCAAGCAAAGAATAGTTCCTCCAAGCAAACAACTAATTTCTCCAAGAATAGAATAGCTCCTCCAAGCAAACAACTAATTTTTCCAAGCAAAGAATAGTTCCTCCAAGCAAATAACTAATTTCTCCAAGCAAATAACCTATCTGCCCAAGCAAAGAATGGTTCCTCCAAGCTAATAACTAATTTCTCCAAGCAAACAATAGTTCCTCCAAGCAAACAAATAATTTTTCCAAGCAAAGAATAGTTCCTCCAAGCAAACAACTAATTTCTCCAAGCAAAGAATAGTTCCTCCAAGCAAACAACTAATTTATCCAAGCAAAGAATAGTTCCTCCAAGCAAATAACTAATTTCTCAAAGCAAAGAATAGTTCCTCCAAGCAAACAAATAATTTCTCCAAGCAAAGAATAGTTCCTCCAAGCAATAAAACTAATTTCTCCAAGCAAAGAATAGTTCCTCCAAGCAAACAACTAATTTTTCCAAGCAAAGAATAGTTCCTCCAAGCAAATAACTAATTTCTCCAAGCAAAGAATAGTTCCTCCAAGCAAATAACTAATTTCTCCAAGCAAAGAATAGTTCCTCCAAGCAAATAACTAATTTCTCCAAGCAAAGAATAGTTCCTCCAAGCAAATAATTTATTTCTCCAAGCAAAGAATAGTTCCTCCAAGCAAATAACTAATTTCTCCAAGCAAATAACCTATCTGCCCAAGCAAAGAATAGTTCCTCCAAGCATATAACTAATTTCTCCAAGCAAAGAATAGTTCCTCCAAGCAAACAAATAATTTCTCCAAGCAAAGAATAGTTCCTCCAAGCAAACAACTAATTTCTCCAAGCAAAGAATAGTTCCTCCAAGCCAACAACTAATTTTTCCAAGCAAAGAATAGTTCCTCCAAGCAAATAACTAATTTCTCCAAGCAAAGAATAGTTCCTCCAAGCAAATAACTAATTTCTCCAAGCAAAGAATAGTTCCTCCAAGCAAATAACTAATTTCTCCAAGCAAAGAATAGTTCCTCCAAGCAAATAACTAATTTCTCCAAGCAAAGAATAGTTCCTCCAAGCAAATAACTAATTTCTCCAAGCAAAGAATAGTTCCTCCAAGCAAATAACTAATTTCTCCAAGCAAAGAATAGTTCCTCCAAGCAAATAACTAATTTCTCCAAGCAAAGAATAGTTCCTCCAAGCAAATAACTAATTTCTCCAAGCAAAGAATAGTTCCTCCAAGCAAACAACTAAATTCTCCAAGCAAAGAATAGTTCCTCCAAGCAAACAAATAATTTTTTTTAGCAAGCAAAGAATAGTTGCTCCAAGCAAACAACTAATTTCTCCAAGCAAAGAATAATTCCTCCAAGCAAACAACTAATTTCTCCAAGCAAAGAATAGTTCCTCCAAGCAAACAAATAATTTTTTTTAGCAAGCAAAGAATAGTTGCTCCAAGCAAACAACTAATTTCTCCAAGCAAAGAATAATTCCTCCAAGCAAACAACTAATTTCTCCAAGCAAAGAATAGTTCCTCCAAGCAAACAACTAATTTCTTCAAGCAAAGAATAGTTGCTCCAAGCAAACAACTAATTTCTCCAAGAATAGAATAGTTCCTCCAAGCAAATAATTTATTTCTCCAAGCAAAGAATACTTCCTCCAAGCAAATAACTAATTTCTCCAAGCAAAGAATAGTTCCTCCAAGCAAACAAATAATTTTTCCAAGCAAAGAATAGTTCCTCCAAGCAAACAACTAATTTCTCCAAGCAAAGAATAGTTCCTCCAAGCAAACAACTAATTTTTCCAAGCAAAGAATAGTTCCTCCAAGCAAATAACTAATTTCTCCAAGCAAAGAATAGTTGCTCCAAGCAAACAACTAATTTCTTCAAGCAAAGAATAGTTGCTCCAAGCAAACAACTAATTTTTCCAAGCAAAGAATAGTTCCTCCAAGCAAACAACTAATTTCTCCAAGCAAAGAATAGTTCCTCCAAGCAAACAACTAATTTCTCCAAGCAAAGAATAGTTCCTCCAAGCAAACAACTAATTTCTTCAAGCAAAGAATAGTTGCTCCAAGCAAACAACTAATTTCTCCAAGAATAGAATAGTTCCTCCAAGCAAACAACTAATTTCTCCAAGCAAAGAATAGTTCCTCCAAGCAAACAACTAATTTCTCCAAGCAAAGAATACTTCCTCCAAGCAAATAACTAATTTCTCCAAGCAAAGAATAGTTCCTCCAAGCAAACAAATAATTTTTCCAAGCAAAGAATAGTTCCTCCAAGCAAACAACTAATTTCTCCAAGCAAAGAATAGTTCCTCCAAGCAAACAACTAATTTTTCCAAGCAAAGAATAGTTCCTCCAAGCAAATAACTAATTTCTCCAAGCAAAGAATAGTTGCTCCAAGCAAACAACTAATTTCTCCAAGCAAAGAATAGTTCCTCCAAGCAAACAACTAATTTCTCCAAGCAAAGAATAGTTCCTCCAAGCAAACAACTAATTTCTCCAAGCAAAGAATAGTTCCTCCAAGCAAACAACTAATTTCTTCAAGCAAAGAATAGTTGCTCCAAGCAAACAACTAATTTCTCCAAGAATAGAATAGTTCCTCCAAGCAAATAATTTATTTCTCCAAGCAAAGAATACTTCCTCCAAGCAAATAACTAATTTCTCCAAGCAAAGAATAGTTCCTCCAAGCAAACAAATAATTTTTCCAAGCAAAGAATAGTTCCTCCAAGCAAACAACTAATTTTTCCAAGCAAAGAATAGTTCCTCCAAGCAAATAACTAATTTCTCCAAGCAAAGAATAGTTCCTCCAAGCAAATAACTAATTTCTCCAAGCAAAGAATAGTTCCTCCAAGCAAATAACTAATTTCTCCAAGCAAAGAATAGTTCCTCCAAGCAAATAATTTATTTCTCCAAGCAAAGAATAGTTCCTCCAAGCAAATAACTAATTTCTCCAAGCAAAGAATAGTTCCTCCAAGCAAATAACTAATTTCTCCAAGCAAAGAATAGTTCCTCCAAGCAAACAACTAAATTCTCCAAGCAAAGAATAGTTCCTCCAAGCAAACAAATAATTTTTTTTAGCAAGCAAAGAATAGTTGCTCCAAGCAAACAACTAATTTCTCCAAGCAAAGAATAATTCCTCCAAGCAAACAACTAATTTCTCCAAGCAAAGAATAGTTCCTCCAAGCAAACAAATAATTTTTTTTAGCAAGCAAAGAATAGTTGCTCCAAGCAAACAACTAATTTCTCCAAGCAAAGAATAATTCCTCCAAGCAAACAACTAATTTCTCCAAGCAAAGAATAGTTCCTCCAAGCAAACAACTAATTTCTTCAAGCAAAGAATAGTTGCTCCAAGCAAACAACTAATTTCTCCAAGAATAGAATAGTTCCTCCAAGCAAATAATTTATTTCTCCAAGCAAAGAATACTTCCTCCAAGCAAATAACTAATTTCTCCAAGCAAAGAATAGTTCCTCCAAGCAAACAAATAATTTTTCCAAGCAAAGAATAGTTCCTCCAAGCAAACAACTAATTTCTCCAAGCAAAGAATAGTTCCTCCAAGCAAACAACTAATTTTTCCAAGCAAAGAATAGTTCCTCCAAGCAAATAACTAATTTCTCCAAGCAAAGAATAGTTGCTCCAAGCAAACAACTAATTTCTTCAAGCAAAGAATAGTTGCTCCAAGCAAACAACTAATTTTTCCAAGCAAAGAATAGTTCCTCCAAGCAAATAACTAATTTCTCCAAGCAAAGAATAGTTCCTCCAAGCAAACAACTAATTTCTCCAAGCAAAGAATAGTTCCTCCAAGCAAACAACTAATTTCTTCAAGCAAAGAATAGTTGCTCCAAGCAAACAACTAATTTCTCCAAGAATAGAATAGTTCCTCCAAGCAAACAACTAATTTCTCCAAGCAAAGAATAGTTCCTCCAAGCAAACAACTAATTTCTCCAAGCAAAGAATACTTCCTCCAAGCAAATAACTAATTTCTCCAAGCAAAGAATAGTTCCTCCAAGCAAACAAATAATTTTTCCAAGCAAAGAATAGTTCCTCCAAGCAAACAACTAATTTCTCCAAGCAAAGAATAGTTCCTCCAAGCAAACAACTAATTTTTCCAAGCAAAGAATAGTTCCTCCAAGCAAATAACTAATTTCTCCAAGCAAAGAATAGTTGCTCCAAGCAAACAACTAATTTCTCCAAGCAAAGAATAGTTCCTCCAAGCAAACAACTAATTTCTCCAAGCAAAGAATAGTTCCTCCAAGCAAACAACTAATTTCTCCAAGCAAAGAATAGTTCCTCCAAGCAAACAACTAATTTCTTCAAGCAAAGAATAGTTGCTCCAAGCAAACAACTAATTTCTCCAAGAATAGAATAGTTCCTCCAAGCAAATAATTTATTTCTCCAAGCAAAGAATACTTCCTCCAAGCAAATAACTAATTTCTCCAAGCAAAGAATAGTTCCTCCAAGCAAACAAATAATTTTTCCAAGCAAAGAATAGTTCCTCCAAGCAAACAACTAATTTTTCCAAGCAAAGAATAGTTCCTCCAAGCAAATAACTAATTTCTCCAAGCAAAGAATAGTTCCTCCAAGCAAATAACTAATTTCTCCAAGCAAAGAATAGTTCCTCCAAGCAAATAACTAATTTCTCCAAGCAAAGAATAGTTCCTCCAAGCAAATAATTTATTTCTCCAAGCAAAGAATAGTTCCTCCAAGCAAATAACTAATTTCTCCAAGCAAATAACCTATCTGCCCAAGCAAAGAATAGTTCCTCCAAGCATATAACTAATTTCTCCAAGCAAAGAATAGTTCCTCCAAGCAAACAAATAATTTCTCCAAGCAAAGAATAGTTCCTCCAAGCAAACAACTAATTTCTCCAAGCAAAGAATAGTTTCTCCAAGCCAACAACTAATTTTTCCAAGCAAAGAATAGTTCCTCCAAGCAAATAACAAATTTCTCCAAGCAAAGAATAGTTCCTCCAAGCAAATAACTAATTTCTCCAAGCAAAGAATAGTTCCTCCAAGCAAATAACTAATTTCTCCAAGCAAAGAATAGTTCCTCCAAGCAAATAACTAATTTCTCCAAGCAAAGAATAGTTCCTCCAAGCAAATAACTAATTTCTCCAAGCAAAGAATAGTTCCTCCAAGCAAACAACTAAATTCTCCAAGCAAAGAATAGTTCCTCCAAGCAAACAAATAATTTTTTTTAGCAAGCAAAGAATAGTTGCTCCAAGCAAACAACTAATTTCTCCAAGCAAAGAATAATTCCTCCAAGCAAACAACTAATTTCTCCAAGCAAAGAATAGTTCCTCCAAGCAAACAACTAATTTCTTCAAGCAAAGAATAGTTGCTCCAAGCAAACAACTAATTTCTCCAAGAATAGAATAGTTCCTCCAAGCAAATAATTTATTTCTCCAAGCAAAGAATACTTCCTCCAAGCAAATAACTAATTTCTCCAAGCAAAGAATAGTTCCTCCAAGCAAACAAATAATTTTTCCAAGCAAAGAATAGTTCCTCCAAGCAAACAACTAATTTCTCCAAGCAAAGAATAGTTCCTCCAAGCAAACAACTAATTTTTCCAAGCAAAGAATAGTTCCTCCAAGCAAATAACTAATTTCTCCAAGCAAAGAATAGTTGCTCCAAGCAAACAACTAATTTCTTCAAGCAAAGAATAGTTGCTCCAAGCAAACAACTAATTTTTCCAAGCAAAGAATAGTTCCTCCAAGCAAACAACTAATTTCTCCAAGCAAAGAATAGTTCCTCCAAGCAAACAACTAATTTCTCCAAGCAAAGAATAGTTCCTCCAAGCAAACAACTAATTTCTTCAAGCAAAGAATAGTTGCTCCAAGCAAACAACTAATTTCTCCAAGAATAGAATAGTTCCTCCAAGCAAACAACTAATTTGTCCAAGCAAAGAATAGTTCCTCCAAGCAAACAACTAATTTCTCCAAGCAAAGAATACTTCCTCCAAGCAAATAACTAATTTCTCCAAGCAAAGAATAGTTCCTCCAAGCAAACAAATAATTTTTCCAAGCAAAGAATAGTTCCTCCAAGCAAACAACTAATTTCTCCAAGCAAAGAATAGTTCCTCCAAGCAAACAACTAATTTTTCCAAGCAAAGAATAGTTCCTCCAAGCAAATAACTAATTTCTCCAAGCAAAGAATAGTTGCTCCAAGCAAACAACTAATTTCTCCAAGCAAAGAATAGTTCCTCCAAGCAAACAACTAATTTCTCCAAGCAAAGAATAGTTCCTCCAAGCAAACAACTAATTTCTCCAAGCAAAGAATACTTCCTCCAAGCAAATAACTAATTTCTCCAAGCAAAGAATAGTTCCTCCAAGCAAACAAATAATTTTTCCAAGCAAAGAATAGTTCCTCCAAGCAAACAACTAATTTCTCCAAGCAAAGAATAGTTCCTCCAAGCAAACAACTAATTTTTCCAAGCAAAGAATAGTTCCTCCAAGCAAATAACTAATTTCTCCAAGCAAAGAATAGTTGCTCCAAGCAAACAACTAATTTCTCCAAGCAAAGAATAGTTCCTCCAAGCAAACAACTAATTTCTCCAAGCAAAGAATAGTTCCTCCAAGCAAACAACTAATTTCTCCAAGCAAAGAATAGTTCCTCCAAGCAAACAACTAATTTCTTCAAGCAAAGAATAGTTGCTCCAAGCAAACAACTAATTTCTCCAAGAATAGAATAGTTCCTCCAAGCAAATAATTTATTTCTCCAAGCAAAGAATACTTCCTCCAAGCAAATAACTAATTTCTCCAAGCAAAGAATAGTTCCTCCAAGCAAACAAATAATTTTTCCAAGCAAAGAATAGTTCCTCCAAGCAAACAACTAATTTTTCCAAGCAAAGAATAGTTCCTCCAAGCAAATAACTAATTTCTCCAAGCAAAGAATAGTTCCTCCAAGCAAATAACTAATTTCTCCAAGCAAAGAATAGTTCCTCCAAGCAAATAACTAATTTCTCCAAGCAAAGAATAGTTCCTCCAAGCAAATAATTTATTTCTCCAAGCAAAGAATAGTTCCTCCAAGCAAATAACTAATTTCTCCAAGCAAAGAATAGTTCCTCCAAGCAAATAACTAATTTCTCCAAGCAAAGAATAGTTCCTCCAAGCAAACAACTAAATTCTCCAAGCAAAGAATAGTTCCTCCAAGCAAACAAATAATTTTTTTTAGCAAGCAAAGAATAGTTGCTCCAAGCAAACAACTAATTTCTCCAAGCAAAGAATAATTCCTCCAAGCAAACAACTAATTTCTCCAAGCAAAGAATAGTTCCTCCAAGCAAACAAATAATTTTTTTTAGCAAGCAAAGAATAGTTGCTCCAAGCAAACAACTAATTTCTCCAAGCAAAGAATAATTCCTCCAAGCAAACAACTAATTTCTCCAAGCAAAGAATAGTTCCTCCAAGCAAACAACTAATTTCTTCAAGCAAAGAATAGTTGCTCCAAGCAAACAACTAATTTCTCCAAGAATAGAATAGTTCCTCCAAGCAAATAATTTATTTCTCCAAGCAAAGAATACTTCCTCCAAGCAAATAACTAATTTCTCCAAGCAAAGAATAGTTCCTCCAAGCAAACAAATAATTTTTCCAAGCAAAGAATAGTTCCTCCAAGCAAACAACTAATTTCTCCAAGCAAAGAATAGTTCCTCCAAGCAAACAACTAATTTTTCCAAGCAAAGAATAGTTCCTCCAAGCAAATAACTAATTTCTCCAAGCAAAGAATAGTTGCTCCAAGCAAACAACTAATTTCTTCAAGCAAAGAATAGTTGCTCCAAGCAAACAACTAATTTTTCCAAGCAAAGAATAGTTCCTCCAAGCAAACAACTAATTTCTCCAAGCAAAGAATAGTTCCTCCAAGCAAACAACTAATTTCTCCAAGCAAAGAATAGTTCCTCCAAGCAAACAACTAATTTCTTCAAGCAAAGAATAGTTGCTCCAAGCAAACAACTAATTTCTCCAAGAATAGAATAGTTCCTCCAAGCAAACAACTAATTTCTCCAAGCAAAGAATAGTTCCTCCAAGCAAACAACTAATTTCCCCAAGCAAAGAATACTTCCTCCAACCAAATAACTAATTTCTCCAAGCAAAGAATAGTTCCTCCAAGCAAACAAATAATTTTTCCAAGCAAAGAATAGTTCCTCCAAGCAAACAACTAATTTCTCCAAGCAAAGAATAGTTCCTCCAAGCAAACAACTAATTTTTCCAAGCAAAGAATAGTTCCTCCAAGCAAATAACTAATTTCTCCAAGCAAAGAATAGTTGCTCCAAGCAAACAACTAATTTCTCCAAGCAAAGAATAGTTCCTCCAAGCAAACAACTAATTTCTCCAAGCAAAGAATAGTTCCTCCAAGCAAACAACTAATTCCTCCAAGCAAAGAATAGTTCCTCCAAGCAAACAACTAATTTCTTCAAGCAAAGAATAGTTGCTCCAAGCAAACAACTAATTTCTCCAAGAATAGAATAGTTCCTCCAAGCAAATAATTTATTTCTCCAAGCAAAGAATACTTCCTCCAAGCAAATAACTAATTTCTCCAAGCAAAGAATAGTTCCTCCAAGCAAACAAATAATTTTTCCAAGCAAAGAATAGTTCCTCCAAGCAAACAACTAATTTTTCCAAGCAAAGAATAGTTCCTCCAAGCAAATAACTAATTTCTCCAAGCAAAGAATAGTTCCTCCAAGCAAATAACTAATTTCTCCAAGCAAAGAATAGTTCCTCCAAGCAAATAACTAATTTCTCCAAGCAAAGAATAGTTCCTCCAAGCAAATAATTTATTTCTCCAAGCAAAGAATAGTTCCTCCAAGCAAATAACTAATTTCTCCAAGCAAATAACCTATCTGCCCAAGCAAAGAATAGTTCCTCCAAGCATATAACTAATTTCTCCAAGCAAAGAATAGTTCCTCCAAGCAAACAAATAATTTCTCCAAGCAAAGAATAGTTCCTCCAAGCAAACAACTAATTTCTCCAAGCAAAGAATAGTTTCTCCAAGCCAACAACTAATTTTTCCAAGCAAAGAATAGTTCCTCCAAGCAAATAACAAATTTCTCCAAGCAAAGAATAGTTCCTCCAAGCAAATAACTAATTTCTCCAAGCAAAGAATAGTTCCTCCAAGCAAATAACTAATTTCTCCAAGCAAAGAATAGTTCCTCCAAGCAAATAACTAATTTCTCCAAGCAAAGAATAGTTCCTCCAAGCAAATAACTAATTTCTCCAAGCAAAGAATAGTTCCTCCAAGCAAACAACTAAATTCTCCAAGCAAAGAATAGTTCCTCCAAGCAAACAAATAATTTTTTTTAGCAAGCAAAGAATAGTTGCTCCAAGCAAACAACTAATTTCTCCAAGCAAAGAATAATTCCTCCAAGCAAACAACTAATTTCTCCAAGCAAAGAATAGTTCCTCCAAGCAAACAACTAATTTCTTCAAGCAAAGAATAGTTGCTCCAAGCAAACAACTAATTTCTCCAAGAATAGAATAGTTCCTCCAAGCAAATAATTTATTTCTCCAAGCAAAGAATACTTCCTCCAAGCAAATAACTAATTTCTCCAAGCAAAGAATAGTTCCTCCAAGCAAACAAATAATTTTTCCAAGCAAAGAATAGTTCCTCCAAGCAAACAACTAATTTCTCCAAGCAAAGAATAGTTCCTCCAAGCAATAAAACTAATTTCTCCAAGCAAAGAATAGTTCCTCCAAGCAAATAACTAATTTCTCCAAGCAAAGAATAGTTCCTCCAAGCAAACAACTAATTTTTCCAAGCAAAGAATAGTTCCTCCAAGCAAATAACTAATTTGTCCAAGCAGAGAATAGTTCCTCCAAGCAAATACCTAATTTCTCCAAGCAAAGAATAGTTGCTCCAAGCAAACAACTAACTTCTCCAAGCAAAGAATAGTTCCTCCAAGCAAACAACTAATTTCTCCAAGCAAAGAATAGTTCCTCCAAGCAAACAACTAATTTCTCCAAGCAAAGAATAGTTCCTCCAAGCAAACAACTAATTTCTCCAAGCAAAGAATAGTTCCTCCAAGCAAATAACTAATTTCTCAAAGCAAAGAATAGTTCCTCCAAGCAAACAAATAATTTCTCCAAGCAAAGAATAGTTCCTCCAAGCAATAAAACTAATTTCTCCAAGCAAAGAATAGTTCCTCCAAGCAAACAACTAATTTTTCCAAGCAAAGAATAGTTCCTCCAAGCAAATAACTAATTTGTCCAAGCAGAGAATAGTTCCTCCAAGCAAATACCTAATTTCTCCAAGCAAAGAATAGTTGCTCCAAGCAAACAACTAACTTCTCCAAGCAAAGAATAGTTCCTCCAAGCAAACAACTAATTTCTCCAAGCAAAGAATAGTTCCTCCAAGCAAACAACTAATTTCTCCAAGCAAAGAATAGTTCCTCCAAGCAAACAACTAATTTCTCCAAGCAAAGAATAGTTCCTCCAAGCAAATAACTAATTTCTCAAAGCAAAGAATAGTTCCTCCAAGCAAACAAATAATTTCTCCAAGCAAAGAATAGTTCCTCCAAGCAATAAAACTAATTTCTCCAAGCAAAGAATAGTTCCTCCAAGCAAACAACTAATTTTTCCAAGCAAAGAATAGTTCCTCCAAGCAAATAACTAATTTGTCCAAGCAGAGAATAGTTCCTCCAAGCAAATACCTAATTTCTCCAAGCAAAGAATAGTTGCTCCAAGCAAACAACTAACTTCTCCAAGCAAAGAATAGTTCCTCCAAGCAAACAACTAATTTCTCCAAGCAAAGAATAGTTCCTCCAAGCAAACAACTAATTTCTCCAAGCAAAGAATAGTTCCTCCAAGCAAACAACTAATTTCTCCAAGCAAAGAATAGTTCCTCCAAGCAAATAACTAATTTCTCAAAGCAAAGAATAGTTCCTCCAAGCAAACAAATAATTTCTCCAAGCAAAGAATAGTTCCTCCAAGCAAATAACTAATTTCTCCAAGCAAAGAATAGTTCCTCCAAGCAAATAACTAATTTCTCCAAGCAAAGAATAGTTCCTCCAAGCAAATAACTAATTTCTCCAAGCAAAGAATAGTTCCTCCAAGCAAAGAATACTTCCTCCAAGCAAATAACTAATTTCTCCAAGCAAATAACCTATCTGCCCAAGCAAAGAATAGTTCCTCCAAGCTAATAACTAATTTCTCCAAGCAAAGAATAGTTCCTCCAAGCAAACAAATAATTTTTCCAAGCAAAGAATAGTTCCTCCAAGCAAATAATTTATTTCTCCAAGCAAAGAATAGTTCCTCCAAGCAAATAACTAATTTCTCCAAGCAAATAACCTATCTGCCCAAGCAAAGAATAGTTCCTCCAAGCATATAACTAATTTCTCCAAGCAAAGAATAGTTCCTCCAAGCAAACAAATAATTTCTCCAAGCAAAGAATAGTTCCTCCAAGCAAACAACTAATTTCTCCAAGCAAAGAATAGTTTCTCCAAGCCAACAACTAATTTTTCCAAGCAAAGAATAGTTCCTCCAAGCAAATAACAAATTTCTCCAAGCAAAGAATAGTTCCTCCAAGCAAATAACTAATTTCTCCAAGCAAAGAATAGTTCCTCCAAGCAAATAACTAATTTCTCCAAGCAAAGAATAGTTCCTCCAAGCAAATAACTAATTTCTCCAAGCAAAGAATAGTTCCTCCAAGCAAATAACTAATTTCTCCAAGCAAAGAATAGTTCCTCCAAGCAAACAACTAAATACTCCAAGCAAAGAATAGTTCCTCCAAGCAAACAAATAATTTTTTTTAGCAAGCAAAGAATAGTTGCTCCAAGCAAACAACTAATTTCTCCAAGCAAAGAATAATTCCTCCAAGCAAACAACTAATTTCTCCAAGCAAAGAATAGTTCCTCCAAGCAAACAACTAATTTCTTCAAGCAAAGAATAGTTGCTCCAAGCAAACAACTAATTTCTCCAAGAATAGAATAGTTCCTCCAAGCAAATAATTTATTTCTCCAAGCAAAGAATACTTCCTCCAAGCAAATAACTAATTTCTCCAAGCAAAGAATAGTTCCTCCAAGCAAACAAATAATTTTTCCAAGCAAAGAATAGTTCCTCCAAGCAAACAACTAATTTCTCCAAGCAAAGAATAGTTCCTCCAAGCAATAAAACTAATTTCTCCAAGCAAAGAATAGTTCCTCCAAGCAAATAACTAATTTCTCCAAGCAAAGAATAGTTCCTCCAAGCAAACAACTAATTTTTCCAAGCAAAGAATAGTTCCTCCAAGCAAATAACTAATTTGTCCAAGCAGAGAATAGTTCCTCCAAGCAAATACCTAATTTCTCCAAGCAAAGAATAGTTGCTCCAAGCAAACAACTAACTTCTCCAAGCAAAGAATAGTTCCTCCAAGCAAACAACTAATTTCTCCAAGCAAAGAATAGTTCCTCCAAGCAAACAACTAATTTCTCCAAGCAAAGAATAGTTCCTCCAAGCAAACAACTAATTTCTCCAAGCAAAGAATAGTTCCTCCAAGCAAATAACTAATTTCTCAAAGCAAAGAATAGTTCCTCCAAGCAAACAAATAATTTCTCCAAGCAAAGAATAGTTCCTCCAAGCAATAAAACTAATTTCTCCAAGCAAAGAATAGTTCCTCCAAGCAAACAACTAATTTTTCCAAGCAAAGAATAGTTCCTCCAAGCAAATAACTAATTTGTCCAAGCAGAGAATAGTTCCTCCAAGCAAATACCTAATTTCTCCAAGCAAAGAATAGTTGCTCCAAGCAAACAACTAACTTCTCCAAGCAAAGAATAGTTCCTCCAAGCAAACAACTAATTTCTCCAAGCAAAGAATAGTTCCTCCAAGCAAACAACTAATTTCTCCAAGCAAAGAATAGTTCCTCCAAGCAAACAACTAATTTCTCCAAGCAAAGAATAGTTCCTCCAAGCAAATAACTAATTTCTCAAAGCAAAGAATAGTTCCTCCAAGCAAACAAATAATTTCTCCAAGCAAAGAATAGTTCCTCCAAGCAATAAAACTAATTTCTCCAAGCAAAGAATAGTTCCTCCAAGCAAACAACTAATTTTTCCAAGCAAAGAATAGTTCCTCCAAGCAAATAACTAATTTGTCCAAGCAGAGAATAGTTCCTCCAAGCAAATACCTAATTTCTCCAAGCAAAGAATAGTTGCTCCAAGCAAACAACTAACTTCTCCAAGCAAAGAATAGTTCCTCCAAGCAAACAACTAATTTCTCCAAGCAAAGAATAGTTCCTCCAAGCAAACAACTAATTTCTCCAAGCAAAGAATAGTTCCTCCAAGCAAACAACTAATTTCTCCAAGCAAAGAATAGTTCCTCCAAGCAAATAACTAATTTCTCAAAGCAAAGAATAGTTCCTCCAAGCAAACAAATAATTTCTCCAAGCAAAGAATAGTTCCTCCAAGCAAATAACTAATTTCTCCAAGCAAAGAATAGTTCCTCCAAGCAAATAACTAATTTCTCCAAGCAAAGAATAGTTCCTCCAAGCAAATAACTAATTTCTCCAAGCAAAGAATAGTTCCTCCAAGCAAAGAATACTTCCTCCAAGCAAATAACTAATTTCTCCAAGCAAATAACCTATCTGCCCAAGCAAAGAATAGTTCCTCCAAGCTAATAACTAATTTCTCCAAGCAAAGAATAGTTCCTCCAAGCAAACAAATAATTTTTCCAAGCAAAGAATAGTTCCTGCAAGCAAACAACTAATTTCTCCAAGCAAAGAATAGTTCCTCCAAGCAAACAACTAATTTTTCCAAGCAAGGAATAGTTCCTCCAAGCAAATAACTAATTTCTCCAAGCAAATAACCTATCTGCCCAAGCAAAGAATAGTTCCTCCAAGCTAATAACTAATTTCTCCAAGCAAAGAATAGTTCCTCCAAGCAAACAAATAATTTTTCCAAGCAAAGAATAGTTCCTCCAAGCAAACAACTAATTTCTCCAAGCAAAGAATAGTTCCTCCAAGCAAACAACTAATTTTTCCAAGCAAAGAATAGTTCCTCCAAGCAAACAACTAATTTCTCCAAGCAAATAACCTATCTGCCCAAGCAAAGAATAGTTCCTCCAAGCAAACAAATAATTTCTCCAAGCAAAGAATAGTTCCTCCAAGCAAACAACTAATTTCTCCAAGCAAAGAATAGTTCCTCCAAGCAAATAACTAATTTCTCAAAGCAAAGAATAGTTCCTCCAAGCAAACAAATAATTTCTCCAAGCAAAGAATAGTTCCTCCAAGCAATAAAACTAATTTCTCCAAGCAAAGAATAGTTCCTCCAAGCAAACAACTAATTTTTCCAAGCAAAGAATAGTTCCTCCAAGCAAATAACTAATTTCTCCAAGCAAAGAATAGTTCCTCCAAGCAAATAACTAATTTCTCCAAGCAAAGAATAGTTCCTCCAAGCAAAGAATACTTCCTCCAAGCAAATAACTAATTTCTCCAAGCAAACAACTAATTTTTCCAAGCAAAGAATAGTTCCTCCAAGCAAATAACTAATTTCTCCAAGCAAAGAATAGTTCCTCCAAGCAAATAACTAATTTCTCCAAGCAAAGAATAGTTCCTCCAAGCAAAGAATACTTCCTCCAAGCAAATAACTAATTTCTCCAAGCAAAGAATAGTTCCTCCAAGCAAATAACTAATTTCTCCAAGCAAAGAATAGTTCCTCCAAGCAAAGAATACTTCCTCCAAGCAAATAACTAATTTCTCCAAGCAAATAACCTATCTGCCCAAGCAAAGAATAGTTCCTCCAAGCTAATAACTAATTTCTCCAAGCAAAGAATAGTTCTTTCAAGCAAACAAATAATTTTTCCAAGCAAAGAATAGTTCCTCCAAGCTAATAACTAATTTCTCCAAGCAAAGAATAGTTCCTCCAAGCAAACAAATAATTTTTCCAAGCAAAGAATAGTTCCTCCAAGCAAACAACTAATTTCTCCAAGCAAAGAATAGTTCCTCCAAGCAAACAACTAATTTTTCCAAGCAAAGAATAGTTCCTCCAAGCAAATAACTAATTTGTCCAAGCAGAGAATAGTTCCTCCAAGCAAATAACTAATTTCTCCAAGCAAAGAATAGTTCCTCCAAGCAAATAATTTATTTCTCCAAGCAAAGATTAGTTCCTCCAAGCAAATAACTAATTTCTCCAAGCAAATAACCTATCTGCCCAAGCAAAGAATAGTTCCTCCAAGCTAATAACTAATTTCTCCAAGCAAAGAATAGTTCCTCCAAGCAAACAAATAATTTTTCCAAGCAAAGAATAGTTCCTCCAAGCAAACAACTAATTTCTCCAAGCAAAGAATAGTTCCTCCAAGCAAACAACTAATTTTTCCAAGCAAAGAATAGTTCCTCCAAGCAAATAACTAATTTGTCCAAGCAGAGAATAGTTCCTCCAAGCAAATAACTAATTTCTCCAAGCAAAGAATAGTTCCTCCAAGCAAATAATTTATTTCTCCAAGCAAAGATTAGTTCCTCCAAGCAAACAACTAATTTTTCCAAGCAAGGAATAGTTCCTCCAAGCAAATAACTAATTTCTCCAAGCAAATAACCTATCTGCCCAAGCAAAGAATAGTTCCTCCAAGCTAATAACTAATTTCTCCAAGCAAAGAATAGTTCCTCCAAGCAAACAAATAATTTTTCCAAGCAAAGAATAGTTCCTCCAAGCAAACAACTAATTTCTCCAAGCAAAGAATAGTTCCTCCAAGCAAACAACTAATTTTTCCAAGCAAAGAATAGTTCCTCCAAGCAAACAACTAATTTCTCCAAGCAAATAACCTATCTGCCCAAGCAAAGAATAGTTCCTCCAAGCAAACAAATAATTTCTCCAAGCAAAGAATAGTTCCTCCAAGCAAACAACTAATTTCTCCAAGCAAAGAATAGTTCCTCCAAGCAAATAACTAATTTCTCAAAGCAAAGAATAGTTCCTCCAAGCAAACAAATAATTTCTCCAAGCAAAGAATAGTTCCTCCAAGCAATAAAACTAATTTCTCCAAGCAAAGAATAGTTCCTCCAAGCAAACAACTAATTTTTCCAAGCAAAGAATAGTTCCTCCAAGCAAATAACTAATTTCTCCAAGCAAAGAATAGTTCCTCCAAGCAAATAACTAATTTCTCCAAGCAAAGAATAGTTCCTCCAAGCAAAGAATACTTCCTCCAAGCAAATAACTAATTTCTCCAAGCAAACAACTAATTTTTCCAAGCAAAGAATAGTTCCTCCAAGCAAATAACTAATTTCTCCAAGCAAAGAATAGTTCCTCCAAGCAAATAACTAATTTCTCCAAGCAAAGAATAGTTCCTCCAAGCAAAGAATACTTCCTCCAAGCAAATAACTAATTTCTCCAAGCAAAGAATAGTTCCTCCAAGCAAATAACTAATTTCTCCAAGCAAAGAATAGTTCCTCCAAGCAAAGAATACTTCCTCCAAGCAAATAACTAATTTCTCCAAGCAAATAACCTATCTGCCCAAGCAAAGAATAGTTCCTCCAAGCTAATAACTAATTTCTCCAAGCAAAGAATAGTTCCTCCAAGCAAACAAATAATTTTTCCAAGCAAAGAATAGTTCCTCCAAGCTAATAACTAATTTCTCCAAGCAAAGAATAGTTCCTCCAAGCAAACAAATAATTTTTCCAAGCAAAGAATAGTTCCTCCAAGCAAACAACTAATTTCTCCAAGCAAAGAATAGTTCCTCCAAGCAAACAACTAATTTTTCCAAGCAAAGAATAGTTCCTCCAAGCAAATAACTAATTTGTCCAAGCAGAGAATAGTTCCTCCAAGCAAATAACTAATTTCTCCAAGCAAAGAATAGTTCCTCCAAGCAAATAATTTATTTCTCCAAGCAAAGATTAGTTCCTCCAAGCAAATAACTAATTTCTCCAAGCAAATAACCTATCTGCCCAAGCAATGAATAGTTCCTCCAAGCATATAACTAATTTCTCCAAGCAAAGAATAGTTCCTCCAAGCAAACAAATAATTTCTCCAAGCAAAGAATAGTTCCTCCAAGCAAACAACTAATTTCTCCAAGCAAAGAATAGTTCTTTCAAGCCAACAACTAATTTTTCCAAGCAAAGAATAGTTCCTCCAAGCAAATAACTAATTTCTCCAAGCAAAGAATAGTTCCTCCAAGCAAACAACTAATTTCTCCAAGCAAAGAATAGTTGCTCCAAGCAAACAACTAATTTCTACAAGCAAAGAATAGTTCTTCCAATCTAACAACTAATTTCACCAAGCAAAGAATAGTTCCTCCAAGCAAATAATTTATTTCTCCAAGCAAAGAATAGTTCCTCCAAGCAAATAACTAATTTCTAAAAGCAAAGAATAGTTCCTCCAAGCAAACAACTAATTTCTCCAAGCAAAGAATAGTTCCTCCAAGCAAACAACTAATTTCTTCAAGCAAAGAATAGTTGCTCCAAGCAAATAACTAATTTCTCCAAGAATAGAATAGTTCCTCCAAGCAAATAATTTATTTCTCCAAGCAAAGTATACTTCCTCCAAGCAAATAACTAATTTCTCCAAGCAAATAACCTATCTGCCCAAGCAAAGAATAGTTCCTCCAAGCTAATAACTAATTTCTCCAAGCAAAGAATAGTTCCTCCAAGCAAACAACTAATTTCTCCAAGCAAAGAATAGTTCCTCCAAGCAAACAACTAATTTCTCCAAGCAAAGAATAGTTCCTCCAAGCAAACAACTAATTTCTTCAAGCAAAGAATAGTTGCTCCAAGCAAACAACTAATTTCTCCAAGAATAGAATAGTTCCTCCAAGCAAATAACTAATTTCTCAAAGCAAAGAATAGTTCCTCCAAGCAAACAAATAATTTCTCCAAGCAAAGAATAGTTCCTCCAAGCAATAAAACTAATTTCTCCAAGCAAAGAATAGTTCCTCCAAGCAAACAACTAATTTTTCCAAGCAAAGAATAGTTCCTCCAAGCAAATAACTAATTTCTCCAAGCAAAGAATAGTTCCTCCAAGCAAATAACTAATTTCTCCAAGCAAAGAATAGTTCCTCCAAGCAAATAACTAATTTCCCCAAGCAAAGAATAGTTCCTCCAAGCAAATAACTAATTTCTAAAAGCAAAGAATAGTTCCTCCAAGCAAACAAATAATTTTTCCAAGCAAAGAATAGTTCCTCCAAGCTAATAACTAATTTCTCCAAGCAAAGAATAGTTCCTCCAAGCAAACAAATAATTTTTCCAAGCAAAGAATAGTTCCTCCAAGCAAACAACTAATTTCTCCAAGCAAAGAATAGTTCCTCCAAGCAAAGAATACTTCCTCCAAGCAAATAACTAATTTCTCCAAGCAAATAACCTATCTGCCCAAGCAAAGAATAGTTCCTCCAAGCTAATAACTAATTTCTCCAAGCAAAGAATAGTTCCTCCAAGCAAACAACTAATTTTTCCAAGCAAAGAATAGTTCCTCCAAGCAAATAACTAATTTCTCCAAGCAAAGAATAGTTCTTCCAATCTAACAACTAATTTCACCAAGCAAAGAATAGTTCCTCCAAGCAAATAATTTATTTCTCCAAGCAAAGAATAGTTCCTCCAAGCAAATAACTAATTTCTAAAAGCAAAGAATAGTTCCTCCAAGCAAACAACTAATTTCTCCAAGCAAAGAATAGTTCCTCCAAGCAAACAACTAATTTCTTCAAGCAAAGAATAGTTGCTCCAAGCAAATAACTAATTTCTCCAAGAATAGAATAGTTCCTCCAAGCAAATAATTTATTTCTCCAAGCAAAGTATACTTCCTCCAAGCAAATAACTAATTTCTCCAAGCAAATAACCTATCTGCCCAAGCAAAGAATAGTTCCTCCAAGCTAATAACTAATTTCTCCAAGCAAAGAATAGTTCCTCCAAGCAAACAACTAATTTCTCCAAGCAAAGAATAGTTCCTCCAAGCAAACAACTAATTTCTCCAAGCAAAGAATAGTTCCTCCAAGCAAACAACTAATTTCTTCAAGCAAAGAATAGTTGCTCCAAGCAAACAACTAATTTCTCCAAGAATAGAATAGTTCCTCCAAGCAAATAACTAATTTCTCAAAGCAAAGAATAGTTCCTCCAAGCAAACAAATAATTTCTCCAAGCAAAGAATAGTTCCTCCAAGCAATAAAACTAATTTCTCCAAGCAAAGAATAGTTCCTCCAAGCAAACAACTAATTTTTCCAAGCAAAGAATAGTTCCTCCAAGCAAATAACTAATTTCTCCAAGCAAAGAATAGTTCCTCCAAGCAAATAACTAATTTCTCCAAGCAAAGAATAGTTCCTCCAAGCAAATAACTAATTTCCCCAAGCAAAGAATAGTTCCTCCAAGCAAATAACTAATTTCTAAAAGCAAAGAATAGTTCCTCCAAGCAAACAAATAATTTTTCCAAGCAAAGAATAGTTCCTCCAAGCTAATAACTAATTTCTCCAAGCAAAGAATAGTTCCTCCAAGCAAACAAATAATTTTTCCAAGCAAAGAATAGTTCCTCCAAGCAAACAACTAATTTCTCCAAGCAAAGAATAGTTCCTCCAAGCAAAGAATACTTCCTCCAAGCAAATAACTAATTTCTCCAAGCAAATAACCTATCTGCCCAAGCAAAGAATAGTTCCTCCAAGCTAATAACTAATTTCTCCAAGCAAAGAATAGTTCCTCCAAGCAAACAACTAATTTTTCCAAGCAAAGAATAGTTCCTCCAAGCAAATAACTAATTTCTCCAAGCAAAGAATAGTTCTTCCAATCTAACAACTAATTTCACCAAGCAAAGAATAGTTCCTCCAAGCAAATAATTTATTTCTCCAAGCAAAGAATAGTTCCTCCAAGCAAATAACTAATTTCTAAAAGCAAAGAATAGTTCCTCCAAGCAAACAACTAATTTCTCCAAGCAAAGAATAGTTCCTCCAAGCAAACAACTAATTTCTTCAAGCAAAGAATAGTTGCTCCAAGCAAATAACTAATTTCTCCAAGAATAGAATAGTTCCTCCAAGCAAATAATTTATTTCTCCAAGCAAAGTATACTTCCTCCAAGCAAATAACTAATTTCTCCAAGCAAATAACCTATCTGCCCAAGCAAAGAATAGTTCCTCCAAGCTAATAACTAATTTCTCCAAGCAAAGAATAGTTCCTCCAAGCAAACAACTAATTTCTCCAAGCAAAGAATAGTTCCTCCAAGCAAACAACTAATTTCTCCAAGCAAAGAATAGTTCCTCCAAGCAAACAACTAATTTCTTCAAGCAAAGAATAGTTGCTCCAAGCAAACAACTAATTTCTCCAAGAATAGAATAGTTCCTCCAAGCAAATAACTAATTTCTCAAAGCAAAGAATAGTTCCTCCAAGCAAACAAATAATTTCTCCAAGCAAAGAATAGTTCCTCCAAGCAATAAAACTAATATCTCCAAGCAAAGAATAGTTCCTCCAAGCAAACAACTAATTTTTCCAAGCAAAGAATAGTTCCTCCAAGCAAATAACTAATTTCTCCAAGCAAAGAATAGTTCCTCCAAGCAAATAACTAATTTCTCCAAGCAAAGAATAGTTCCTCCAAGCAAATAACTAATTTCTCCAAGCAAAGAATAGTTCCTCCAAGCAAAGAATACTTCCTCCAAGCAAATAACTAATTTCTCCAAGCAATTAACCTATCTGCCCAAGCAAAGAATAGTTCCTTCAAGCTAATAACTAATTTCTCCAAGCAAAGAATAGTTCCTCCAAGCAAACAAATAATTTTTCCAAGCAAAGAATAGTTCCTGCAAGCAAACAACTAATTTCTCCAAGCAAAGAATAGTTCCTCCAAGCAAACAACTAATTTTTCCAAGCAAAGAATAGTTCCTCCAAGCAAATAACTAATTTCTCCAAGCAAATAACCTATCTGCCCAAGCAAAGAATAGTTCCTCCAAGCTAATAACTAATTTCTCCAAGCAAAGAATAGTTCCTCCAAGCAAACAAATAATTTTTCCAAGCAAAGAATAGTTCTTTCAAGCCAACAACTAATTTTTCCAAGCAAAGAATAGTTCCTCCAAGCAAATAACTAATTTCTCCAAGCAAAGAATAGTTCCTCCAAGCAAACAACTAATTTCTCCAAGCAAAGAATAGTTGCCAACAAACAACTAATTTCTACAAGCAAAGAATAGTTCTTCCAATCAAACAACTAATTTCACCAAGCAAAGAATAGTTCCTCCAAGCAAATAATTTATTTCTCCAAGCAAAGAATAGTTCCTCCAAGCAAATAACTAATTTCTAAAAGCAAAGAATAGTTCCTTCAAGCAAACAACTAATTTCTCCAAGCAAAGAATAGTTCCTCCAAGCAAACAACTAATTTCTTCAAGCAAAGAATAGTTGCTCCAAGCAAATAACTAATTTCTCCAAGAATAGAATAGTTCCTCCAAGCAAATAATTTATTTCTCCAAGCAAAGAATACTTCCTCCAAGCAAATAACTAATTTCTCCAAGCAAATAACCTATCTGCCCAAGCAAAGAATAGTTCCTCCAAGCTGATAACTAATTTCTCCAAGCAAAGAATAGTTCCTCCAAGCAAACAACTAATTTCTCCAAGCAAAGAATAGTTCCTCCAAGCTAATAACTAATTTCTCCAAGCAAAGAATAGTTCCTCCAAGCAAACAACTAATTTCTTCAAGCAAAGAATAGTTGCTCCAAGCAAACAACTAATTTCTCCAAGAATAGAATAGTTCCTCCAAGCAAATAATTTATTTCTCCAAGCAAAGAATACTTCCTCCAAGCAAATAACTAATTTCTCCAAGCAAATAACCTATCTGCCCAAGCAAAGAATAGTTCCTCCAAGCAAACAACTAATTTTTCCAAGCAAAGAATAGTTCCTCCAAGCAAATAACTAATTTCTCCAAGCAAAGAATAGTTCCTCCAAGCAAATAACTAATTTCTCCAAGAATAGAATAGTTCCTCCAAGCAAATAATTTATTTCTCCAAGCAAAGTATACTTCCTCCAAGCAAATAACTAATTTCTCCAAGCAAATAACCTATCTGCCCAAGCAAAGAATAGTTCCTCCAAGCTAATAACTAATTTCTCCAAGCAAAGAATAGTTCCTCCAAGCAAACAACTAATTTCTCCAAGCAAAGAATAGTTCCTCCAAGCAAACAACTAATTTCTCCAAGCAAAGAATAGTTCCTCCAAGCAAACAACTAATTTCTTCAAGCAAAGAATAGTTGCTCCAAGCAAACAACTAATTTCTCCAAGAATAGAATAGTTCCTCCAAGCAAATAACTAATTTCTCAAAGCAAAGAATAGTTCCTCCAAGCAAACAAATAATTTCTCCAAGCAAAGAATAGTTCCTCCAAGCAATAAAACTAATATCTCCAAGCAAAGAATAGTTCCTCCAAGCAAACAACTAATTTTTCCAAGCAAAGAATAGTTCCTCCAAGCAAATAACTAATTTCTCCAAGCAAAGAATAGTTCCTCCAAGCAAATAACTAATTTCTCCAAGCAAAGAATAGTTCCTCCAAGCAAATAACTAATTTCTCCAAGCAAAGAATAGTTCCTCCAAGCAAAGAATACTTCCTCCAAGCAAATAACTAATTTCTCCAAGCAATTAACCTATCTGCCCAAGCAAAGAATAGTTCCTCCAAGCTAATAACTAATTTCTCCAAGCAAAGAATAGTTCCTCCAAGCAAACAAATAATTTTTCCAAGCAAAGAATAGTTCTTTCAAGCCAACAACTAATTTTTCCAAGCAAAGAATAGTTCCTCCAAGCAAATAACTAATTTCTCCAAGCAAAGAATAGTTCCTCCAAGCAAACAACTAATTTCTCCAAGCAAAGAATAGTTGCCAACAAACAACTAATTTCTACAAGCAAAGAATAGTTCTTCCAATCAAACAACTAATTTCACCAAGCAAAGAATAGTTCCTCCAAGCAAATAATTTATTTCTCCAAGCAAAGAATAGTTCCTCCAAGCAAATAACTAATTTCTAAAAGCAAAGAATAGTTCCTTCAAGCAAACAACTAATTTCTCCAAGCAAAGAATAGTTCCTCCAAGCAAACAACTAATTTCTTCAAGCAAAGAATAGTTGCTCCAAGCAAATAACTAATTTCTCCAAGAATAGAATAGTTCCTCCAAGCAAATAATTTATTTCTCCAAGCAAAGAATACTTCCTCCAAGCAAATAACTAATTTCTCCAAGCAAATAACCTATCTGCCCAAGCAAAGAATAGTTCCTCCAAGCTAATAACTAATTTCTCCAAGCAAAGAATAGTTCCTCCAAGCAAACAACTAATTTCTCCAAGCAAAGAATACTTCCTCCAAGCAAATAACTAATTTCTCCAAGCAAATAACCTATCTGCCCAAGCAAAGAATAGTTCCTCCAAGCAAACAACTAATTTTTCCAAGCAAAGAATAGTTCCTCCAAGCAAATAACTAATTTCTCCAAGCAAATAACCTATCTGCCCAAGCAAAGAATAGTTCCTCCAAGCTAATAACTAATTTCTCCAAGCAAAGAATAGTTCCTCCAAGCAAATAACTAATTTCTAAAAGCAAAGAATAGTTCCTCCAAGCAAACAACTAATTTCTCCAAGCAAAGAATAGTTCCTCCAAGCAAATAATTTATTTCTCCAAGCAAAGAATAGTTCCTCCAAGCAAATAACTAATTTCTAAAAGCAAAGAATAGTTCCTCCAAGCAAACAACTAATTTCTCCAAGCAAAGAATAGTTCCTCCAAGCAAACAACTAATTTCTTCAAGCAAAGAATAGTTGCTCCAAGCAAATAACTAATTTCTCCAAGAATAGAATAGTTCCTCCAAGCAAATAATTTATTTCTCCAAGCAAAGAATACTTCCTCCAAGCAAATAACTAATTTCTCCAAGCAAATAACCTATCTGCCCAAGCAAAGAATAGTTCCTCCAAGCTAATAACTAATTTCTCCAAGCAAAGAATAGTTCCTCCAAGCAAACAACTAATTTCTCCAAGCAAAGAATAGTTCCTCCAAGCAAACAACTAATTTCTCCAAGCAAAGAATAGTTCCTCCAAGCAAACAACTAATTTCTTCAAGCAAAGAATAGTTGCTCCAAGCAAACAACTAATTTCTCCAAGAATAGAATAGTTCCTCCAAGCAAATAACTAATTTCTCAAAGCAAAGAATAGTTCCTCCAAGCAAACAAATAATTTCTCCAAGCAAAGAATAGTTCCTCCAAGCAATAAAACTAATTTCTCCAAGCAAAGAATAGTTCCTCCAAGCAAACAACTAATTTTTCCAAGCAAAGAATAGTTCCTCCAAGCAAATAACTAATTTCTCCAAGCAAAGAATAGTTCCTCCAAGCAAATAACTAATTTCTCCAAGCAAAGAATAGTTCCTCCAAGCAAATAACTAATTTCTCCAAGCAAAGAATAGTTCCTCCAAGCAAAGAATACTTCCTCCAAGCAAATAACTAATTTCTCCAAGCAATTAACCTATCTGCCCAAGCAAAGAATTGTTCCTCCAAGCTAATAACTAATTTCTCCAAGCAAAGAATAGTTCCTCCAAGCAAACAAATAATTTTTCCAAGCAAAGAATAGTTCCTGCAAGCAAACAACTAATTTCTCCAAGCAAAGAATAGTTCCTCCAAGCAAACAACTAATTTTTCCAAGCAAAGAATAGTTCCTCCAAGCAAATAACTAATTTCTCCAAGCAAATAACCTATCTGCCCAAGCAAAGAATAGTTCCTCCAAGCTAATAACTAATTTCTCCAAGCAAAGAATAGTTCCTCCAAGCAAACAAATAATTTTTCCAAGCAAAGAATAGTTCCTCCAAGCAAACAACTAATTTCTCCAAGCAAAGAATAGTTCCTCCAAGCAAACAACTAATTTTTCCAAGCAAAGAATAGTTCCTCCAAGCAAATAACTAATTTGTCCAAGCAGAGAATAGTTCCTCCAAGCAAATAACTAATTTCTCCAAGCAAAGAATAGTTGCTCCAAGCAAACAACTAACATCTCCAAGCAAAGAATAGTTCCTCCAAGCAAACAACTAATTTCTCCAAGCAAACAATAGTTCCTCCAAGCAAACAACTAATTTCTCCAAGCAAATACCCTATCTGCCCAAGCAAAGAATAGTTCCTCCAAGCAAACAAATAATTTCTCCAAGCAAAGAATAGTTCCTCCAAGCAAACAACTAATTTCTCCAAGCAAAGAATAGTTCCTCCAAGCAAATAACTAATTTCTCAAAGCAATGAATAGTTCCTCCAAGCAAACAAATAATTCCTCCAAGCAAAGAATAGTTCCTGCAAGCAAACAACTAATTTCTCCAAGCAAAGAATAGTTCCTGCAAGCAAACAACTAATTTTTCCAAGCAAAGAATAGTTCCTCCAAGCAAATAACTAATTTCTCCAAGCAAAGAATAGTTCCTCCAAGCAAATAACTAATTTCTCCAAGCAAAGAATAGTTCCTCCAAGCAAATAACTAATTTCCCAAAGCAAAGAATAGTTCCTCCAAGCAAACAAATAATTTCTCCAAGCAAAGAATAGTTCCTCCAAGCAAACAACTAATTTCTCCAAGCAAAGAATAGTTCTTTCAAGCCAACAACTAATTTTTCCAAGCAAAGAATAGTTCCTCCAAGCAAATAACTAATTTCTCCAAGCAAAGAATAGTTCCTCCAAGCAAACAACTAATTTCTCCAAGCAAAGAATAGTTGCTCCAAGCAAACAACTAATTTCTACAAGCAAAGAATAGTTCTTCCAATCAAACAACTAATTTCACCAAGCAAAGAATAGTTCCTCCAAGCAAATAATTTATTTCTCCAAGCAAAGAATAGTTCCTCCAAGCAAATAACTAATTTCTAAAAGCAAAGAATAGTTCCTCCAAGCAAACAACTAATTTCTCCAAGCAAAGAATAGTTCCTCCAAGCAAACAACTAATTTCTTCAAGCAAAGAATAGTTGCTCCAAGCAAATAACTAATTTCTCCAAGAATAGAATAGTTCCTCCAAGCAAATAATTTATTTCTCCAAGCAAAGAATACTTCCTCCAAGCAAATAACTAATTTCTCCAAGCAAATAACCTATCTGCCCAAGCAAAGAATAGTTCCTCCAAGCTAATAACTAATTTCTCCAAGCAAAGAATAGTTCCTCCAAGCAAACAACTAATTTCTCCAAGCAAAGAATAGTTCCTCCAAGCAAACAACTAATTTCTCCAAGCAAAGAATAGTTCCTCCAAGCAAACAACTAATTTCTTCAAGCAAAGAATAGTTGCTCCAAGCAAACAACTAATTTCTCCAAGAATAGAATAGTTCCTCCAAGCAAATAATTTATTTCTCCAAGCAAAGAATACTTCCTCCAAGCAAATAACTAATTTCTCCAAGCAAATAACCTATCTGCCCAAGCAAAGAATAGTTCCTCCAAGCAAACAACTAATTTTTCCAAGCAAAGAATAGTTCCTCCAAGCAAATAACTAATTTCTCCAAGCAAATAACCTATCTGCCCAAGCAAAGAATAGTTCCTCCAAGCTAATAACTAATTTCTCCAAGCAAAGAATAGTTCCTCCAAGCAAATAACTAATTTCTAAAAGCAAAGAATAGTTCCTCCAAGCAAACAACTAATTTCTCCAAGCAAAGAATAGTTCCTCCAAGCAAACAACTAATTTCTTCAAGCAAAGAATAGTTGCTCCAAGCAAATAACTAATTTCTCCAAGAATAGAATAGTTCCTCCAAGCAAATAATTTATTTCTCCAAGCAAAGAATACTTCCTCCAAGCAAATAACTAATTTCTCCAAGCAAATAACCTATCTGCCCAAGCAAAGAATAGTTCCTCCAAGCTAATAACTAATTTCTCCAAGCAAAGAATAGTTCCTCCAAGCAAACAACTAATTTCTCCAAGCAAAGAATAGTTCCTCCAAGCAAACAACTAATTTCTCCAAGCAAAGAATAGTTCCTCCAAGCAAACAACTAATTTCTTCAAGCAAAGAATAGTTGCTCCAAGCAAACAACTAATTTCTCCAAGAATAGAATAGTTCCTCCAAGCAAATAATTTATTTCTCCAAGCAAAGAATACTTCCTCCAAGCAAATAACTAATTTCTCCAAGCAAATAACCTATCTGCCCAAGCAAAGAATAGTTCCTCCAAGCAAACAACTAATTTTTCCAAGCAAAGAATAGTTCCTCCAAGCAAATAACTAATTTCTCCAAGCAAATAACCTATCTGCCCAAGCAAAAAATAGTTCCTCCAAGCTAATAACTAATTTCTCCAAGCAAAGAATAGTTCCTCCAAGCAAACAAATAATTTTTCCAAGCAAAGAATAGTTCCTCCAAGCAAACAACTAATTTCTCCAAGCAAAGAATAGTTCCTCCAAGCAAACAACTAATTTTTCCAAGGAAAGAATAGTTCCTCCAAGCAAATAACTAATTTGTCCAAGCAGAGAATAGTTCCTCCAAGCAAATACCTAATTTCTCCAAGCAAAGAATAGTTGCTCCAAGCAAACAACTAACTTCTCCAAGCAAAGAATAGTTCCTCCAAGCAAACAACTAATTTCTCCAAGCAAAGAATAGTTCCTCCAAGCAAACAACTAATTTCTCCAAGCAAATAACCTATCTGCCCAAGCAAAGAATAGTTCCTCCAAGCAAACAAATAATTTCTCCAAGCAAAGAATAGTTCCTCCAAGCAAACAACTAATTTCTCCAAGCAAAGAATAGTTCCTCCAAGCAAATAACTAATTTCTCAAAGCAAAGAATAGTTCCTCCAAGCAAACAAATAATTTCTCCAAGCAAAGAATAGTTCCCCCAAGCAATAAAACTAATTTCTCCAAGCAAAGAATAGTTCCTCCAAGCAAACAACTAATTTCTCCAAGCAAAGAATAGTTCCTCCAAGCAAATAACTAATTTCTCCAAGCAAAGAATAGTTCCTCCAAGCAAATAACTAATTTCTCCAAGCAAAGAATAGTTCCTCCAAGCAAATAACTAATTTCTCCAAGCAAAGAATAGTTCCTCCAAGCAAAGAATACTTCCTCCAAGCAAATAACTAATTTCACCAAGCAAAGAATAGTTCCTCCAAGCAAATAATTTATTTCTCCAAGCAAAGAATAGTTCCTCCAAGCAAATAACTAATTTCTAAAAGCAAAGAATAGTTCCTCCAAGCAAACAACTAATTTCTCCAAGCAAAGAATAGTTCCTCCAAGCAAACAACTAATTTCTTCAAGCAAAGAATAGTTGCTCCAAGCAAATAACTAATTTCTCCAAGAATAGAATAGTTCCTCCAAGCAAATAATTTATTTCTCCAAGCAAAGAATACTTCCTCCAAGCAAATAACTAATTTCTCCAAGCAAATAACCTATCTGCCCAAGCAAAGAATAGTTCCTCCAAGCTAATAACTAATTTCTCCAAGCAAAGAATAGTTCCTCCAAGCAAACAACTAATTTCTCCAAGCAAAGAATAGTTCCTCCAAGCAAACAACTAATTTCTCCAAGCAAAGAATAGTTCCTCCAAGCAAACAACTAATTTCTTCAAGCAAAGAATAGTTGCTCCAAGCAAACAACTAATTTCTCCAAGAATAGAATAGTTCCTCCAAGCAAATAATTTATTTCTCCAAGCAAAGAATACTTCCTCCAAGCAAATAACTAATTTCTCCAAGCAAATAACCTATCTGCCCAAGCAAAGAATAGTTCCTCCAAGCTAATAACTAATTTCTCCAAGCAAAGAATAGTTCCTCCAAGCAAATAACTAATTTCTAAAAGCAAAGAATAGTTCCTCCAAGCAAACAACTAATTTCTCCAAGCAAAGAATAGTTCCTCCAAGCAAACAACTAATTTCTTCAAGCAAAGAATAGTTGCTCCAAGCAAATAACTAATTTCTCCAAGAATAGAATAGTTCCTCCAAGCAAATAATTTATTTCTCCAAGCAAAGAATACTTCCTCCAAGCAAATAACTAATTTCTCCAAGCAAATAACCTATCTGCCCAAGCAAAGAATAGTTCCTCCAAGCTAATAACTAATTTCTCCAAGCAAAGAATAGTTCCTCCAAGCAAACAACTAATTTCTCCAAGCAAAGAATAGTTCCTCCAAGCAAACAACTAATTTCTTCAAGCAAAGAATAGTTCCTCCAAGCAAACAACTAATTTCTTCAAGCAAAGAATAGTTGCTCCAAGCAAACAACTAATTTCTCCAAGAATAGAATAGTTCCTCCAAGCAAATAATTTATTTCTCCAAGCAAAGAATAGTTCCTCCAAGCAAACAACTAATTTTTCCAAGCAAAGAATAGTTCCTCCAAGCAAATAACTAATTTCTCCAAGCAAATAACCTATCTGCCCAAGCAAAGAATAGTTCCTCCAAGCTAATAACTAATTTCTCCAAGCAAAGAATAGTTCCTCCAAGCAAACAAATAATTTTTCCAAGCAAAGAATAGTTCCTCCAAGCAAACAACTAATTTCTCCAAGCAAAGAATAGTTCCTCCAAGCAAATAACTAATTTCTCCAAGCAAATAACCTATCTGCCCAAGCAAAGAATAGTTCCTCCAAGCAAACAAATAATTTCTCCAAGCAAAGAATAGTTCCTCCAAGCAAACAACTAATTTCTCCAAGCAAAGAATAGTTCCTCCAAGCAAATAACTAATTTCTCAAAGCAAAGAATAGTTCCTCCAAGCAAACAAATAATTTCTCCAAGCAAAGAATAGTTCCCCCAAGCAATAAAACTAATTTCTCCAAGCAAAGAATAGTTCCTCCAAGCAAACAACTAATTTCTCCAAGCAAAGAATAGTTCCTCCAAGCAAATAACTAATTTCTCCAAGCAAAGAATAGTTCCTCCAAGCAAATAACTAATTTCTCCAAGCAAAGAATAGTTCCTCCAAGCAAATAACTAATTTCTCCAAGCAAAGAATAGTTCCTCCAAGCAAAGAATACTTCCTCCAAGCAAATAACTAATTTCTCCAAGCAAATAACCTATCTGCCCAAGCAAAGAATAGTTCCTCCAAGCTAATAACTAATTTCTCCAAGCAAAGAATAGTTCCTCCAAGCAAACAAATAATTTTTCCAAGCAAAGAATAGTTCCTGTAAGCAAACAACTAATTTCTCCAAGCAAAGAATAGTTCCTCCAAGCAAACAACTAATTTTTCCAAGCAAAGAATAGTTCCTCCAAGCAAATAACTAATTTCTCCAAGCAAATAACCTATCTGCCCAAGCAAAGAATAGTTCCTCCAAGCTAATAACTAATTTCTCCAAGCAAAGAATAGTTCCTCCAAGCAAACAAATAATTTTTCCAAGCAAAGAATAGTTCCTCCAAGCAAACAACTAATTTATCCAAGCAAAGAATAGTTCCTCCAAGCAAACAACTAATTTTTCCAAGCAAAGAATAGTTCCTCCAAGCAAATAACTAATTTGTCCAAGCAGAGAATAGTTCCTCCAAGCAAATAACTAATTTCTCCAAGCAAAGAATAGTTGCTCCAAGCAAACAACTAACTTCTCCAAGCAAAGAATAGTTCCTCCAAGCAAACAACTAATTTCTCCAAGCAAAGAATAGTTCCTCCAAGCAAACAACTAATTTCTCCAAGCAAATAACCTATCTGCCCAAGCAAAGAATAGTTCCTCCAAGCAAACAAATAATTTCTCCAAGCAAAGAATAGTTCCTCCAAGCAAACAACTAATTTCTCCAAGCAAAGAATAGTTCCTCCAAGCAAATAACTAATTTCTCAAAGCAAAGAATAGTTCCTCCAAGCAAACAAATAATTTCTCCAAGCAAAGAATAGTTCCTCCAAGCAAACAACTAATTTCTCCAAGCAAAGAATAGTTCCTGCAAGCAAACAACTAATTTTTCCAAGCAAAGAATAGTTCCTCCAAGCAAATAACTAATTTCTCCAAGCAAAGAATAGTTCCTCCAAGCAAATAACTAATTTCTCCAAGCAAAGAATAGTTCCTCCAAGCAAATAACTAATTTCTCCAAGCAAAGAATAGTTCCTCCAAGCAAATAATTTATTTCTCCAAGCAAAGATTAGTTCCTCCAAGCAAATAACTAATTTCTCCAAGCAAATAACCTATCTGCCCAAGCAATGAATAGTTCCTCCAAGCATATAACTAATTTCTCCAAGCAAAGAATAGTTCCTCCAAGCAAACAAATAATTTTTCCAAGCAAAGAATAGTTCCTCCAAGCAAACAACTAATTTCTCCAAGCAAAGAATAGTTCCTCCAAGCAAACAACTAATTTCTCCAAGCAAATAACCTATCTGCCCAAGCAAAGAATAGTTCCTCCAAGCTAATAACTAATTTCTCCAAGCAAAGAATAGTTCCTCCAAGCAAACAAATAATTTTTCCAAGCAAAGAATAGTTCCTCCAAGCAAACAACTAATTTCTCCAAGCAAAGAATAGTTCCTCCAAGCAAACAACTAATTTTTCCAAGCAAAGAATAGTTCCTCCAAGCAAATAACTAATTTGTCCAAGCAGAGAATAGTTCCTCCAAGCAAATAACTAATTTCTCCAAGCAAAGAATAGTTGCTCCAAGCAAACAACTAACTTCTCCAAGCAAAGAATAGTTCCTCCAAGCAAACAACTAATTTCTCCAAGCAAAGAATAGTTCCTCCAAGCAAACAACTAATTTCTCCAAGCAAATAACCTATCTGCCCAAGCAAAGAATAGTTCCTCCAAGCAAACAAATAATTTCTCCAAGCAAAGAATAGTTCCTCCAAGCAAACAACTAATTTCTCCAAGCAAAGAATAGTTCCTCCAAGCAAATAACTAATTTCTCAAAGCAAAGAATAGTTCCTCCAAGCAAACAAATAATTTCTCCAAGCAAAGAATAGTTCCTCCAAGCAAACAACTAATTTCTCCAAGCAAAGAATAGTTCCTGCAAGCAAACAACTAATTTTTCCAAGCAAAGAATAGTTCCTCCAAGCAAATAACTAATTTCTCCAAGCAAAGAATAGTTCCTCCAAGCAAATAACTAATTTCTCCAAGCAAAGAATAGTTCCTCCAAGCAAATAACTAATTTCTCCAAGCAAAGAATAGTTCCTCCAAGCAAATAATTTATTTCTCCAAGCAAAGATTAGTTCCTCCAAGCAAATAACTAATTTCTCCAAGCAAATAACCTATCTGCCCAAGCAATAAATAGTTCCTCCAAGCATATAACTAATTTCTCCAAGCAAAGAATAGTTCCTCCAAGCAAACAAATAATTTTTCCAAGCAAAGAATAGTTCCTCCAAGCAAACAACTAATTTCTCCAAGCAAAGAATAGTTCCTCCAAGCAAACAACTAATTTTTCCAAGCAAAGAATAGTTCCTCCAAGCAAATAACTAATTTGTCCAAGCAGAGAATAGTTCCTCCAAGCAAATAACTAATTTCTCCAAGCAAAGAATAGTTGCTCCAAGCAAACAACTAACTTCTCCAAGCAAAGAATAGTTCCTCCAAGCAAACAACTAATTTCTCCAAGCAAAGAATAGTTCCTCCAAGCAAACAACTAATTTCTCCAAGCAAAGAATAGTTCCTGCAAGCAAACAACTAATTTTTCCAAGCAAAGAATAGTTCCTCCAAGCAAATAACTAATTTCTCCAAGCAAAGAATAGTTCCTCCAAGCAAATAACTAATTTCTCCAAGCAAAGAATAGTTCCTCCAAGCAAATAACTAATTTCTCCAAGCAAAGAATAGTTCCTCCAAGCAAATAATTTATTTCTCCAAGCAAAGATTAGTTCCTCCAAGCAAATAACTAATTTCTCCAAGCAAATAACCTATCTGCCCAAGCAATGAATAGTTCCTCCAAGCATATAACTAATTTCTCCAAGCAAAGAATAGTTCCTCCAAGCAAACAAATAATTTTTCCAAGCAAAGAATAGTTCCTCCAAGCAAACAACTAATTTCTCCAAGCAAAGAATAGTTCCTCCAAGCAAACAACTAATTTCTCCAAGCAAATAACCTATCTGCCCAAGCAAAGAATAGTTCCTCCAAGCTAATAACTAATTTCTCCAAGCAAAGAATAGTTCCTCCAAGCAAACAAATAATTTTTCCAAGCAAAGAATAGTTCCTCCAAGCAAACAACTAATTTCTCCAAGCAAAGAATAGTTCCTCCAAGCAAACAACTAATTTTTCCAAGCAAAGAATAGTTCCTCCAAGCAAATAACTAATTTGTCCAAGCAGAGAATAGTTCCTCCAAGCAAATAACTAATTTCTCCAAGCAAAGAATAGTTGCTCCAAGCAAACAACTAACTTCTCCAAGCAAAGAATAGTTCCTCCAAGCAAACAACTAATTTCTCCAAGCAAAGAATAGTTCCTCCAAGCAAACAACTAATTTCTCCAAGCAAATAACCTATCTGCCCAAGCAAAGAATAGTTCCTCCAAGCAAACAAATAATTTCTCCAAGCAAAGAATAGTTCCTCCAAGCAAACAACTAATTTCTCCAAGCAAAGAATAGTTCCTCCAAGCAAATAACTAATTTCTCAAAGCAAAGAATAGTTCCTCCAAGCAAACAAATAATTTCTCCAAGCAAAGAATAGTTCCTCCAAGCAAACAACTAATTTCTCCAAGCAAAGAATAGTTCCTGCAAGCAAACAACTAATTTTTCCAAGCAAAGAATAGTTCCTCCAAGCAAATAACTAATTTCTCCAAGCAAAGAATAGTTCCTCCAAGCAAATAACTAATTTCTCCAAGCAAAGAATAGTTCCTCCAAGCAAATAACTAATTTCTCCAAGCAAAGAATAGTTCCTCCAAGCAAATAATTTATTTCTCCAAGCAAAGATTAGTTCCTCCAAGCAAATAACTAATTTCTCCAAGCAAATAACCTATCTGCCCAAGCAATAAATAGTTCCTCCAAGCATATAACTAATTTCTCCAAGCAAAGAATAGTTCCTCCAAGCAAACAAATAATTTTTCCAAGCAAAGAATAGTTCCTCCAAGCAAACAACTAATTTCTCCAAGCAAAGAATAGTTCCTCCAAGCAAACAACTAATTTTTCCAAGCAAAGAATAGTTCCTCCAAGCAAATAACTAATTTGTCCAAGCAGAGAATAGTTCCTCCAAGCAAATAACTAATTTCTCCAAGCAAAGAATAGTTGCTCCAAGCAAACAACTAACTTCTCCAAGCAAAGAATAGTTCCTCCAAGCAAACAACTAATTTCTCCAAGCAAAGAATAGTTCCTCCAAGCAAACAACTAATTTCTCCAAGCAAATAACCTATCTGCCCAAGCAAAGAATAGTTCCTCCAAGCAAACAAATAATTTCTCCAAGCAAAGAATAGTTCCTCCAAGCAAACAACTAATTTCTCCAAGCAAAGAATAGTTCCTCCAAGCAAATAACTAATTTCTCAAAGCAAAGAATAGTTCCTCCAAGCAAACAAATAATTTCTCCAAGCAAAGAATAGTTCCTCCAAGCAAACAACTAATTTCTCCAAGCAAAGAATAGTTCCTGCAAGCAAACAACTAATTTTTCCAAGCAAAGAATAGTTCCTCCAAGCAAATAACTAATTTCTCCAAGCAAAGAATAGTTCCTCCAAGCAAATAACTAATTTCTCCAAGCAAAGAATAGTTCCTCCAAGCAAATAACTAATTTCTCCAAGCAAAGAATAGTTCCTCCAAGCAAATAATTTATTTCTCCAAGCAAAGATTAGTTCCTCCAAGCAAATAACTAATTTCTCCAAGCAAATAACCTATCTGCCCAAGCAATGAATAGTTCCTCCAAGCATATAACTAATTTCTCCAAGCAAAGAATAGTTTCTCCAAGCAAACAAATAATTTCTCCAAGCAAAGAATAGTTCCTCCAAGCAAACAACTAATTTCTCCAAGCAAAGAATAGTTCCTCCAAGCAAACAACTAATTTCTCCAAGCAAAGAATAGTTGCTCCAAGCAAACAACTAATTTCTACAAGCAAAGAATAGTTCTTCCAATCAAACAACTAATTTCACCAAGCAAAGAATAGTTCCTCCAAGCAAATAATTTATTTCTCCAAGCAAAGAATAGTTCCTCCAAGCAAATAACTAATTTCTCCAAGCAAAGAATAGTTCCTCCAAGCAAACAACTAATTTCTCCAAGCAAAGAATAGTTCCTCCAAGCAAACAACTAATTTCTTCAAGCAAAGAATAGTTGCTCCAAGCAAATAACTAATTTCTCCAAGAATAGAATAGTTCCTCCAAGCAAATAATTTATTTCTCCAAGCAAAGAATACTTCCTCCAAGCAAATAACTAATTTCTCCAAGCAAATCACCTATCTGCCCAAGCAAAGAATAGTTCCTCCAAGCTAATAACTAATTTCTCCAAGCAAAGAATAGTTCCTCCAAGCAAACAACTAATTTCTCCAAGCAAAGAATAGTTCCTCCAAGCAAACAACTAATTTTTCCAAGCAAAGAATAGTTCCTCCAAGCAAATAACTAATTTCTCCAAGCAAAGAATAGTTGCTCCAAGCAAACAACTAATTTCTCCAAGCAAAGAATAGTTCCTCCAAGCAAACAACTAATTTCTCCAAGCAAAGAATAGTTCCTCCAAGCAAACAACTAATTTCTCCAAGCAAAGAATAGTTCCTCCAAGCAAACAACTAATTTCTTCAAGCAAAGAATAGTTGCTCCAAGCAAACAACTAATTTCTCCAAGAATAGAATAGTTCCTCCAAGCAAATAATTTATTTCTCCAAGCAAAGAATACTTCCTCCAAGCAAATAACTAATTTCTCCAAGCAAATAACCTATCTGCCCAAGCAAAGAATAGTTCCTCCAAGCTAATAACTAATTTCTCCAAGCAAAGAACAGTTCCTCCAAGCAAATAATTTATTTCTCCAAGCAAAGATTAGTTCCTCCAAGCAAATAACTAATTTCTCCAAGCAAATAACCTATCTGCCCAAGCAATGAATAGTTCCTCCAAGCATATAACTAATTTCTCCAAGCAAAGAATAGTTCCTCCAAGCAAACAAATAATTTCTCCAAGCAAAGAATAGTTCCTCCAAGCAAACAACTAATTTCTCCAAGCAAAGAATAGTTCCTCCAAGCAAACAACTAATTTCTCCAAGCAAAGAATAGTTGCTCCAAGCAAACAACTAATTTCTACAAGCAAAGAATAGTTCTTCCAATCAAACAACTAATTTCACCAAGCAAAGAATAGTTCCTCCAAGCAAATAATTTATTTCTCCAAGCAAAGAATAGTTCCTCCAAGCAAATAACTAATTTCTCCAAGCAAAGAATAGTTCCTCCAAGCAAACAACTAATTTCTCCAAGCAAAGAATAGTTCCTCCAAGCAAACAACTAATTTCTTCAAGCAAAGAATAGTTGCTCCAAGCAAATAACTAATTTCTCCAAGAATAGAATAGTTCCTCCAAGCAAATAATTTATTTCTCCAAGCAAAGAATACTTCCTCCAAGCAAATAACTAATTTCTCCAAGCAAATCACCTATCTGCCCAAGCAAAGAATAGTTCCTCCAAGCTAATAACTAATTTCTCCAAGCAAAGAATAGTTCCTCCAAGCAAACAAATAATTTTTCCAAGCAAAGAATAGTTCCTCCAAGCAAACAACTAATTTCTCCAAGCAAAGAATAGTTCCTCCAAGCAAACAACTAATTTTTCCAAGCAAAGAATAGTTCCTCCAAGCAAATAACTAATTTCTCCAAGCAAAGAATAGTTGCTCCAAGCAAACAACTAATTTCTCCAAGCAAAGAATAGTTCCTCCAAGCAAACAACTAATTTCTCCAAGCAAAGAATAGTTCCTCCAAGCAAACAACTAATTTCTCCAAGCAAAGAATAGTTCCTCCAAGCAAACAACTAATTTCTTCAAGCAAAGAATAGTTGCTCCAAGCAAACAACTAATTTCTCCAAGAATAGAATAGTTCCTCCAAGCAAATAATTTATTTTTTCAAGCAAAGAATACTTCCTCCAAGCAAATAACTAGTTTCTCCAAGCAAATAACCTATCTGCCCAAGCAAAGAATAGTTCCTCCAAGCTAATAACTAATTTCTCCAAGCAAAGAATAGTTCCTCCAAGCAAACAAATAATTTCTCCAAGCAAAGAATAGTTGCTCCAAGCAAACAACTAATTTCTACAAGCAAAGAATAGTTCTTCCAATCAAACAACTAATTTCACCAAGCAAAGAATAGTTCCTCCAAGCAAATAATTTATTTCTCCAAGCAAAGAATAGTTCCTCCAAGCAAATAACTAATTTCTCCAAGCAAAGAATAGTTCCTCCAAGCAAACAACTAATTTCTCCAAGCAAAGAATAGTTCCTCCAAGCAAACAACTAATTTCTTCAAGCAAAGAATAGTTGCTCCAAGCAAATAACTAATTTCTCCAAGAATAGAATAGTTCCTCCAAGCAAATAATTTATTTCTCCAAGCAAAGAATACTTCCTCCAAGCAAATAACTAATTTCTCCAAGCAAATCACCTATCTGCCCAAGCAAAGAATAGTTCCTCCAAGCTAATAACTAATTTCTCCAAGCAAAGAATAGTTCCTCCAAGCAAACAAATAATTTTTCCAAGCAAAGAATAGTTCCTCCAAGCAAACAACTAATTTCTCCAAGCAAAGAATAGTTCCTCCAAGCAAACAACTAATTTTTCCAAGCAAAGAATAGTTCCTCCAAGCAAATAACTAATTTCTCCAAGCAAAGAATAGTTGCTCCAAGCAAACAACTAATTTCTCCAAGCAAAGAATAGTTCCTCCAAGCAAACAACTAATTTCTCCAAGCAAAGAATAGTTCCTCCAAGCAAACAACTAATTTCTCCAAGCAAAGAATAGTTCCTCCAAGCAAACAACTAATTTCTTCAAGCAAAGAATAGTTGCTCCAAGCAAACAACTAATTTCTCCAAGAATAGAATAGTTCCTCCAAGCAAATAATTTATTTCTCCAAGCAAAGAATACTTCCTCCAAGCAAATAACTAATTTCTCCAAGCAAATAACCTATCTGCCCAAGCAAAGAATAGTTCCTCCAAGCTAATAACTAATTTCTCCAAGCAAAGAATAGTTCCTCCAAGCAAACAAATAATTTTTCCAAGCAAAGAATAGTTCCTCCAAGCAAACAACTAATTTCTCCAAGCAAAGAATAGTTCCTCCAAGCAAACAACTAATTTTTCCAAGCAAAGAATAGTTCCTCCAAGCTAATAACTAATTTCTCCAAGCAAAGAATAGTTCCTCCAAGCAAACAAATAATTTTTCCAAGCAAAGAATAGTTCCTCCAAGCAAACAACTAATTTCTCCAAGCAAAGAATAGTTCCTCCAAGCAAACAACTAATTTTTCCAAGCAAAGAATAGTTCCTCCAAGCAAATAACTAATTTGTCCAAGCAGAGAATAGTTCCTCCAAGCAAATACCTAATTTCTCCAAGCAAAGAATAGTTGCTCCAAGCAAACAACTAACTTCTCCAAGCAAAGAATAGTTCCTCCAAGCAAACAACTAATTTCTCCAAGCAAAGAATAGTTCCTCCAAGCAAACAACTAATTTCTCCAAGCAAATAACCTATCTGCCCAAGCAAAGAATAGTTCCTCCAAGCAAACAAATAATTTCTCCAAGCAAAGAATAGTTCCTCCAAGCAAACAACTAATTTCTCCAAGCAAAGAATAGTTCCTCCAAGCAAATAACTAATTTCTCAAAGCAAAGAATAGTTCCTCCAAGCAAACAAATAATTTCTCCAAGCAAAGAATAGGATGCCATACCGAAAGCCATACTCCCAAAAGCCATACGACCTTAAGCCCGAATGACATAAGCCATAATGTCAAAATCTATACAGACCAAAAGCCATACCGGTCCAAATGCCATACTACCAGAAGACCGAATGTCAAAAACCATACACGACCAAAAGCCATACTGCACCAAATGCCATACATTAATTTTTAACTAAAAACTACAAAATTCACAGACGTTTATTTTTAATGTTCATTTTCATTTTCATATTTAAATTTATTTTTATTTGAATCTGAACTCTAAAATAATTTTCATTTCAAGACACGCGTTTACATTATGGTATATACTGCCATAATACTATAGTAAAAACTACAGCTAAAAAGAGACTTCTAAGTTGAGTCGCTCTCAAAAGAAGAAAACAAGAATAACCTTCAAGTTTTTAAAATACTTCTGTTTCTGAAACTACATTTGCCTCAATATGGGCCTCTCTCTCTCGTACTACTTTAAAATGTACCTAACTCTTAGATTTTATAGAATATCATCGTCTTGTTATTCAAGTGATGAAGACAGACTAGACTTAAAACATTTTATAATAATGAATTTGAAATATTTCAGCCAAACATGGTTCAAATAGTAAAAATTGATATGTATAGGTAGTGAGGAAAACACGGGAAATGATCATAATGGGTCTTTAATAATTAATTAATTACATATTCATTGAAATATTTATGCAAATCCAATACGAACACGATAATCTTAATTACCCTGAGATACATGCCAAAACGGTCTTAAAACTGAATTTCTCAAAAACTACTTATCTAATTTTGTGACTGAATATCCTGTATTTCGCTCTATCGTATGGTTTAATGCATCATAAGCACTAGAGAGGTGAGAAATAGAAAAACTCAGATAAGACTACCTAAATTGATTTTTTCATTGTCCTTATCTCCAAAAGATTGAAATAGTGTACATCGTCATACCCAATAGATTCGAAAAAATCGATGATGAGTTAATGAGCTACACCCTTATAGAAAGGCTGAATATATTGTAGTGTTAGTAGAATTCGATTACATTTAATTGTTTCATTTTGAAAAAACATTTTCTAGGTTTATTTTATGAGTAGCGGACTCCATTAGTAGAATAATCTTTTGAATATCTTGTTATACTTTTTTGTATAAGGCAACGAAGTAAGCGAGCAATAACAGAACGATAGATCCATCGCACTGTTATTTTGCTGCTCCAACATGTTAATTTCATATTTACTTTTGGATAAAATCGGAAAAAATGCTTTAGTTTTAGCCCTTTGGTTAGGGCTTATGTGGATGCTGCTGTCTGTCCGTATTTCATGTCGCGAGTCGCGACGATTACTGCCAGGCCAAGTTAGAGGATGGTACAAATTGGTTGATAGGTTGACCCGTAGGGGTCATCCAAAGGAACTTTTGCCAAAGGAACGGGTTTAAAATAAATACAAAGTTAACGGTATAAAGGGTTAGGGGGTATTTTTGAAAGCCAAAGGGCCCTTTAATAGTCGCTTCGATAGGTTTTTTAATTAAACTGTAAGTTGGTAGCTGCCCAGTATACAAAACTGTATCTGTATAAAACCCGGGCTTTTTGGAGGAAATGGTGATATGCGCCTTAAACGATTCCCGTTAGTTATAGAACATATTTGAAATATATTTGAGACCACTCCCACTGACACCATGGTGCGAAACACGATGTTTTCAACACGTGATTACACCCGTTACATCGTTTTATTAAAAGGTAAAACCCTTTTATGGTTTGACTTGTGTACGACAGTTCGTTCGCTGACTAGGGAACGGTTCAATTCGTTAATTTTTATTTGAATATGTAATCTACGGGTACCAACTCACGTTCAGTTCGAAGTTGGGTCATATCAGTCACACCCTCTGCGTTTTGGCAATTTACCAGTGTTGAAAAACCGCCATCACCATGTTATTTATTTATTTGTTTTTAGGGATTCACTTACAAGAATGGTAGGTTACATCCAATCACAGGATTAGTTGTTAAAAAGTAGTAGTAATGGGTAATGCTGGTCCGTAACCACCGGCACGACGCACGTTGTCTAGCACGTCGACTATATGTACGAATTTACTCTATGGTTGGGAAAATCTGAGATTCTTGTACAAAACTATATTACGTGTTGGATAGCGAGGGTAAATGTTATTTGACCGCTTGCGTCATGGAGTTTCACCCTTTCTCGATGTGCATTTTTAGCTGTTTGTTATTTTAAGGTATTTACAATTTCTTCTCCTGGATTGAGGCCCATATTGAGGCAAATATAGTTTCAGAAACAGAAGTATTTTAAAAACTTGAAGGTTATTCTTGTTTTCTTCTTTTGAGAGCGACTCAACTTAGAAGTCTCTTTTTAGCTGTAGTTTATTTAATTGTTTTAAGTGAAAGAGGCTTATCGAATAACCCGTTAGCAGTTATTTATTGGCATCAGCTACTTTACAAAGCATATTATTTCAATTTGAAGGGTATATGTACCCGCTATGTAAAAGTATTCAAATACAGTGGCCTTTTATTTAAAGACATACACAATAAACCCTTGCAAAAGATTTTTGTAACTCCGAAGCGTTCTTGAGATATGTTCCAAATACTAACCCAAAAACCGGTTAAAAATCAGTTTTGCACAAGTTTTTCCCGTTTTAAGGTATTTGACACGTTTATTTGTGTAACATTGGATTGTTGTTCAATTTTTGTCATTTCCGCCCCGTACACTGGATAGTGTAGCATTGAACGCCCCCTTTTCCTGTCCCCGGTAGTGGCCCCACCGGTGGGCGCCAATAGTATTCGGGTTAGGAAGATAGGGTTAGGGTCTAATACCAAGCTATGCAAGGTAGGTGGGGGTAGGATGTCGAGCTATGTAAATTAGGTAGGGGTAGGATACCGAGCTATGCCATGTAGGTAGGGATGGGATACCTAGCTATGCAAGATAGAAAGGGGTTATCTGATTGGATTGTATCGTTGCTTCACAGGAGAGCTATCTCACTCCCGGTAAGGAGTGGGAGTCATTTAACATTGAAATCTCAAGTTGCCCCATTGAGTGGGGGTGGTCCGGTGTCTATTGGGGGTGTCCCAGTCATGTGGGAGTCATTTAACATTGAAATCTCAAGTTGCCCCATTGAGTGGGGGTGGTCCGGTGTCTATTTGGGGTGTCCCAGGCATGTGGGAGTCATTTAACATTGAAATCTCAAGTTGCCCTATTGAGTGGGGGTAATCCGGTGTCTATTGGGGGTGTCCCAGGCATGTGGGAGTCATTTAACATTGAAATCTCAAGTTGCCCCATTGAGTGGGGGTGGCCCGGTGTCTATTGGGGGTGTCCCAGGCATGTGAGAGTCATTTAACATTGAAATCTTAAGTTGCCCCATTGAGTGGGGTCGTCCGGTGTCTATTGGGGGTGTCCCAGGCATGTGAGAGTCATTTAACATTGAAATCTCAAGTTTCCCCATTGAGTGGGGGTGGCCCGGTGTCTATTGGGGGTGTCCCAGGCATGTGGGAGTCATTTAACATTGAAATCTCAAGTTGCCCCATTGAGTGGGGGTGGTCCGGTGTCTATTGGGGGTGTCCCAGTCATGTGGGAGTCATTTAACATTGAAATCTCAGATTGTCCCATTTGGCGCGGGCACACCCCCGGTGTGAGTGGTGGTGGGGGAGGTCCCGTATGTGTTTGAGTATAGGATGTATATATGAGTTAGATAGGTAGAAGATGCATGTGTTAGTGTGTATTTGTGATACATATTAAGAGCCTAATGACCGAAGTTAAAAATCGTTCAATTGCCCCCATTACCCTCCTAAACCCCCCTCATTAATCATTTGTAGTTGTAGGTATAATATTCGGAAGCTTTAGTTCTGACAGTTTTAGTTTTTCGGTTATTATCACTTAAAAGCAATCGCTTTAAGTCACAACGCTCAACGCCTGCAACTGCAGGATTCTAAAGGGATAGGGTCTCTCTTTTAGGAGCTTTGATAAGTACTTGGTACAGTGTCTGGGCATATATGAGTGATACCAGGTTCATCGTTCATATATACTAATATCCGGTACTATAACGACAGCTATATGATATAGCAGTTACATGATATTGCCTATAGGGAAACTTTGAACATGCATATCTTGGTCAGTTTTCAACCAATTGTTTTGAAATAAAAAAATTGTATAGTTTTTAATATGCGAGAATTAATAAAAAGTTGTGCTATTGGTCCGAACATAGTGATTTGGTCAAAAAACAGCGATTTAAAATTTAGTCTTATATGGTTTAGCATGTTTAAATTAAAAAAATTAAAATTTGAAATCAAACGGCACTGGCAAATTGAATTTTCCACCTTTTTTATTCTTTGCATTTTTTCGATACAATGCACCCCTAAGGCTATAGGTCTGACTAAAGATTTCCAGGGGGGGGGTGAATGCATACTAAGGTGAAACCGTTACCATGGCGAACACCATGTACTCTTTGCCTCAACTTAGAAAAATACTATTCTGCAAGATAAAACTACGAAGTTTTTGCTGTATAAAAACCATTAAAATTTATAAATGTACAATGAAAACCTAAACTGCTAGCTCTAAATTATGCGAAATCGTTTTCAAACAATCAATTGTAGTATTGTTAATTGATTGGGACGATCTTCCACTATCAATTTAATACGTCTACAAAATTTAGCGTTAATCTCACTAATTTCAAATATACCGATGTAACGGGCGTAACCAAGTGCTAAAAATATTCACAAACAAAATAAACTCTTATCTAAATTTCCCCAAAAAGCCCGGGTTTGCACCCTAATGTCAGTGGGAGTGGTCCCGTATATATAAATGATGTTATTTCATACTAATTTAAAACCGATATCTCAATTTACCCCAAAAAGCCCTGGTTTCGCACCCTTGAAAGGTAGTTTCGGTATATTATCATGTGTAGATGATAGACATAGAGTTTAATGTAAACTACCTAAGAGGCAGTTTCAAAATATGGTAGTTTGCTACTCATTTAATGGTTTTCGTGGGGGGTTTAGTTTCTGGGGGACAAGGGGGTGTATCCGATTTGACCCAAGTTCGAACTGTAGTCTCACTCTTGAGTCAACGAACAAGTGTACAAAATTTGGTGACCGTAGGTCAAGCCGTTCGTCAGTTATCGCACCGACAGACAGACGGACGGACGGACGGACGGACAGCCTAGTCATTCGCATAAAGTGTTTTCAATACTTAATAAATGATGTATTAAATTAAATTCACTTCAATCTGCAGCCTTCAAGTTGAATCTGGCAATCATACGTGGCATGGAAAACCTCCTAACCGGCCCATGTCAACGGCAATGACCTACAGCGTCAACTCCGTTACCCCTATGAGTTTGTGTATGTTGTATGGCATTTGGAACAGTATGGCTTTTGGTCGTGTATGGTTTTTGACATTCGGTCTTCTGGTAGTATGGCATTTGGACCGGTATGGCTTTTGGTCTGTATAGATTTTGACATTAAGGCTTATGTCATTCGGGCTTATGGTCGTATGGCTTTTGGGAGTATAGCTTCGTGCTGCACAGGAAGAATAGTTCCTCCAAGCAATAAAACTAATTTCTCCAAGCAAAGAATAGTTCCTCCAAGCAAACAACTAATTTTTCCAAGCAAAGAATAGTTCCTCCAAGCAAATAACTAATTTCTCCAAGCAAAGAATAGTTCCTCCAAGCAAATAACTAATTTCTCCAAGCAAAGAATAGTTCCTCCAAGCAAATAACTAATTTCTCCAAGCAAAGAATAGTTCCTCCAAGCAAATAATTTATTTCTCCAAGCAAAGAATAGTTCCTCCAAGCAAATAACTAATTTCTCCAAGCAAATAACCTATCTGCCCAAGCAAAGAATAGTTCCTCCAAGCATATAACTAATTTCTCCAAGCAAAGAATAGTTCCTCCAAGCAAACAAATAATTTCTCCAAGCAAAGAATAGTTCCTCCAAGCAAACAACTAATTTCTCCAAGCAAAGAATAGTTCCTCCAAGTCAACAACTAATTTTTCCAAGCAAAGAATAGTTCCTCCAAGCAAATAACTAATTTCTCCAAGCAAAGAATAGTTCCTCCAAGCAAATAACTAATTTCTCCAAGCAAAGAATAGTTCCTCCAAGCAAATAACTAATTTCTCCAAGCAAAGAATAGTTCCTCCAAGCAAATAACTAATTTCTCCAAGCAAAGAATAGTTCCTCCAAGCAAATAACTAATTTCTCCAAGCAAAGAATAGTTCCTCCAAGCAAACAACTAAATTCTCCAAGCAAAGAATAGTTCCTCCAAGCAAACAAATAATTTTTTTTAGCAAGCAAAGAATAGTTGCTCCAAGCAAACAACTAATTTCTCCAAGCAAAGAATAATTCCTCCAAGCAAACAACTAATTTCTCCAAGCAAAGAATAGTTCCTCCAAGCAAACAACTAATTTCTTCAAGCAAAGAATAGTTGCTCCAAGCAAACAACTAATTTCTCCAAGAATAGAATAGTTCCTCCAAGCAAATAATTTATTTCTCCAAGCAAAGAATACTTCCTCCAAGCAAATAACTAATTTCTCCAAGCAAAGAATAGTTCCTCCAAGCAAACAAATAATTTTTCCAAGCAAAGAATAGTTCCTCCAAGCAAACAACTAATTTCTCCAAGCAAAGAATAGTTCCTCCAAGCAAACAACTAATTTTTCCAAGCAAAGAATAGTTCCTCCAAGCAAATAACTAATTTCTCCAAGCAAAGAATAGTTGCTCCAAGCAAACAACTAATTTCTCCAAGCAAAGAATAGTTCCTCCAAGCAAACAACTAATTTCTCCAAGCAAAGAATAGTTCCTCCAAGCAAACAACTAATTTCTCCAAGCAAAGAATAGTTCCTCCAAGCAAACAACTAATTTCTTCAAGCAAAGAATAGTTGCTCCAAACAAACAACTAATTTCTCCAAAAATAGAATAGTTCCTCCAAGCAAATAATTTATTTCTGCAAGCAAAGAATACTTCCGCCAAGCAAATAACTAATTTCTCCAAGCAAATAACCTATCTGCCCAAGCAAAGAATAGTTCCTCCAAGCTAATAACTAATTTCTCCAAGCAAAGAATAGTTCCTCCAAGCAAACAAATAATTTTTCCAAGCAAAGAATAGTTCCTGCAAGCAAACAACTAATTTTTCCAAGTAAAGAATAGTTCCTCCAAGCAAACAACTAATTTTTCCAAGCAAAGAATAGTTCCTCCAAGCAAATAACTAATTTCTCCAAGCAAATAACTAATTTCTCCAAGCAAAGAATAGTTCCTCCAAGCAAATAACTAATTTCTCCAAGCAAAGAATAGTTCCTCCAAGCAAATAACTAATTTGTCCAAGCAGAGAATAGTTCCTCCAAGCAAATAACTAATTTCTCCAAGCAAAGAATAGTTGCTCCAAGCAAACAACTAACTTCTCCAAGCAAAGAATAGTTCCTCCAAGCAAACAACTAATTTCTCCAAGCAAAGAATAGTTCCTCCAAGCAAACAACTAATTTCTCCAAGCAAAGAATAGTTGCTCCAAGCAAACAACTAACTTCTCCAAGCAAAGAATAGTTCCTCCAAGCAAACAACTAATTTCTCCAAGCAAAGAATAGTTCCTCCAAGCAAACAACTAATTTCTCCAAGCAAATAACCTATCTGCCCAAGCAAAGAATAGTTCCTCCAAGCAAACAAATAATTTCTCCAAGCAAAGAATAGTTCCTCCAAGCAAACAACTAATTTCTCCAAGCAAAGAATAGTTCCTCCAAGCAAACAACTAATTTTTCCAAGCAAAGAATAGTTCCTCCAAGCAAATAACTAATTTCTCCAAGCAAAGAATAGTTCCTCCAAGCAAATAACTAATTTCTCCAAGCAAAGAATAGTTCCTCCAAGCAAATAACTAATTTCTCCAAGCAAAGAATAGTTCCTCCAAGCAAATAACTAATTTCTCCAAGCAAAGAATAGTTCCTCCAAGCAAATAACTAATTTCTCCAAGCAAAGAATAGTTCCTCCAAGCAAACAACTAAATTCTCCAAGCAAAGAATAGTTCCTCCAAGCAAACAAATAATTTTTTTTAGCAAGCAAAGAATAGTTGCTCCAAGCAAACAACTAATATCTCCAAGCAAAGAATAATTCCTCCAAGCAAACAACTAATTTCTCCAAGCAAAGAATAGTTCCTCCAAGCAAACAACTAATTTCTTCAAGCAAAGAATAGTTGCTCCAAGCAAACAACTAATTTCTCCAAGAATAGAATAGTTCCTCCAAGCAAATAATTTATTTCTCCAAGCAAAGAATACTTCCTCCAAGCAAATAACTAATTTCTCCAAGCAAAGAATAGTTCCTCCAAGCAAACAAATAATTTTTCCAAGCAAAGAATAGTTGCTCCAAGCAAACAACTAATTTCTCCAAGCAAAGAATAGTTCCTCCAAACAAACAACTAATTTTTCCAAGCAAAGAATAGTTCCTCCAAGCAAACAACTAATTTCTCCAAGCAAAGAATAGTTCCTCCAAGCAAACAACTAATTTCTTCAAGCAAAGAATAGTTGCTCCAAGCAAACAACTAATTTCTCCAAAAATAGAATAGTTCCTCCAAGCAAATAATTTATTTCTCCAAGCAAAGAATACTTCCTCCAAGCAAATAACTAATTTCTCCAAGCAAAGAATAGTTCCTCCAAGCAAACAAATAATTTTTCCAAGCAAAGAATAGTTCCTGCAAGCAAACAACTAATTTCTCCAAGCAAAGAATAGTTCCTCCAAGCAAACAACTAATTTTTCCAAGCATAGAATAGTTCCTCCAAGCAAATAACTAATTTCTCCAAGCAAATAACTAATTTCTCCAAGCAAAGAATAGTTCCTCCAAGCAAATAACTAATTTCTCCAAGCAAAGAATAGTTCCTCCAAGCAAATAACTAATTTGTCCAAGCAGAGAATAGTTCCTCCAAGCAAATAACTAATTTCTCCAAGCAAAGAATAGTTGCTCCAAGCAAACAACTAACTTCTCCAAGCAAAGAATAGTTCCTCCAAGCAAACAACTAATTTCTCCAAGCAAAGAATAGTTCCTCCAAGCAAACAACTAATTTCTCCAAGCAAAGAATAGTTGCTCCAAGCAAACAACTAACTTCTCCAGGCAAAGAATAGTTCCTCCAAGCAAACAACTAATTTCTCCAAGCAAAGAATAGTTCCTCCAAGCAAACAACTAATTTCTCCAAGCAAATAACCTATCTGCCCAAGCTAAGAATAGTTCCTCCAAGCAAACAAATAATTTCTCCAAGCAAAGAATAGTTCCTCCAAGCAAACAACTAATTTCTCCAAGCAAAGAATAGTTCCTCCAAGCAAACAACTAATTTTTCCAAGCAAAGAATAGTTCCTCCAAGCAAATAACTAATTTCTCCAAGCTAAGAATAGTTCCTCCAAGCAAATAACTAATTTCTCCAAGCAAAGAATAGTTCCTCCAAGCAAATAACTAATTTCTCCAAGCAAAGAATAGTTCCTCCAAGCAATGAATACTTCCTCCAAGCAAATAACTAATTTCTCCAAGCAAATAACCTATCTGCCCAAGCAAAGAATAGTTCCTCCAAGCTAATAACTAATTTCTCCAAGCAAAGAATAGTTCCTCCAAGCAAACAACTAATTTTTCCAAGCAAAGAATAGTTCCTCCAAGCAAATAACTAATTTCTCCAAGCAAAGAATAGTTCCTCCAAGCAAATAACTAATTTCTCCAAGCAAAGAATAGTTCCTCCAAGCAAATAACTAATTTCTCCAAGCAAAGAATAGTTCCTCCAAGCAAATAACTAATTTCTCCAAGCAAAGAATAGTTCCTCCAAGCAAATAACTAATTTCTCCAAGCAAAGAATAGTTCCTCCAAGCAAACAACTAAATTCTCCAAGCAAAGAATAGTTCCTCCAAGCAAACAAATAATTTTTTTTAGCAAGCAAAGAATAGTTGCTCCAAGCAAACAACTAATATTTCCAAGCAAAGAATAATTCCTCCAAGCAAACAACTAATTTCTCCAAGCAAAGAATAGTTCCTCCAAGCAAACAACTAATTTCTTCAAGCAAAGAATAGTTGCTCCAAGCAAACAACTAATTTCTCCAAGAATAGAATAGTTCCTCCAAGCAAATAATTTATTTCTCCAAGCAAAGAATACTTCCTCCAAGCAAATAACTAATTTCTCCAAGCAAAGAATAGTTCCTCCAAGCAAACAAATAATTTTTCCAAGCAAAGAATAGTTGCTCCAAGCAAACAACTAATTTCTCCAAGCAAAGAATAGTTCCTCCAAGCAAACAACTAATTTTTCCAAGCAAAGAATAGTTCCTCCAAGCAAACAACTAATTTCTCCAAGCAAAGAATAGTTCCTCCAAGCAAACAACTAATTTCTTCAAGCAAAGAATAGTTGCTCCAAGCAAACAACTAATTTCTCCAAAAATAGAATAGTTCCTCCAAGCAAATAATTTATTTCTCCAAGCAAAGAATACTTCCTCCAAGCAAATAACTAATTTCTCCAAGCAAAGAATAGTTCCTCCAAGCAAACAAATAATTTTTCCAAGCAAAGAATAGTTCCTGCAAGCAAACAACTAATTTCTCCAAGCAAAGAATAGTTCCTCCAAGCAAACAACTAATTTTTCCAAGCATAGAATAGTTCCTCCAAGCAAATAACTAATTTCTCCAAGCAAATAACTAATTTCTCCAAGCAAAGAATAGTTCCTCCAAGCAAATAACTAATTTCTCCAAGCAAAGAATAGTTCCTCCAAGCAAATAACTAATTTGTCCAAGCAGAGAATAGTTCCTCCAAGCAAATAACTAATTTCTCCAAGCAAAGAATAGTTGCTCCAAGCAAACAACTAACTTCTCCAAGCAAAGAATAGTTCCTCCAAGCAAACAACTAATTTCTCCAAGCAAAGAATAGTTCCTCCAAGCAAACAACTAATTTCTCCAAGCAAAGAATAGTTGCTCCAAGCAAACAACTAACTTCTCCAGGCAGAGAATAGTTCCTCCAAGCAAACAACTAATTTCTCCAAGCAAAGAATAGTTCCTCCAAGCAAACAACTAATTTCTCCAAGCAAATAACCTATCTGCCCAAGCTAAGAATAGTTCCTCCAAGCAAACAAATAATTTCTCCAAGCAAAGAATAGTTCCTCCAAGCAAACAACTAATTTCTCCAAGCAGAGAATAGTTCCTCCAAGCCAACAACTAATTTTTCCAAGCAAAGAATAGTTCCTCCAAGCAAATAACTAATTTCTCCAAGCAAAGAATAGTTCCTCCAAGCAAACAACTAATTTCTCCAAGCAAGGAATAGTTGCTCCAAGCAAACAACTAATTTCTACAAGCAAAGAATAGTTCTTCCAATCAAACAACTAATTTCACCAAGCAAAGAATAGTTCCTCCAAGCAAATAATTTATTTCTCCAAGCAAAGAATAGTTCCTCCAAGCCAATAACTAATTTCTCCAAGCAAAGAATAGTTCCTCCAAGCAAAGAATAGTTCCTCCAAGCAAATAACTAATTTCTCCAAGCAAATAACCTATCTGCCCAAGCAAAGAATAGTTCCTCCAAGCTAATAACTAATTTCTCCAAGCAAAGAATAGTTCCTCCAAGCAAACAAATAATTTCTCCAAGCAAAGAATAGTTCCTCCAAGCAAATAACTAATTTCTCCAAGCAAAGATTAGTTCTACAAGCAAATAACTAATTTCTCCAAGCAAAGAATAGTTCCTCCAAGCAAATAATTTATTTCTCCAAGCAAAGAATAGTTCCTCCAAGCAAATAACTAATTTCTCCAAGCAAATAACCTATCTGCCCAAGCAATGAATAGTTCCTCCAAGCATATAACTAATTTCTCCAAGCAAAGAATAGTTCCTCCAAGCAAACAAATAATTTCTCCAAGCAAAGAATAGTTCCTCCAAGCAAACAACTAATTTCTCCAAGCAAAGAATAGTCCTTTCAAGCCAACAACTAATTTTTCCAAGCAAAGAATAGTTCCTCCAAGCAAATAACTAATTTCTCCAAGCAAAGATTAGTTCCTCCAAGCAAACAACTAATTTCTCCAAGCAAAGAATAGTTGCTCCAAGCAAACAACTAATTTCTACAAGCAAAGAATAGTTCTTCCAATCAAACAACTAATTTCACCAAGCAAAGAATAGTTCCTCCAAGCAAATAATTTATTTCTCCAAGCAAAGAATAGTTCCTCCAAGCTAATAACTAATTTCTCCAAGCAAAGAATAGTTCCTCCAAGCAAAGAATAGTTCCTCCAAGCAAATAACTAATTTCTCCAAGCAAATAACCTATCTGCCCAAGCAAAGAATAGTTCCTCCAAGCTAATAACTAATTTCTCCAAGCAAAGAATAGTTCCTCCAAGCAAACAAATAATTTTTCCAAGCAAAGAATAGTTCCTGCAAGCAAACAACTAATTTCTCCAAGCAAAGAATAGTTCCTCCAAGCAAATAACTAATTTCTCCAAGCAAAGAATAGTTCCTCCAAGCAAATAACTAATTTCTCCAAGCAAAGAATAGTTCCTCCAAGCAATGAATACTTCCTCCAAGCAAATAACTAATTTCTCCAAGCAAATAACCTATCTGCCCAAGCAAAGAATAGTTCCTCCAAGCTAATAACTAATTTCTCCAAGCAAAGAATAGTTCCTCCAAGCAAACAAATAATTTTTCCAAGCAAAGAATAGTTCCTGCAAGCAAACAACTAATTTCTCCAAGCAAAGAATAGTTCCTCCAAGCAAACAACTAATTTTTCCAAGCAAAGAATAGTTCCTCCAAGCAAATAACTAATTTCTCCAAGCAAATAACCTATCTGCCCAAGCAAAGAATAGTTCCTCCAAGCTAATAACTAATTTCTCCAAGCAAAGAATAGTTCCTCCAAGCGAACAAATAATTTTTCCAAGCAAAGAATAGTTCCTCCAAGCAAACAACTAATTTCCCCAAGCAAAGAATAGTTCCTCCAAGCAAACAACTAATTTTTGCAAGCAAAGAATAGTTCCTCCAAGCAAATAACTAATTTGTCCAAGCAGAGAATAGTTCCTCCAAGCAAATAACTAATTTCTCCAAGCAAAGAATAGTTGCTCCAAGCAAACAACTAACTCCTCCAAGCAAAGAATAGTTCCTCCAAGCAAACAACTAATTTCTCCAAGCAAAGAATAGTTCCTCCAAGCAAACAACTAATTTCTCCAAGCAAATAACCTATCTGCCCAAGCAAAGAATAGTTCCTCCAAGCAAACAAATAATTTCTCCAAGCAAAGAATAGTTCCTCCAAGCAAACAACTAATTTCTCCAAGCAAAGAATAGTTCCTATAAGCAAATAACTAATTTCTCAAAGCAAAGAATAGTTCCTCCAAGCAAACAAATAATTTCTCCAAGCAAAGAATAGTTCCTCCAAGCAAACAACTAATTTCTCCAAGCAAAGAATAGTTCCTGCAAGCAAACAACTAATTTTTCCAAGCAAAGAATAGTTCCTCCAAGCAAATAACTAATTTCTCCAAGCAAAGAATAGTTCCTCCAAGCAAATAACTAATTTCTCCAAGCAAAGAATAGTTCCTCCAAGCAAATAACTAATTTCTCCAAGCAAAGAATAGTTCCTCCAAGCAAATAACTAATTTCTCCAAGCAAAGAATAGTTCCTCCAAGCAAATAATTTATTTCTCCAAGCAAAGATTAGTTCCTCCAAGCAAATAACTAATTTCTCCAAGCAAATAACCTATCTGCCCAAGCAATGAATAGTTCCTCCAAGCATATAACTAATTTCTCCAAGCAAAGAATAGTTCCTCCAAGCAAACAAATAATTTCTCCAAGCAAAGAATAGTTCCTCCAAGCAAACAACTAATTTCTCCAAGCAAAGAATAGTTCTTTCAAGCCAACAACTAATTTTTCCAAGCAAAGAATAGTTCCTCCAAGCAAATAACTAATTTCTCCAAGCAAAGAATAGTTCCTCCAAGCAAACAACTAATTTCTCCAAGCAAAGAATAGTTCCTCCAAGCAAAGAATACTTCCTCCAAGCAAATAACTAATTTCTCCAAGCAAATAACCTATCTGCCCAAGCAAAGAATAGTTCCTCCAAGCTAATAACTAATTTCTCCAAGCAAAGAATAGTTCCTCCAAGCAAACAAATAATTTTTCCAAGCAAAGAATAGTTCCTGCAAGCAAACAACTAATTTCTCCAAGCAAAGAATAGTTCCTCCAAGCAAAGAACTAATTTTTCCAAGCAAAGAATAGTTCCTCCAAGCAAATAACTAATTTCTCCAAGCAAATAACCTATCTGCCCAAGCAAAGAATAGTTCCTCCAAGCTAATAACTAATTTCTCCAAGCAAAGAATAGTTCCTCCAAGCAAACAAATAATTTTTCCAAGCAAAGAATAGTTCCTCCAAGCAAACAACTAATTTCTCCAAGCAAAGAATAGTTCCTCCAAGCAAACAACTAATTTTTCCAAGCAAAGAATAGTTCCTCCAAGCAAATAACTAATTTGTCCAAGCAGAGAATAGTTCCTCCAAGCAAATAACTAATTTCTCCAAGCAAAGAATAGTTGCTCCAAGCAAACAACTAACTTCTCCAAGCAAAGAATAGTTCCTCCAAGCAAACAACTAATTTCTCCAAGCAAAGAATAGTTCCTCCAAGCAAACAACTAATTTCTCCAAGCAAATAACCTATCTGCCCAAGCAAAGAATAGTTCCTCCAAGCAAACAAATAATTTCTCCAAGCAAAGAATAGTTCCTCCAAGCAAACAACTAATTTCTCCAAGCAAAGAATAGTTCCTATAAGCAAATAACTAATTTCTCAAAGCAAAGAATAGTTCCTCCAAGCAAACAAATAATTTCTCCAAGCAAAGAATAGTTCCTCCAAGCAAACAACTAATTTCTCCAAGCAAAGAATAGTTCCTGCAAGCAAACAACTAATTTTTCCAAGCAAAGAATAGTTCCTCCAAGCAAATAACTAATTTCTCCAAGCAAAGAATAGTTCCTCCAAGCAAATAACTAATTTCTCCAAGCAAAGAATAGTTCCTCCAAGCAAATAACTAATTTCTCCAAGCAAAAAATAGTTCCTCCAAGCAAATAATTTATTTCTCCAAGCAAAGATTAGTTCCTCCAAGCAAATAACTAATTTCTCCAAGCAAATAACCTATCTGCCCAAGCAATGAATAGTTCCTCCAAGCATATAACTAATTTCTCCAAGCAAAGAATAGTTCCTCCAAGCAAACAAATAATTTCTCCAAGCAAAGAATAGTTCCTCCAAGCAAACAACTAATTTCTCCAAGCAAAGAATAGTTCTTTCAAGCCAACAACTAATTTTTCCAAGCAAAGAATAGTTCCTCCAAGCAAATAACTAATTTCTCCAAGCAAAGAATAGTTCCTCCAAGCAAACAACTAATTTCTCCAAGCAAAGAATAGTTGCTCCAAGCAAACAACTAATTTCTACAAGCAAAGAATAGTTCTTCCAATCAAACAACTAATTTCACCAAGCAAAGAATAGTTCCTCCAAGCAAATAATTTATTTCTCCAAGCAAAGAATAGTTCCTCCAAGCAAATAACTAATTTCTCCAAGCAAAGAATAGTTCCTCCAAGCAAACAACTAATTTCTCCAAGCAAAGAATAGTTCCTCCAAGCAAACAACTAATTTCTTCAAGCAAAGAATAGTTGCTCCAAGCAAACAACTAATTTCTCCAAGAATAGAATAGTTCCTCCAAGCAAATAATTTATTTCTCCAAGCAAAGAATACTTCCTCCAAGCAAATAACTAATTTCTCCAAGCAAATAACCTATCTGCCCAAGCAAAGAATAGTTCCTCCAAGCAAATAACTAATTTCTCCAAGCAAATAACCTATCTGCCCAAGCAAAGAATAGTTCCTCCAAGCTAATAACTAATTTCTCCAAGCAAAGAATAGTTCCTCCAAGCAAACAAATAATTTTTCCAAGCAAAGAATAGTTCCTCCAAGCAAACAACTAATTTCTCCAAGCAAAGAATAGTTCCTCCAAGCAAACAACTAATTTTTCCAAGCAAAGAATAGTTCCTCCAAGCAAATAACTAATTTCTCCAAGCAAAGAATAGTTGCTCCAAGCAAACAACTAATTTCTCCAAGCAAAGAATAGTTCCTCCAAGCAAACAACTAATTTCTCCAAGCAAAGAATAGTTCCTCCAAGCAAATAATTTATTTCTCCAAGCAAAGATTAGTTCCTCCAAGCAAATAACTAATTTCTCCAAGCAAATAACCTATCTGCCCAAGCAATGAATAGTTCCTCCAAGCATATAACTAATTTCTCCAAGCAAAGAATAGTTCCTCCAAGCAAACAAATAATTTCTCCAAGCAAAGAATAGTTCCTCCAAGCAAACAACTAATTTCTCCAAGCAAAGAATAGTTCTTTCAAGCCAACAACTAATTTTTCCAAGCAAAGAATAGTTCCTCCAAGCAAATAACTAATTTCTCCAAGCAAAGAATAGTTCCTCCAAGCAAACAACTAATTTCTCCAAGCAAAGAATAGTTGCTCCAAGCAAACAACTAATTTCTACAAGCAAAGAATAGTTCTTCCAATCAAACAACTAATTTCACCAAGCAAAGAATAGTTCCTCCAAGCAAATAATTTATTTCTCCAAGCAAAGAATAGTTCCTCCAAGCAAATAACTAATTTCTCCAAGCAAAGAATAGTTCCTCCAAGCAAACAACTAATTTCTCCAAGCAAAGAATAGTTCCTCCAAGCAAACAACTAATTTCTTCAAGCAAAGAATAGTTGCTCCAAGCAAACAACTAATTTCTCCAAGAATAGAATAGTTCCTCCAAGCAAATAATTTATTTCTCCAAGCAAAGAATACTTCCTCCAAGCAAATAACTAATTTCTCCAAGCAAATAACCTATCTGCCCAAGCAAAGAATAGTTCCTCCAAGCAAATAACTAATTTCTCCAAGCAAATAACCTATCTGCCCAAGCAAAGAATAGTTCCTCCAAGCTAATAACTAATTTCTCCAAGCAAAGAATAGTTCCTCCAAGCAAACAAATAATTTTTCCAAGCAAAGAATAGTTCCTCCAAGCAAACAACTAATTTCTCCAAGCAAAGAATAGTTCCTCCAAGCAAACAACTAATTTTTCCAAGCAAAGAATAGTTCCTCCAAGCAAATAACTAATTTCTCCAAGCAAAGAATAGTTGCTCCAAGCAAACAACTAATTTCTCCAAGCAAAGAATAGTTCCTCCAAGCAAACAACTAATTTCTCCAAGCAAAGAATAGTTCCTCCAAGCAAACAACTAATTTCTCCAAGCAAAGAATAGTTCCTCCAAGCAAACAACTAATTTCTTCAAGCAAAGAATAGTTGCTCCAAGCAAACAACTAATTTCTCCAAGAATAGAATAGTTCCTCCAAGCAAATAATTTATTTCTCCAAGCAAAGAATACTTCCTCCAAGCAAATAACTAATTTCTCCAAGCAAATAACCTATCTGCCCAAGCAAAGAATAGTTCCTCCAAGCAAATAACTAATTTCTCCAAGCAAAGAATAGTTCCTCCAAGCAAACAACTAATTTCTCCAAGCAAAGAATAGTTCCTCCAAGCAAACAACTAATTTCTTCAAGCAAAGAATAGTTGCTCCAAGCAAACAACTAATTTCTCCAAGAATAGAATAGTTCCTCCAAGCAAATAATTTATTTCTCCAAGCAAAGAATACTTCCTCCAAGCAAATAACTAATTTCTCCAAGCAAATAACCTATCTGCCCAAGCAAAGAATAGTTCCTCCAAGCAAATAACTAATTTCTCCAAGCAAATAACCTATCTGCCCAAGCAAAGAATAGTTCCTCCAAGCAAACAAATAATTTTTCCAAGCAAAGAATAGTTCCTCCAAGCAAACAACTAATTTCTCCAAGCAAAGAATAGTTCCTCCAAGCAAACAACTAATTTTTCCAAGCAAAGAATAGTTCCTCCAAGCAAATAACTAATTTCTCCAAGCAAATAACCTATCTGCCCAAGCAAAGAATAGTTCCTCCAAGCTAATAACTAATTTCTCCAAGCAAAGAATAGTTCCTCCAAGCAAACAACTAATTTCTCCAAGCAAAGAATAGTTCCTCCAAGCAAACAACTAATTTTTCCAAGCAAAGAATAGTTCCTCCAAGCAAATAACTAATTTGTCCAAGCAGAGAATAGTTCCTCCAAGCAAATAACTAATTTCTCCAAGCAAAGAATAGTTGCTCCAAGCAAACAACTAACTTCTCCAAGCAAAGAATAGTTCCTCCAAGCAAACAACTAATTTCTCCAAGCAAAGAATAGTTCCTCCAAGCAAACAACTAATTTCTCCAAGCAAATAACCTATCTGCCCAAGCAAAGAATAGTTCCTCCAAGCAAACAAATAATTTCTCCAAGCAAAGAATAGTTCCTCCAAGCAAACAACTAATTTCTCCAAGCAAAGAATAGTTCCTATAAGCAAATAACTAATTTCTCAAAGCAAAGAATAGTTCCTCCAAGCAAACAAATAATTTCTCCAAGCAAAGAATAGTTCCTCCAAGCAAACAACTAATTTCTCCAAGCAAAGAATAGTTCCTGCAAGCAAACAACTAATTTTTCCAAGCAAAGAATAGTTCCTCCAAGCAAATAACTAATTTCTCCAAGCAAAGAATAGTTCCTCCAAGCAAATAACTAATTTCTCCAAGCAAAGAATAGTTCCTCCAAGCAAATAACTAATTTCTCCAAGCAAAAAATAGTTCCTCCAAGCAAATAATTTATTTCTCCAAGCAAAGATTAGTTCCTCCAAGCAAATAACTAATTTCTCCAAGCAAATAACCTATCTGCCCAAGCAATGAATAGTTCCTCCAAGCATATAACTAATTTCTCCAAGCAAAGAATAGTTCCTCCAAGCAAACAAATAATTTCTCCAAGCAAAGAATAGTTCCTCCAAGCACACAACTAATTTCTCCAAGCAAAGAATAGTTCCTCCAAGCATATAACTAATTTCTCCAAGCAAAGAATAGTTCCTCCAAGCAAAGAACTAATTTTTCCAAGCAAAGAATAGTTCCTCCAAGCAAATAACTAATTTCTCCAAGCAAATAACCTATCTGCCCAAGCAAAGAATAGTTCCTCCAAGCTAATAACTAATTTCTCCAAGCAAAGAATAGTTCCTCCAAGCAAACAAATAATTTTTCCAAGCAAAGAATAGTTCCTCCAAGCAAACAACTAATTTCTCCAAGCAAAGAATAGTTCCTCCAAGCAAACAACTAATTTTTCCAAGCAAAGAATAGTTCCTCCAAGCAAATAACTAATTTGTCCAAGCAGAGAATAGTTCCTCCAAGCAAATAACTAATTTCTCCAAGCAAAGAATAGTTGCTCCAAGCAAACAACTAACTTCTCCAAGCAAAGAATAGTTCCTCCAAGCAAACAACTAATTTCTCCAAGCAAAGAATAGTTCCTCCAAGCAAACAACTAATTTCTCCAAGCAAATAACCTATCTGCCCAAGCAAAGAATAGTTCCTCCAAGCAAACAAATAATTTCTCCAAGCAAAGAATAGTTCCTCCAAGCAAACAACTAATTTCTCCAAGCAAAGAATAGTTCCTATAAGCAAATAACTAATTTCTCAAAGCAAAGAATAGTTCCTCCAAGCAAACAAATAATTTCTCCAAGCAAAGAATAGTTCCTCCAAGCAAACAACTAATTTCTCCAAGCAAAGAATAGTTCCTGCAAGCAAACAACTAATTTTTCCAAGCAAAGAATAGTTCCTCCAAGCAAATAACTAATTTCTCCAAGCAAAGAATAGTTCCTCCAAGCAAATAACTAATTTCTCCAAGCAAAGAATAGTTCCTCCAAGCAAATAACTAATTTCTCCAAGCAAAAAATAGTTCCTCCAAGCAAATAATTTATTTCTCCAAGCAAAGATTAGTTCCTCCAAGCAAATAACTAATTTCTCCAAGCAAATAACCTATCTGCCCAAGCAATGAATAGTTCCTCCAAGCATATAACTAATTTCTCCAAGCAAAGAATAGTTCCTCCAAGCAAACAAATAATTTCTCCAAGCAAAGAATAGTTCCTCCAAGCAAACAACTAATTTCTCCAAGCAAAGAATAGTTCTTTCAAGCCAACAACTAATTTTTCCAAGCAAAGAATAGTTCCTCCAAGCAAATAACTAATTTCTCCAAGCAAAGAATAGTTCCTCCAAGCAAACAACTAATTTCTCCAAGCAAAGAATAGTTGCTCCAAGCAAACAACTAATTTCTACAAGCAAAGAATAGTTCTTCCAATCAAACAACTAATTTCACCAAGCAAAGAATAGTTCCTCCAAGCAAATAATTTATTTCTCCAAGCAAAGAATAGTTCCTCCAAGCAAATAACTAATTTCTCCAAGCAAAGAATAGTTCCTCCAAGCAAACAACTAATTTCTCCAAGCAAAGAATAGTTCCTCCAAGCAAACAACTAATTTCTTCAAGCAAAGAATAGTTGCTCCAAGCAAACAACTAATTTCTCCAAGAATAGAATAGTTCCTCCAAGCAAATAATTTATTTCTCCAAGCAAAGAATACTTCCTCCAAGCAAATAACTAATTTCTCCAAGCAAATAACCTATCTGCCCAAGCAAAGAATAGTTCCTCCAAGCAAATAACTAATTTCTCCAAGCAAATAACCTATCTGCCCAAGCAAAGAATAGTTCCTCCAAGCTAATAACTAATTTCTCCAAGCAAAGAATAGTTCCTCCAAGCAAACAAATAATTTTTCCAAGCAAAGAATAGTTCCTCCAAGCAAACAACTAATTTCTCCAAGCAAAGAATAGTTCCTCCAAGCAAACAACTAATTTTTCCAAGCAAAGAATAGTTCCTCCAAGCAAATAACTAATTTCTCCAAGCAAAGAATAGTTGCTCCAAGCAAACAACTAATTTCTCCAAGCAAAGAATAGTTCCTCCAAGCAAACAACTAATTTCTCCAAGCAAAGAATAGTTCCTCCAAGCAAATAATTTATTTCTCCAAGCAAAGATTAGTTCCTCCAAGCAAATAACTAATTTCTCCAAGCAAATAACCTATCTGCCCAAGCAATGAATAGTTCCTCCAAGCATATAACTAATTTCTCCAAGCAAAGAATAGTTCCTCCAAGCAAACAAATAATTTCTCCAAGCAAAGAATAGTTCCTCCAAGCAAACAACTAATTTCTCCAAGCAAAGAATAGTTCTTTCAAGCCAACAACTAATTTTTCCAAGCAAAGAATAGTTCCTCCAAGCAAATAACTAATTTCTCCAAGCAAAGAATAGTTCCTCCAAGCAAACAACTAATTTCTCCAAGCAAAGAATAGTTGCTCCAAGCAAACAACTAATTTCTACAAGCAAAGAATAGTTCTTCCAATCAAACAACTAATTTCACCAAGCAAAGAATAGTTCCTCCAAGCAAATAATTTATTTCTCCAAGCAAAGAATAGTTCCTCCAAGCAAATAACTAATTTCTCCAAGCAAAGAATAGTTCCTCCAAGCAAACAACTAATTTCTCCAAGCAAAGAATAGTTCCTCCAAGCAAACAACTAATTTCTTCAAGCAAAGAATAGTTGCTCCAAGCAAACAACTAATTTCTCCAAGAATAGAATAGTTCCTCCAAGCAAATAATTTATTTCTCCAAGCAAAGAATACTTCCTCCAAGCAAATAACTAATTTCTCCAAGCAAATAACCTATCTGCCCAAGCAAAGAATAGTTCCTCCAAGCAAATAACTAATTTCTCCAAGCAAATAACCTATCTGCCCAAGCAAAGAATAGTTCCTCCAAGCTAATAACTAATTTCTCCAAGCAAAGAATAGTTCCTCCAAGCAAACAAATAATTTTTCCAAGCAAAGAATAGTTCCTCCAAGCAAACAACTAATTTCTCCAAGCAAAGAATAGTTCCTCCAAGCAAACAACTAATTTTTCCAAGCAAAGAATAGTTCCTCCAAGCAAATAACTAATTTCTCCAAGCAAAGAATAGTTGCTCCAAGCAAACAACTAATTTCTCCAAGCAAAGAATAGTTCCTCCAAGCAAACAACTAATTTCTCCAAGCAAAGAATAGTTCCTCCAAGCAAACAACTAATTTCTCCAAGCAAAGAATAGTTCCTCCAAGCAAACAACTAATTTCTTCAAGCAAAGAATAGTTGCTCCAAGCAAACAACTAATTTCTCCAAGAATAGAATAGTTCCTCCAAGCAAATAATTTATTTCTCCAAGCAAAGAATACTTCCTCCAAGCAAATAACTAATTTCTCCAAGCAAATAACCTATCTGCCCAAGCAAAGAATAGTTCCTCCAAGCAAATAACTAATTTCTCCAAGCAAAGAATAGTTCCTCCAAGCAAACAACTAATTTCTCCAAGCAAAGAATAGTTCCTCCAAGCAAACAACTAATTTCTTCAAGCAAAGAATAGTTGCTCCAAGCAAACAACTAATTTCTCCAAGAATAGAATAGTTCCTCCAAGCAAATAATTTATTTCTCCAAGCAAAGAATACTTCCTCCAAGCAAATAACTAATTTCTCCAAGCAAATAACCTATCTGCCCAAGCAAAGAATAGTTCCTCCAAGCAAATAACTAATTTCTCCAAGCAAATAACCTATCTGCCCAAGCAAAGAATAGTTCCTCCAAGCAAACAAATAATTTTTCCAAGCAAAGAATAGTTCCTCCAAGCAAACAACTAATTTCTCCAAGCAAAGAATAGTTCCTCCAAGCAAACAACTAATTTTTCCAAGCAAAGAATAGTTCCTCCAAGCAAATAACTAATTTCTCCAAGCAAATAACCTATCTGCCCAAGCAAAGAATAGTTCCTCCAAGCTAATAACTAATTTCTCCAAGCAAAGAATAGTTCCTCCAAGCAAACAACTAATTTCTCCAAGCAAAGAATAGTTCCTCCAAGCAAACAACTAATTTTTCCAAGCAAAGAATAGTTCCTCCAAGCAAATAACTAATTTGTCCAAGCAGAGAATAGTTCCTCCAAGCAAATAACTAATTTCTCCAAGCAAAGAATAGTTGCTCCAAGCAAACAACTAACTTCTCCAAGCAAAGAATAGTTCCTCCAAGCAAACAACTAATTTCTCCAAGCAAAGAATAGTTCCTCCAAGCAAACAACTAATTTCTCCAAGCAAATAACCTATCTGCCCAAGCAAAGAATAGTTCCTCCAAGCAAACAAATAATTTCTCCAAGCAAAGAATAGTTCCTCCAAGCAAACAACTAATTTCTCCAAGCAAAGAATAGTTCCTATAAGCAAATAACTAATTTCTCAAAGCAAAGAATAGTTCCTCCAAGCAAACAAATAATTTCTCCAAGCAAAGAATAGTTCCTCCAAGCAAACAACTAATTTCTCCAAGCAAAGAATAGTTCCTGCAAGCAAACAACTAATTTTTCCAAGCAAAGAATAGTTCCTCCAAGCAAATAACTAATTTCTCCAAGCAAAGAATAGTTCCTCCAAGCAAATAACTAATTTCTCCAAGCAAAGAATAGTTCCTCCAAGCAAATAACTAATTTCTCCAAGCAAAAAATAGTTCCTCCAAGCAAATAATTTATTTCTCCAAGCAAAGATTAGTTCCTCCAAGCAAATAACTAATTTCTCCAAGCAAATAACCTATCTGCCCAAGCAATGAATAGTTCCTCCAAGCATATAACTAATTTCTCCAAGCAAAGAATAGTTCCTCCAAGCAAACAAATAATTTCTCCAAGCAAAGAATAGTTCCTCCAAGCACACAACTAATTTCTCCAAGCAAAGAATAGTTCTTTCAAGCCAACAACTAATTTTTCCAAGCAAAGAATAGTTCCTCCAAGCAAATAACTAATTTCTCCAAGCAAAGAATAGTTCCTCCAAGCAAACAACTAATTTCTCCAAGCAAAGAATAGTTGCTCCAAGCAAACAACTAATTTCTACAAGCAAAGAATAGTTCTTCCAATCAAACAACTAATTTCACCAAGCAAAGAATAGTTCCTCCAAGCAAATAATTTATTTCTCCAAGCAAAGAATAGTTCCTCCAAGCAAATAACTAATTTCTCCAAGCAAAGAATAGTTCCTCCAAGCAAACAACTAATTTCTCCAAGCAAAGAATAGTTCCTCCAAGCAAACAACTAATTTCTTCAAGCAAAGAATAGTTGCTCCAAGCAAACAACTAATTTCTCCAAGAATAGAATAGTTCCTCCAAGCAAATAATTTATTTCTCCAAGCAAAGAATACTTCCTCCAAGCAAATAACTAATTTCTCCAAGCAAATAACCTATCTGCCCAAGCAAAGAATAGTTCCTCCAAGCTAATAACTAATTTCTCCAAGCAAAGAATAGTTCCTCCAAGCAAACAAATAATTTTTCCAAGCAAAGAATAGTTCCTCCAAGCAAACAAATAATTTCTCCAAGCAAAGAATAGTTCCTCCAAGCAAACAACTAATTTCTCCAAGCAAAGAATAGTTCCTGCAAGCAAACAACTAATTTTTCCAAGCAAAGAATAGTTCCTCCAAGCAAATAACTAATTTCTCCAAGCAAAGAATAGTTCCTCCAAGCAAATAACTAATTTCTCCAAGCAAAGAATAGTTCCTCCAAGCAAATAACTAATTTCTCCAAGCAAAGAATAGTTCCTCCAAGCAAATAACTAATTTCTCCAAGCAAAGAATAGTTCCTCCAAGCAAATAATTTATTTCTCCAAGCAAAGATTAGTTCCTCCAAGCAAATAACTAATTTCTCCAAGCAAATAACCTATCTGCCCAAGCAATGAATAGTTCCTCCAAGCATATAACTAATTTCTCCAAGCAAAGAATAGTTCCTCCAAGCAAACAAATAATTTCTCCAAGCAAAGAATAGTTCCTCCAAGCAAACAACTAATTTCTCCAAGCAAAGAATAGTTCTTTCAAGCCAACAACTAATTTTTCCAAGCAAAGAATAGTTCCTCCAAGCAAATAACTAATTTCTCCAAGCAAAGAATAGTTCCTCCAAGCAAACAACTAATTTCTCCAAGCAAAGAATAGTTGCTCCAAGCAAACAACTAATTTCTACAAGCAAAGATTAGTTGTTCCAATCAAACAACTAATTTCACCAAGCAAAGAATAGTTCCTCCAAGCAAATAATTTATTTCTCCAAGCAAAGAATAGTTCCTCCAAGCAAATAACTAATTTCTCCAAGCAAAGAATAGTTCCTCCAAGCAAACAACTAATTTCTCCAAGCAAAGAATAGTTCCTCCAAGCAAACAACTAATTTCTTCAAGCAAAGAATAGTTGCTCCAAGCAAACAACTAATTTCTCCAAGAATAGAATAGTTCCTCCAAGCAAATAATTTATTTCTCCAAGCAAAGAATACTTCCTCCAAGCAAATAACTAATTTCTCCAAGCAAATAACCTATCTGCCCAAGCAAAGAATAGTTCCTCCAAGCTAATAACTAATTTCTCCAAGCAAAGAATAGTTCCTCCAAGCAAACAAATAATTTTTCCAAGCAAAGAATAGTTCCTCCAAGCAAACAACTAATTTCTCCAAGCAAAGAATAGTTCCTCCAAGCAAACAACTAATTTCTCCAAGCAAAGAATAGTTCCTCCAAGCAAACAACTAATTTTTACAAGCAAAGAATAGTTCCTCCAAGCAAATAACTAATTTCTCCAAGCAAAGAATAGTTCCTCCAAGCAAATAACTAATTTCTCCAAGCAAAGAATAGTTCCTCCAAGCAAATAACTAATTTCTCCAAGCAAAGAATAGTTCCTCCAAGCAAAGAATACTTCCTCCAAGCAAATAACTAATTTCTCCAAGCAAATAACCTATCTGCCCAAGCAAAGAATAGTTCCTCCAAGCTAATAACTAATTTCTCCAAGCAAAGAATAGTTCCTCCAAGCAAACAAATAATTTTTCCAAGCAAAGAATAGTTCCTGCAAGCAAACAACTAATTTCTCCAAGCAAAGAATAGTTCCTCCAAGCAAAGAACTAATTTTTCCAAGCAAAGAATAGTTCCTCCAAGCAAATAACTAATTTCTCCAAGCAAATAACCTATCTGCCCAAGCAAAGAATAGTTCCTCCAAGCTAATAACGAATTTCTCCAAGCAAAGAATAGTTCCTCCAAGCAAACAAATAATTTTTCCAAGCAAAGAATAGTTCCTCCAAGCAAACAACTAATTTCTCCAAGCAAAGAATAGTTCCTCCAAGCAAACAACTAATTTTTCCAAGCAAAGAATAGTTCCTCCAAGCAAATAACTAATTTGTCCAAGCAGAGAATAGTTCCTCCAAGCAAATAACTAATTTCTCCAAGCAAAGAATAGTTGCTCCAAGCAAACAACTAACTTCTCCAAGCAAAGAATAGTTCCTCCAAGCAAACAACTAATTTCTCCAAGCAAAGAATAGTTCCTCCAAGCAAACAACTAATTTCTCCAAGCAAATAACCTATCTGCCCAAGCAAAGAATAGTTCCTCCAAGCAAACAAATAATTTCTCCAAGCAAAGAATAGTTCCTCCAAGCAAACAACTAATTTCTCCAAGCAAAGAATAGTTCCTATAAGCAAATAACTAATTTCTCAAAGCAAAGAATAGTTCCTCCAAGCAAACAAATAATTTCTCCAAGCAAAGAATAGTTCCTCCAAGCAAACAACTAATTTCTCCAAGCAAAGAATAGTTCCTGCAAGCAAACAACTAATTTTTCCAAGCAAAGAATAGTTCCTCCAAGCAAATAACTAATTTCTCCAAGCAAAGAATAGTTCCTCCAAGCAAATAACTAATTTCTCCAAGCAAAGAATAGTTCCTCCAAGCAAATAACTAATTTCTCCAAGCAAAAAATAGTTCCTCCAAGCAAATAATTTATTTCTCCAAGCAAAGATTAGTTCCTCCAAGCAAATAACTAATTTCTCCAAGCAAATAACCTATCTGCCCAAGCAATGAATAGTTCCTCCAAGCATATAACTAATTTCTCCAAGCAAAGAATAGTTCCTCCAAGCAAACAAATAATTTCTCCAAGCAAAGAATAGTTCCTCCAAGCAAACAACTAATTTCTCCAAGCAAAGAATAGTTCTTTCAAGCCAACAACTAATTTTTCCAAGCAAAGAATAGTTCCTCCAAGCAAATAACTAATTTCTCCAAGCAAAGAATAGTTCCTCCAAGCAAACAACTAATTTCTCCAAGCAAAGAATAGTTGCTCCAAGCAAACAACTAATTTCTACAAGCAAAGAATAGTTCTTCCAATCAAACAACTAATTTCACCAAGCAAAGAATAGTTCCTCCAAGCAAATAATTTATTTCTCCAAGCAAAGAATAGTTCCTCCAAGCAAATAACTAATTTCTCCAAGCAAAGAATAGTTCCTCCAAGCAAACAACTAATTTCTCCAAGCAAAGAATAGTTCCTCCAAGCAAACAACTAATTTCTTCAAGCAAAGAATAGTTGCTCCAAGCAAACAACTAATTTCTCCAAGAATAGAATAGTTCCTCCAAGCAAATAATTTATTTCTCCAAGCAAAGAATACTTCCTCCAAGCAAATAACTAATTTCTCCAAGCAAATAACCTATCTGCCCAAGCAAAGAATAGTTCCTCCAAGCAAATAACTAATTTCTCCAAGCAAATAACCTATCTGCCCAAGCAAAGAATAGTTCCTCCAAGCAAACAAATAATTTTTCCAAGCAAAGAATAGTTCCTCCAAGCAAACAACTAATTTCTCCAAGCAAAGAATAGTTCCTCCAAGCAAACAACTAATTTTTCCAAGCAAAGAATAGTTCCTCCAAGCAAATAACTAATTTCTCCAAGCAAATAACCTATCTGCCCAAGCAAAGAATAGTTCCTCCAAGCTAATAACTAATTTCTCCAAGCAAAGAATAGTTCCTCCAAGCAAACAACTAATTTCTCCAAGCAAAGAATAGTTCCTCCAAGCAAACAACTAATTTTTCCAAGCAAAGAATAGTTCCTCCAAGCAAATAACTAATTTGTCCAAGCAGAGAATAGTTCCTCCAAGCAAATAACTAATTTCTCCAAGCAAAGAATAGTTGCTCCAAGCAAACAACTAACTTCTCCAAGCAAAGAATAGTTCCTCCAAGCAAACAACTAATTTCTCCAAGCAAAGAATAGTTCCTCCAAGCAAACAACTAATTTCTCCAAGCAAATAACCTATCTGCCCAAGCAAAGAATAGTTCCTCCAAGCAAACAAATAATTTCTCCAAGCAAAGAATAGTTCCTCCAAGCAAACAACTAATTTCTCCAAGCAAAGAATAGTTCCTATAAGCAAATAACTAATTTCTCAAAGCAAAGAATAGTTCCTCCAAGCAAACAAATAATTTCTCCAAGCAAAGAATAGTTCCTCCAAGCAAACAACTAATTTCTCCAAGCAAAGAATAGTTCCTGCAAGCAAACAACTAATTTTTCCAAGCAAAGAATAGTTCCTCCAAGCAAATAACTAATTTCTCCAAGCAAAGAATAGTTCCTCCAAGCAAATAACTAATTTCTCCAAGCAAAGAATAGTTCCTCCAAGCAAATAACTAATTTCTCCAAGCAAAAAATAGTTCCTCCAAGCAAATAATTTATTTCTCCAAGCAAAGATTAGTTCCTCCAAGCAAATAACTAATTTCTCCAAGCAAATAACCTATCTGCCCAAGCAATGAATAGTTCCTCCAAGCATATAACTAATTTCTCCAAGCAAAGAATAGTTCCTCCAAGCAAACAAATAATTTCTCCAAGCAAAGAATAGTTCCTCCAAGCAAACAACTAATTTCTCCAAGCAAAGAATAGTTCTTTCAAGCCAACAACTAATTTTTCCAAGCAAAGAACAGTTCCTCCAAGCAAATAACTAATTTCTCCAAGCAAAGAATAGTTCCTCCAAGCAAACAACTAATTTCTCCAAGCAAAGAATAGTTGCTCCAAGCAAACAACTAATTTCTACAAGCAAAGAATAGTTCTTCCAATCAAACAACTAATTTCACCAAGCAAAGAATAGTTCCTCCAAGCAAATAATTTATTTCTCCAAGCAAAGAATAGTTCCTCCAAGCAAATAACTAATTTCTCCAAGCAAAGAATAGTTCCTCCAAGCAAACAACTAATTTCTCCAAGCAAAGAATAGTTCCTCCAAGCAAACAACTAATTTCTTCAAGCAAAGAATAGTTGCTCCAAGCAAACAACTAATTTCTCCAAGAATAGAATAGTTCCTCCAAGCAAATAATTTATTTCTCCAAGCAAAGAATACTTCCTCCAAGCAAATAACTAATTTCTCCAAGCAAATAACCTATCTTCCCAAGCAAAGAATAGTTCCTCCAAGCAAACAAATAATTTTTCCAAGCAAAGAATAGTTCCTCCAAGCAAACAACTAATTTCTCCAAGCAAAGAATAGTTCCTCCAAGCAAACAACTAATTTTTCCAAGCAAAGAATAGTTCCTCCAAGCAAATAACTAATTTCTCCAAGCAAATAACCTATCTGCCCAAGCAAAGAATAGTTCCTCCAAGCTAATAACTAATTTCTCCAAGCAAAGAATAGTTCCTCCAAGCAAACAACTAATTTCTCCAAGCAAAGAATAGTTCCTCCAAGCAAACAACTAATTTTTCCAAGCAAAGAATAGTTCCTCCAAGCAAATAACTAATTTGTCCAAGCAGAGAATAGTTCCTCCAAGCAAATAACTAATTTCTCCAAGCAAAGAATAGTTGCTCCAAGCAAACAACTAACTTCTCCAAGCAAAGAATAGTTCCTCCAAGCAAACAACTAATTTCTCCAAGCAAAGAATAGTTCCTCCAAGCAAACAACTAATTTCTCCAAGCAAATAACCTATCTGCCCAAGCAAAGAATAGTTCCTCCAAGCAAACAAATAATTTCTCCAAGCAAAGAATAGTTCCTCCAAGCAAACAACTAATTTCTCCAAGCAAAGAATAGTTCCTATAAGCAAATAACTAATTTCTCAACGCAAAGAATAGTTCCTCCAAGCAAACAAATAATTTCTCCAAGCAAAGAATAGTTCCTCCAAGCAAACAACTAATTTCTCCAAGCAAAGAATAGTTCCTGCAAGCAAACAACTAATTTTTCCAAGCAAAGAATAGTTCCTCCAAGCAAATAACTAATTTCTCCAAGCAAAGAATAGTTCCTCCAAGCAAATAACTAATTTCTCCAAGCAAAGAATAGTTCCTCCAAGCAAATAACTAATTTCTCCAAGCAAAAAATAGTTCCTCCAAGCAAATAATTTATTTCTCCAAGCAAAGATTAGTTCCTCCAAGCAAATAACTAATTTCTCCAAGCAAATAACCTATCTGCCCAAGCAATGAATAGTTCCTCCAAGCATATAACTAATTTCTCCAAGCAAAGAATAGTTCCTCCAAGCAAACAAATAATTTCTCCAAGCAAAGAATAGTTCCTCCAAGCAAACAACTAATTTCTCCAAGCAAAGAATAGTTCTTTCAAGCCAACAACTAATTTTTCCAAGCAAAGAACAGTTCCTCCAAGCAAATAACTAATTTCTCCAAGCAAAGAATAGTTCCTCCAAGCAAACAACTAATTTCTCCAAGCAAAGAATAGTTGCTCCAAGCAAACAACTAATTTCTACAAGCAAAGAATAGTTCTTCCAATCAAACAACTAATTTCACCAAGCAAAGAATAGTTCCTCCAAGCAAATAATTTATTTCTCCAAGCAAAGAATAGTTCCTCCAAGCAAATAACTAATTTCTCCAAGCAAAGAATAGTTCCTCCAAGCAAACAACTAATTTCTCCAAGCAAAGAATAGTTCCTCCAAGCAAACAACTAATTTCTTCAAGCAAAGAATAGTTGCTCCAAGCAAACAACTAATTTCTCCAAGAATAGAATAGTTCCTCCAAGCAAATAATTTATTTCTCCAAGCAAAGAATACTTCCTCCAAGCAAATAACTAATTTCTCCAAGCAAATAACCTATCTGCCCAAGCAAAGAATAGTTCCTCCAAGCAAATAACTAATTTCTCCAAGCAAATAACCTATCTGCCCAAGCAAAGAATAGTTCCTCCAAGCTAATAACTAATTTCTCCAAGCAAAGAATAGTTCCTCCAAGCAAACAAATAATTTTTCCAAGCAAAGAATAGTTCCTCCAAGCAAACAACTAATTTCTCCAAGCAAAGAATAGTTCCTCCAAGCAAACAACTAATTTTTCCAAGCAAAGAATAGTTCCTCCAAGCAAATAACTAATTTCTCCAAGCAAAGAATAGTTGCTCCAAGCAAACAACTAATTTCTCCAAGCAAAGAATAGTTCCTCCAAGCAAACAACTAATTTCTCCAAGCAAAGAATAGTTCCTCCAAGCAAACAACTAATTTCTCCAAGCAAAGAATAGTTCCTCCAAGCAAACAACTAATTTCTTCAAGCAAAGAATAGTTGCTCCAAGCAAACAACTAATTTCTCCAAGAATAGAATAGTTCCTCCAAGCAAATAATTTATTTCTCCAAGCAAAGAATACTTCCTCCAAGCAAATAACTAATTTCTCCAAGCAAATAACCTATCTGCCCAAGCAAAGAATAGTTCCTCCAAGCAAATAACTAATTTCTCCAAGCAAATAACCTATCTGCCCAAGCAAAGAATAGTTCCTCCAAGCTAATAACTAATTTCTCCAAGCAAAGAATAGTTCCTCCAAGCTAATAACTAATTTCTCCAAGCAAAGAATAGTTCCTCCAAGCAAACAAATAATTTTTCCAAGCAAAGAATAGTTCCTCCAAGCAAACAACTAATTTCTCCAAGCAAAGAATAGTTCCTCCAAGCAAACAACTAATTTTTCCAAGCAAAGAATAGTTCCTCCAAGCAAATAACTAATTTCTCCAAGCAAAGAATAGTTGCTCCAAGCAAACAACTAATTTCTCCAAGCAAAGAATAGTTCCTCCAAGCAAACAACTAATTTCTCCAAGCAAAGAATAGTTCCTCCAAGCAAACAACTAATTTCTCCAAGCAAAGAATAGTTCCTCCAAGCAAACAACTAATTTCTTCAAGCAAAGAATAGTTGCTCCAAGCAAACAACTAATTTCTCCAAGAATAGAATAGTTCCTCCAAGCAAATAATTTATTTCTCCAAGCAAAGAATACTTCCTCCAAGCAAATAACTAATTTCTCCAAGCAAATAACCTATCTGCCCAAGCAAAGAATAGTTCCTCCAAGCAAATAACTAATTTCTCCAAGCAAAGAATAGTTCCTCCAAGCAAACAACTAATTTCTCCAAGCAAAGAATAGTTCCTCCAAGCAAACAACTAATTTCTTCAAGCAAAGAATAGTTGCTCCAAGCAAACAACTAATTTCTCCAAGAATAGAATAGTTCCTCCAAGCAAATAATTTATTTCTCCAAGCAAAGAATACTTCCTCCAAGCAAATAACTAATTTCTCCAAGCAAATAACCTATCTGCCCAAGCAAAGAATAGTTCCTCCAAGCAAACAACTAATTTCTTCAAGCAAAGAATAGTTGCTCCAAGCAAACAACTAATTTCTCCAAGAATAGAATAGTTCCTCCAAGCAAATAATTTATTTCTCCAAGCAAAGAATACTTCCTCCAAGCAAATAACTAATTTCTCCAAGCAAATAACCTATCTGCCCAAGCAAAGAATAGTTCCTCCAAGCAAATAACTAATTTCTCCAAGCAAATAACCTATCTGCCCAAGCAAAGAATAGTTCCTCCAAGCTAATAACTAATTTCTCCAAGCAAAGAATAGTTCCTCCAAGCAAACAAATAATTTTTCCAAGCAAAGAATAGTTCCTCCAGGCAAACAACTAATTTCTCCAAGCAAAGAATAGTTCCTCCAAGCAAACAACTAATTTTTCCAAGCAAAGAATAGTTCCTCCAAGCAAATAACTAATTTCTCCAAGCAAAGAATAGTTGCTCCAAGCAAACAACTAATTTCTCCAGGCAAAGAATAGTTCCTCCAAGCAAACAACTAATTTCTCCAAGCAAAGAATAGTTCCTCCAAGCAAACAACTAATTTCTCCAAGCAAAGAATAGTTCCTCCAAGCAAACAACTAATTTCTTCAAGCAAAGAATAGTTGCTCCAAGCAAACAACTAATTTCTCCAAGAACAGAATAGTTCCTCCAAGCAAATAATTTATTTCTCCAAGCAAAGAATACTTCCTCCAAGCAAATAACTAATTTCTCCAAGCAAATAACCTATCTGCCCAAGCAAAGAATAGTTCCTCCAAGCAAATAACTAATTTCTCCAAGCAAAGAATAGTTCCTCCAAGCAAACAACTAATTTCTCCAAGCAAAGAATAGTTCCTCCAAGCAAACAACTAATTTCTTCAAGCAAAGAATAGTTGCTCCAAGCAAACAACTAATTTCTCCAAGAATAGAATAGTTCCTCCAAGCAAATAATTTATTTCTCCAAGCAAAGAATAGTTCCTCCAAGCAAACAACTAATTTCTCCAAGCAAAGAATAGTTCTTTCAAGCCAACAACTAATTTTTCCAAGCAAAGAACAGTTCCTCCAAGCAAATAACTAATTTCTCCAAGCAAAGAATAGTTCCTCCAAGCAAACAACTAATTTCTCCAAGCAAAGAATAGTTGCTCCAAGCAAACAACTAATTTCTACAAGCAAAGAATAGTTCTTCCAATCAAACAACTAATTTCACCAAGCAAAGAATAGTTCCTCCAAGCAAATAATTTATTTCTCCAAGCAAAGAATAGTTCCTCCAAGCAAATAACTAATTTCTCCAAGCAAAGAATAGTTCCTCCAAGCAAACAACTAATTTCTCCAAGCAAAGAATAGTTCCTCCAAGCAAACAACTAATTTCTTCAAGCAAAGAATAGTTGCTCCAAGCAAACAACTAATTTCTCCAAGAATAGAATAGTTCCTCCAAGCAAATAATTTATTTCTCCAAGCAAAGAATACTTCCTCCAAGCAAATAACTAATTTCTCCAAGCAAATAACCTATCTGCCCAAGCAAAGAATAGTTCCTCCAAGCAAATAACTAATTTCTCCAAGCAAATAACCTATCTGCCCAAGCAAAGAATAGTTCCTCCAAGCTAATAACTAATTTCTCCAAGCAAAGAATAGTTCCTCCAAGCAAACAAATAATTTTTCCAAGCAAAGAATAGTTCCTCCAAGCAAACAACTAATTTCTCCAAGCAAAGAATAGTTCCTCCAAGCAAACAACTAATTTTTCCAAGCAAAGAATAGTTCCTCCAAGCAAATAACTAATTTCTCCAAGCAAAGAATAGTTGCTCCAAGCAAACAACTAATTTCTCCAAGCAAAGAATAGTTCCTCCAAGCAAACAACTAATTTCTCCAAGCAAAGAATAGTTCCTCCAAGCAAACAACTAATTTCTCCAAGCAAAGAATAGTTCCTCCAAGCAAACAACTAATTTCTTCAAGCAAAGAATAGTTGCTCCAAGCAAACAACTAATTTCTCCAAGAATAGAATAGTTCCTCCAAGCAAATAATTTATTTCTCCAAGCAAAGAATACTTCCTCCAAGCAAATAACTAATTTCTCCAAGCAAATAACCTATCTGCCCAAGCAAAGAATAGTTCCTCCAAGCAAATAACTAATTTCTCCAAGCAAATAACCTATCTGCCCAAGCAAAGAATAGTTCCTCCAAGCTAATAACTAATTTCTCCAAGCAAAGAATAGTTCCTCCAAGCTAATAACTAATTTCTCCAAGCAAAGAATAGTTCCTCCAAGCAAACAAATAATTTTTCCAAGCAAAGAATAGTTCCTCCAAGCAAACAACTAATTTCTCCAAGCAAAGAATAGTTCCTCCAAGCAAACAACTAATTTTTCCAAGCAAAGAATAGTTCCTCCAAGCAAATAACTAATTTCTCCAAGCAAAGAATAGTTGCTCCAAGCAAACAACTAATTTCTCCAAGCAAAGAATAGTTCCTCCAAGCAAACAACTAATTTCTCCAAGCAAAGAATAGTTCCTCCAAGCAAACAACTAATTTCTCCAAGCAAAGAATAGTTCCTCCAAGCAAACAACTAATTTCTTCAAGCAAAGAATAGTTGCTCCAAGCAAACAACTAATTTCTCCAAGAATAGAATAGTTCCTCCAAGCAAATAATTTATTTCTCCAAGCAAAGAATACTTCCTCCAAGCAAATAACTAATTTCTCCAAGCAAATAACCTATCTGCCCAAGCAAAGAATAGTTCCTCCAAGCAAATAACTAATTTCTCCAAGCAAAGAATAGTTCCTCCAAGCAAACAACTAATTTCTCCAAGCAAAGAATAGTTCCTCCAAGCAAACAACTAATTTCTTCAAGCAAAGAATAGTTGCTCCAAGCAAACAACTAATTTCTCCAAGAATAGAATAGTTCCTCCAAGCAAATAATTTATTTCTCCAAGCAAAGAATACTTCCTCCAAGCAAATAACTAATTTCTCCAAGCAAATAACCTATCTGCCCAAGCAAAGAATAGTTCCTCCAAGCAAACAACTAATTTCTTCAAGCAAAGAATAGTTGCTCCAAGCAAACAACTAATTTCTCCAAGAATAGAATAGTTCCTCCAAGCAAATAATTTATTTCTCCAAGCAAAGAATACTTCCTCCAAGCAAATAACTAATTTCTCCAAGCAAATAACCTATCTGCCCAAGCAAAGAATAGTTCCTCCAAGCAAATAACTAATTTCTCCAAGCAAATAACCTATCTGCCCAAGCAAAGAATAGTTCCTCCAAGCTAATAACTAATTTCTCCAAGCAAAGAATAGTTCCTCCAAGCAAACAAATAATTTTTCCAAGCAAAGAATAGTTCCTCCAGGCAAACAACTAATTTCTCCAAGCAAAGAATAGTTCCTCCAAGCAAACAACTAATTTTTCCAAGCAAAGAATAGTTCCTCCAAGCAAATAACTAATTTCTCCAAGCAAAGAATAGTTGCTCCAAGCAAACAACTAATTTCTCCAAGCAAAGAATAGTTCCTCCAAGCAAACAACTAATTTCTCCAAGCAAAGAATAGTTCCTCCAAGCAAACAACTAATTTCTCCAAGCAAAGAATAGTTCCTCCAAGCAAACAACTAATTTCTTCAAGCAAAGAATAGTTGCTCCAAGCAAACAACTAATTTCTCCAAGAACAGAATAGTTCCTCCAAGCAAATAATTTATTTCTCCAAGCAAAGAATACTTCCTCCAAGCAAATAACTAATTTCTCCAAGCAAATAACCTATCTGCCCAAGCAAAGAATAGTTCCTCCAAGCAAATAACTAATTTCTCCAAGCAAAGAATAGTTCCTCCAAGCAAACAACTAATTTCTCCAAGCAAAGAATAGTTCCTCCAAGCAAACAACTAATTTCTTCAAGCAAAGAATAGTTGCTCCAAGCAAACAACTAATTTCTCCAAGAATAGAATAGTTCCTCCAAGCAAATAATTTATTTCTCCAAGCAAAGAATACTTCCTCCAAGCAAATAACTAATTTCTCCAAGCAAATAACCTATCTGCCCAAGCAAAGAATAGTTCCTCCAAGCAAATAACTAATTTCTCCAAGCAAATAACCTATCTGCCCAAGCAAAGAATAGTTCCTCCAAGCAAACAAATAATTTTTCCAAGCAAAGAATAGTTCCTCCAAGCAAACAACTAATTTCTCCAAGCAAAGAATAGTTCCTCCAAGCAAACAACTAATTTTCCCAAGCAAAGAATAGTTCCTCCAAGCAAATAACTAATTTCTCCAAGCAAATAACCTATCTGCCCAAGCAAAGAATAGTTCCTCCAAGCTAATAACTAATTTCTCCAAGCAAAGAATAGTTCCTCCAAGCAAACAACTAATTTCTCCAAGCAAAGAATAGTTCCTCCAAGCAAACAACTAATTTTTCCAAGCAAAGAATAGTTCCTCCAAGCAAATAACTAATTTGTCCAAGCAGAGAATAGTTCCTCCAAGCAAATAACTAATTTCTCCAAGCAAAGAATAGTTGCTCCAAGCAAACAACTAACTTCTCCAAGCAAAGAATAGTTCCTCCAAGCAAACAACTAATTTCTCCAAGCAAAGAATAGTTCCTCCAAGCAAACAACTAATTTCTCCAAGCAAATAACCTATCTGCCCAAGCAAAGAATAGTTCCTCCAAGCAAACAAATAATTTCTCCAAGCAAAGAATAGTTCCTCCAAGCAAACAACTAATTTCTCCAAGCAAAGAATAGTTCCTATAAGCAAATAACTAATTTCTCAAAGCAAAGAATAGTTCCTCCAAGCAAACAAATAATTTCTCCAAGCAAAGAATAGTTCCTCCAAGCAAACAACTAATTTCTCCAAGCAAAGAATAGTTCCTGCAAGCAAACAACTAATTTTTCCAAGCAAAGAATAGTTCCTCCAAGCAAATAACTAATTTCTCCAAGCAAAGAATAGTTCCTCCAAGCAAATAACTAATTTCTCCAAGCAAAAAATAGTTCCTCCAAGCAAATAATTTATTTCTCCAAGCAAAGATTAGTTCCTCCAAGCAAATAACTAATTTCTCCAAGCAAAGAATAGTTCCTCCAAGCAAACAAATAATTTCTCCAAGCAAAGAATAGTTCCTCCAAGCAAACAACTAATTTCTCCAAGCAAAGAATAGTTCTTTCAAGCCAACAACTAATTTTTCCAAGCAAAGAATAGTTCCTCCAAGCAAATAACTAATTTCTCCAAGCAAAGAATAGTTCCTCCAAGCAAACAACTAATTTCTCCAAGCAAAGAATAGTTGCTCCAAGCAAACAACTAATTTCTACAAGCAAAGAATAGTTCTTCCAATCAAACAACTAATTTCACCAAGCAAAGAATAGTTCCTCCAGGCAAATAATTTATTTCTCCAAGCAAAGAATAGTTCCTCCAAGCAAATAACTAATTTCTCCAAGCAAAGAATAGTTCCTCCAAGCAAACAACTAATTTCTCCAAGCAAAGAATAGTTCCTCCAAGCAAACAACTAATTTCTTCAAGCAAAGAATAGTTGCTCCAAGCAAACAACTAATTTCTCCAAGAATAGAATAGTTCCTCCAAGCAAATAATTTATTTCTCCAAGCAAAGAATACTTCCTCCAAGCAAATAACTAATTTCTCCAAGCAAATAACCTATCTGCCCAAGCAAAGAATAGTTCCTCCAAGCAAATAACTAATTTCTCCAAGCAAATAACCTATCTGCCCAAGCAAAGAATAGTTCCTCCAAGCTAATAACTAATTTCTCCAAGCAAAGAATAGTTCCTCCAAGCAAACAAATAATTTTTCCAAGCAAAGAATAGTTCCTCCAAGCAAACAACTAATTTCTCCAAGCAAAGAATAGTTCCTCCAAGCAAACAACTAATTTTTCCAAGCAAAGAATAGTTCCTCCAAGCAAATAACTAATTTCTCCAAGCAAAGAATAGTTGCTCCAAGCAAACAACTAATTTCTCCAAGCAAAGAATAGTTCCTCCAAGCAAACAACTAATTTCTCCAAGCAAAGAATAGTTCCTCCAAGCAAACAACTAATTTCTCCAAGCAAAGAATAGTTCCTCCAAGCAAACAACTAATTTCTTCAAGCAAAGAATAGTTGCTCCAAGCAAATAACTAATTTCTCCAAGCAAATAACCTATCTGCCCAAGCAAAGAATAGTTCCTCCAAGCAAATAACTAATTTCTCCAAGCAAAGAATAGTTCCTCCAAGCAAACAACTAATTTCTCCAAGCAAAGAATAGTTCCTCCAAGCAAACAACTAATTTCTTCAAGCAAAGAATAGTTGCTCCAAGCAAACAACTAATTTCTCCAAGAATAGAATAGTTCCTCCAAGCAAATAATTTATTTCTCCAAGCAAAGAATACTTCCTCCAAGCAAATAACTAATTTCTCCAAGCAAATAACCTATCTGCCCAAGCAAAGAATAGTTCCTCCAAGCAAACAACTAATTTCTTCAAGCAAAGAATAGTTGCTCCAAGCAAACAACTAATTTCTCCAAGAATAGAATAGTTCCTCCAAGCAAATAATTTATTTCTCCAAGCAAAGAATACTTCCTCCAAGCAAATAACTAATTTCTCCAAGCAAATAACCTATCTGCCCAAGCAAAGAATAGTTCCTCCAAGCAAATAACTAATTTCTCCAAGCAAATAACCTATCTGCCCAAGCAAAGAATAGTTCCTCCAAGCTAATAACTAATTTCTCCAAGCAAAGAATAGTTCCTCCAAGCAAACAAATAATTTTTCCAAGCAAAGAATAGTTCCTCCAAGCAAACAACTAATTTCTCCAAGCAAAGAATAGTTGCTCCAAGCAAACAACTAATTTTTCCAAGCAAAGAATAGTTCCTCCAAGCAAATAACTAATTTCTCCAAGCAAAGAATAGTTGCTCCAAGCAAACAACTAATTTCTCCAAGCAAAGAATAGTTCCTCCAAGCAAACAACTAATTTCTCCAAGCAAAGAATAGTTCCTCCAAGCAAACAACTAATTTCTCCAAGCAAAGAATAGTTCCTCCAAGCAAACAACTAATTTCTTCAAGCAAAGAATAGTTGCTCCAAGCAAACAACTAATTTCTCCAAGAATAGAATAGTTCCTCCAAGCAAATAATTTATTTCTCCAAGCAAAGAATACTTCCTCCAAGCAAATAACTAATTTCTCCAAGCAAATAACCTATCTGCCCAAGCAAAGAATAGTTCCTCCAAGCAAATAACTAATTTCTCCAAGCAAAGAATAGTTCCTCCAAGCAAACAACTAATTTCTCCAAGCAAAGAATAGTTCCTCCAAGCAAACAACTAATTTCTTCAAGCAAAGAATAGTTGCTCCAAGCAAACAACTAATTTCTCCAAGAATAGAATAGTTCCTCCAAGCAAATAATTTATTTCTCCAAGCAAAGAATACTTCCTCCAAGCAAATAACTAATTTCTCCAAGCAAATAACCTATCTGCCCAAGCAAAGAATAGTTCCTCCAAGCAAATAACTAATTTCTCCAAGCAAATAACCTATCTGCCCAAGCAAAGAATAGTTCCTCCAAGCAAACAAATAATTTTTCCAAGCAAAGAATAGTTCCTCCAAGCAAACAACTAATTTCTCCAAGCAAAGAATAGTTCCTCCAAGCAAACAACTAATTTTCCCAAGCAAAGAATAGTTCCTCCAAGCAAATAACTAATTTCTCCAAGCAAATAACCTATCTGCCCAAGCAAAGAATAGTTCCTCCAAGCTAATAACTAATTTCTCCAAGCAAAGAATAGTTCCTCCAAGCAAACAACTAATTTCTCCAAGCAAAGAATAGTTCCTCCAAGCAAACAACTAATTTCTTCAAGCAAAGAATAGTTGCTCCAAGCAAACAACTAATTTCTCCAAGAATAGAATAGTTCCTCCAAGCAAATAATTTATTTCTCCAAGCAAAGAATACTTCCTCCAAGCAAATAACTAATTTCTCCAAGCAAATAACCTATCTGCCCAAGCAAAGAATAGTTCCTCCAAGCAAATAACTAATTTCTCCAAGCAAATAACCTATCTGCCCAAGCAAAGAATAGTTCCTCCAAGCAAACAAATAATTTTTCCAAGCAAAGAATAGTTCCTCCAAGCAAACAACTAATTTCTCCAAGCAAAGAATAGTTCCTCCAAGCAAACAACTAATTTTCCCAAGCAAAGAATAGTTCCTCCAAGCAAATAACTAATTTCTCCAAGCAAATAACCTATCTGCCCAAGCAAAGAATAGTTCCTCCAAGCTAATAACTAATTTCTCCAAGCAAAGAATAGTTCCTCCAAGCAAACAACTAATTTCTCCAAGCAAAGAATAGTTCCTCCAAGCAAACAACTAATTTTTCCAAGCAAAGAATAGTTCCTCCAAGCAAATAACTAATTTGTCCAAGCAGAGAATAGTTCCTCCAAGCAAATAACTAATTTCTCCAAGCAAAGAATAGTTGCTCCAAGCAAACAACTAACTTCTCCAAGCAAAGAATAGTTCCTCCAAGCAAACAACTAATTTCTCCAAGCAAAGAATAGTTCCTCCAAGCAAACAACTAATTTCTCCAAGCAAATAACCTATCTGCCCAAGCAAAGAATAGTTCCTCCAAGCAAACAAATAATTTCTCCAAGCAAAGAATAGTTCCTCCAAGCAAACAACTAATTTCTCCAAGCAAAGAATAGTTCCTATAAGCAAATAACTAATTTCTCAAAGCAAAGAATAGTTCCTCCAAGCAAACAAATAATTTCTCCAAGCAAAGAATAGTTCCTCCAAGCAAACAACTAATTTCTCCAAGCAAAGAATAGTTCCTGCAAGCAAACAACTAATTTTTCCAAGCAAAGAATAGTTCCTCCAAGCAAATAACTAATTTCTCCTAGCAAAGAATAGTTCCTCCAAGCAAATAACTAATTTCTCCAAGCAAAGAATAGTTCCTCCAAGCAAATAACTAATTTCTCCAAGCAAAAAATAGTTCCTCCAAGCAAATTATTTATTTCTCCAAGCAAAGATTAGTTCCTCCAAGCAAATAACTAATTTCTCCAAGCAAATAACCTATCTGCCCAAGCAATGAATAGTTCCTCCAAGCATATAACTAATTTCTCCAAGCAAAGAATAGTTCCTCCAAGCAAACAAATAATTTCTCCAAGCAAAGAATAGTTCCTCCAAGCAAACAACTAATTTCTCCAAGCAAAGAATAGTTCTTTCAAGCCAACAACTAATTTTTCCAAGCAAAGAATAGTTCCTCCAAGCAAATAACTAATTTCTCCAAGCAAAGAATAGTTGCTCCAAGCAAACAACTAATTTCTCCAAGCAAAGAATAGTTCCTCCAAGCAAACAACTAATTTCTCCAAGCAAAGAATAGTTCCTCCAAGCAAACAACTAATTTCTCCAAGCAAAGAATAGTTCCTCCAAGCAAACAACTAATTTCTTCAAGCAAAGAATAGTTGCTCCAAGCAAACAACTAATTTCTCCAAGAATAGAATAGTTCCTCCAAGCAAATAATTTATTTCTCCAAGCAAAGAATACTTCCTCCAAGCAAATAACTAATTTCTCCAAGCAAATAACCTATCTGCCCAAGCAAAGAATAGTTCCTCCAAGCAAATAACTAATTTCTCCAAGCAAAGAATAGTTCCTCCAAGCAAACAACTAATTTCTCCAAGCAAAGAATAGTTCCTCCAAGCAAACAACTAATTTCTTCAAGCAAAGAATAGTTGCTCCAAGCAAACAACTAATTTCTCCAAGAATAGAATAGTTCCTCCAAGCAAATAATTTATTTCTCCAAGCAAAGAATACTTCCTCCAAGCAAATAACTAATTTCTCCAAGCAAATAACCTATCTGCCCAAGCAAAGAATAGTTCCTCCAAGCAAATAACTAATTTCTCCAAGCAAATAACCTATCTGCCCAAGCAAAGAATAGTTCCTCCAAGCAAACAAATAATTTTTCCAAGCAAAGAATAGTTCCTCCAAGCAAACAACTAATTTCTCCAAGCAAAGAATAGTTCCTCCAAGCAAACAACTAATTTTCCCAAGCAAAGAATAGTTCCTCCAAGCAAATAACTAATTTCTCCAAGCAAATAACCTATCTGCCCAAGCAAAGAATAGTTCCTCCAAGCTAATAACTAATTTCTCCAAGCAAAGAATAGTTCCTCCAAGCAAACAACTAATTTCTCCAAGCAAAGAATAGTTCCTCCAAGCAAACAACTAATTTTTCCAAGCAAAGAATAGTTCCTCCAAGCAAATAACTAATTTCTCCAAGCAAAGAATAGTTGCTCCAAGCAAACAACTAACTTCTCCAAGCAAAGAATAGTTCCTCCAAGCAAACAACTAATTTCTCCAAGCAAAGAATAGTTCCTATAAGCAAATAACTAATTTCTCAAAGCAAAGAATAGTTCCTCCAAGCAAACAAATAATTTCTCCAAGCAAAGAATAGTTCCTCCAAGCAAACAACTAATTTCTCCAAGCAAAGAATAGTTCCTGCAAGCAAACAACTAATTTTTCCAAGCAAAGAATAGTTCCTCCAAGCAAATAACTAATTTCTCCAAGCAAAGAATAGTTCCTCCAAGCAAATAACTAATTTCTCCAAGCAAAGAATAGTTCCTCCAAGCAAATAACTAATTTCTCCAAGCAAAAAATAGTTCCTCCAAGCAAATAATTTATTTCTCCAAGCAAAGATTAGTTCCTCCAAGCAAATAACTAATTTCTCCAAGCAAAGAATAGTTCCTCCAAGCAAACAACTAATTTCTCCAAGCAAAGAATAGTTCCTCCAAGCAAACAACTAATTTCTCCAAGCAAAGAATAGTTCCTCCAAGCAAACAACTAATTTCTTCAAGCAAAGAATAGTTGCTCCAAGCAAACAACTAATTTCTCCAAGAATAGAATAGTTCCTCCAAGCAAATAATTTATTTCTCCAAGCAAAGAATACTTCCTCCAAGCAAACAAATAATTTCTCCAAGCAAAGAATAGTTCCTCCAAGCAAACAACTAATTTCTCCAAGCAAAGAATAGTTCTTTCAAGCCAACAACTAATTTTTCCAAGCAAAGAATAGTTCCTCCAAGCAAATAACTAATTTCTCCAAGCAAAGAATAGTTCCTCCAAGCAAACAACTAATTTCTCCAAGCAAAGAATAGTTGCTCCAAGCAAACTACTAATTTCTACAAGCAAAGAATAGTTCTTCCAATCAAACAACTAATTTCACCAAGCAAAGAATAGTTCCTCCAAGCAAACAACTAATTTCTCCAAGCAAAGAATAGTTCCTCCAAGCAAACAACTAATTTCTCCAAGCAAAGAATAGTTCCTCCAAGCAAACAACTAATTTCTTCAAGCAAAGAATAGTTGCTCCAAGCAAACAACTAATTTCTCCAAGAATAGAATAGTTCCTCCAAGCAAATAATTTATTTCTCCAAGCAAAGAATACTTCCTCCAAGCAAATAACTAATTTCTCCAAGCAAATAACCTATCTGCCCAAGCAAAGAATAGTTCCTCCAAGCAAATAACTAATTTCTCCAAGCAAAGAATAGTTCCTCCAAGCAAAGAATAGTTCCTCCAAGCAAACAACTAATTTCTCCAAGCAAAGAATAGTTCCTCCAAGCAAACAACTAATTTCTTCAAGCAAAGAATAGTTGCTCCAAGCAAACAACTAATTTCTCCAAGAATAGAATAGTTCCTCCAAGCAAATAATTTATTTCTCCAAGCAAAGAATACTTCCTCCAAGCAAATAACTAATTTCTCCAAGCAAATAACCTATCTGCCCAAGCAAAGAATAGTTCCTCCAAGCAAATAACTAATTTCTCCAAGCAAATAACCTATCTGCCCAAGCAAAGAATAGTTCCTCCAAGCAAACAAATAATTTTTCCAAGCAAAGAATAGTTCCTCCAAGCAAACAACTAATTTCTCCAAGCAAAGAATAGTTCCTCCAAGCAAACAACTAATTTTTCCAAGCAAAGAATAGTTCCTCCAAGCAAATAACTAATTTCTCCAAGCAAATAACCTATCTGCCCAAGCAAAGAATAGTTCCTCCAAGCTAATAACTAATTTCTCCAAGCAAAGAATAGTTCCTCCAAGCAAACAAATAATTTTTCCAAGCAAAGAATAGTTCCTCCAAGCAAACAACTAATTTCTCCAAGCAAAGAATAGTTCCTCCAAGCAAATAACTAATTTCTCCAAGCAAAGAATAGTTGCTCCAAGCAAACAACTAACTTCTCCAAGCAAAGAATAGTTCCTCCAAGCAAACAACTAATTTCTCCAAGCAAAGAATAGTTCCTCCAAGCAAACAACTAATTTCTCCAAGCAAATAACCTATCTGCCCAAGCAAAGAATAGTTCCTCCAAGCAAACAAATAATTTCTCCAAGCAAAGAATAGTTCCTCCAAGCAAACAACTAATTTCTCCAAGCAAAGAATAGTTCCTATAAGCAAATAACTAATTTCTCAAAGCAAAGAATAGTTCCTCCAAGCAAACAAATAATTTCTCCAAGCAAAGAATAGTTCCTCCAAGCAAACAACTAATTTCTCCAAGCAAAGAATAGTTCCTGCAAGCAAACAACTAATTTTTCCAAGCAAAGAATAGTTCCTCCAAGCAAATAACTAATTTCTCCAAGCAAAGAATAGTTCCTCCAAGCAAATAACTAATTTCTCCAAGCAAAGAATAGTTCCTCCAAGCAAATAACTAATTTCTCCAAGCAAAAAATAGTTCCTCCAAGCAAATAATTTATTTCTCCAAGCAAAGATTAGTTCCTCCAAGCAAATAACTAATTTCTCCAAGCAAATAACCTATCTGCCCAAGCAATGAATAGTTCCTCCAAGCATATAACTAATTTCTCCAAGCAAAGAATAGTTCCTCCAAGCAAACAAATAATTTCTCCAAGCAAAGAATAGTTCCTCCAAGCAAACAACTAATTTCTCCAAGCAAAGAATAGTTCTTTCAAGCCAACAACTAATTTTTCCAAGCAAAGAATAGTTCCTCCAAGCAAATAACTAATTTCTCCAAGCAAAGAATAGTTCCTCCAAGCAAACAACTAATTTCTCCAAGCAAAGAATAGTTGCTCCAAGCAAACAACTAATTTCTACAAGCAAAGAATAGTTCTTCCAATCAAACAACTAATTTCACCAAGCAAAGAATAGTTCCTCCAAGCAAATAATTTATTTCTCCAAGCAAAGAATAGTTCCTCCAAGCAAATAACTAATTTCTCCAAGCAAAGAATAGTTCCTCCAAGCAAACAACTAATTTCTCCAAGCAAAGAATAGTTCCTCCAAGCAAACAACTAATTTCTTCAAGCAAAGAATAGTTGCTCCAAGCAAACAACTAATTTCTCCAAGAATAGAATAGTTCCTCCAAGCAAATAATTTATTTCTCCAAGCAAAGAATACTTCCTCCAAGCAAATAACTAATTTCTCCAAGCAAAGAATAGTTCCTCCAAGCAAACAACTAATTTCTCCAAGCAAAGAATAGTTCCTCCAAGCAAACAACTAATTTTTCCAAGCAAAGAATAGTTCCTCCAAGCAAATAACTAATTTCTCCAAGCAAATAACCTATCTGCCCAAGCAAAGAATAGTTCCTCCAAGCTAATAACTAATTTCTCCAAGCAAAGAATAGTTCCTCCAAGCAAACAAATAATTTTTCCAAGCAAAGAATAGTTCCTCCAAGCAAACAACTAATTTCTCCAAGCAAAGAATAGTTCCTCCAAGCAAACAACTAATTTTTCCAAGCAAAGAATAGTTCCTCCAAGCAAATAACTAATTTCTCCAAGCAAAGAATAGTTGCTCCAAGCAAACAACTAATTTCTCCAAGCAAAGAATAGTTCCTCCAAGCAAACAACTAATTTCTCCAAGCAAAGAATAGTTCCTCCAAGCAAACAACTAATTTCTCCAAGCAAAGAATAGTTCCTCCAAGCAAACAACTAATTTCTTCAAGCAAAGAATAGTTGCTCCAAGCAAACAACTAATTTCTCCAAGAATAGAATAGTTCCTCCAAGCAAATAATTTATTTCTCCAAGCAAAGAATACTTCCTCCAAGCAAATAACTAATTTCTCCAAGCAAATAACCTATCTGCCCAAGCAAAGAATAGTTCCTCCAAGCAAATAACTAATTTCTCCAAGCAAAGAATAGTTCCTCCAAGCAAAGAATAGTTCCTCCAAGCAAACAACTAATTTCTCCAAGCAAAGAATAGTTCCTCCAAGCAAACAACTAATTTCTTCAAGCAAAGAATAGTTGCTCCAAGCAAACAACTAATTTCTCCAAGAATAGAATAGTTCCTCCAAGCAAATAATTTATTTCTCCAAGCAAAGAATACTTCCTCCAAGCAAATAACTAATTTCTCCAAGCAAATAACCTATCTGCCCAAGCAAAGAATAGTTCCTCCAAGCAAACAAATAATTTTTCCAAGCAAAGAATAGTTCCTCCAAGCAAACAACTAATTTCTCCAAGCAAAGAATAGTTCCTCCAAGCAAACAACTAATTTTTCCAAGCAAAGAATAGTTCCTCCAAGCAAATAACTAATTTCTCCAAGCAAATAACCTATCTGCCCAAGCAAAGAATAGTTCCTCCAAGCTAATAACTAATTTCTCCAAGCAAAGAATAGTTCCTCCAAGCAAACAAATAATTTTTCCAAGCAAAGAATAGTTCCTCCAAGCAAACAACTAATTTCTCCAAGCAAAGAATAGTTCCTCCAAGCAAACAACTAATTTTTCCAAGCAAAGAATAGTTCCTCCAAGCAAATAACTAATTTGTCCAAGCAGAGAATAGTTCCTCCAAGCAAATACCTAATTTCTCCAAGCAAAGAAGAGTTGCTCCAAGCAAACAACTAACTTCTCCAAGCAAAGAATAGTTCCTCCAAGCAAACAACTAATTTCTCCAAGCAAATAACCTATCTGCCCAAGCAAAGAATAGTTCCTCCAAGCAAACAAATAATTTCTCCAAGCAAAGAATAGTTCCTCCAAGCAAACAACTAATTTCTCCAAGCAGAGAATAGTTCCTCCAAGCAAATAACTAATTTCTCAAAGCAAAGAATAGTTCCTCCAAGCAAACAAATAATTTCTCCAAGCAAAGAATAGTTCCTCCAAGCAATAAAACTATTTCTCCAAGCAAAGAATAGTTCCTCCAAGCAAACAACTAATTTTTCCAAGCAAAGAATAGTTCCTCCAAGCAAATAACTAATTTCTCCAAGCAAATAACCTATCTGCCCAAGCAAAGAATAGTTGCTCCAAGCAAACAACTAATTTCTCCAAGAATAGAATAGTTGCTCCAAGCAAATAATTTATTTCTCCAAGCAAAGAATACTTCCTCCAAGCAAATAACTAATTTCTCCAAGCAAATAACCTATCTGCCCAAGCAAAGAATAGTTCCTCCAAGCAAATAACTAATTTCTCCAAGCAAATAACCTATCTGCCCAAGCAAAGAATAGTTCCTCCAAGCAAACAAATAATTTTTCCAAGCAAAGAATAGTTCCTCCAAGCAAACAACTAATTTCTCCAAGCAAAGAATAGTTCCTCCAAGCAAACAACTAATTTTTCCAAGCAAAGAATAGTTCCTCCAAGCAAATAACTAATTTCTCCAAGCAAATAACCTATCTGCCCAAGCAAAGAATAGTTCCTCCAAGCTAATAACTAATTTCTCCAAGCAAAGAATAGTTCCTCCAAGCAAACAAATAATTTTTCCAAGCAAAGAATAGTTCCTCCAAGCAAACAACTAATTTCTCCAAGCAAAGAATAGTTCCTCCAAGCAAACAACTAATTTTTCCAAGCAAAGAATAGTTCCTCCAAGCAAATAACTAATTTGTCCAAGCAGAGAATAGTTCCTCCAAGCAAATACCTAATTTCTCCAAGCAAAGAATAGTTGCTCCAAGCAAACAACTAACTTCTCCAAGCAAAGAATAGTTCCTCCAAGCAAACAACTAATTTCTCCAAGCAAATAACCTATCTGCCCAAGCAAAGAATAGTTCCTCCAAGCAAACAAATAATTTCTCCAAGCAAAGAATAGTTCCTCCAAGCAAACAACTAATTTCTCCAAGCAGAGAATAGTTCCTCCAAGCAAATAACTAATTTCTCAAAGCAAAGAATAGTTCCTCCAAGCAAACAAATAATTTCTCCAAGCAAAGAATAGTTCCTCCAAGCAATAAAACTATTTCTCCAAGCAAAGAATAGTTCCTCCAAGCAAACAACTAATTTTTCCAAGCAAAGAATAGTTCCTCCAAGCAAATAACTAATTTCTCCAAGCAAAGAATAGTTCCTCCAAGCAAATAACTAATTTCTCCAAGCAAAGAATAGTTCCTCCAAGCAAATAACTAATTTCTCCAAGCAAAGAATAGTTCCTCCAAGCAAATAATTTATTTCTCCAAGCAAAGAATAGTTCCTCCAAGCAAATAATTTATTTCTCCAAGCAAAGAATAGTTCCTCCAAGCAAATAACTAATTTCTCCAAGCAAAGAATAGTTCCTCCAAGCAAATAACTAATTTCTCCAAGCAAAGAATAGTTCCTCCAAGCAAATAATTTATTTCTCCAAGCAAAGAATAGTTCCTCCAAGCAAATAATTTATTTCTCCAAGCAAAGAATAGTTCCTCCAAGCAAACAAATAATTTTTCCAAGCAAAGAATAGTTCCTCCAAGCAAATAACTAATTTCTCCAAGCAAAGAATAGTTCCTCCAAGCAAATAACTAATTTCTCCAAGCAAAGAATAGTTCCTCCAAGCAAATAATTTATTTCTCCAAGCAAAGAATAGTTCCTCCAAGCAAATAACTAATTTCTCCAAGCAAATAACCTATCTGCCCAAGCAAAGAATAGTTCCTCCAAGCATATAACTAATTTCTCCAAGCAAAGAATAGTTCCTCCAAGCAAACAAATAATTTCTCCAAGCAAAGAATAGTTCCTCCAAGCAAACAACTAATTTCTCAAAGCAAAGAATAGTTCCTCCAAGCCAACAACTAATTTTTCCAAGCAAAGAATAGTTCCTCCAAGCAAATAACTAATTTCTCCAAGCAAAGAATAGTTCCTCCAAGCAAATAACTAATTTCTCCAAGCAAAGAATAGTTCCTCCAAGCAAATAACTAATTTCTCCAAGCAGAGAATAGTTCCTCCAAGCAAATAACTAATTTCTCAAAGCAAAGAATAGTTCCTCCAAGCAAACAAATAATTTCTCCAAGCAAAGAATAGTTCCTCCAAGCAATAAAACTATTTCTCCAAGCAAAGAATAGTTCCTCCAAGCAAACAACTAATTTTTCCAAGCAAAGAATAGTTCCTCCAAGCAAATAACTAATTTCTCCAAGCAAAGAATAGTTCCTCCAAGCAAATAACTAATTTCTCCAAGCAAAGAATAGTTCCTCCAAGCAAATAACTAATTTCTCCAAGCAAAGAATAGTTCCTCCAAGCAAATAACTAATTTCTCCAAGCAAAGAATAGTTCCTCCAAGCAAATAATTTATTTCTCCAAGCAAAGAATAGTTCCTCCAAGCAAATAATTTATTTCTCCAAGCAAAGAATAGTTCCTCCAAGCAAACAAATAATTTTTCCAAGCAAAGAATAGTTCCTCCAAGCAAATAACTAATTTCTCCAAGCAAAGAATAGTTCCTCCAAGCAAATAACTAATTTCTCCAAGCAAAGAATAGTTCCTCCAAGCAAATAATTTATTTCTCCAAGCAAAGAATAGTTCCTCCAAGCAAATAACTAATTTCTCCAAGCAAATAACCTATCTGCCCAAGCAAAGAATAGTTCCTCCAAGCATATAACTAATTTCTCCAAGCAAAGAATAGTTCCTCCAAGCAAACAAATAATTTCTCCAAGCAAAGAATAGTTCCTCCAAGCAAACAACTAATTTCTCAAAGCAAAGAATAGTTCCTCCAAGCCAACAACTAATTTTTCCAAGCAAAGAATAGTTCCTCCAAGCAAATAACTAATTTCTCCAAGCAAAGAATAGTTCCTCCAAGCAAATAACTAATTTCTCCAAGCAAAGAATAGTTCCTCCAAGCAAATAACTAATTTCTCAAAGCAAAGAATAGTTCCTCCAAGCAAACAAATAATTTCTCCAAGCAAAGAATAGTTCCTCCAAGCAATAAAACTAATTTCTCCAAGCAAAGAATAGTTCCTCCAAGCAAACAACTAATTTTTCCAAGCAAAGAATAGTTCCTCCAAGCAAATAACTAATTTCTCCAAGCAAAGAATAGTTCCTCCAAGCAAATAACTAATTTCTCCAAGCAAAGAATAGTTCCTCCAAGCAAATAACTAATTTCTCCAAGCAAAGAATAGTTCCTCCAAGCAAATAACTAATTTCTCCAAGCAAAGAATAGTTCCTCCAAGCAAATAATTTATTTCTCCAAGCAAAGAATTGTTCCTCCAAGCAAATAACTAATTTCTCCAAGCAAATAACCTATCTGCCCAAGCAAAGAATAGTTCCTCCAAGCATATAACTAATTTCTCCAAGGAAAGAATAGTTCCTCCAAGCAAACAAATAATTTCTCCAAGCAAAGAATAGTTCCTCCAAGCAAACAACTAATTTCTCCAAGCAAAGAAAAGTTCCTCCAAGCAAACAAATAATTTTTCCAAGCAAAGAATAGTTCCTCCAAGCAAATAACTAATTTCTCCAAGCAAAGAATAGTTCCTCCAAGCAAATAACTAATTTCTCCAAGCAAAGAATAGTTCCTCAAAGCAAATAACTAATTTCTCCAAGCAAAGAATAGTTCCTCCAAGCAAATAACTAATTTCTCCAAGCAAAGAATAGTTCCTCCAAGCAAACAACTAAATTCTCCAAGCAAAGAATAGTTCCTCCAAGCAAACAAATAATTTTTTTAGCAAGCAAAGAATAGTTGCTCCAAGCAAACAACTAATTTCTCCAAGCAAAGAATAATTCCTCCAAGCAAACAACTAATTTCTCCAAGCAAAGAATAGTTCCTCCAAGCAAACAACTAATTTCTCCAAGCAAAGAATAGTTCCTCCAAGCAAACAACTAAATTCTCCAAGCAAAGAATAGTTCCTCCAAGCAAACAAATAATTTTTTTTAGCAAGCAAAGAATAGTTGCTCCAAGCAAACAACTAATTTCTCCAAGCAAAGAATAGTTCCTCAAAGCAAATAACTAATTTCTCCAAGCAAAGAATAGTTCCTCCAAGCAAATAACTAATTTCTCCAAGCAAAGAATAGTTCCTCCATGCAAACAACTAAATTCTCCAAGCAAAGAATAGTTCCTCCAAGCAAACAAATAATTTTTTTTAGCAAGCAAAGAATAGTTGCTCCAAGCAAACAACTAATTTCTCCAAGCAAAGAATAATTCCTCCAAGCAAACAACTAATTTCTCCAAGCAAAGAATAGTTCCTCCAAGCAAACAACTAATTTCTTCAAGCAAAGAATAGTTGCTCCAAGCAAACAACTAATTTCTCCAAGAATAGAATAGTTCCTCCAAGCAAATAATTTATTTCTCCAAGCAAAGAATACTTCCTCCAAGCTAATAACTAATTTCTCCAAGCAAAGAAAAGTTCCTCCAAGCAAACAAATAATTTTTCCAAGCAAAGAATAGTTCCTCCAAGCAAACAACTAATTTCTCCAAGCAAAGAATAGTTCCTCCAAGCAAACAACAAATTTTTCCAAGCAAAGAATAGTTCCTCCAAGCAAATAACTAATTTCTCCAAGCAAAGAATAGTTGCTCCAAGCAAACAACTAATTTCTCCAAGCAAAGAATAGTTCCTCCAAGCAAACAACTAATTTCTCCAAGCAAAGAATAGTTCCTCCAAGCAAACAACTAATTTCTCCAAGCAAAGAATAGCTCCTCCAAGCAAACAACTAATTTCTTCAAGCAAAGAATAGTTGCTCTAAGCAAACAACTAATTTCTCCAAAAATAGAATAGTTCCTCCAAGCAAATAATTTATTTCTCCAAGCAAAGAATACTTCCTCCAAGCAAATAACTAATTTCTCCAAGCAAATAACCTATCTGCCCAAGCAAAGAATAGTTCCTCCAAGCTAATAACTAATTTCTCCAAGCAAAGAATAGTTCCTCCAAGCAAACAAATAATTTTTCCAAGCAAAGAATAGTTCCTGCAAGCAAACAACTAATTTCTCCAAGCAAAGAATAGTTCCTCCAAGCAAACAACTAATTTTTCCAAGCAAAGAATAGTTCCTCCAAGCAAATAACTAATTTCTCCAAGCAAATAACTAATTTCTCCAAGCAAATAACTAATTTCTCCAAGCAAAGAATAGTTCCTCCAAGCAAATAACTAATTTCTCCAAGCAAAAAATAGTTCCTCCAAGCAAATAACTAATTTGTCCAAGCAGAGAATAGTTCCTCCAAGCAAATAACTAATTTCTCCAAGCAAAGAATAGTTGCTCCAAGCAAACAACTAACTTCTCCAAGCAAAAAATAGTTCCTCCAAGCAAATAACTAATTTGTCCAAGCAGAGAATAGTTCCTCCAAGCAAATAACTAATTTCTCCAAGCAAAGAATAGTTGCTCCAAGCAAACAACTAACTTCTCCAAGCAAAGAATAGTTGCTCCAAGCAAACAACTAATTTCTACAAGCAAAGAATAGTTCTTCCAATCAAACAACTAATTTCACCAAGCAAAGAATAGTTCCTCGAAGCAAATAATTTATTTCTCCAAGCAAAGAATAGTTCCTCCGAGCAAATAACTAATTTCTCCAAGCAAAGAATAGTTCCTCCAAGCAAACAACTAATTTCTCCAAGCAAAGAATAGTTCCTCCAAGCAAACAACTAATTTCTTCAAGCAAAGAATAGTTGCTCCAAGCAAACAACTAATTTCTCCAAGAATAGAATAGTTCCTCCAAGCAAATAATTTATTTCTCCAAGCAAAGAATACTTCCTCCAAGCAAATAACTAATTTCTCCAAGCAAATAACCTATCTGCCCAAGCAAAGAATAGTTCCTCCAAGCTAATAACTAATTTCTCCAAGCAAAGAATAGTTCCTCCAAGCAAACAAATAATTTTTCCAAGCAAAGAATAGTTCCTCCAAGCAAACAACTAATTTCTCCAAGCAAAGAATAGTTCCTCCAAGCAAACAACTAATTTTTCCAAGCAAAGAATAGTTCCTCCAAGCAAATAACTAATTTCTCCAAGCAAAGAATAGTTGCTCCAAGCAAACAACTAATTTCTCCAAGCAAAGAATAGTTCCTCCAAGCAAACAACTAATTTCTCCAAGCAAAGAATAGTTCCTCCAAGCAAACAACTAATTTCTCCAAGCAAAGAATAGTTCCTCCAAGCAAACAACTAATTTCTTCAAGCAAAGAATAGTTGCTCCAAGCAAACAACTAATTTCTCCAAGAATAGAATAGTTCCTCCAAGCAAATAATTTATTTCTCCAAGCAAAGAATACTTCCTCCAAGCAAATAACTAATTTCTCCAAGCAAATAACCTATCTGCCCAAGCAAAGAATAGTTCCTCCAAGCTAATAACTAATTTCTCCAAGCAAAGAATAGTTCCTCCAAGCAAACAAATAATTTTTCCAAGCAAAGAATAGTTCCTCCAAGCAAACAACTAATTTCTCCAAGCAAAGAATAGTTCCTCCAAGCAAACAACTAATTTTTCCAAGCAAAGAATAGTTCCTCCAAGCAAATAACTAATTTCTCCAAGCAAATAACCTATCTGCCCAAGCAAAGAATAGTTCCTCCAAGCTAATAACTAATTTCTCCAAGCAAAGAATAGTTCCTCCAAGCAAACAAATAATTTTTCCAAGCAAAGAATAGTTCCTCCAAGCAAACAACTAATTTCTCCAAGCAAAGAATAGTTCCTCCAAGCAAACAACTAATTTTTCCAAGCAAAGAATAGTTCCTCCAAGCAAATAACTAATTTGTCCAAGCAGAGAATAGTTCCTCCAAGCAAATACCTAATTTCTCCAAGCAAAGAATAGTTGCTCCAAGCAAACAACTAACTTCTCCAAGCAAAGAATAGTTCCTCCAAGCAAACAACTAATTTCTCCAAGCAAATAACCTATCTGCCCAAGCAAAGAATAGTTCCTCCAAGCAAACAAATAATTTCTCCAAGCAAAGAATAGTTCCTCCAAGCAAACAACTAATTTCTCCAAGCAGAGAATAGTTCCTCCAAGCAAATAACTAATTTCTCAAAGCAAAGAATAGTTCCTCCAAGCAAACAAATAATTTCTCCAAGCAAAGAATAGTTCCTCCAAGCAATAAAACTATTTCTCCAAGCAAAGAATAGTTCCTTCAAGCAAACAACTAATTTTTCCAAGCAAAGAATAGTTCCTCCAAGCAAATAACTAATTTCTCCAAGCAAAGAATAGTTCCTCCAAGCAAATAACTAATTTCTCCAAGCAAAGAATAGTTCCTCCAAGCAAATAACTAATTTCTCCAAGCAAAGAATAGTTCCTCCAAGCAAATAATTTATTTCTCCAAGCAAAGAATAGTTCCTCCAAGCAAATAATTTATTTCTCCAAGCAAAGAATAGTTCCTCCAAGCAAATAACTAATTTCTCCAAGCAAAGAATAGTTCCTCCAAGCAAATAACTAATTTCTCCAAGCAAAGAATAGTTCCTCCAAGCAAATAATTTATTTCTCCAAGCAAAGAATAGTTCCTCCAAGCAAATAATTTATTTCTCCAAGCAAAGAATAGTTCCTCCAAGCAAACAAATAATTTTTCCAAGCAAAGAATAGTTCCTCCAAGCAAATAACTAATTTCTCCAAGCAAAGAATAGTTCCTCCAAGCAAATAACTAATTTCTCCAAGCAAAGAATAGTTCCTCCAAGCAAATAATTTATTTCTCCAAGCAAAGAATAGTTCCTCCAAGCAAATAACTAATTTCTCCAAGCAAATAACCTATCTGCCCAAGCAAAGAATAGTTCCTCCAAGCATATAACTAATTTCTCCAAGCAAAGAATAGTTCCTCCAAGCAAACAAATAATTTCTCCAAGCAAAGAATAGTTCCTCCAAGCAAACAACTAATTTCTCCAAGCAAAGAATAGTTCCTCCAAGCCAACAACTAATTTTTCCAAGCAAAGAATAGTTCCTCAAGCAAATAACTAATTTCTCCAAGCAAAGAATAGTTCCTCCAAGCAAATAACTAATTTCTCCAAGCAAAGAATAGTTCCTCCAAGCAAATAACTAATTTCTCAAAGCAAAGAATAGTTCCTCCAAGCAAACAAATAATTTCTCCAAGCAAAGAATAGTTCCTCCAAGCAATAAAACTATTTCTCCAAGCAAAGAATAGTTCCTTCAAGCAAACAACTAATTTTTCCAAGCAAAGAATAGTTCCTCCAAGCAAATAACTAATTTCTCCAAGCAAAGAATAGTTCCTCCAAGCAAATAACTAATTTCTCCAAGCAAAGAATAGTTCCTCCAAGCAAATAACTAATTTCTCCAAGCAAAGAATAGTTCCTCCAAGCAAATAATTTATTTCTCCAAGCAAAGAATAGTTCCTCCAAGCAAATAATTTATTTCTCCAAGCAAAGAATAGTTCCTCCAAGCAAATAACTAATTTCTCCAAGCAAAGAATAGTTCCTCCAAGCAAATAACTAATTTCTCCAAGCAAAGAATAGTTCCTCCAAGCAAATAATTTATTTCTCCAAGCAAAGAATAGTTCCTCCAAGCAAACAAATAATTTTTCCAAGCAAAGAATAGTTCCTCCAAGCAAATAACTAATTTCTCCAAGCAAAGAATAGTTCCTCCAAGCAAATAACTAATTTCTCCAAGCAAAGAATAGTTCCTCCAAGCAAATAATTTATTTCTCCAAGCAAAGAATAGTTCCTCCAAGCAAATAACTAATTTCTCCAAGCAAATAACCTATCTGCCCAAGCAAAGAATAGTTCCTCCAAGCATATAACTAATTTCTCCAAGCAAAGAATAGTTCCTCCAAGCAAACAAATAATTTCTCCAAGCAAAGAATAGTTCCTCCAAGCAAACAACTAATTTCTCCAAGCAAAGAATAGTTCCTCCAAGCCAACAACTAATTTTTCCAAGCAAAGAATAGTTCCTCAAGCAAATAACTAATTTCTCCAAGCAAAGAATAGTTCCTCCAAGCAAATAACTAATTTCTCCAAGCAAAGAATAGTTCCTCCAAGCAAATAACTAATTTCTCAAAGCAAAGAATAGTTCCTCCAAGCAAACAAATAATTTCTCCAAGCAAAGAATAGTTCCTCCAAGCAATAAAACTAATTTCTCCAAGCAAAGAATAGTTCCTCCAAGCAAACAACTAATTTTTCCAAGCAAAGAATAGTTCCTCCAAGCAAATAACTAATTTCTCCAAGCAAAGAATAGTTCCTCCAAGCAAATAACTAATTTCTCCAAGCAAAGAATAGTTCCTCCAAGCAAATAACTAATTTCTCCAAGCAAAGAATAGTTCCTCCAAGCAAATAACTAATTTCTCCAAGCAAAGAATAGTTCCTCCAAGCAAATAATTTATTTCTGCAAGCAAAGAATAGTTCCTCCAAGCAAATAACTAATTTCTCCAAGCAAATAACCTATCTGCCCAAGCAAAGAATAGTTCCTCCAAGCATATAACTAATTTCTCCAAGCAAAGAATAGTTCCTCCAAGCAAACAAATAATTTCTCCAAGCAAAGAATAGTTCCTCCAAGCAAACAACTAATTTCTCCAAGCAAAGAATAGTTCCTCCAAGCCAACAACTAATTTTTCCAAGCAAAGAATAGTTCCTCCAAGCAAATAACTAATTTCTCCAAGCAAAGAATAGTTCCTCCAAGCAAATAACTAATTTCTCCAAGCAAAGAATAGTTCCTCCAAGCAAATAACTAATTTCTCCAAGCAAAGAATAGTTCCTCCAAGCAAATAACTAATTTCTCCAAGCAAAGAATAGTTCCTCCAAGCAAATAACTAATTTCTCCAAGCAAAGAATAGTTCCTCCAAGCAAACAACTAAATTCTCCAAGCAAAGAATAGTTCCTCCAAGCAAACAAATAATTTTTTTTAGCAAGCAAAGAATAGTTGCTCCAAGCAAACAACTAATTTCTCCAAGCAAAGAATAATTCCTCCAAGCAAACAACTAATTTCTCCAAGCAAAGAATAGTTCCTCCAAGCAAACAACTAATTTCTTCAAGCAAAGAATAGTTGCTCCAAGCAAACAACTAATTTCTCCAAGAATAGAATAGTTCCTCCAAGCAAATAATTTATTTCTCCAAGCAAAGAATACTTCCTCCAAGCTAATAACTAATTTCTCCAAGCAAAGAATAGTTCCTCCAAGCAAACAAATAATTTTTCCAAGCAAAGAATAGTTCCTCCAAGCAAACAACTAATTTCTCCAAGCAAAGAATAGTTCCTCCAAGCAAACAACTAATTTTTCCAAGCAAAGAATAGTTCCTCCAAGCAAATAACTAATTTCTCCAAGCAAAGAATAGTTGCTCCAAGCAAACAACTAATTTCTCCAAGCAAAGAATAGTTCCTCCAAGCAAACAACTAATTTCTCCAAGCAAAGAATAGTTCCTCCAAGCAAACAACTAATTTCTCCAAGCAAAGAATAGTTCCTCCAAGCAAACAACTAATTTCTTCAAGCAAAGAATAGTTGCTCCAAGCAAACAACTAATTTCTCCAAAAATAGAATAGTTCCTCCAAGCAAATAATTTATTTCTCCAAGCAAAGAATACTTCCTCCAAGCAAATAACTAATTTCTCCAAGCAAATAACCTATCTGCCCAAGCAAAGAATAGTTCCTCCAAGCTAATAACTAATTTCTCCAAGCAAAGAATAGTTCCTCCAAGCAAACAAATAATTTTTCCAAGCAAAGAATAGTTCCTGCAAGCAAACAACTAATTTCTCCAAGCAAAGAATAGTTCCTCCAAGCAAACAACTAATTTTTCCAAGCAAAGAATAGTTCCTCCAAGCAAATAACTAATTTCTCCAAGCAAATAACTAATTTCTCCAAGCAAAGAATAGTTCCTCCAAGCAAATAACTAATTTCTCCAAGCAAAAAATAGTTCCTCCAAGCAAATAACTAATTTGTCCAAGCAGAGAATAGTTCCTCCAAGCAAATAACTAATTTCTCCAAGCAAAGAATAGTTGCTCCAAGCAAACAACTAACTTCTCCAAGCAAAGAATAGTTCCTCCAAGCAAACAACTAATTTCTCCAAGCAAAAAATAGTTCTTCCAAGCAAACAACTAATTTCTCCAAGCAAATAACATATCTGCCCAAGCAAAGAATAGTTCCTCCAAGCAAACAACTAATTTCTCCAAGCAAAGAATAGTTCCTCCAAGCAAACAACTAATTTCTCCAAGCAAAGAATAGTTCCTCCAAGCAAATAACTAATTTCTCAAAGCAAAGAATAGTTCCTCCAAGCAAACAAATAATTTCTCCAAGCAAAGAATAGTTCCTCCAAGCAAACAACTAATTTCTCCAAGCAAAGAATAGTTCCTGCAAGCAAACAACTAATTTTTCCAAGCAAAGAATAGTTCCTCCAAGCAAATAACTAATTTCTCCAAGCAGAGAATAGTTCCTCCAAGCAAATAACTAATTTGTCCAAACAGAGAATAGTTCCTCCAAGCAAATAACTAATTTCACCAAGCAAAGAATAGTTCCTCCAAGCAAACAACTAACTTCTCCAAGCAAAGAATAGTTCCTCCAAGCAAACAACTAATTTCTCCAAGCAAAGAATAGTTCCTCCAAGCAAACAACTAATTTCTCCAAGCAAAGAATAGTTCCTCCAAGCAAACAACTAATTTCTCCCAGCAAAGAATAGTTCCTGCAAGCTAACAACTAATTTTTCCAAGCAAAGAATAGTTCCTCCAAGCAAATAACTAATTTCTCCAAGCAAAGAATAGTTCCTCCAAGCAAATAACTAATTTCTCCAAGCAAAGAATAGTTCCTCCAAGCAAATAACTAATTTCTCCAAGCAAAGAATAGTTCCTCCAAGCAAATAATTTATTTCTCCAAGCAAAGAATAGTTCCTCCACGCAAATATCTAATTTCTCCAAGCAAATAACCTATCTGCCCAAGCAATGAATAGTTCCTCCAAGCATATAACTAATTTCTCCAAGCAAAGAATAGTTCCTCCAAGCAAACAAATAATTTCTCCAAGCAAAGAATAGTTCCTCCAAGCAAACAACTAATTTCTCCAAGCAAAGAATAGTTCCTCCAAGCCAACAACTAATTTTTCCAAGCAAAGAATAGTTCCTCCAAGCAAATAACTAATTTCTCCAAGCAAAGAATAGTTCCTCCAAGCAAACAACTAATTTCTCCAAGCAAAGAATAGTTGCTCCAAGCAAACAACTAATTTCTACAAGCAAAGAATAGTTCTTCCAATCAAACAACTAATTTCACCAAGCAAAGAATAGTTCCTCCAAGCAAATAATTTATTTCTCCAAGCAAAGAATACTTCCTCCAAGCAAATAACTAATTTCTCCATGCAAATAACCTATCTGCCCAAGCAAAGAATAGTTCCTCCAAGCTAATAACTAATTTCTCCAAGCAAAGAATAGTTCCTCCAAGCAAACAACTAACTTCTCCAAGCAAAGAATAGTTCCTCCAAGCAAACAACTAATTTCTCCAAGCAAAGAATAGTTCCTCCAAGCAAACAACTAATTTCTCCAAGCAAAGAATAGTTCCTCCAAGCAAACAACTAATTTCTCCAAGCAAAGAATAGTTCCTGCAAGCTAACAACTAATTTTTCCAAGCAAAGAATAGTTCCTCCAAGCAAATAACTAATTTCTCCAAGCAAAGAATAGTTCCTCCAAGCAAATAACTAATTTCTCCAAGCAAAGAATAGTTCCTCCAAGCAAATAACTAATTTCTCCAAGCAAAGAATAGTTCCTCCAAGCAAATAATTTATTTCTCCAAGCAAAGAATAGTTCCTCCACGCAAATATCTAATTTCTCCAAGCAAATAACCTATCTGCCCAAGCAATGAATAGTTCCTCCAAGCATATAACTAATTTCTCCAAGCAAAGAATAGTTCCTCCAAGCAAACAAATAATTTCTCCAAGCAAAGAATAGTTCCTCCAAGCAAATAACTAATTTCTCCAAGCAGAGAATAGTTCCTCCAAGCAAATAACTAATTTGTCCAAACAGAGAATAGTTCCTCCAAGCAAATAACTAATTTCACCAAGCAAAGAATAGTTCCTCCAAGCAAACAACTAACTTCTCCAAGCAAAGAATAGTTCCTCCAAGCAAACAACTAATTTCTCCAAGCAAAGAATAGTTCCTCCAAGCAAATAACTAATTTCTCAAAGCAAAGAATAGTTCCTCCAAGCAAACAAATAATTTCTCCAAGCAAAGAATAGTTCCTCCAAGCAAACAACTAATTTCTCCAAGCAAAGAATAGTTCCTGCAAGCAAACAACTAATTTTTCCAAGCAAAGAATAGTTCCTCCAAGCAAATAACTAATTTCTCCAAGCAGAGAATAGTTCCTCCAAGCAAATAACTAATTTGTCCAAACAGAGAATAGTTCCTCCAAGCAAATAACTAATTTCACCAAGCAAAGAATAGTTCCTCCAAGCAAACAACTAACTTCTCCAAGCAAAGAATAGTTCCTCCAAGCAAACAACTAATTTCTCCAAGCAAAGAATAGTTCCTCCAAGCAAACAACTAATTTCTCCAAGCAAAGAATAGTTCCTCCAAGCAAACAACTAATTTCTCCCAGCAAAGAATAGTTCCTGCAAGCTAACAACTAATTTTTCCAAGCAAAGAATAGTTCCTCCAAGCAAATAACTAATTTCTCCAAGCAAAGAATAGTTCCTCCAAGCAAATAACTAATTTCTCCAAGCAAAGAATAGTTCCTCCAAGCAAATAACTAATTTCTCCAAGCAAAGAATAGTTCCTCCAAGCAAATAATTTATTTCTCCAAGCAAAGAATAGTTCCTCCACGCAAATATCTAATTTCTCCAAGCAAATAACCTATCTGCCCAAGCAATGAATAGTTCCTCCAAGCATATAACTAATTTCTCCAAGCAAAGAATAGTTCCTCCAAGCAAACAAATAATTTCTCCAAGCAAAGAATAGTTCCTCCAAGCAAACAACTAATTTCTCCAAGCAAAGAATAGTTCCTCCAAGCCAACAACTAATTTTTCCAAGCAAAGAATAGTTCCTCCAAGCAAATAACTAATTTCTCCAAGCAAAGAATAGTTCCTCCAAGCAAACAACTAATTTCTCCAAGCAAAGAATAGTTGCTCCAAGCAAACAACTAATTTCTACAAGCAAAGAATAGTTCTTCCAATCAAACAACTAATTTCACCAAGCAAAGAATAGTTCCTCCAAGCAAATAATTTATTTCTCCAAGCAAAGAATACTTCCTCCAAGCAAATAACTAATTTCTCCATGCAAATAACCTATCTGCCCAAGCAAAGAATAGTTCCTCCAAGCTAATAACTAATTTCTCCAAGCAAAGAATAGTTCCTCCAAGCAAACAACTAACTTCTCCAAGCAAAGAATAGTTCCTCCAAGCAAACAACTAATTTCTCCAAGCAAAGAATAGTTCCTCCAAGCAAACAACTAATTTCTCCAAGCAAAGAATAGTTCCTCCAAGCAAACAACTAATTTCTCCAAGCAAAGAATAGTTCCTGCAAGCTAACAACTAATTTTTCCAAGCAAAGAATAGTTCCTCCAAGCAAATAACTAATTTCTCCAAGCAAAGAATAGTTCCTCCAAGCAAATAACTAATTTCTCCAAGCAAAGAATAGTTCCTCCAAGCAAATAACTAATTTCTCCAAGCAAAGAATAGTTCCTCCAAGCAAATAATTTATTTCTCCAAGCAAAGAATAGTTCCTCCACGCAAATATCTAATTTCTCCAAGCAAATAACCTATCTGCCCAAGCAATGAATAGTTCCTCCAAGCATATAACTAATTTCTCCAAGCAAAGAATAGTTCCTCCAAGCAAACAAATAATTTCTCCAAGCAAAGAATAGTTCCTCCAAGCAAACAACTAATTTCTCCAAGCAAAGAATAGTTCCTCCAAGCCAACAACTAATTTTTCCAAGCAAAGAATAGTTCCTCCAAGCAAATAACTAATTTCTCCAAGCAAAGAATAGTTCCTCCAAGCAAACAACTAATTTCTCCAAGCAAAGAATAGTTGCTCCAAGCAAACAACTAATTTCTACAAGCAAAGAATAGTTCTTCCAATCAAACAACTAATTTCACCAAGCAAAGAATAGTTCCTCCAAGCAAATAATTTATTTCTCCAAGCAAAGAATACTTCCTCCAAGCAAATAACTAATTTCTCCATGCAAATAACCTATCTGCCCAAGCAAAGAATAGTTCCTCCAAGCTAATAACTAATTTCTCCAAGCAAAGAATAGTTCCTCCAAGCAAACAAATAATTTTTCCAAGCAAAGAATAGTTCCTCCAAGCAAATAACTAATTTCTCCAAGCAGAGAATAGTTCCTCCAAGCAAATAACTAATTTGTCCAAGCAGAGAATAGTTCCTCCAAGCAAATAACTAATTTCTCCAAGCAAAGAATAGTTCCTCCAAGCAAACAACTAACTTCTCCAAGCAAAGAATAGTTCCTCCAAGCAAACAACTAATTTCTCCAAGCAAAGAATAGTTCCTCCAAGCAAATAACTAATTTCTCCAAGCAAAAAATAGTTCCTCCAAGCAAATAACTAATTTGTCCAAGCAGAGAATAGTTCCTCCAAGCAAATAACTAATTTCTCCAAGCAAAGAATAGTTGCTCCAAGCAAACAACTAACTTCTCCAAGCAAAGAATAGTTCCTCCAAGCAAACAACTAATTTCTCCAAGCAAAAAATAGTTCTTCCAAGCAAACAACTAATTTCTCCAAGCAAATAACCTATCTGCCCAAGCAAAGAATAGTTCCTCCAAGCAAACAACTAATTTCTCCAAGCAAAGAATAGTTCCTCCAAGCAAACAACTAATTTCTCCAAGCAAAGAATAGTTCCTCCAAGCAAATAACTAATTTCTCAAAGCAAAGAATAGTTCCTCCAAGCAAACAAATAATTTCTCCAAGCAAAGAATAGTTCCTCCAAGCAAACAACTAATTTCTCCAAGCAAAGAATAGTTCCTGCAAGCAAACAACTAATTTTTCCAAGCAAAGAATAGTTCCTCCAAGCAAATAACTAATTTCTCCAAGCAGAGAATAGTTCCTCCAAGCAAATAACTAATTTGTCCAAACAGAGAATAGTTCCTCCAAGCAAATAACTAATTTCACCAAGCAAAGAATAGTTCCTCCAAGCAAACAACTAACTTCTCCAAGCAAAGAATAGTTCCTCCAAGCAAACAACTAATTTCTCCAAGCAAAGAATAGTTCCTCCAAGCAAACAACTAATTTCTCCAAGCAAAGAATAGTTCCTCCAAGCAAACAACTAATTTCTCCCAGCAAAGAATAGTTCCTGCAAGCTAACAACTAATTTTTCCAAGCAAAGAATAGTTCCTCCAAGCAAATAACTAATTTCTCCAAGCAAAGAATAGTTCCTCCAAGCAAATAACTAATTTCTCCAAGCAAAGAATAGTTCCTCCAAGCAAATAACTAATTTCTCCAAGCAAAGAATAGTTCCTCCAAGCAAATAATTTATTTCTCCAAGCAAAGAATAGTTCCTCCACGCAAATATCTAATTTCTCCAAGCAAATAACCTATCTGCCCAAGCAATGAATAGTTCCTCCAAGCATATAACTAATTTCTCCAAGCAAAGAATAGTTCCTCCAAGCAAACAAATAATTTCTCCAAGCAAAGAATAGTTCCTCCAAGCAAACAACTAATTTCTCCAAGCAAAGAATAGTTCCTCCAAGCCAACAACTAATTTTTCCAAGCAAAGAATAGTTCCTCCAAGCAAATAACTAATTTCTCCAAGCAAAGAATAGTTCCTCCAAGCAAACAACTAATTTCTCCAAGCAAAGAATAGTTGCTCCAAGCAAACAACTAATTTCTACAAGCAAAGAATAGTTCTTCCAATCAAACAACTAATTTCACCAAGCAAAGAATAGTTCCTCCAAGCAAATAATTTATTTCTCCAAGCAAAGAATACTTCCTCCAAGCATATAACTAATTTCTCCAAGCAAAGAATAGTTCCTCCAAGCAAACAAATAATTTCTCCAAGCAAAGAATAGTTCCTCCAAGCAAACAACTAATTTCTCCAAGCAAAGAATAGTTCCTCCAAGCCAACAACTAATTTTTCCAAGCAAAGAATAGTTCCTCCAAGCAAATAACTAATTTCTCCAAGCAAAGAATAGTTCCTCCAAGCAAACAACTAATTTCTCCAAGCAAAGAATAGTTGCTCCAAGCAAACAACTAATTTCTACAAGCAAAGAATAGTTCTTCCAATCAAACAACTAATTTCACCAAGCAAAGAATAGTTCCTCCAAGCAAATAATTTATTTCTCCAAGCAAAGAATACTTCCTCCAAGCAAATAACTAATTTCTCCATGCAAATAACCTATCTGCCCAAGCAAAGAATAGTTCCTCCAAGCTAATAACTAATTTCTCCAAGCAAAGAATAGTTCCTCCAAGCAAACAAATAATTTTTCCAAGCAAAGAATAGTTCCTCCAAGCAAATAACTAATTTCTCCAAGCAGAGAATAGTTCCTCCAAGCAAATAACTAATTTGTCCAAGCAGAGAATAGTTCCTCCAAGCAAATAACTAATTTCTCCAAGCAAAGAATAGTTCCTCCAAGCAAACAACTAACTTCTCCAAGCAAAGAATAGTTCCTCCAAGCAAACAACTAATTTCTCCAAGCAAAGAATAGTTCCTCCAAGCAAATAACTAATTTCTCCAAGCAAAAAATAGTTCCTCCAAGCAAATAACTAATTTGTCCAAGCAGAGAATAGTTCCTCCAAGCAAATAACTAATTTCTCCAAGCAAAGAATAGTTGCTCCAAGCAAACAACTAACTTCTCCAAGCAAAGAATAGTTCCTCCAAGCAAACAACTAATTTCTCCAAGCAAAAAATAGTTCTTCCAAGCAAACAACTAATTTCTCCAAGCAAATAACCTATCTGCCCAAGCAAAGAATAGTTCCTCCAAGCAAACAACTAATTTCTCCAAGCAAAGAATAGTTCCTCCAAGCAAACAACTAATTTCTCCAAGCAAAGAATAGTTCCTCCAAGCAAATAACTAATTTCTCAAAGCAAAGAATAGTTCCTCCAAGCAAACAAATAATTTCTCCAAGCAAAGAATAGTTCCTCCAAGCAAACAACTAATTTCTCCAAGCAAAGAATAGTTCCTGCAAGCAAACAACTAATTTTTCCAAGCAAAGAATAGTTCCTCCAAGCAAATAACTAATTTCTCCAAGCAGAGAATAGTTCCTCCAAGCAAATAACTAATTTGTCCAAACAGAGAATAGTTCCTCCAAGCAAATAACTAATTTCACCAAGCAAAGAATAGTTCCTCCAAGCAAACAACTAACTTCTCCAAGCAAAGAATAGTTCCTCCAAGCAAACAACTAATTTCTCCAAGCAAAGAATAGTTCCTCCAAGCAAACAACTAATTTCTCCAAGCAAAGAATAGTTCCTCCAAGCAAACAACTAATTTCTCCCAGCAAAGAATAGTTCCTGCAAGCTAACAACTAATTTTTCCAAGCAAAGAATAGTTCCTCCAAGCAAATAACTAATTTCTCCAAGCAAAGAATAGTTCCTCCAAGCAAATAACTAATTTCTCCAAGCAAAGAATAGTTCCTCCAAGCAAATAACTAATTTCTCCAAGCAAAGAATAGTTCCTCCAAGCAAATAATTTATTTCTCCAAGCAAAGAATAGTTCCTCCACGCAAATATCTAATTTCTCCAAGCAAATAACCTATCTGCCCAAGCAATGAATAGTTCCTCCAAGCATATAACTAATTTCTCCAAGCAAAGAATAGTTCCTCCAAGCAAACAAATAATTTCTCCAAGCAAAGAATAGTTCCTCCAAGCAAACAACTAATTTCTCCAAGCAAAGAATAGTTCCTCCAAGCCAACAACTAATTTTTCCAAGCAAAGAATAGTTCCTCCAAGCAAATAACTAATTTCTCCAAGCAAAGAATAGTTCCTCCAAGCAAACAACTAATTTCTCCAAGCAAAGAATAGTTGCTCCAAGCAAACAACTAATTTCTACAAGCAAAGAATAGTTCTTCCAATCAAACAACTAATTTCACCAAGCAAAGAATAGTTCCTCCAAGCAAATAATTTATTTCTCCAAGCAAAGAATACTTCCTCCAAGCAAATAACTAATTTCTCCATGCAAATAACCTATCTGCCCAAGCAAAGAATAGTTCCTCCAAGCTAATAACTAATTTCTCCAAGCAAAGAATAGTTCCTCCAAGCAAACAACTAACTTCTCCAAGCAAAGAATAGTTCCTCCAAGCAAACAACTAATTTCTCCAAGCAAAGAATAGTTCCTCCAAGCAAACAACTAATTTCTCCAAGCAAAGAATAGTTCCTCCAAGCAAACAACTAATTTCTCCAAGCAAAGAATAGTTCCTGCAAGCTAACAACTAATTTTTCCAAGCAAAGAATAGTTCCTCCAAGCAAATAACTAATTTCTCCAAGCAAAGAATAGTTCCTCCAAGCAAATAACTAATTTCTCCAAGCAAAGAATAGTTCCTCCAAGCAAATAACTAATTTCTCCAAGCAAAGAATAGTTCCTCCAAGCAAATAATTTATTTCTCCAAGCAAAGAATAGTTCCTCCACGCAAATATCTAATTTCTCCAAGCAAATAACCTATCTGCCCAAGCAATGAATAGTTCCTCCAAGCATATAACTAATTTCTCCAAGCAAAGAATAGTTCCTCCAAGCAAACAAATAATTTCTCCAAGCAAAGAATAGTTCCTCCAAGCAAACAACTAATTTCTCCAAGCAAAGAATAGTTCCTCCAAGCCAACAACTAATTTTTCCAAGCAAAGAATAGTTCCTCCAAGCAAATAACTAATTTCTCCAAGCAAAGAATAGTTCCTCCAAGCAAACAACTAATTTCTCCAAGCAAAGAATAGTTGCTCCAAGCAAACAACTAATTTCTACAAGCAAAGAATAGTTCTTCCAATCAAACAACTAATTTCACCAAGCAAAGAATAGTTCCTCCAAGCAAATAATTTATTTCTCCAAGCAAAGAATACTTCCTCCAAGCAAATAACTAATTTCTCCATGCAAATAACCTATCTGCCCAAGCAAAGAATAGTTCCTCCAAGCTAATAACTAATTTCTCCAAGCAAAGAATAGTTCCTCCAAGCAAACAAATAATTTTTCCAAGCAAAGAATAGTTCCTCCAAGCAAATAACTAATTTCTCCAAGCAGAGAATAGTTCCTCCAAGCAAATAACTAATTTGTCCAAGCAGAGAATAGTTCCTCCAAGCAAATAACTAATTTCTCCAAGCAAAGAATAGTTCCTCCAAGCAAACAACTAACTTCTCCAAGCAAAGAATAGTTCCTCCAAGCAAACAACTAATTTCTCCAAGCAAAGAATAGTTCCTCCAAGCAAACAACTAATTTCGCCAAGCAAATAACCTATCTGCCCAAGCAAAGAATAGTTCCTCCAAGCAAACAAATAATTTCTCAAAGCAAAGAATAGTTCCTCCAAGCAAACAAATAATTTCTCCAAGCAAAGAATAGTTCCTCCAAGCAAACAACTAATTTCTCCAAGCAAAGAATAGTTCCTGCAAGCTAACAACTAATTTTTCCAAGCAAAGAATAGTTCCTCCAAGCAAATAACTAATTTCTCCAAGCAAAGAATAGTTCCTCCAAGCAAATAACTAATTTCTCCAAGCAAAGAATAGTTCCTCCAAGCAAATAACTAATTTCTCCAAGCAAAGAATAGTTCCTCCAAGCAAATAACTAATTTCTCCAAGCAAAGAATAGTTCCTCCAAGCAAATAATTTATTTCTCCAAGCAAAGAATAGTTCCTCCAAGCAAATAACTAATTTCTCCAAGCAAAGAATAGTTGCTCCAAGCAAACAACTAATTTCTCCAAGCAAAGAATAGTTCCTCCAAGCAAACAACTAATTTCTCCAAGCAAATAACCTATCTGCCCAAGCAATGAATAGTTCCTCCAAGCATATAACTAATTTCTCCAAGCAAAGAATAGTTCCTCCAAGCAAACAAATAATTTCTCCAAGCAAAGAATAGTTCCTCCAAGCAAACAACTAATTTCTCCAAGCAAAGAATAGTTCCTCCAAGCCAACAACTAATTTTTCCAAGCAAAGAATAGTTTCTCCAAGCAAATAACTAATTTCTCCAAGCAAAGAATAGTTCCTCCAAGCAAACAACTAATTTCTCCAAGCAAAGAATAGTTGCTCCAAGCAAACAACTAATTTCTACAAGCAAAGAATAGTTCTTCCAATCAAACAACTAATTTCACCAAGCAAAGAATAGTTCCTCCAAGCAAATAATTTATTTCTCCAAGCAAAGAATACTTCCTCCAAGCAAATAACTAATTTCTCCATGCAAATAACCTATCTGCCCAAGCAAAGAATAGTTCCTCCAAGCTAATAACTAATTTCTCCAAGCAAAGAATAGTTCCTCCAAGCAAACAAATAATTTTTCCAAGCAAAGAATAGTTCCTCCAAGCAAACAACTAATTTCTCCAAGCAAAGAATAGTTCCTCCAAGCCAACAACTAATTTTTCCAAGCAAAGAATAGTTTCTCCAAGCAAATAACTAACTTCTCCAAGCAAAGAATAGTTCCTCCAAGCAAACAACTAATTTCTCCAAGCAAAGAATAGTTCCTCCAAGCAAACAACTAATTTCTCCAAGCAAAGAATAGTTCCTCCAAGCAAACAACTAATTTCTCCAAGCAAAGAATAGTTCCTGCAAGCTAACAACTAATTTTTCCAAGCAAAGAATAGTTCCTCCATGCAAATAACTAATTTCTCCAAGCAAAGAATAGTTCCTCCAAGCAAATAACTAATTTCTCCAAGCAAAGAATAGTTCCTCCAAGCAAATAACTAATTTCTCCAAGCAAAGAATAGTTCCTCCAAGCAAATAATTTATTTCTCCAAGCAAAGAATAGTTCCTCCACGCAAATATCTAATTTCTCCAAGCAAATAACCTATCTGCCCAAGCAATGAATAGTTCCTCCAAGCATATAACTAATTTCTCCAAGCAAAGAATAGTTCCTCCAAGCAAACAAATAATTTCTCCAAGCAAAGAATAGTTCCTCCAAGCAAACAACTAATTTCTCCAAGCAAAGAATAGTTCCTCCAAGCAAATAACTAATTTCTCCAAGCAAAGAATAGTTCCTCCAAGCAAATAACTAATTTCTCCAAGCAAAGAATAGTTCCTCCAAGCAAACAACTAATTTCTCCAAGCAAAGAATAGTTCCTCCAAGCAAACAACTAATTTCTCCAAGCAAAGAATAGTTGCTCCAAGCAAACAACTAATTTCTACAAGCAAAGAATAGTTCTTCCAATCAAACAACTAATTTCACCAAGCAAAGAATAGTTCCTCCAAGCAAATAATTTATTTCTCCAAGCAAAGAATACTTCCTCCAAGCAAATAACTAATTTCTCCATGCAAATAACCTATCTGCCCAAGCAAAGAATAGTTCCTCCAAGCTAATAACTAATTTCTCCAAGCAAAGAATAGTTCCTCCAAGCAAACAAATAATTTTTCCAAGCAAAGAATAGTTCCTCCAAGCAAACAACTAATTTCTCCAAGCAAAGAATAGTTCCTCCAAGCCAACAACTAATTTTTCCAAGCAAAGAATAGTTTCTCCAAGCAAATAACTAACTTCTCCAAGCAAAGAATAGTTCCTCCAAGCAAACAACTAATTTCTCCAAGCAAAGAATAGTTCCTCCAAGCAAACAACTAATTTCTCCAAGCAAAGAATAGTTCCTCCAAGCAAACAACTAATTTCTCCAAGCAAAGAATAGTTCCTGCAAGCTAACAACTAATTTTTCCAAGCAAAGAATAGTTCCTCCAAGCAAATAACTAATTTCTCCAAGCAAAGAATAGTTCCTCCAAGCAAATAACTAATTTCTCCAAGCAAAGAATAGTTCCTCCAAGCAAATAATTTATTTCTCCAAGCAAAGAATAGTTCCTCCACGCAAATATCTAATTTCTCCAAGCAAATAACCTATCTGCCCAAGCAATGAATAGTTCCTCCAAGCATATAACTAATTTCTCCAAGCAAAGAATAGTTCCTCCAAGCAAACAAATAATTTCTCCAAGCAAAGAATAGTTCCTCCAAGCAAACAACTAATTTCTCCAAGCAAAGAATAGTTCCTCCAAGCCAACAACTAATTTTTCCAAGCAAAGAATAGTTCCTCCAAGCAAATAACTAATTTCTCCAAGCAAAGAATAGTTCCTCCAAGCAAACAACTAATTTCTCCAAGCAAAGAATAGTTGCTCCAAGCAAACAACTAATTTCTACAAGCAAAGAATAGTTCTTCCAATCAAACAACTAATTTCACCAAGCAAAGAATAGTTCCTCCAAGCAAATAATTTATTTCTCCAAGCAAAGAATACTTCCTCCAAGCAAATAACTAATTTCTCCATGCAAATAACCTATCTGCCCAAGCAAAGAATAGTTCCTCCAAGCTAATAACTAATTTCTCCAAGCAAAGAATAGTTCCTCCAAGCAAACAAATAATTTTTCCAAGCAAAGAATAGTTCCTCCAAGCAAATAACTAATTTCTCCAAGCAGAGAATAGTTCCTCCAAGCAAATAACTAATTTGTCCAAGCAGAGAATAGTTCCTCCAAGCAAATAACTAATTTCTCCAAGCAAAGAATAGTTCCTCCAAGCAAACAACTAACTTCTCCAAGCAAAGAATAGTTCCTCCAAGCAAACAACTAATTTCTCCAAGCAAAGAATAGTTCCTCCAAGCAAACAACTAATTTCGCCAAGCAAATAACCTATCTGCCCAAGCAAAGAATAGTTCCTCCAAGCAAACAAATAATTTCTCAAAGCAAAGAATAGTTCCTCCAAGCAAACAACTAATTTTTCCAAGCAAAGAATAGTTCCTCCAAGCAAACAACTAATTTCTCCAAGCAAAGAATAGTTCCTGCAAGCTAACAACTAATTTTTCCAAGCAAAGAATAGTTCCTCCAAGCAAATAACTAATTTCTCCAAGCAAAGAATAGTTCCTCCAAGCAAATAACTAATTTCTCCAAGCAAAGAATAGTTCCTCCAAGCAAATAACTAATTTCTCCAAGCAAAGAATAGTTCCTCCAAGCAAATAATTTATTTCTCCAAGCAAAGAATAGTTCCTCCACGCAAATATCTAATTTCTCCAAGCAAATAACCTATCTGCCCAAGCAATGAATAGTTCCTCCAAGCATATAACTAATTTCTCCAAGCAAAGAATAGTTCCTCCAAGCAAACAAATAATTTCTCCAAGCAAAGAATAGTTCCTCCAAGCAAACAACTAATTTCTCCAAGCAAAGAATAGTTCCTCCAAGCAAATAACTAATTTCTCCAAGCAAAGAATAGTTCCTCCAAGCAAATAACTAATTTCTCCAAGCAAAGAATAGTTCCTCCAAGCAAACAACTAATTTCTCCAAGCAAAGAATAGTTCCTCCAAGCAAACAACTAATTTCTCCAAGCAAAGAATAGTTGCTCCAAGCAAACAACTAATTTCTACAAGCAAAGAATAGTTCTTCCAATCAAACAACTAATTTCACCAAGCAAAGAATAGTTCCTCCAAGCAAATAATTTATTTCTCCAAGCAAAGAATACTTCCTCCAAGCAAATAACTAATTTCTCCATGCAAATAACCTATCTGCCCAAGCAAAGAATAGTTCCTCCAAGCTAATAACTAATTTCTCCAAGCAAAGAATAGTTCCTCCAAGCAAACAAATAATTTTTCCAAGCAAAGAATAGTTCCTCCAAGCAAACAACTAATTTCTCCAAGCAAAGAATAGTTCCTCCAAGCCAACAACTAATTTTTCCAAGCAAAGAATAGTTTCTCCAAGCAAATAACTAACTTCTCCAAGCAAAGAATAGTTCCTCCAAGCAAACAACTAATTTCTCCAAGCAAAGAATAGTTCCTCCAAGCAAACAACTAATTTCTCCAAGCAAAGAATAGTTCCTCCAAGCAAACAACTAATTTCTCCAAGCAAAGAATAGTTCCTGCAAGCTAACAACTAATTTTTCCAAGCAAAGAATAGTTCCTCCAAGCAAATAACTAATTTCTCCAAGCAAAGAATAGTTCCTCCAAGCAAATAACTAATTTCTCCAAGCAAAGAATAGTTCCTCCAAGCAAATAACTAATTTCTCCAAGCAAAGAATAGTTCCTCCAAGCAAATAATTTATTACTCCAAGCAAAGAATAGTTCCTCCACGCAAATATCTAATTTCTCCAAGCAAATAACCTATCTGCCCAAGCAATGAATAGTTCCTCCAAGCATATAACTAATTTCTCCAAGCAAAGAATAGTTCCTCCAAGCAAACAAATAATTTCTCCAAGCAAAGAATAGTTCCTCCAAGCAAACAACTAATTTCTCCAAGCAAAGAATAGTTCCTCCAAGCCAACAACTAATTTTTCCAAGCAAAGAATAGTTCCTCCAAGCAAATAACTAATTTCTCCAAGCAAAGAATAGTTCCTCCAAGCAAACAACTAATTTCTCCAAGCAAAGAATAGTTGCTCCAAGCAAACAACTAATTTCTACAAGCAAAGAATAGTTCTTGAAATCAAACAACTAATTTCACCAAGCAAAGAATAGTTCCTCCAAGCAAATAATTTATTTCTCCAAGCAAAGAATACTTCCTCCAAGCAAATAACTAATTTCTCCATGCAAATAACCTATCTGCCCAAGCAAAGAATAGTTCCTCCAAGCTAATAACTAATTTCTCCAAGCAAAGACTAGTTCCTCCAAGCAAACAAATAATTTTTCCAAGCAAAGAATAGTTCCTCCAAGCAAATAACTAATTTCTCCAAGCAGAGAATAGTTCCTCCAAGCAAATAACTAATTTGTCCAAGCAGAGAATAGTTCCTCCAAGCAAATAACTAATTTCTCCAAGCAAAGAATAGTTCCTCCAAGCAAACAACTAACTTCTCCAAGCAAAGAATAGTTCCTCCAAGCAAACAACTAATTTCTCCAAGCAAAGAATAGTTCCTCCAAGCAAACAACTAATTTCGCCAAGCAAATAACCTATCTGCCCAAGCAAAGAATAGTTCCTCCAAGCAAACAAATAATTTCTCAAAGCAAAGAATAGTTCCTCCAAGCAAACAAATAATTTCTCCAAGCAAAGAATAGTTCCTCCAAGCAAACAACTAATTTCTCCAAGCAAAGAATAGTTCCTGCAAGCTAACAACTAATTTTTCCAAGCAAAGAATAGTTCCTCCAAGCAAATAACTAATTTCTCCAAGCAAAGAATAGTTCCTCCAAGCAAATAACTAATTTCTCCAAGCAAAGAATAGTTCCTCCAAGCAAATAACTAATTTCTCCAAGCAAAGAATAGTTCCTCCAAGCAATTAATTTATTTCTCCAAGCAAAGAATAGTTCCTCCAAGCAAATAACTAATTTCTCCAAGCAAAGAATAGTTGCTCCAAGCAAACAACTAATTTCTCCAAGCAAAGAATAGTTCCTCCAAGCAAACAACTAATTTCTCCAAGCAAATAACCTATCTGCCCAAGCAATGAATAGTTCCTCCAAGCATATAACTAATTTCTCCAAGCAAAGAATAGTTCCTCCAAGCAAACAAATAATTTCTCCAAGCAAAGAATAGTTCCTCCAAGCAAACAACTAATTTCTCCAAGCAAAGAATAGTTCCTCCAAGCCAACAACTAATTTTTCCAAGCAAAGAATAGTTTCTCCAAGCAAATAACTAATTTCTCCAAGCAAAGAATAGTTCCTCCAAGCAAACAACTAATTTCTCCAAGCAAAGAATAGTTGCTCCAAGCAAACAACTAATTTCTACAAGCAAAGAATAGTTCTTCCAATCAAACAACTAATTTCACCAAGCAAAGAATAGTTCCTCCAAGCAAATAATTTATTTCTCCAAGCAAAGAATACTTCCTCCAAGCAAATAACTAATTTCTCCATGCAAATAACCTATCTGCCCAAGCAAAGAATAGTTCCTCCAAGCTAATAACTAATTTCTCCAAGCAAAGAATAGTTCCTCCAAGCAAACAAATAATTTTTCCAAGCAAAGAATAGTTCCTCCAAGCAAACAACTAATTTCTCCAAGCAAAGAATAGTTCCTCCAAGCAAACAACTAATTTCTCCAAGCAAAGAATAGTTCCTCCAAGCAAACAACTAATTTTTCCAAGCAAAGAATAGTTCCTCCAAGCAAATAACTAATTTCTCCAAGCAGAGAATAGTTCCTCCAAGCAAGTAACTAATTTCTCCAAGCAAAGAATAGTTGCTCCAAGCAAATAACTAATTTCTCCAAGCAAAGAATAGTTCCTTCAAACAAACAACTAATTTCTCCAAGAATAGAATAGTTCCTCCAAGCAAATAATTTATTTCTCCAAGCAAAGAATACTTCCTCCAAGCAAATAACTAATTTCTCCAAGCAAAGAATAGTTCCTTCAAGCAAACAAATAATTTTTACAAGCAAAGAATAGTTCCTCCAAGCAAACAACTAATTTCGCCAAGCAAAGAATAGTTCCTCCAAGCAAACAACTAATTTTTCCAAGCAAAGAATAGTTCCTCCAAGCAAATAACTAATTTGTCCAAGCAGAGAATAGTTCCTCCAAGCAAATAACTAATTTCTCCAAGCAAAGAATAGTTGCTCCAAGCAAACAACTAACTTCTCCAAGCAAAGAATAGTTCCTCCAAGCAAACAACTAATTTCTCCAAGCAAAGAATAGTTCCTCCAAGCAAACAACTAATTTCTCCAAGCAAATAACCTATCTGCCCAAGCAAAGAATAGTTCCTCCAAGCAAACAAATAATTTCTCCAAGCAAAGAATAGTTCCTCCAAGCAAACAACTAATTTCTCCAAGCAAAGAATAGTTCCTCCAAGCAAATAACTAATTTCTCAAAGCAAAGAATAGTTCCTCCAAGCAAACAAATAATTTCTCCAAGCAAAGAATAGTTCCTCCAAGCAAATAACTAATTTCTCCAAGCAAAGAATAGTTCCTCCAAGCAAATAATTTATTTCTCCAAGCAAAGAATAGTTCCTCCAAGCAAATAACTAATTTCTCCAAGCAAATAACCTATCTGCCCAAGCAAAGAATAGTTCCTCCAAGCATATAACTAATTTCTCCAAGCAAAGAATAGTTCCTCCAAGCAAACAAATAATTTCTCCAAGCAAAGAATAGTTCCTCCAAGCAAACAACTAATTTCTCCAAGCAAAGAATAGTTCCTCCAAGCCAACAACTAATTTTTCCAAGCAAAGAATAGTTCCTCCAAGCAAATAACTAATTTCTCCAAGCAAAGAATAGTTCCTCCAAGCAAATAACTAATTTCTCCAAGCAAAGAATAGTTCCTCCAAGCAAATAACTAATTTCTCCAAGCAAAGAATAGTTCCTTCAAGCAAATAACTACTTTCTCCAAGCAAAGAATAGTTCCTCCAAGCAAATAACTAATTTCTCCAAGCAAAGAATAGTTCCTCCAAGCAAACAACTAAATTCTCCAAGCAAAGAATAGTTCCTCCAAGCAAACAACTAATTTCTCCAAGCAAAGAATAGTTGCTCCAAGCAAACAACTAATTTCTCCAAGCAAAGAATAGTTCCTCCAAGCAAACAACTAATTTCTCCAAGCAAAGAATAGTTGCTCCAAGCAAACAACTAATTTCTTCAAGCAAAGAATAGTTGCTCCAAGCAAACAACTAATTTCTCCAAGAATAGAATAGTTCCTCCAAGCAAATAATTTATTTCTCCAAGCAAAGAATACTTCCTCCAAGCAAATAACTAATTTCTCCAAGCAAAGAATAGTTCCTCCAAGCAAACAAATAATTTTTCCAAGCAAAGAATAGTTCCTCCAAGCAAACAACTAATTTCGCCAAGCAAAGAATAGTTCCTCCAAGCAAACAACTAATTTTTCCAAGCAAAGAATAGTTCCTCCAAGCAAATAACTAATTTGTCCAAGCAGAGAATAGTTCCTCCAAGCAAATAACTAATTTCTCCAAGCAAAGAATAGTTGCTCCAAGCAAACAACTAACTTCTCCAAGCAAAGAATAGTTCCTCCAAGCAAACAACTAATTTCTCCAAGCAAAGAATAGTTCCTCCAAGCAAACAACTAATTTCTCCAAGCAAATAACCTATCTGCCCAAGCAAAGAATAGTTCCTCCAAGCAAACAAATAATTTCTCCAAGCAAAGAATAGTTCCTCCAAGCAAACAACTAATTTCTCCAAGCAAAGAATAGTTCCTCCAAGCAAATAACTAATTTCTCAAAGCAAAGAATAGTTCCTCCAAGCAAACAATTAATTTCTCCAAGCAAAGAATAGTTCCTCCAAGCAAATAACTAATTTCTCCAAGCAAAGAATAGTTCCTCCAAGCAAATAATTTATTTCTCCAAGCAAAGAATAGTTCCTCCAAGCAAATAACTAATTTCTCCAAGAATAGAATAGTTCCTCCAAGCAAATAATTTATTTCTCCAAGCAAAGAATACTTCCTCCAAGCAAATAACTAATTTCTCCAAGCAAAGAATAGTTCCTCCAAGCAAACAGATAATTTTTCCAAGCAAAGAATAGTTCCTCCAAGCAAACAACTAATTTCGCCAAGCAAAGAATAGTTCCTCCAAGCAAACAACTAATTTTTCCAAGCAAAGAATAGTTCCTCCAAGCAAATAACTAATTTGTCCAAGCAGAGAATAGTTCCTCCAAGCAAATAACTAATTTCTCCAAGCAAAGAATAGTTGCTCCAAGCAAACAACTAACTTCTCCAAGCAAAGAATAGTTCCTCCAAGCAAACAACTAATTTCTCCAAGCAAAGAATAGTTCCTCCAAGCAAACAACTAATTTCTCCAAGCAAATAACCTATCTGCCCAAGCAAAGAATAGTTCCTCCAAGCAAACAAATAATTTCTCCAAGCAAAGAATAGTTCCTCCAAGCAAACAACTAATTTCTCCAAGCAAAGAATAGTTCCTCCAAGCAAATAACTAATTTCTCAAAGCAAAGAATAGTTCCTCCAAGCAAACAATTAATTTCTCCAAGCAAAGAATAGTTCCTCCAAGCAAATAACTAATTTCTCCAAGCAAAGAATAGTTCCTCCAAGCAAATAATTTATTTCTCCAAGCAAAGAATAGTTCCTCCAAGCAAATAACTAATTTCTCCAAGCAAATAACCTATCTGCCCAAGCAAAGAATAGTTCCTCCAAGCATATAACTAATTTCTCCAAGCAAAGAATAGTTCCTCCAAGCAAACAAATAATTTCTCCAAGCAAAGAATAGTTCCTCCAAGCAAACAACTAATTTCTCCAAGCAAAGAATAGTTCCTCCAAGCCAACAACTAATTTTTCCAAGCAAAGAATAGTTCCTCTAAGCAAATAACTAATTTCTCCAAGCAAAGAATAGTTCCTCCAAGCAAATAACTAATTTCTCCAAGCAAAGAATAGTTCCTCCAAGCAAATAACTAATTTCTCCAAGCAAAGAATAGTTCCTCCAAGCAAATAACTACTTTCTCCAAGCAAAGAATAGTTCCTCCAAGCAAATAACTAATTTCTCCAAGCAAAGAATAGTTCCTCCAAGCAAACAACTAAATTCTCCAAGCAAAGAATAGTTCCTCCAAGCAAACAACTAATTTCTCCAAGCAAAGAATAGTTGCTCCAAGCAAACAACTAATTTCTCCAAGCAAAGAATAGTTCCTCCAAGCAAACAACTAATTTCTCCAAGCAAAGAATAGTTCCTCCAAGCAAACAACTAATTTCTTCAAGCAAAGAATAGTTGCTCCAAGCAAACAACTAATTTCTCCAAGAATAGAATAGTTCCTCCAAGCAAACAACTAAATTCTCCAAGCAAAGAATAGTTCCTCCAAGCAAACAACTAATTTCTCCAAGCAAAGAATAGTTGCTCCAAGCAAACAACTAATTTCTCCAAGCAAAGAATAGTTCCTCCAAGCAAACAACTAATTTCTCCAAGCAAAGAATAGTTCCTCCAAGCAAACAACTAATTTCTCCAAGCAAAGAATAGTTCCTCCAAGCAAACAACTAATTTCTCCAAGCAAAGAATAGTTCCTCCAAGCAAATAACTAATTTCTCAAAGCAAAGAATAGTTCCTCCAAGCAAACAAATAATTTCTCCAAGCAAAGAATAGTTCCTCCAAGCAAATAACTAATTTCTCCAAGCAAAGAATAGTTCCTCCAAGCAAATAATTTATTTCTCCAAGCAAAGAATAGTTCCTCCAAGCAAATAACTAATTTCTCCAAGCAAATAACCTATCTGCCCAAGCAAAGAATAGTTCCTCCAAGCATATAACTAATTTCTCCAAGCAAAGAATAGTTCCTCCAAGCAAACAAATAATTTCTCCAAGCAAAGAATAGTTCCTCCAAGCAAACAACTAATTTCTCCAAGCAAAGAATAGTTCCTCCAAGCCAACAACTAATTTTTCCAAGCAAAGAATAGTTCCTCCAAGCAAATAACTAATTTCTCCAAGCAAAGAATAGTTCCTCCAATCAAACAACTAATTTCACCAAGCAAAGAATAGTTCCTCCAAGCAAATAATTTATTTCTCCAAGCAAAGAATACTTCCTCCAAGCAAATAACTAATTTCTCCAAATAACCTATCTGCCCATGCAAAGAATAGTTCCTCCAAGCTAATAACTAATTTCTCCAAGCAAAGAATAGTTCCTCCAAGCAAACAAATAATTTTTCCAAGCAAATAATAGTTCCTCCAAGCAAACAACTAATTTCTCCAAGCAAAGAATAGTTCCTCCAAGCAAACAACTAATTTCTCCAAGCAAAGAATAGTTCCTCCAAGCAAACAACTAATTTTTCCAAGCAAAGAATAGTTCCTCCAAGCAAATAACTAATTTCTCCAAGCAGAGAATAGTTCCTCCAAGCAAATAACTAATTTCTCCAAGCAAAGAATAGTTGCTCCAAGCAAACAACTAATTTCTCCAAGCAAAGAATAGTTCCTCCAAACAAACAACTAATTTCTCCAAGAATAGAATAGTTCCTCCAAGCAAATAATTTATTTCTCCAAGCAAAGAATACTTCCTCCAAGCAAATAACTAATTTCTCCAAGCAAAGAATAGTTCCTCCAAGCAAACAAATAATTTTTACAAGCAAAGAATAGTTCCTCCAAGCAAACAACTAATTTCGCCAAGCAAAGAATAGTTCCTCCAAGCAAACAACTAATTTTTCCAAGCAAAGAATAGTTCCTCCAAGCAAATAACTAATTTGTCCAAGCAGAGAATAGTTCCTCCAAGCAAATAACTAATTTCTCCAAGCAAAGAATAGTTGCTCCAAGCAAACAACTAACTTCTCCAAGCAAAGAATAGTTCCTCCAAGCAAACAACTAATTTCTCCAAGCAAAGAATAGTTCCTCCTAGCAAACAACTAATTTCTCCAAGCAAATAACCTATCTGCCCAAGCAAAGAATAGTTCCTCCAAGCAAACAAATAATTTCTCCAAGCAAAGAATAGTTCCTCCTAGCAAACAACTAATTTCTCCAAGCAAAGAATAGTTCCTCCAAGCAAATAACTAATTTCTCAAAGCAAAGAATAGTTCCTCCAAGCAAACAAATAATTTCTCCAAGCAAAGAATAGTTCCTCCAAGCAAATAACTAATTTCTCCAAGCAAAGAATAGTTCCTCCAAGCAAATAATTTATTTCTCCAAGCAAAGAATAGTTCCTCCAAGCAAATAACTAATTTCTCCAAGCAAAGAATAGTTCCTCCAAGCAAATAATTTATTTCTCCAAGCAAAGAATAGTTCCTCCAAGCAAATAACTAATTTCTCCAAGCAAATAACCTATCTGCCCAAGCAAAGAATAGTTCCTCCAAGCATATAACTAATTTCTCCAAGCAAAGAATAGTTCCTCCAAGCAAACAAATAATTTCTCCAAGCAAAGAATAGTTCCTCCAAGCAAACAACTAATTTCTCCAAGCAAAGAATAGTTCCTCCAAGCCAACAACTAATTTTTCCAAGCAAAGAATAGTTCCTCCAAGCAAATAACTAATTTCTCCAAGCAAGGAATAGTTCCTCCAAGCAAATAACTAATTTCTCCAAGCAAAGAATAGTTCCTCCAAGCAAATAACTAATTTCTCCAAGCAAAGAATAGTTCCTCCAAGCAAATAACTAATTTCTCCAAGCAAAGAATAGTTCCTCCAAGCAAATAACTAATTTCTCCAAGCAAAGAATAGTTCCTCCAAGCAAACAACTAAATTCTCCAAGCAAAGAATAGTTCCTCCAAGCAAACAACTAATTTCTCCAAGCAAAGAATAGTTGCTCCAAGCAAACAACTAATTTCTCCAAGCAAAGAATAGTTCCTCCAAGCAAACAACTAATTTCTCCAAGCAAAGAATAGTTCCTCCAAGCAAACAACTAATTTCTTCAAGCAAAGAATAGTTGTTCCAAGCAAACAACTAATTTCTCCAAGAATAGAATAGTTCCTCCAAGCAAATAATTTATTTCTCCAAGCAAAGAATACTTCCTCCAAGCAAATAACTAATTTCTCCAAGCAAAGAATAGTTCCTCCAAGCAAACAAATAATTTTTCCAAGCAAAGAATAGTTCCTCCAAGCAAACAACTAATTTCTCCAAGCAAAGAATAGTTCCTCCAAGCAAACAACTAATTTTTCCAAGCAAAGAATAGTTCCTCCAAGCAAATAACTAATTTCTCCAAGCAAAGAATAGTTGCTCCAAGCAAACAACTAATTTCTCCAAGCAAAGAATAGTTCCTCTAAGCAAACAACTAATTTCTCCAAGCAAAGAATAGTTCCTCCAAGCAAACAACTAATTTGTCCAAGCAAAGAATAGTTCCTCCAAGCAAACAACTAATTTCTCCAAGAATAGAATAGTTCCTCCAAGCAAATAATTTATTTCTCCAAGCAAAGAATACTTCCTCCAAGCAAATAACTAATTTCTCCAAGCAAATAACCTATCTGCCCAAGCAAAGAATAGTTCCTCCAAGCTAATAACTAATTTCTCCAAGCAAAGAATAGTTCCTCCAAGCAAACAACTAATTTCTCCAAGCAAAGAATAGTTCCTCCAAGCAAACAACTAATTTCTCCAAGCAAAGAATAGTTCCTGCAAGCTAACAACTAATTTTTCCAAGCAAAGAATAGTTCCTCCAAGCAAATAACTAATTTCTCCAAGCAAAGAATAGTTCCTCCAAGCAAATAACTAATTTCTCCAAGCAAAGAATAGTTCCTCCAAGCAAATAACTAATTTCTCCAAGCAAAGAATAGTTCCTCCAAGCAAATAATTTATTACTCCAAGCAAAGAATAGTTCCTCCACGCAAATATCTAATTTCTCCAAGCAAATAACCTATCTGCCCAAGCAATGAATAGTTCCTCCAAGCATATAACTAATTTCTCCAAGCAAAGAATAGTTCCTCCAAGCAAACAAATAATTTCTCCAAGCAAAGAATAGTTCCTCCAAGCAAACAACTAATTTCTCCAAGCAAAGAATAGTTCCTCCAAGCCAACAACTAATTTTTCCAAGCAAAGAATAGTTCCTCCAAGCAAATAACTAATTTCTCCAAGCAAAGAATAGTTCCTCCAAGCAAACAACTAATTTCTCCAAGCAAAGAATAGTTGCTCCAAGCAAACAACTAATTTCTACAAGCAAAGAATAGTTCTTGAAATCAAACAACTAATTTCACCAAGCAAAGAATAGTTCCTCCAAGCAAATAATTTATTTCTCCAAGCAAAGAATACTTCCTCCAAGCAAATAACTAATTTCTCCATGCAAATAACCTATCTGCCCAAGCAAAGAATAGTTCCTCCAAGCTAATAACTAATTTCTCCAAGCAAAGACTAGTTCCTCCAAGCAAACAAATAATTTTTCCAAGCAAAGAATAGTTCCTCCAAGCAAATAACTAATTTCTCCAAGCAGAGAATAGTTCCTCCAAGCAAATAACTAATTTGTCCAAGCAGAGAATAGTTCCTCCAAGCAAATAACTAATTTCTCCAAGCAAAGAATAGTTCCTCCAAGCAAACAACTAACTTCTCCAAGCAAAGAATAGTTCCTCCAAGCAAACAACTAATTTCTCCAAGCAAAGAATAGTTCCTCCAAGCAAACAACTAATTTCGCCAAGCAAATAACCTATCTGCCCAAGCAAAGAATAGTTCCTCCAAGCAAACAAATAATTTCTCAAAGCAAAGAATAGTTCCTCCAAGCAAACAAATAATTTCTCCAAGCAAAGAATAGTTCCTCCAAGCAAACAACTAATTTCTCCAAGCAAAGAATAGTTCCTGCAAGCTAACAACTAATTTTTCCAAGCAAAGAATAGTTCCTCCAAGCAAATAACTAATTTCTCCAAGCAAAGAATAGTTCCTCCAAGCAAATAACTAATTTCTCCAAGCAAAGAATAGTTCCTCCAAGCAAATAACTAATTTCTCCAAGCAAAGAATAGTTCCTCCAAGCAATTAATTTATTTCTCCAAGCAAAGAATAGTTCCTCCAAGCAAATAACTAATTTCTCCAAGCAAAGAATAGTTGCTCCAAGCAAACAACTAATTTCTCCAAGCAAAGAATAGTTCCTCCAAGCAAACAACTAATTTCTCCAAGCAAATAACCTATCTGCCCAAGCAATGAATAGTTCCTCCAAGCATATAACTAATTTCTCCAAGCAAAGAATAGTTCCTCCAAGCAAACAAATAATTTCTCCAAGCAAAGAATAGTTCCTCCAAGCAAACAACTAATTTCTCCAAGCAAAGAATAGTTCCTCCAAGCCAACAACTAATTTTTCCAAGCAAAGAATAGTTTCTCCAAGCAAATAACTAATTTCTCCAAGCAAAGAATAGTTCCTCCAAGCAAACAACTAATTTCTCCAAGCAAAGAATAGTTGCTCCAAGCAAACAACTAATTTCTACAAGCAAAGAATAGTTCTTCCAATCAAACAACTAATTTCACCAAGCAAAGAATAGTTCCTCCAAGCAAATAATTTATTTCTCCAAGCAAAGAATACTTCCTCCAAGCAAATAACTAATTTCTCCATGCAAATAACCTATCTGCCCAAGCAAAGAATAGTTCCTCCAAGCTAATAACTAATTTCTCCAAGCAAAGAATAGTTCCTCCAAGCAAACAAATAATTTTTCCAAGCAAAGAATAGTTCCTCCAAGCAAACAACTAATTTCTCCAAGCAAAGAATAGTTCCTCCAAGCAAACAACTAATTTCTCCAAGCAAAGAATAGTTCCTCCAAGCAAACAACTAATTTTTCCAAGCAAAGAATAGTTCCTCCAAGCAAATAACTAATTTCTCCAAGCAGAGAATAGTTCCTCCAAGCAAGTAACTAATTTCTCCAAGCAAAGAATAGTTGCTCCAAGCAAATAACTAATTTCTCCAAGCAAAGAATAGTTCCTTCAAACAAACAACTAATTTCTCCAAGAATAGAATAGTTCCTCCAAGCAAATAATTTATTTCTCCAAGCAAAGAATACTTCCTCCAAGCAAATAACTAATTTCTCCAAGCAAAGAATAGTTCCTTCAAGCAAACAAATAATTTTTACAAGCAAAGAATAGTTCCTCCAAGCAAACAACTAATTTCGCCAAGCAAAGAATAGTTCCTCCAAGCAAACAACTAATTTTTCCAAGCAAAGAATAGTTCCTCCAAGCAAATAATTTATTTCTCCAAGCAAAGAATAGTTCCTCCAAGCAAATAACTAATTTCTCCAAGCAAAGAATAGTTGCTCCAAGCAAACAACTAATTTCTCCAAGCAAATAACCTATCTGCCCAAGCAAAGAATAGTTCCTCCAAGCATATAACTAATTTCTCCAAGCAAAGAATAGTTCCTCCAAGCAAACAAATAATTTCTCCAAGCAAAGAATAGTTCCTCCAAGCAAACAACTAATTTCTCCAAGCAAAGAATAGTTCCTCCAAGCAAACAACTAATTTCTCCAAGCAAATAACCTATCTGCCCAAGCAAAGAATAGTTCCTCCAAGCAAACAACTAATTTCTCCAAGAATAGAATAGTTCCTCCAAGCAAATAATTTATTTCTCCAAGCAAAGAATACTTCCTCCAAGCAAATAACTAATTTCTCCAAGCAAAGAATAGTTCCTTCAAGCAAACAAATAATTTTTACAAGCAAAGAATAGTTCCTCCAAGCAAACAACTAATTTCTCCAAGCAAAGAATAGTTGCTCCAAGCAAACAACTAACTTCTCCAAGCAAAGAATAGTTCCTCCAAGCAAACAACTAATTTCTCCAAGCAAAGAATAGTTCCTCCAAGCAAACAACTAATTTCTCCAAGCAAATAACCTATCTGCCCAAGCAAAGAATAGTTCCTCCAAGCAAACAAATAATTTCTCCAAGCAAAGAATAGTTCCTCCAAGCAAACAACTAATTTCTCCAAGCAAAGAATAGTTCCTCCAAGCAAATAACTAATTTCTCAAAGCAAAGAATAGTTCCTCCAAGCAAACAAATAATTTCTCCAAGCAAAGAATAGTTCCTCCAAGCAAATAACTAATTTCTCCAAGCAAAGAATAGTTCCTCCAAGCAAATAATTTATTTCTCCAAGCAAAGAATAGTTCCTCCAAGCAAATAACTAATTTCTCCAAGCAAATAACCTATCTGCCCAAGCAAAGAATAGTTCCTCCAAGCATATAACTAATTTCTCCAAGCAAAGAATAGTTCCTCCAAGCAAACAAATAATTTCTCCAAGCAAAGAATAGTTCCTCCAAGCAAACAACTAATTTCTCCAAGCAAAGAATAGTTCCTCCAAGCCAACAACTAATTTTTCCAAGCAAAGAATAGTTCCTCCAAGCAAATAACTAATTTCTCCAAGCAAAGAATAGTTCCTCCAAGCAAATAACTAATTTCTCCAAGCAAAGAATAGTTCCTCCAAGCAAATAACTAATTTCTCCAAGCAAAGAATAGTTCCTTCAAGCAAATAACTACTTTCTCCAAGCAAAGAATAGTTCCTCCAAGCAAATAACTAATTTCTCCAAGCAAAGAATAGTTCCTCCAAGCAAACAACTAAATTCTCCAAGCAAAGAATAGTTCCTCCAAGCAAACAACTAATTTCTCCAAGCAAAGAATAGTTGCTCCAAGCAAACAACTAATTTCTCCAAGCAAAGAATAGTTCCTCCAAGCAAACAACTAATTTCTCCAAGCAAAGAATAGTTGCTCCAAGCAAACAACTAATTTCTTCAAGCAAAGAATAGTTGCTCCAAGCAAACAACTAATTTCTCCAAGAATAGAATAGTTCCTCCAAGCAAATAATTTATTTCTCCAAGCAAAGAATACTTCCTCCAAGCAAATAACTAATTTCTCCAAGCAAAGAATAGTTCCTCCAAGCAAACAAATAATTTTTCCAAGCAAAGAATAGTTCCTCCAAGCAAACAACTAATTTCGCCAAGCAAAGAATAGTTCCTCCAAGCAAACAACTAATTTTTCCAAGCAAAGAATAGTTCCTCCAAGCAAATAACTAATTTGTCCAAGCAGAGAATAGTTCCTCCAAGCAAATAACTAATTTCTCCAAGCAAAGAATAGTTGCTCCAAGCAAACAACTAACTTCTCCAAGCAAAGAATAGTTCCTCCAAGCAAACAACTAATTTCTCCAAGCAAAGAATAGTTCCTCCAAGCAAACAACTAATTTCTCCAAGCAAATAACCTATCTGCCCAAGCAAAGAATAGTTCCTCCAAGCAAACAAATAATTTCTCCAAGCAAAGAATAGTTCCTCCAAGCAAACAACTAATTTCTCCAAGCAAAGAATAGTTCCTCCAAGCAAATAACTAATTTCTCAAAGCAAAGAATAGTTCCTCCAAGCAAACAATTAATTTCTCCAAGCAAAGAATAGTTCCTCCAAGCAAATAACTAATTTCTCCAAGCAAAGAATAGTTCCTCCAAGCAAATAATTTATTTCTCCAAGCAAAGAATAGTTCCTCCAAGCAAATAACTAATTTCTCCAAGCAAATAACCTATCTGCCCAAGCAAAGAATAGTTCCTCCAAGCATATAACTAATTTCTCCAAGCAAAGAATAGTTCCTCCAAGCAAACAAATAATTTCTCCAAGCAAAGAATAGTTCCTCCAAGCAAACAACTAATTTCTCCAAGCAAAGAATAGTTCCTCCAAGCCAACAACTAATTTTTCCAAGCAAAGAATAGTTCCTCTAAGCAAATAACTAATTTCTCCAAGCAAAGAATAGTTCCTCCAAGCAAATAACTAATTTCTCCAAGCAAAGAATAGTTCCTCCAAGCAAATAACTAATTTCTCCAAGCAAAGAATAGTTCCTCCAAGCAAATAACTACTTTCTCCAAGCAAAGAATAGTTCCTCCAAGCCAATAACTAATTTCTCCAAGCAAAGAATAGTTCCTCCAAGCAAACAACTAAATTCTCCAAGCAAAGAATAGTTCCTCCAAGCAAACAACTAATTTCTCCAAGCAAAGAATAGTTGCTCCAAGCAAACAACTAATTTCTCCAAGCAAAGAATAGTTCCTCCAAGCAAACAACTAATTTCTCCAAGCAAAGAATAGTTCCTCCAAGCAAACAACTAATTTCTTCAAGCAAAGAATAGTTGCTCCAAGCAAACAACTAATTTCTCCAAGAATAGAATAGTTCCTCCAAGCAAACAACTAAATTCTCCAAGCAAAGAATAGTTCCTCCAAGCAAACAACTAATTTCTCCAAGCAAAGAATAGTTGCTCCAAGCAAACAACTAATTTCTCCAAGCAAAGAATAGTTCCTCCAAGCAAACAACTAATTTCTCCAAGCAAAGAATAGTTCCTCCAAGCAAACAACTAATTTCTCCAAGCAAAGAATAGTTCCTCCAAGCAAACAACTAATTTCTCCAAGCAAAGAATAGTTCCTCCAAGCAAATAACTAATTTCTCAAAGCAAAGAATAGTTCCTCCAAGCAAACAAATAATTTCTCCAAGCAAAGAATAGTTCCTCCAAGCAAATAACTAATTTCTCCAAGCAAAGAATAGTTCCTCCAAGCAAATAATTTATTTCTCCAAGCAAAGAATAGTTCCTCCAAGCAAATAACTAATTTCTCCAAGCAAATAACCTATCTGCCCAAGCAAAGAATAGTTCCTCCAAGCATATAACTAATTTCTCCAAGCAAAGAATAGTTCCTCCAAGCAAACAAATAATTTCTCCAAGCAAAGAATAGTTCCTCCAAGCAAACAACTAATTTCTCCAAGCAAAGAATAGTTCCTCCAAGCCAACAACTAATTTTTCCAAGCAAAGAATAGTTCCTCCAAGCAAATAACTAATTTCTCCAAGCAAAGAATAGTTCCTCCAATCAAACAACTAATTTCACCAAGCAAAGAATAGTTCCTCCAAGCAAATAATTTATTTCTCCAAGCAAAGAATACTTCCTCCAAGCAAATAACTAATTTCTCCAAATAACCTATCTGCCCATGCAAAGAATAGTTCCTCCAAGCTAATAACTAATTTCTCCAAGCAAAGAATAGTTCCTCCAAGCAAACAAATAATTTTTCCAAGCAAATAATAGTTCCTCCAAGCAAACAACTAATTTCTCCAAGCAAAGAATAGTTCCTCCAAGCAAACAACTAATTTCTCCAAGCAAAGAATAGTTCCTCCAAGCAAACAACTAATTTTTCCAAGCAAAGAATAGTTCCTCCAAGCAAATAACTAATTTCTCCAAGCAGAGAATAGTTCCTCCAAGCAAATAACTAATTTCTCCAAGCAAAGAATAGTTTCTCCATGCAAACAACTAATTTCTCCAAGCAAAGAATAGTTCCTCCAAACAAACAACTAATTTCTCCAAGAATAGAATAGTTCCTCCAAGCAAATAATTTATTTCTCCAAGCAAAGAATACTTCCTCCAAGCAAATAACTAATTTCTCCAAGCAAAGAATAGTTCCTCCAAGCAAACAAATAATTTTTACAAGCAAAGAATAGTTCCTCCAAGCAAACAACTAATTTCGCCAAGCAAAGAATAGTTCCTCCAAGCAAACAACTAATTTTTCCAAGCAAAGAATAGTTCCTCCAAGCAAATAACTAATTTGTCCAAGCAGAGAATAGTTCCTCCAAGCAAATAACTAATTTCTCCAAGCAAAGAATAGTTGCTCCAAGCAAACAACTAACTTCTTCAAGCAAAGAATAGTTCCTCCAAGCAAACAACTAATTTCTCCAAGCAAAGAATAGTTCCTCCTAGCAAACAACTAATTTCTCCAAGCAAATAACCTATCTGCCCAAGCAAAGAATAGTTCCTCCAAGCAAACAAATAATTTCTCCAAGCAAAGAATAGTTCCTCCTAGCAAACAACTAATTTCTCCAAGCAAAGAATAGTTCCTCCAAGCAAACAACTAATTTCTCAAAGCAAAGAATAGTTCCTCCAAGCAAACAAATAATTTCTCCAAGCAAAGAATAGTTCCTCCAAGCAAATAACTAATTTCTCCAAGCAAAGAATAGTTCCTCCAAGCAAATAATTTATTTCTCCAAGCAAAGAATAGTTCCTCCAAGCAAATAACTAATTTCTCCAAGCAAAGAATAGTTCCTCCAAGCAAATAATTTATTTCTCCAAGCAAAGAATAGTTCCTCCAAGCAAATAACTAATTTCTCCAAGCAAATAACCTATCTGCCCAAGCAAAGAATAGTTCCTCCAAGCATATAACTAATTTCTCCAAGCAAAGAATAGTTCCTCCAAGCAAACAAATAATTTCTCCAAGCAAAGAATAGTTCCTCCAAGCAAACAACTAATTTCTCCAAGCAAAGAATAGTTCCTCCAAGCCAACAACTAATTTTTCCAAGCAAAGAATAGTTCCTCCAAGCAAATAACTAATTTCTCCAAGCAAGGAATAGTTCCTCCAAGCAAATAACTAATTTCTCCAAGCAAAGAATAGTTCCTCCAAGCAAATAACTAATTTCTCCAAGCAAAGAATAGTTCCTCCAAGCAAATAACTAATTTCTCCAAGCAAAGAATAGTTCCTCCAAGCAAATAACTAATTTCTCCAAGCAAAGAATAGTTCCTCCAAGCAAACAACTAAATTCTCCAAGCAAAGAATAGTTCCTCCAAGCAAACAACTAATTTCTCCAAGCAAAGAATAGTTGCTCCAAGCAAACAACTAATTTCTCCAAGCAAAGAATAGTTCCTCCAAGCAAACAACTAATTTCTCCAAGCAAAGAATAGTTCCTCCAAGCAAACAACTAATTTCTTCAAGCAAAGAATAGTTGTTCCAAGCAAACAACTAATTTCTCCAAGAATAGAATAGTTCCTCCAAGCAAATAATTTATTTCTCCAAGCAAAGAATACTTCCTCCAAGCAAATAACTAATTTCTCCAAGCAAAGAATAGTTCCTCCAAGCAAACAAATAATTTTTCCAAGCAAAGAATAGTTCCTCCAAGCAAACAACTAATTTCTCCAAGCAAAGAATAGTTCCTCCAAGCAAACAACTAATTTTTCCAAGCAAAGAATAGTTCCTCCAAGCAAATAACTAATTTCTCCAAGCAAAGAATAGTTGCTCCAAGCAAACAACTAATTTCTCCAAGCAAAGAATAGTTCCTCTAAGCAAACAACTAATTTCTCCAAGCAAAGAATAGTTCCTCCAAGCAAACAACTAATTTGTCCAAGCAAAGAATAGTTCCTCCAAGCAAACAACTAATTTCTCCAAGAATAGAATAGTTCCTCCAAGCAAATAATTTATTTCTCCAAGCAAAGAATACTTCCTCCAAGCAAATAACTAATTTCTCCAAGCAAATAACCTATCTGCCCAAGCAAAGAATAGTTCCTCCAAGCTAATAACTAATTTCTCCAAGCAAAGAATAGTTCCTCCAAGCTAACAAATAATTTTTCCAAGCAAAGAATAGTTCCTGCAAGCAAATAACTAATTTCTCCAAGCAAAGAATGGTTCCTCCAAGCAAATAACTAATTTCTCCAAGCAAAGAATAGTTCCTCCAAGCAAATAACTAATTTCTCCAAGCAAAGAATAGTTCCTACAAGCAAATAACTAGTTTCTCCAAGCAAAGAATAGTTCCTCCAAGCAAATAATTTATTTCTCCAAGCAAAGAATGGTTCCTCCAAGCAAATAACTAATTTCTCCAAGCAAATAACCTATCTGCCCAAGCAAAGAATAGTTCCTCCAAGCAAATAACTAATTTCTCCAAGCAAATAACCTATCTGCCCAAGCAATGAATAGTTCCTCCAAGCATATAACTAATTTCTCCAAGCAAAGAATAGTTCCTCCAAGCAAACAAATAATTTCTCCAAGCAAAGAATAGTTCCTCCAAGCAAACAACTAATTTCTCCAAGCAAAGAATAGTTCCTCCAAGCCAACAACTAATTTTTCCAAGCAAAGAATAGTTCCTCCAAGCAAATAACTAATTTCTCCAAGCAAAGAATAGTTCCTCCAAGCAAACAACTAATTTCTCCAAGCAAAGAATAGTTGCTCCAAGCAAACAACTAATTTCTACAAGCAAAGAATAGTTCTTCCAATCAAACAACTAATTTCACCAAGCAAAGAATAGTTCCTCCAAGCAAACAACTAATTTCTCCAAGCAAAGAATATTTGCTCCAAGCAAACAACTAATTTCTACAAGCAAAGAATAGTTCTTCCAATCAAACAACTAATTTCTCCAAGCAAAGAATACTTCCTCCAAGCAAATAACTAATTTCTCCAAATAACCTATCTGCCCATGCAAAGAATAGTTCCTCCAAGCTAATAACTAATTTCTCCAAGCAAAGAATAGTTCCTCCAAGCAAACAAATAATTTTTCCAAGCAAATAATAGTTCCTCCAAGCAAACAACTAATTTCTCCAAGCAAAGAATAGTTCCTCCAAGCAAACAACTAATTTCTCCAAGCAAAGAATAGTTCCTCCAAGCAAACAACTAATTTTTCCAAGCAAAGAATAGTTCCTCCAAGCAAATAACTAATTTCTCCAAGCAGAGAATAGTTCCTCCAAGCAAATAACTAATTTCTCCAAGCAAAGAATAGTTGCTCCAAGCAAACAACTAATTTCTCCAAGCAAAGAATAGTTCCTCCAAACAAACAACTAATTTCTCCAAGAATAGAATAGTTCCTCCAAGCAAATAATTTATTTCTCCAAGCAAAGAATACTTCCTCCAAGCAAATAACTAATTTCTCCAAGCAAAGAATAGTTCCTCCAAGCAAACAAATAATTTTTACAAGCAAAGAATAGTTCCTCCAAGCAAACAACTAATTTCGCCAAGCAAAGAATAGTTCCTCCAAGCAAACAACTAATTTTTCCAAGCAAAGAATAGTTCCTGCAAGCAAATAACTAATTTGTCCAAGCAGAGAATAGTTCCTCCAAGCAAATAACTAATTTCTCCAAGCAAAGAATAGTTGCTGCAAGCAAACAACTAACTTCTCCAAGCAAAGAATAGTTCCTCCAAGCAAACAACTAATTTCTCCAAGCAAAGAATAGTTCCTCCAAGCAAACAACTAATTTCTCCAAGCAAATAACCTATCTGCCCAAGCAAAGAATAGTTCCTCCAAGCAAACAAATAATTTCTCCAAGCAAAGAATAGTTCCTCCAAGCAAACAACTAATTTCTCCAAGCAAAGAATAGTTCCTCCAAGCAAATAACTAATTTCTCAAAGCAAAGAATAGTTCCTCCAAGCAAACAAATAATTTCTCCAAGCAAAGAATAGTTCCTCCAAGCAAATAACTAATTTCTCCAAGCAAAGAATAGTTCCTCCAAGCAAATAATTTATTTCTCCAAGCAAAGAATAGTTCCTCCAAGCAAATAACTAATTTCTCCAAGCAAATAACCTATCTGCCCAAGCAAAGAATAGTTCCTCCAAGCATATAACTAATTTCTCCAAGCAAAGAATAGTTCCTCCAAGCAAACAAATAATTTCTCCAAGCAAAGAATAGTTCCTCCAAGCAAACAACTAATTTCTCCAAGCAAAGAATAGTTCCTCCAAGCCAACAACTAATTTTTCCAAGCAAAGAATAGTTCCTCCAAGCAAATAACTAATTTCTCCAAGCAAGGAATAGTTCCTCCAAGCAAATAACTAATTTCTCCAAGCAAAGAATAGTTCCTCCAAGCAAATAACTACTTTCTCCAAGCAAAGAATAGTTCCTCCAAGCAAATAACTAATTTCTCCAAGCAAAGAATAGTTCCTCCAAGCAAATAACTAATTTCTCCAAGCAAAGAATAGTTCCTCCAAGCAAACAACTAAATTCTCCAAGCAAAGAATAGTTCCTCCAAGCAAACAACTAATTTCTCCAAGCAAAGAATAGTTGCTCCAAGCAAACAACTAATTTCTCCAAGCAAAGAATAGTTCCTCCAAGCAAACAACTAATTTCTCCAAGCAAAGAATAGTTCCTCCAAGCAAACAACTAATTTCTTCAAGCAAAGAATAGTTGCTCCAAGCAAACAACTAATTTCTCCAAGAATAGAATAGTTCCTCCAAGCAAATAATTTATTTCTCCAAGCAAAGAATACTTCCTCCAAGCAAATAACTAATTTCTCCAAGCAAAGAATAGTTCCTCCAAGCAAACAAATAATTTTTCCAAGCAAAGAATAGTTCCTCCAAGCAAATAACTAATTTCTCCAAGCAAAGAATAGTTCCTCCAAGCAAACAACTAATTTCTCCAAGCAAAGAATAGTTCCTCCAAGCAAACAACTAATTTTTCCAAGCAAAGAATAGTTCCTCCAAGCAAATAACTAATTTCTCCAAGCAAAGAATAGTTGCTCCAAGCAAACAACTAATTTCTCCAAGCAAAGAATAGTTCCTCCAAGCAAACAACTAATTTCTCCAAGCAAAGAATAGTTCCTCCAAGCAAACAACTAATTTGTCCAAGCAAAGAATAGTTCCTCCAAGCAAACAACTAATTTCTTCAAGCAAAGAATAGTTGCTCCAAGCAAACAACTAATTTCTCCAAGAATAGAATAGTCCCTCCAAGCAAATAATTTATTTCTCCAAGCAAAGAATACTTCCTCCAAGCAAATAACTAATTTCTCCAAGCAAATAACCTATCTGCCCAAGCAAAGAATAGTTCCTCCAAGCTAATAACTAATTTCTCCAAGCAAAGAATAGTTCCTCCAAGCAAACAAATAATTTTTCCAAGCAAAGAATAGTTCCTGCAAGCAAACAACTAATTTCTCCAAGCAAAGAATAGTTCCTCCAAGCAAACAACTAATTTTTCCAAGCAAAGAATAGTTCCTCCAAGCAAATAACTAATTTCTCCATGCAAATAACCTATCTGCGAAAGAAAAGAATAGTTCCTCCAAGCTAATAACTAATTTCTCCAAGCAAAGAATAGTTCCTCCAAGCAAACAAATAATTTTTCCAAGCAAAGAATAGTTCCTCCAAGCAAACAACTAATTTCTCCAAGCAAAGAATAGTTCCTCCAAGCAAACAACTAATTTTTCCAAGCAAAGAACAGTTCCTCCAAGCAAATAACTAATTTGTCCAAGCAGAGAATAGTTCCTCCAAGCAAATAACTAATTTCTCCAAGCAAAGAATAGTTGCTCCAAGCAAACAACTAACTTCTCCAAGCAAAGAATAGTTCCTCCAAGCAAACAACTAATTTCTCCAAGCAAAGAATAGTTCCTCCAAGCAAACAACTAATTTCTCCAAGCAAATAACCTATCTGCCCAAGCAAAGAATAGTTCCTCCAAGCAAACAACTAATTTCTCCAAGGAAAGAATAGTTCCTCCAAGCAAATAACTAATTTCTCAAAGCAAAGAATAGTTCCTCCAAGCAAACAAATAATTTCTCCAAGCAAAGAATAGTTCCTCCGAGCAAACAACTAATTTCTCCAAGCAAAGAATAGTTCCTGCAAGCAAACAACTAATTTTTCCAAGCAAAGAATAGTTCCTCCAAGCAAATAACTAATTTCTCCAAGCAAAGAATAGTTCCTCCAAGCAAATAACTAATTTCTCCAAGCAAAGAATAGTTCCTCCAAGCAAATAACTAATTTCTCCAAGCAAAGAATAGTTCCTCCAAGCAAATAATTTATTTCTCCAAGCAAAGAATAGTTCCTCCAAGCAAATAACTAATTTCTCCAAGCAAATAACCTATCTGCCCAAGCAAAGAATAGTTCCTTCAAGCAAATAACTAATTTCTCCAAGCAAAGAATAGTTCCTCCAAGCAAACAAATAATTTTTCCAAGCAAAGAATAGTTCCTCCAAGCAAACAACTAATTTCTCCAAGCAAAGAATAGTTCCTCCAAGCAAACAACTAATTTTTCCAAGCAAAGAATAGTTCCTCCAAGCAAATAACTAATTTGTCCAAGCAGAGAATAGTTCCTCCAAGCAAATAACTAATTTCTCCAAGCAAAGAATAGTTGCTCCAAGCAAACAACTAACTTCTCCAAGCAAAGAATAGTTCCTCCAAGCAAACAACTAATTTCTCCAAGCAAAGAATAGTTCCTCCAAGCAAACAAATAATTTCTCCAAGCAAAGAATAGTTCCTCCAAGCAAACAACTAATTTCTCCAAGCAAAGAATAGTTCCTCCAAGCAAATAATTTATTTCTCCAAGCAAAGAATAGTTCCTCCAAGCAAATAACTAATTTCTCCAAGCAAATAACCTATCTGCCCAAGCAAAGAATAGTTCCTTCAAGCAAATAACTAATTTCTCCAAGCAAATAACCTATCTGCCCAAGCAAAGAATAGTTCCTTCAAGCAAATAACTAATTTCTCCAAGCAAAGAATAGTTCCTCCAAGCAAACAAATAATTTTTCCAAGCAAAGAATAGTTCCTCCAAGCAAACAACTAATTTCTCCAAGCAAAGAATAGTTCCTCCAAGCAAACAACTAATTTTTCCAAGCAAAGAATAGTTCCTCCAAGCAAATAACTAATTTGTCCAAGCAGAGAATAGTTCCTCCAAGCAAATAACTAATTTCTCCAAGCAAAGAATAGTTGCTCCAAGCAAACAACTAACTTCTCCAAGCAAAGAATAGTTCCTCCAAGCAAACAACTAATTTCTCCAAGCAAAGAATAGTTCCTCCAAGCAAACAAATAATTTCTCCAAGCAAAGAATAGTTCCTCCAAGCAAACAACTAATTTCTCCAAGCAAAGAATAGTTCCTCCAAGCAAATAACTAATTTCTCAAAGCAAAGAATAGTTCCTCCAAGCAAACAAATAATTTCTCCAAGCAAAGAATAGTTCCTCCAAGCAAACAACTAATTTCTCCAAGCAAAGAATAGTTCCTGCAAGCAAACAACTAATTTTTCCAAGCAAAGAATAGTTCCTCCAAGCAAATAACTAATTTCTCCAAGCAAAGAATAGTTCCTCCAAGCAAATAACTAATTTCTCCAAGCAAAGAATAGTTCCTCCAAGCAAATAACTAATTTCTCCAAGCAAAGAATAGTTCCTACAAGCAAATAATTTATTTCTCCAAGCAAAGAATAGTTCCTCCAAGCAAATAACTAATTTCTCCAAGCAAATAACCTATCTGCCCAAGCAAAGAATAGTTTTTCCAAGCAAATAACTAATTTCTCCAAGCAAAGAATAGTTCCTCCAAGCAAATAATTTATTTCTCCAAGCAAAGAATAGTTCCTCCAAGCAAATAACTAATTTCTCAAAGCAAAGAATAGTTCCTCCAAGCAAACAAATAATTTCTCCAAGCAAAGAATAGTTCCTCCGAGCAAACAACTAATTTCTCCAAGCAAAGAATAGTTCCTGCAAGCAAACAACTAATTTTTCCAAGCAAAGAATAGTTCCTCCAAGCAAATAACTAATTTCTCCAAGCAAAGAATAGTTCCTCCAAGCAAATAACTAATTTCTCCAAGCAAAGAATAGTTCCTCCAAGCAAATAACTAATTTCTCCAAGCAAAGAATAGTTCCTCCAAGCAAATAATTTATTTCTCCAAGCAAAGAATAGTTCCTCCAAGCAAATAACTAATTTCTCCAAGCAAATAACCTATCTGCCCAAGCAAAGAATAGTTCCTTCAAGCAAATAACTAATTTCTCCAAGCAAAGAATAGTTCCTCCAAGCAAACAAATAATTTTTCCAAGCAAAGAATAGTTCCTCCAAGCAAACAACTAATTTCTCCAAGCAAAGAATAGTTCCTCCAAGCAAACAACTAATTTTTCCAAGCAAAGAATAGTTCCTCCAAGCAAATAACTAATTTGTCCAAGCAGAGAATAGTTCCTCCAAGCAAATAACTAATTTCTCCAAGCAAAGAATAGTTGCTCCAAGCAAACAACTAACTTCTCCAAGCAAAGAATAGTTCCTCCAAGCAAACAACTAATTTCTCCAAGCAAAGAATAGTTCCTCCAAGCAAACAAATAATTTCTCCAAGCAAAGAATAGTTCCTCCAAGCAAACAACTAATTTCTCCAAGCAAAGAATAGTTCCTCCAAGCAAATAATTTATTTCTCCAAGCAAAGAATAGTTCCTCCAAGCAAATAACTAATTTCTCCAAGCAAATAACCTATCTGCCCAAGCAAAGAATAGTTCCTTCAAGCAAATAACTAATTTCTCCAAGCAAATAACCTATCTGCCCAAGCAAAGAATAGTTCCTTCAAGCAAATAACTAATTTCTCCAAGCAAAGAATAGTTCCTCCAAGCAAACAAATAATTTTTCCAAGCAAAGAATAGTTCCTCCAAGCAAACAACTAATTTCTCCAAGCAAAGAATAGTTCCTCCAAGCAAACAACTAATTTTTCCAAGCAAAGAATAGTTCCTCCAAGCAAATAACTAATTTGTCCAAGCAGAGAATAGTTCCTCCAAGCAAATAACTAATTTCTCCAAGCAAAGAATAGTTGCTCCAAGCAAACAACTAACTTCTCCAAGCAAAGAATAGTTCCTCCAAGCAAACAACTAATTTCTCCAAGCAAAGAATAGTTCCTCCAAGCAAACAAATAATTTCTCCAAGCAAAGAATAGTTCCTCCAAGCAAACAACTAATTTCTCCAAGCAAAGAATAGTTCCTCCAAGCAAATAACTAATTTCTCAAAGCAAAGAATAGTTCCTCCAAGCAAACAAATAATTTCTCCAAGCAAAGAATAGTTCCTCCAAGCAAACAACTAATTTCTCCAAGCAAAGAATAGTTCCTGCAAGCAAACAACTAATTTTTCCAAGCAAAGAATAGTTCCTCCAAGCAAATAACTAATTTCTCCAAGCAAAGAATAGTTCCTCCAAGCAAATAACTAATTTCTCCAAGCAAAGAATAGTTCCTCCAAGCAAATAACTAATTTCTCCAAGCAAAGAATAGTTCCTACAAGCAAATAATTTATTTCTCCAAGCAAAGAATAGTTCCTCCAAGCAAATAACTAATTTCTCCAAGCAAATAACCTATCTGCCCAAGCAAAGAATAGTTTTTCCAAGCAAATAACTAATTTCTCCAAGCAAAGAATAGTTCCTCCAAGCAAATAATTTATTTCTCCAAGCAAAGAATAGTTCCTCCAAGCAAATAACTAATTTCTCCAAGCAAATAACCTATCTGCCCAAGCAAAGAATAGTTCCTTCAAGCAAATAACTAATTTCTCCAAGCAAAGAATAGTTCCTCCAAGCAAACAAATAATTTTTCCAAGCAAAGAATAGTTCCTCCAAGCAAACAACTAATTTCTCCAAGCAAAGAATAGTTCCTCCAAGCAAACAACTAATTTTTCCAAGCAAAGAATAGTTCCTCCAAGCAAATAACTAATTTGTCCAAGCAGAGAATAGTTCCTCCAAGCAAATAACTAATTTCTCCAAGCAAAGAATAGTTGCTCCAAGCAAACAACTAACTTCTCCAAGCAAAGAATAGTTCCTCCAAGCAAACAACTAATTTCTCCAAGCAAAAAATAGTTCCTCCAAGCAAATAATTTATTTCTCCAAGCAAAGAATAGTTCCTTCAAGCAAATAACTAATTTCTCCAAGCAAATAACCTATCTGCCCAAGCAAAGAATAGTTCCTTCAAGCAAATAACTAATTTCTCCAAGCAAAGAATAGTTCCTCCAAGCAAACAAATAATTTTTCCAAGCAAAGAATAGTTCCTCCAAGCAAACAACTAATTTCTCCAAGCAAAGAATAGTTCCTCCAAGCAAACAACTAGTTTTTCCAAGCAAAGAATAGTTCCTCCAAGCAAATAACTAATTTGTCCAAGCAGAGAATAGTTCCTCCAAGCAAATAACTAATTTCTCCAAGCAAAGAATAGTTGCTCCAAGCAAACAACTAACTTCTCCAAGCAAAGAATAGTTCCTCCAAGCAAACAACTAATTTCTCCAAGCAAAGAATAGTTCCTCCAAGCAAACAAATAATTTCTCCAAGCAAAGAATAGTTCCTCCAAGCAAACAACTAATTTCTCCAAGCAAAGAATAGTTCCTTCAAGCAAATAACTAATTTCTCAAAGCAAAGAATAGTTCCTCCAAGCAAACAAATAATTTCTCCAAGCAAAGAATAGTTCCTCCAAGCAAACAACTAATTTCTCCAAGCAAAGAATAGTTCCTGCAAGCAAACAACTAATTTTTCCAAGCAAAGAATAGTTCCTCCAAGCAAATAACTAATTTCTCCAAGCAAAGAATAGTTCCTCCAAGCAAATAACTAATTTCTCCAAGCAAAGAATAGTTCCTCCAAGCAAATAACTAATTTCTCCAAGCAAAGAATAGTTCCTCCAAGCAAATAATTTATTTCTCCAAGCAAAGAATAGTTCCTCCAAGCAAATAACTAATTTCTCCAAGCAAATAACCTATCTGCCCCGCAAAGAATAGTTTTTCCAAGCAAATAACTAATTTCTCCAAGCAAAGAATAGTTCCTCCAAGCAAATAACCTATCTGCCCAAGCAAAGAATAGTTCCTCCAAGCAAATAACTAATTTCTCCAAGCAAAGAATAGTTCCTCCAAGCAAACAAATAATTTCTCCAAGCAAAGAATAGTTCCTCCAAGCAAACAACTAATTTCTCCAAGCAAAGAATAGTTCCTTCAAGCAAACAACTAATTTTTCCAAGCAAATAACCTATCTGCCCAAGCAAAGAATAGTTCCTCCAAGCAAATAACTAATTTCTCCAAGCAAAGAATAGTTCTTTCAAGCAAATAACTAATTTCTCCAAGCAAAGAATAGTTCCTCCAAGCAAATAACCTATCTGCCCAAGCAAAGAATAGTTTTTCCAAGCAAATAACTAATTTCTCCAAGCAAAGAATAGTTCCTCCAAGCAAATAACCTATCTGCCCAAGCAAAGAATAGTTCCTCCAAGCAAATAACTAATTTCTCCAAGCAAAGAATAGTTCCTCCAAGCAAACAAATAATTTCTCCAAGCAAAGAATAGTTGCTCCAAGCAAACAACTAACTTCTCCAAGCAAAGAATAGTTCCTCCAAGCAAACAACTAATTTCTCCAAGCAAAGAATAGTTCCTTCAAGCAAATAACTAATTTCTCCAAGCAAAGAATAGTTCCTCCAAGCAAACAAATAATTTTTCCAAGCAAAGAATAGTTCCTCCAAGCAAACAACTAATTTCTCCAAGCAAAGAATAGTTCCTCCAAGCAAACAACTAATTTTTCCAAGCAAAGAATAGTTCCTCCAAGCAAATAACTAATTTGTCCAAGCAGAGAATAGTTCCTCCAAGCAAATAACTAATTTCTCCAAGCAAAGAATAGTTGCTCCAAGCAAACAACTAACTTCTCCAAGCAAAGAATAGTTCCTCCAAGCAAACAACTAATTTCTCCAAGCAAAGAATAGTTCCTCCAAGCAAACAAATAATTTCTCCAAGCAAAGAATAGTTCCTCCAAGCAAACAACTAATTTCTCCAAGCAAAGAATAGTTCCTTCAAGCAAATAACTAATTTCTCAAAGCAAAGAATAGTTCCTCCAAGCAAACAAATAATTTCTCCAAGCAAAGAATAGTTCCTCCAAGCAAACAACTAATTTCTCCAAGCAAAGAATAGTTCCTGCAAGCAAACAACTAATTTTTCCAAGCAAAGAATAGTTCCTCCAAGCAAATAACTAATTTCTCCAAGCAAAGAATAGTTCCTCCAAGCAAATAACTAATTTCTCCAAGCAAAGAATAGTTCCTCCAAGCAAATAACTAATTTCTCCAAGCAAAGAATAGTTCCTCCAAGCAAATAATTTATTTCTCCAAGCAAAGAATAGTTCCTCCAAGCAAATAACTAATTTCTCCAAGCAAATAACCTATCTGCCCAAGCAAAGAATAGTTTTTCCAAGCCAATAACTAATTTCTCCAAGCAAAGAATAGTTCCTCCAAGCAAATAACCTATCTGCCCAAGCAAAGAATAGTTCCTCCAAGCAAATAACTAATTTCTCCAAGCAAAGAATAGTTCCTCCAAGCAAACAAATAATTTCTCCAAGCAAAGAATAGTTCCTCCAAGCAAACAACTAATTTCTCCAAGCAAAGAATAGTTCCTTCAAGCAAACAACTAATTTTTCCAAGCAAATAACCTATCTGCCCAAGCAAAGAATAGTTCCTCCAAGCAAATAACTAATTTCTCCAAGCAAAGAATAGTTCTTTCAAGCAAATAACTAATTTCTCCAAGCAAAGAATAGTTCCTCCAAGCAAATAACCTATCTGCCCAAGCAAAGAATAGTTCCTCCAAGCAAATAACTAATTTCTCCAAGCAAAGAATAGTTCCTCTAAGCAAATAACGAATTTCTCCAAACAAAGAATAGTTCCTCCAAGCCAACAACTAATTTTTCCAAGCAAAGAATAGTTCCTCCAAGCAAATAACTAATTTCTCCAAGCAAAGAATAGTTCCTCCAAGCAAACAACTAATTTCTCCAAGCAAAGAATAGTTGCTCCAAGCAAACAACTAATTTCTACAAGCAAAGAATAGTTCTTCCAATCAAACAACTAATTTCACCAAGCAAAGAATAGTTCCTCCAAGCAAACAACTAATTTCTCCAAGCAAAGAATAGTTGCTCCAAGCAAACAACTAATTTCTACAAGCAAAGAATAGTTCTTCCAATCAAACAACTAATTTCTCCAAGCAAAGAATACTTCCTCCAAGCAAATAACTAATTTCTCCAAATAACCTATCTGCCCATGCAAAGAATAGTTCCTCCAAGCTAATAACTAATTTCTCCAAGCAAAGAATAGTTCCTCCAAGCAAACAAATAATTTTTCCAAGCAAATAATAGTTCCTCCAAGCAAACAACTAATTTCTCCAAGCAAAGAATAGTTCCTCCAAGCAAACAACTAATTTCTCCAAGCAAAGAATAGTTCCTCCAAGCAAACAACTAATTTTTCCAAGCAAAGAATAGTTCCTCCAAGCAAATAACTAATTTCTCCAAGCAGAGAATAGTTCCTCCAAGCAAATAACTAATTTCTCCAAGCAAAGAATAGTTGCTCCAAGCAAACAACTAATTTCTCCAAGCAAAGAATAGTTCCTCCAAACAAACAACTAATTTCTCCAAGAATAGAATAGTTCCTCCAAGCAAATAATTTATTTCTCCAAGCAAAGAATACTTCCTCCAAGCAAATAACTAATTTCTCCAAGCAAAGAATAGTTCCTCCAAGCAAACTACTAATTTCTCCAAGCAACGAATAGTTCCTCCAAGCAAACAACTGATTTCTCCAAGCAAAAAATAGTTCCTCCAAGCAAACAACTAATTTCTCCAAGCAACGAATAGTTCCTCCAAGCAAACAACTAATTTCTCCAAGCAAAGAATAGTTCCTCCAAGCAAACAACTAATTTTGCCAAGCAAAGAATAGTTCCTCCAAGCAAATAACTAATTTCTCCAAGCAAAGAATAGTTCCTCCAAGCAAATAACTAATTTCTCCAAGCAAAGAATAGTTGCTCCAAGCAAACAACTAATTTCTCCAAGCAAAGAATAGTTCCTCCAAGCAAACAACTAATTTCTCCAAGCAAAGAATAGTTCCTCCAAGCAAATAGCTAATTTCTCCAAGCAAAAATTGTTCCTCCAAGCAAACAAATAATTTTTCCAAGCAAAGAATAGTTCCTCCAAGCAAACAACTAATTTCTCCAAGCAAAGAATAGTTCCTCCAAGCAAACAACTAATTTTTCCAAGCAAAGAATAGTTCCTCCAAGCAAATAACTAATTTGTCCAAGCAGAGAATAGTTCCTCCAAGCAAATAACTAATTTCTCCAAGCAAAGAATAGTTGCTCCAAGCAAACAACTAACTTCTCCAAGCAAAGAATAGTTCCTCCAAGCAAACAACTAATTTCTCCAAGCAAAGAATAGTTCCTCCAAGCAAACAACTAATTTCTCCAAGCAAAGAATAGTTCCTCCAAGCAAACAACTAATTTCTCCAAGCAAAGAATAGTTCCTCCAAGCCAACAACTAATTTTTCCAAGCAAAGAATAGTTCCTCCAAGCAAATAACTAATTTCTCCAAGCAAAGAATAGTTCCTCCAAGCAAACAACTAATTTCTCCAAGCAAAGAATAGTTGCTCCAAGCAAACAACTAATTTCTACAAGCAAAGAATAGTTCTTCCAATCAAACAACTAATTTCACCAAGCAAAGAATAGTTCCTCCAAGCCAACAACTAATTTTTCCAAGCAAAGAATAGTTCCTCCAAGCAAATAACTAATTTCTCCAAGCAAAGAATAGTTCCTCCAAGCAAACAACTAATTTCTCCAAGCAAAGAATAGTTGCTCCAAGCAAACAACTAATTTCTACAAGCAAAGAATAGTTCTTCCAATCAAACAACTAATTTCACCAAGCAAAGAATAGTTCCTCCAAGCAAACAACTAATTTCTCCAAGCAAAGAATAGTTGCTCCAAGCAAACAACTAATTTCTACAAGCAAAGAATAGTTCTTCCAATCAAACAACTAATTTCTCCAAGCAAAGAATACTTCCTCCAAGCAAATAACTAATTTCTCCAAATAACCTATCTGCCCATGCAAAGAATAGTTCCTCCAAGCTAATAACTAATTTCTCCAAGCAAAGAATAGTTCCTCCAAGCAAACAAATAATTTTTCCAAGCAAATAATAGTTCCTCCAAGCAAACAACTAATTTCTCCAAGCAAAGAATAGTTCCTCCAAGCAAACAACTAATTTCTCCAAGCAAAGAATAGTTCCTCCAAGCAAACAACTAATTTTTCCAAGCAAAGAATAGTTCCTCCAAGCAAATAACTAATTTCTCCAAGCAGAGAATAGTTCCTCCAAGCAAATAACTAATTTCTCCAAGCAAAGAATAGTTGCTCCAAGCAAACAACTAATTTCTCCAAGCAAAGAATAGTTCCTCCAAACAAACAACTAATTTCTCCAAGAATAGAATAGTTCCTCCAAGCAAATAATTTATTTCTCCAAGCAAAGAATACTTCCTCCAAGCAAATAACTAATTTCTCCAAGCAAAGAATAGTTCCTCCAAGCAAACTACTAATTTCTCCAAGCAACGAATAGTTCCTCCAAGCAAACAACTGATTTCTCCAAGCAAAAAATAGTTCCTCCAAGCAAACAACTAATTTCTCCAAGCAACGAATAGTTCCTCCAAGCAAACAACTAATTTCTCCAAGCAAAGAATAGTTCCTCCAAGCAAACAACTAATTTTGCCAAGCAAAGAATAGTTCCTCCAAGCAAATAACTAATTTCTCCAAGCAAAGAATAGTTCCTCCAAGCAAATAACTAATTTCTCCAAGCAAAGAATAGTTGCTCCAAGCAAACAACTAATTTCTCCAAGCAAAGAATAGTTCCTCCAAGCAAACAACTAATTTCTCCAAGCAAAGAATAGTTCCTCCAAGCAAATAGCTAATTTCTCCAAGCAAAAATTGTTCCTCCAAGCAAACAAATAATTTTTCCAAGCAAAGAATAGTTCCTCCAAGCAAACAACTAATTTCTCCAAGCAAAGAATAGTTCCTCCAAGCAAACAACTAATTTTTCCAAGCAAAGAATAGTTCCTCCAAGCAAATAACTAATTTGTCCAAGCAGAGAATAGTTCCTCCAAGCAAATAACTAATTTCTCCAAGCAAAGAATAGTTGCTCCAAGCAAACAACTAACTTCTCCAAGCAAAGAATAGTTCCTCCAAGCAAACAACTAATTTCTCCAAGCAAAGAATAGTTCCTCCAAGCAAACAACTAATTTCTCCAAGCAAAGAATAGTTCCTCCAAGCAAACAACTAATTTCTCCAAGCAAAGAATAGTTCCTCCAAGCCAACAACTAATTTTTCCAAGCAAAGAATAGTTCCTCCAAGCAAATAACTAATTTCTCCAAGCAAAGAATAGTTCCTCCAAGCAAACAACTAATTTCTCCAAGCAAAGAATAGTTGCTCCAAGCAAACAACTAATTTCTACAAGCAAAGAATAGTTCTTCCAATCAAACAACTAATTTCACCAAGCAAAGAATAGTTCCTCCAAGCCAACAACTAATTTTTCCAAGCAAAGAATAGTTCCTCCAAGCAAATAACTAATTTCTCCAAGCAAAGAATAGTTCCTCCAAGCAAACAACTAATTTCTCCAAGCAAAGAATAGTTGCTCCAAGCAAACAACTAATTTCTACAAGCAAAGAATAGTTCTTCCAATCAAACAACTAATTTCACCAAGCAAAGAATAGTTCCTCCAAGCAAACAACTAATTTCTCCAAGCAAAGAATAGTTGCTCCAAGCAAACAACTAATTTCTACAAGCAAAGAATAGTTCTTCCAATCAAACAACTAATTTCTCCAAGCAAAGAATACTTCCTCCAAGCAAATAACTAATTTCTCCAAATAACCTATCTGCCCATGCAAAGAATAGTTCCTCCAAGCTAATAACTAATTTCTCCAAGCAAAGAATAGTTCCTCCAAGCAAACAAATAATTTTTCCAAGCAAATAATAGTTCCTCCAAGCAAACAACTAATTTCTCCAAGCAAAGAATAGTTCCTCCAAGCAAACAACTAATTTCTCCAAGCAAAGAATAGTTCCTCCAAGCAAACAACTAATTTTTCCAAGCAAAGAATAGTTCCTCCAAGCAAATAACTAATTTCTCCAAGCAGAGAATAGTTCCTCCAAGCAAATAACTAATTTCTCCAAGCAAAGAATAGTTGCTCCAAGCAAACAACTAATTTCTCCAAGCAAAGAATAGTTCCTCCAAACAAACAACTAATTTCTCCAAGAATAGAATAGTTCCTCCAAGCAAATAATTTATTTCTCCAAGCAAAGAATACTTCCTCCAAGCAAATAACTAATTTCTCCAAGCAAAGAATAGTTCCTCCAAGCAAACAAATAATTTTTACAAGCAAAGAATAGTTCCTCCAAGCAAACAACTAATTTCGCCAAGCAAAGAATAGTTCCTCCAAGCAAACAACTAATTTTCCCAAGCAAAGAATAGTTCCTGCAAGCAAATAACTAATTTGTCCAAGCAGAGAATAGTTCCTCCAAGCAAATAACTAATTTCTCCAAGCAAAGAATAGTTGCTGCAAGCAAACAACTAACTTCTCCAAGCAAAGAATAGTTCCTCCAAGCAAACAACTAATTTCTCCAAGCAAAGAATAGTTCCTCCAAGCAAACAACTAATTTCTCCAAGCAAATAACCTATCTGCCCAAGCAAAGAATAGTTCCTCCAAGCAAACAAATAATTTCTCCAAGCAAAGAATAGTTCCTCCAAGCAAACAACTAATTTCTCCAAGCAAAGAATAGTTCCTCCAAGCAAATAACTAATTTCTCAAAGCAAAGAATAGTTCCTCCAAGCAAACAAATAATTTCTCCAAGCAAAGAATAGTTCCTCCAAGCAAATAACTAATTTCTCCAAGCAAAGAATAGTTCCTCCAAGCAAATAATTTATTTCTCCAAGCAAAGAATAGTTCCTCCAAGCAAATAACTAATTTCTCCAAGCAAATAACCTATCTGCCCAAGCAAAGAATAGTTCCTCCAAGCATATAACTAATTTCTCCAAGCAAAGAATAGTTCCTCCAAGCAAACAAATAATTTCTCCAAGCAAAGAATAGTTCCTCCAAGCAAACAACTAATTTCTCCAAGCAAAGAATAGTTCCTCCAAGCCAACAACTAATTTTTCCAAGCAAAGAATAGTTCCTCCAAGCAAATAACTAATTTCTCCAAGCAAGGAATAGTTCCTCCAAGCAAATAACTAATTTCTCCAAGCAAAGAATAGTTCCTCCAAGCAAATAACTACTTTCTTCAAGCAAAGAATAGTTCCTCCAAGCAAATAACTAATTTCTCCAAGCAAAGAATAGTTCCTCCAAGCAAATAACTAATTTCTCCAAGCAAAGAATAGTTCCTCCAAGCAAACAACTAAATTCTCCAAGCAAAGAATAGTTCCTCCAAGCAAACAACTAATTTCTCCAAGCAAAGAATAGTTGCTCCAAGCAAACAACTAATTTCTCCAAGCAAAGAATAGTTCCTCCAAGCAAACAACTAATTTCTCCAAGCAAAGAATAGTTCCTCCAAGCAAACAACTAATTTCTTCAAGCAAAGAATAGTTGCTCCAAGCAAACAACTAATTTCTCCAAGAATAGAATAGTTCCTCCAAGCAAATAATTTATTTCTCCAAGCAAAGAATACTTCCTCCAAGCAAATAACTAATTTCTCCAAGCAAAGAATAGTTCCTCCAAGCAAACAAATAATTTTTCCAAGCAAAGAATAGTTCCTCCAAGCAAATAACTAATTTCTCCAAGCAAAGAATAGTTCCTCCAAGCAAACAACTAATTTCTCCAAGCAAAGAATAGTTCCTCCAAGCAAACAACTAATTTTTCCAAGCAAAGAATAGTTCCTCCAAGCAAATAACTAATTTCTCCAAGCAAAGAATAGTTGCTCCAAGCAAACAACTAATTTCTCCAAGCAAAGAATAGTTCCTCCAAGCAAACAACTAATTTCTCCAAGCAAAGAATAGTTCCTCCAAGCAAACAACTAATTTGTCCAAGCAAAGAATAGTTCCTCCAAGCAAACAACTAATTTCTTCAAGCAAAGAATAGATGCTCCAAGCAAACAACTAATTTCTCCAAGAATAGAATAGTCCCTCCAAGCAAATAATTTATTTCTCCAAGCAAAGAATACTTCCTCCAAGCAAATAACTAATTTCTCCAAGCAAATAACCTATCTGCCCAAGCAAAGAATAGTTCCTCCAAGCTAATAACTAATTTCTCCAAGCAAAGAATAGTTCCTCCAAGCAAACAAATAATTTTTCCAAGCAAAGAATAGTTCCTGCAAGCAAACAACTAATTTCTCCAAGCAAAGAATAGTTCCTCCAAGCAAACAACTAATTTTTCCAAGCAAAGAATAGTTCCTCCAAGCAAATAACTAATTTCTCCAAGCAAATAACCTATCTGCGAAAGCAAAGAATAGTTCCTCCAAGCTAATAACTAATTTCTCCAAGCAAAGAATAGTTCCTCCAAGCAAACAAATAATTTTTCCAAGCAAAGAATAGTTCCTCCAAGCAAACAACTAATTTCTCCAAGCAAAGAATAGTTCCTCCAAGCAAACAACTAATTTTTCCAAGCAAAGAACAGTTCCTCCAAGCAAATAACTAATTTGTCCAAGCAGAGAATAGTTCCTCCAAGCAAATAACTAATTTCTCCAAGCAAAGAATAGTTGCTCCAAGCAAACAACTAACTTCTCCAAGCAAAGAATAGTTCCTCCAAGCAAACAACTAATTTCTCCAAGCAAAGAATAGTTCCTCCAAGCAAACAACTAATTTCTCCAAGCAAATAACCTATCTGCCCAAGCAAAGAATAGTTCCTCCAAGCAAACAACTAATTTCTCCAAGGAAAGAATAGTTCCTCCAAGCAAATAACTAATTTCTCAAAGCAAAGAATAGTTCCTCCAAGCAAACAAATAATTTCTCCAAGCAAAGAATAGTTCCTCCGAGCAAACAACTAATTTCTCCAAGCAAAGAATAGTTCCTGCAAGCAAACAACTAATTTTTCCAAGCAAAGAATAGTTCCTCCAAGCAAATAACTAATTTCTCCAAGCAAAGAATAGTTCCTCCAAGCAAATAACTAATTTCTCCAAGCAAAGAATAGTTCCTCCAAGCAAATAACTAATTTCTCCAAGCAAAGAATAGTTCCTCCAAGCAAATAATTTATTTCTCCAAGCAAAGAATAGTTCCTCCAAGCAAATAACTAATTTCTCCAAGCAAATAACCTATCTGCCCAAGCAAAGAATAGTTCCTTCAAGCAAATAACTAATTTCTCCAAGCAAAGAATAGTTCCTCCAAGCAAACAAATAATTTTTCCAAGCAAAGAATAGTTCCTCCAAGCAAACAACTAATTTCTCCAAGCAAAGAATAGTTCCTCCAAGCAAACAACTAATTTTTCCAAGCAAAGAATAGTTCCTCCAAGCAAATAACTAATTTGTCCAAGCAGAGAATAGTTCCTCCAAGCAAATAACTAATTTCTCCAAGCAAAGAATAGTTGCTCCAAGCAAACAACTAACTTCTCCAAGCAAAGAATAGTTCCTCCAAGCAAACAACTAATTTCTCCAAGCAAAGAATAGTTCCTCCAAGCAAATAATTTATTTCTCCAAGCAAAGAATAGTTCCTCCAAGCAAATAACTAATTTCTCCAAGCAAATAACCTATCTGCCCAAGCAAAGAATAGTTCCTTCAAGCAAATAACTAATTTCTCCAAGCAAATAACCTATCTGCCCAAGCAAAGAATAGTTCCTTCAAGCAAATAACTAATTTCTCCAAGCAAAGAATAGTTCCTCCAAGCAAACAAATAATTTTTCCAAGCAAAGAATAGTTCCTCCAAGCAAACAACTAATTTCTCCAAGCAAAGAATAGTTCCTCCAAGCAAACAACTAATTTTTCCAAGCAAAGAATAGTTCCTCCAAGCAAATAACTAATTTGTCCAAGCAGAGAATAGTTCCTCCAAGCAAATAACTAATTTCTCCAAGCAAAGAATAGTTGCTCCAAGCAAACAACTAACTTCTCCAAGCAAAGAATAGTTCCTCCAAGCAAACAACTAATTTCTCCAAGCAAAGAATAGTTCCTCCAAGCAAACAAATAATTTCTCCAAGCAAAGAATAGTTCCTCCAAGCAAACAACTAATTTCTCCAAGCAAAGAATAGTTCCTCCAAGCAAATAACTAATTTCTCAAAGCAAAGAATAGTTCCTCCAAGCAAACAAATAATTTCTCCAAGCAAAGAATAGTTCCTCCAAGCAAACAACTAATTTCTCCAAGCAAAGAATAGTTCCTGCAAGCAAACAACTAATTTTTCCAAGCAAAGAATAGTTCCTCCAAGCAAATAACTAATTTCTACAAGCAAAGAATAGTTCCTCCAAGCAAATAACTAATTTCTCCAAGCAAAGAATAGTTCCTCCAAGCAAATAACTAATTTCTCCAAGCAAAGAATAGTTCCTACAAGCAAATAATTTATTTCTCCAAGCAAAGAATAGTTCCTCCAAGCAAATAACTAATTTCTCCAAGCAAATAACCTATCTGCCCAAGCAAAGAATAGTTTTTCCAAGCAAATAACTAATTTCTCCAAGCAAAGAATAGTTCCTCCAAGCAAATAATTTATTTCTCCAAGCAAAGAATAGTTCCTCCAAGCAAATAACTAATTTCTCCAAGCAAATAACCTATCTGCCCAAGCAAAGAATAGTTCCTTCAAGCAAATAACTAATTTCTCCAAGCAAAGAATAGTTCCTCCAAGCAAACAAATAATTTTTCCAAGCAAAGAATAGTTCCTCCAAGCAAACAACTAATTTCTCCAAGCAAAGAATAGTTCCTCCAAGCAAACAACTAATTTTTCCAAGCAAAGAATAGTTCCTCCAAGCAAATAACTAATTTGTCCAAGCAGAGAATAGTTCCTCCAAGCAAATAACTAATTTCTCCAAGCAAAGAATAGTTGCTCCAAGCAAACAACTAACTTCTCCAAGCAAAGAATAGTTCCTCCAAGCAAACAACTAATTTCTCCAAGCAAAGAATAGTTCCTCCAAGCAAATAATTTATTTCTCCAAGCAAAGAATAGTTCCTTCAAGCAAATAACTAATTTCTCCAAGCAAATAACCTATCTGCCCAAGCAAAGAATAGTTCCTTCAAGCAAATAACTAATTTCTCCAAGCAAAGAATAGTTCCTCCAAGCAAACAAATAATTTTTCCAAGCAAAGAATAGTTCCTCCAAGCAAACAACTAATTTCTCCAAGCAAAGAATAGTTCCTCCAAGCAAACAACTAGTTTTTCCAAGCAAAGAATAGTTCCTCCAAGCAAATAACTAATTTGTCCAAGCAGAGAATAGTTCCTCCAAGCAAATAACTAATTTCTCCAAGCAAAGAATAGTTGCTCCAAGCAAACAACTAACTTCTCCAAGCAAAGAATAGTTCCTCCAAGCAAACAACTAATTTCTCCAAGCAAAGAATAGTTCCTCCAAGCAAACAAATAATTTCTCCAAGCAAAGAATAGTTCCTCCAAGCAAACAACTAATTTCTCCAAGCAAAGAATAGTTCCTTCAAGCAAATAACTAATTTCTCAAAGCAAAGAATAGTTCCTCCAAGCAAACAAATAATTTCTCCAAGCAAAGAATAGTTCCTCCAAGCAAACAACTAATTTCTCCAAGCAAAGAATAGTTCCTGCAAGCAAACAACTAATTTTTCCAAGCAAAGAATAGTTCCTCCAAGCAAATAACTAATTTCTCCAAGCAAAGAATAGTTCCTCCAAGCAAATAACTAATTTCTCCAAGCAAAGAATAGTTCCTCCAAGCAAATAACTAATTTCTCCAAGCAAAGAATAGTTCCTCCAAGCAAATAATTTATTTCTCCAAGCAAAGAATAGTTCCTCCAAGCAAATAACTAATTTCTCCAAGCAAATAACCTATCTGCCCCGCAAAGAATAGTTTTTCCAAGCAAATAACTAATTTCTCCAAGCAAAGAATAGTTCCTCCAAGCAAATAACCTATCTGCCCAAGCAAAGAATAGTTCCTCCAAGCAAATAACTAATTTCTCCAAGCAAAGAATAGTTCCTCCAAGCAAACAAATAATTTCTCCAAGCAAAGAATAGTTCCTCCAAGCAAACAACTAATTTCTCCAAGCAAAGAATAGTTCCTTCAAGCAAACAACTAATTTTTCCAAGCAAATAACCTATCTGCCCAAGCAAAGAATAGTTCCTCCAAGCAAATAACTAATTTCTCCAAGCAAAGAATAGTTCTTTCAAGCAAATAACTAATTTCTCCAAGCAAAGAATAGTTCCTCCAAGCAAACAAATAATTTCTCCAAGCAAAGAATAGTTCCTCCAAGCAAACAACTAATTTCTCCAAGCAAAGAATAGTTCCTCCAAGCAAATAACTAATTTCTCAAAGCAAAGAATAGTTCCTCCAAGCAAACAAATAATTTCTCCAAGCAAAGAATAGTTCCTCCAAGCAAACAACTAATTTCTCCAAGCAAAGAATAGTTCCTGCAAGCAAACAACTAATTTTTCCAAGCAAAGAATAGTTCCTCCAAGCAAATAACTAATTTCTCCAAGCAAAGAATAGTTCCTCCAAGCAAATAACTAATTTCTCCAAGCAAAGAATAGTTCCTCCAAGCAAATAACTAATTTCTCCAAGCAAAGAATAGTTCCTACAAGCAAATAATTTATTTCTCCAAGCAAAGAATAGTTCCTCCAAGCAAATAACTAATTTCTCCAAGCAAATAACCTATCTGCCCAAGCAAAGAATAGTTTTTCCAAGCAAATAACTAATTTCTCCAAGCAAAGAATAGTTCCTCCAAGCAAATAATTTATTTCTCCAAGCAAAGAATAGTTCCTCCAAGCAAATAACTAATTTCTCCAAGCAAATAACCTATCTGCCCAAGCAAAGAATAGTTCCTTCAAGCAAATAACTAATTTCTCCAAGCAAAGAATAGTTCCTCCAAGCAAACAAATAATTTTTCCAAGCAAAGAATAGTTCCTCCAAGCAAACAACTAATTTCTCCAAGCAAAGAATAGTTCCTCCAAGCAAACAACTAATTTTTCCAAGCAAAGAATAGTTCCTCCAAGCAAATAACTAATTTGTCCAAGCAGAGAATAGTTCCTCCAAGCAAATAACTAATTTCTCCAAGCAAAGAATAGTTGCTCCAAGCAAACAACTAACTTCTCCAAGCAAAGAATAGTTCCTCCAAGCAAACAACTAATTTCTCCAAGCAAAGAATAGTTCCTCCAAGCAAATAATTTATTTCTCCAAGCAAAGAATAGTTCCTTCAAGCAAATAACTAATTTCTCCAAGCAAATAACCTATCTGCCCAAGCAAAGAATAGTTCCTTCAAGCAAATAACTAATTTCTCCAAGCAAAGAATAGTTCCTCCAAGCAAACAAATAATTTTTCCAAGCAAAGAATAGTTCCTCCAAGCAAACAACTAATTTCTCCAAGCAAAGAATAGTTCCTCCAAGCAAACAACTAGTTTTTCCAAGCAAAGAATAGTTCCTCCAAGCAAATAACTAATTTGTCCAAGCAGAGAATAGTTCCTCCATGCAAATAACTAATTTCTCCAAGCAAAGAATAGTTGCTCCAAGCAAACAACTAACTTCTCCAAGCAAAGAATAGTTCCTCCAAGCAAACAACTAATTTCTCCAAGCAAAGAATAGTTCCTCCAAGCAAACAAATAATTTCTCCAAGCAAAGAATAGTTCCTCCAAGCAAACAACTAATTTCTCCAAGCAAAGAATAGTTCCTTCAAGCAAATAACTAATTTCTCAAAGCAAAGAATAGTTCCTCCAAGCAAACAAATAATTTCTCCAAGCAAAGAATAGTTCCTCCAAGCAAACAACTAATTTCTCCAAGCAAAGAATAGTTCCTGCAAGCAAACAACTAATTTTTCCAAGCAAAGAATAGTTCCTCCAAGCAAATAACTAATTTCTCCAAGCAAAGAATAGTTCCTCCAAGCAAATAACTAATTTCTCCAAGCAAAGAATAGTTCCTCCAAGCAAATAACTAATTTCTCCAAGCAAAGAATAGTTCCTCCAAGCAAATAATTTATTTCTCCAAGCAAAGAATAGTTCCTCCAAGCAAATAACTAATTTCTCCAAGCAAATAACCTATCTGCCCCGCAAAGAATAGTTTTTCCAAGCAAATAACTAATTTCTCCAAGCAAAGAATAGTTCCTCCAAGCAAATAACCTATCTGCCCAAGCAAAGAATAGTTCCTCCAAGCAAATAACTAATTTCTCCAAGCAAAGAATAGTTCCTCCAAGCAAACAAATAATTTCTCCAAGCAAAGAATAGTTCCTCCAAGCAAACAACTAATTTCTCCAAGCAAAGAATAGTTCCTTCAAGCAAACAACTAATTTTTCCAAGCAAATAACCTATCTGCCCAAGCAAAGAATAGTTCCTCCAAGCAAATAACTAATTTCTCCAAGCAAAGAATAGTTCTTTCAAGCAAATAACTAATTTCTCCAAGCAAAGAATAGTTCCTCCAAGCAAATAACCTATCTGCCCAAGCAAAGAATAGTTTTTCCAAGCAAATAACTAATTTCTCCAAGCAAAGAATAGTTCCTCCAAGCAAATAACCTATCTGCCCAAGCAAAGAATAGTTCCTCCAAGCAAATAACTAATTTCTCCAAGCAAAGAATAGTTCCTCCAAGCAAACAAATAATTTCTCCAAGCAAAGAATAGTTGCTCCAAGCAAACAACTAACTTCTCCAAGCAAAGAATAGTTCCTCCAAGCAAACAACTAATTTCTCCAAGCAAAGAATAGTTCCTTCAAGCAAATAACTAATTTCTCCAAGCAAAGAATAGTTCCTTCAAGCAAACAAATAATTTTTCCAAGCAAAGAATAGTTCCTCCAAGCAAACAACTAATTTCTCCAAGCAAAGAATAGTTCCTCCAAGCAAACAACTAATTTTTCCAAGCAAAGAATAGTTCCTCCAAGCAAATAACTAATTTGTCCAAGCAGAGAATAGTTCCTCCAAGCAAATAACTAATTTCTCCAAGCAAAGAATAGTTGCTCCAAGCAAACAACTAACTTCTCCAAGCAAAGAATAGTTCCTCCAAGCAAACAACTAATTTCTCCAAGCAAAGAATAGTTCCTCCAAGCAAACAAATAATTTCTCCAAGCAAAGAATAGTTCCTCCAAGCAAACAACTAATTTCTCCAAGCAAAGAATAGTTCCTTCAAGCAAATAACTAATTTCTCAAAGCAAAGAATAGTTCCTCCAAGCAAACAAATAATTTCTCCAAGCAAAGAATAGTTCCTCCAAGCAAACAACTAATTTCTCCAAGCAAAGAATAGTTCCTGCAAGCAAACAACTAATTTTTCCAAGCAAAGAATAGTTCCTCCAAGCAAATAACTAATTTCTCCAAGCAAAGAATAGTTCCTCCAAGCAAATAACTAATTTCTCCAAGCAAAGAATAGTTCCTCCAAGCAAATAACTAATTTCTCCAAGCAAAGAATAGTTCCTCCAAGCAAATAATTTATTTCTCCAAGCAAAGAATAGTTCCTCCAAGCAAATAACTAATTTCTCCAAGCAAATAACCTATCTGCCCAAGCAAAGAATAGTTTTTCCAAGCAAATAACTAATTTCTCCAAGCAAAGAATAGTTCCTCCAAGCAAATAACCTATCTGCCCAAGCAAAGAATAGTTCCTCCAAGCAAATAACTAATTTCTCCAAGCAAAGAATAGTTCCTCCAAGCAAACAAATAATTTCTCCAAGCAAAGAATAGTTCCTCCAAGCAAACAACTAATTTCTCCAAGCAAAGAATAGTTCCTTCAAGCAAACAACTAATTTTTCCAAGCAAATAACCTATCTGCCCAAGCAAAGAATAGTTCCTCCAAGCAAATAACTAATTTCTCCAAGCAAAGAATAGTTCTTTCAAGCAAATAACTAATTTCTCCAAGCAAAGAATAGTTCCTCCAAGCAAATAACCTATCTGCCCAAGCAAAGAATAGTTCCTCCAAGCAAATAACTAATTTCTCCAAGCAAAGAATAGTTCCTCTAAGCAAATAACGAATTTCTCCAAACAAAGAATAGTTCCTCCAAGCAAATAACTTATTTCTCCAAGCAAAGAATAGTTCCTCCAAGCAAATAACTAATTTCTCCCAACAAAGAATAGTTCCTCCAATCAAACAACTAATTTCTCCAAGCAAAGAATAGTTCCTCCAAGCAAACAACTAATTTCTCCAAGCAAACAACTAATTTCTCCAAGCAAAGAATAGTTGCTCCAAGCAAACAACTAATTTCTCCAAGCAAAGAATAGTTCCTCCAAGCAAATAACTAATTTCTCCAAGCAAAGAATAGATCCTCCAAGCAAACAACTAATTTCTCCAAGCAAAGAATAGTTCCTCCAAGAAAATAATTAATTTCTCCAAGCAAAGAATAGTTCCTCCAAGCAAATAGCTAATTTCTCTAAATAAAGAATAGTTCCTCCAAGCAAACAACTAATTTCTCCAAGCAAAGAATAGTTCCTCCAAGCAAATAACTAATTTCTCCAAGCAAAGAATAGTTCCTCCAAGCAAATAACTAATTTCTCCAAGCAAAGAATAGTTCCTCCAAGCAAATAACTAATTTCTCCAAGCAAAGAATAGTTCCTCCAAGCAAACTACTAATTTCTCCAAGCAACGAATAGTTCCTCCAAGCAAACAACTGATTTCTCCAAGCAAAAAATAGTTCCTCCAAGCAAACAACTAATTTCTCCAAGCAACGAATAGTTCCTCCAAGCAAACAACTAATTTCTCCAAGCAAAGAATAGTTCCTCCAAGCAAACAACTAATTTTGCCAAGCAAAGAATAGTTCCTCCAAGCAAATAACTAATTTCTCCAAGCAAAGAATAGTTCCTCCAAGCAAATAACTAATTTCTCCAAGCAAAGAATAGTTGCTCCAAGCAAACAACTAATTTCTCCAAGCAAAGAATAGTTCCTCCAAGCAAACAACTAATTTCTCCAAGCAAAGAATAGTTCCTCCAAGCAAATAGCTAATTTCTCCAAGCAAAAAATAGTTCCTCCAAGCAAACAAATAATTTTTCCAAGCAAAGAATAGTTCCTCCAAGCAAACAACTAATTTCTCCAAGCAAAGAATAGTTCCTCCAAGCAAACAACTAATTTTTCCAAGCAAAGAATAGTTCCTCCAAGCAAATAACTAATTTGTCCAAGCAGAGAATAGTTCCTCCAAGCAAATAACTAATTTCTCCAAGCAAAGAATAGTTGCTCCAAGCAAACAACTAACTTCTCCAAGCAAAGAATAGTTCCTCCAAGCAAACAACTAATTTCTCCAAGCAAAGAATAGTTCCTCCAAGCAAACAACTAATTTCTCCAAGCAAATAACCTATCTGCCCAAGCAAAGAATAGTTCCTCCAAGCAAACAACTAATTTCTCCAAGCAAAGAATAGTTCCTCCAAGCAAATAACTAATTTCTCCAAGCAAAGAATAGTACCTCCAAGCAAACAAATAATTTCTCCAAGCAAAGAATAGTTCCTCCAAGCAAACAACTAATTTCTCCAAGCAAAGAATAGTTCCTCCAAGCAAATAACTAATTTCTCAAAGCAAAGAATAGTTCCTCCAAGCACACAAATAATTTCTCCAAGCAAAGAATAGTTCCTCCAAGCAAATAACTAATTTCTCCAAGCAAAGAATAGTTCCTCCAAGCAAACAAATAATTTCTCCAAGCAAAGAATAGTTGCTCCAAGCAAACAACTAATTTCTCCAAGCAAAGAATAGTTCCTGCAAGCAAACAACTAATTTTTCCAAGCAAAGAATAGTTCCTCCAAGCGAATAACTAATTTCTTCAAGCAAAGAATAGTTCCTCCAAGCAAATAACTAATTTCTCCAAGCAAAGAATAGTTCCTCCAAGCAAAAAATTTATTTCTCCAAGCAAAGAATAGTTCCTCCAAGCAAATAACTAATTTCTCCAAGCAAATAACCTATCTACCCAAGCAATGAATAGTTCCTCCAAGCATATAACTAATTTCTCCAAGCAAAGAATAGTTCCTCCAAGCAAACAAATAATTTCTCCAAGCAAAGAATAGTTCCTCCAAGCAAACAACTAATTTCTCCAAGCAAAGAATAGTTCCTCCAAGCCAACAACTAATTTTTCCAAGCAAAGAATAGTTCCTCCAAGCAAATAACTAATTTCTCCAAGCAAAGAATAGTTCCTCCAAGCAAACAACTAATTTCTCCAAGCAAAGATTAGTTGCTCCAAGCAAACAACTAATTTCTACAAGCAAAGAATAGTTCCTCTAAGCAAATAACGAATTTCTCTAAACAAAGAATAGTTCCTCCAAGCAAATAACTTATTTCCCCAAGCAAATAACCTATCTACCCAAGCAATGAATAGTTCCTCCAAGCATATAACTAATTTCTCCAAGCAAAGAATAGTTCCTCCAAGCAAACAAATAATTTCTCCAAGCAAAGAATAGTTCCTCCAAGCAAACAACTAATTTCTCCAAGCAAAGAATAGTTCCTCCAAGCCAACAACTAATTTTTCCAAGCAAAGAATAGTTCCTCCAAGCAAATAACTAATTTCTCCAAGCAAAGAATAGTTCCTCCAAGCAAACAACTAATTTCTCCAAGCAAAGAATAGTTCCTCCAAGCAAATAACTAATTTCTCCAAGCAAAGAATAGTTCCTCTAAGCAAATAACGAATTTCTCCAAACAAAGAATAGTTCCTCCAAGCAAATAACTTATTTCTCCAAGCAAAGAATAGTTCCTCCAAGCAAATAACTAATTTCTCCCAACAAAGAATAGTTCCTCCAATCAAACAACTAATTTCTCCAAGCAAAGAATAGTTCCTCCAAGCAAACAACTAATTTCTCCAAGCAAAGAATAGTTGCTCCAAGCAAACAACTAATTTCTCCAAGCAAAGAATAGTTCCTCCAAGCAAATAACTAATTTCTCCAAGCAAAGAATAGATCCTCCAAGCAAACAACTAATTTCTCCAAGCAAAGAATAGTTCCTCCAAGAAAATAATTAATTTCTCCAAGCAAAGAATAGTTCCTCCAAGCAAATAGCTAATTTCTCTAAATAAAGAATAGTTCCTCCAAGCAAACAACTAATTTCTCCAAGCAAAGAATAGTTCCTCCAAGCAAATAACTAATTTCTCCAAGCAAAGAATAGTTCCTCCAAGCAAATAACTAATTTCTCCAAGCAAAGAATAGTTCCTCCAAGCAAATAACTAATTTCTCCAAGCAAAGAATAGTTCCTCCAAGCAAACTACTAATTTCTCCAAGCAACGAATAGTTCCTCCAAGCAAACAACTGATTTCTCCAAGCAAAAAATAGTTCCTCCAAGCAAACAACTAATTTCTCCAAGCAACGAATAGTTCCTCCAAGCAAACAACTAATTTCTCCAAGCAAAGAATAGTTCCTCCAAGCAAACAACTAATTTTGCCAAGCAAAGAATAGTTCCTCCAAGCAAATAACTAATTTCTCCAAGCAAAGAATAGTTCCTCCAAGCAAATAACTAATTTCTCCAAGCAAAGAATAGTTGCTCCAAGCAAACAACTAATTTCTCCAAGCAAAGAATAGTTCCTCCAAGCAAACAACTAATTTCTCCAAGCAAAGAATAGTTCCTCCAAGCAAATAGCTAATTTCTCCAAGCAAAAAATAGTTCCTCCAAGCAAACAAATAATTTTTCCAAGCAAAGAATAGTTCCTCCAAGCAAACAACTAATTTCTCCAAGCAAAGAATAGTTCCTCCAAGCAAACAACTAATTTCTCCAAGCAAAGAATAGTTCCTCCAAGCAAATAACTAATTTCTCCAAGCAAAGAATAGTACCTCCAAGCAAACAAATAATTTCTCCAAGCAAAGAATAGTTCCTCCAAGCAAACAACTAATTTCTCCAAGCAAAGAATAGTTCCTCCAAGCAAATAACTAATTTCTCAAAGCAAAGAATAGTTCCTCCAAGCAAACAAATAATTTCTCCAAGCAAAGAATAGTTCCTCCAAGCAAATAACTAATTTCTCCAAGCAAAGAATAGTTCCTCCAAGCAAACAAATAATTTCTCCAAGCAAAGAATAGTTGCTCCAAGCAAACAACTAATTTCTCCAAGCAAAGAATAGTTCCTGCAAGCAAACAACTAATTTTTCCAAGCAAAGAATAGTTCCTCCAAGCGAATAACTAATTTCTTCAAGCAAAGAATAGTTCCTCCAAGCAAATAACTAATTTCTCCAAGCAAAGAATAGTTCCTCCAAGCAAAAAATTTATTTCTCCAAGCAAAGAATAGTTCCTCCAAGCAAATAACTAATTTCTCCAAGCAAATAACCTATCTACCCAAGCAATGAATAGTTCCTCCAAGCATATAACTAATTTCTCCAAGCAAAGAATAGTTCCTCCAAGCAAACAAATAATTTCTCCAAGCAAAGAATAGTTCCTCCAAGCAAACAACTAATTTCTCCAAGCAAAGAATAGTTCCTCCAAGCCAACAACTAATTTTTCCAAGCAAAGAATAGTTCCTCCAAGCAAATAACTAATTTCTCCAAGCAAAGAATAGTTCCTCCAAGCAAACAACTAATTTCTCCAAGCAAAGATTAGTTGCTCCAAGCAAACAACTAATTTCTACAAGCAAAGAATAGTTCTTCCAATCAAACAACTAATTTCACCAAGCAAAGAATAGTTCCTCCAAGCAAATAATTTATTTCTCCAAGCAAAGAATACTTCCTCCAAGCAAATAACTAATTTCTCCAAGCAAAGAATAGTTCCTCCAAGTAAACAACTAATTTCTACAAGCAAAGAATAGTTCTTCCAATCAAACAACTAATTTCACCAAGCAAAGAATACTTCCTCCAAGCAAATAACTAATTTCTCCAAGCAAATAACCTATCTGCCCAAGCAAAGAATAGTTCCTCCAAGCAAACAACTAATTTCTCCAAGCAAAGAATAGTTCCTCCAAGCAAACAAATAATTTTTCCAAGCAAAGAATAGTTCCTCCAAGCAAACAACTAATTTCTCCAAGCAAAGAATAGTACCTCCAAGCAAACAAATAATTTCTCCAAGCAAAGAATAGTTCCTTCAAGCAAACAACTAATTTCTCCAAGCAAAGAATAGTTCCTCCAAGCAAACAAATAATTTCTCCAAGCAAAGAATAGTTCCTCCAAGCAAACAACTAATTTCTCCAAGCAAAGAATAGTTCCTGCAAGCAAACAACTAATTTTTCCAAGCAAAGAATAGTTCCTCCAAGCAAATAACTAATTTCTCCAAGCAAAGAATAGTTCCTCCAAGCAAATAACTAATTTCTCCAAGCAAAGAATAGTTCCTCCAAGCAAATAACTAATTTCTCCAAGCAAAGAATAGTTCCTCCAAGCAAATAATTTATTTCTCCAAGCAAAGAATAGTTCCTCCAAGCAAATAACTAATTTCTCCAAGCAAATAACCTATCTGCCCAAGCAATGAATAGTTCCTCCAAGCATATAACTAATTTCTCCAAGCAAAGAATAGTTCCTCCAAGCAAACAAATAATTTCTCCAAGCAAAGAATAGTTCCTCCAAGCAAACAACTAATTTCTCCAAGCAAAGAATAGTTCCTCCAAGCCAACAACTAACTTTTCCAAGCAAAGAATAGTTCCTCCAAGCAAATAACTAATTTCTCCAAGCAAAGAATTGTTCCTCCAAGCAAACAACTAATTTCTCCAAGCAAAGAATAGTTGCTCCAAGCAAACAACTAATTTCTACAAGCAAAGAATAGTTCTTCCAATCAAACAACTAATTTCACCAAGCAAAGAATAGTTCCTCCAAGCAAATAATTTATTTCTCCAAGCAAAGAATACTTCCTCCAAGCAAATAACTAATTTTTCCAAGCAAATAACCAATCTGCCCAAGCAAAGAATAGTTCCTCCAAGCTAATAACTAATTTCTCCAAGCAAAGAATAGTTCCTCCAAGCAAACAAATAATTTCTCCAAGCAAAGAATAGTTCCTCCAAGCAAACAACTAATTTCTCCAAGCAAAGAATAGTTCCTCCAAGCAAACAACTAATTTCTCCAAGCAAAGAATAGTTCCTCCAAGCAAACAACTAATTTTTCCAAGCAAAGAATAGTTCCTCCAAGCAAATAACTAATTTCTCCAAGCAGAGAATAGTTCCTCCAAGCAAATAACTAATTTCTCCAAGCAAAAAATAGTTCCTCCAAGCAAATAACTAATTTCTCCAAGCAAAGAATAGTTGCTCCAAGCAAACAACTAATTTCTCCAAGCAAAGAATAGTTCCTCCAAACAAACAACTAATTTCTCCAAGAATAGAATAGTTCCTCCAAGCAAATAATTTATTTCTCCAAGCAAAGAATACTTCCTCCAAGCAAATAACTAATTTCTCCAAGCAAATAACCTATCTGCCCAAGCAAAGAATAGTTCCTCCAAGCTAATAACTAATTTCTCCAAGCAAAGAATAGTTCCTCCAAGCAAACAAATAATTTTTACAAGCAAAGAATAGTTCCTCCAAGCAAACAACTAATTTCTCCAAGCAAAGAATAGTTCCTCCAAGCAAACAACTAATTTTTCCAAGCAAAGAATAGTTCCTCCAAGCAAATAACTAATTTGTCCAAGCAGAGAATAGTTCCTCCAAGCAAATAACTAATTTCTCCAAGCAAAGAATAGTTGCTCCAAGCAAACAACTAACTTCTCCAAGCAAAGAATAGTTCCTCCAAGCAAACAACTAATTTCTCCAAGCAAAGAATAGTTCCTCCAAGCAAACAACTAATTTCTCCAAGCAAATAACCTATCTGCCCAAGCAAAGAATAGTTCCTCCAAGCAAACAAATAATTTCTCCAAGCAAAGAATAGTTCCTCCAAGCAAACAACTAATTTCTCCAAGCAAAGAATAGTTCCTCCAAGCAAATAACTAATTTCTCAAAGCAAAGAATAGTTCCTCCAAGCAAACAAATAATTTCTCCAAGCAAAGAATAGTTCCTCCAAGCAAATAACTAATTTCTCCAAGCAAAGAATAGTTCCTCCAAGCAAATAATTTATTTCTCCAAGCAAAGAATAGTTCCTCCAAGCAAATAACTAATTTCTCCAAGCAAAGAATAGTTCCTCCAAGCAAATAACTAATTTCTCCAAGCAAAGAATAGTTCCTCCAAGCAAACAAATAATTTCTCCAAGCAAAGAATAGTTCCTCCAAGCAAACAACTAATTTCTCCAAGCAAAGAATAGTTCCTCCAAGCAAATAACTAATTTCTCAAAGCAAAGAATAGTTCCTCAAAGCAAATAACTAATTTCTCCAAGCAAAGAATAGTTCCTCCAAGCAAATAACTAATTTCTCCAAGCAAAGAATACTTCCTCCAAGCAAATAACTAATTTCTCCAAGCAAAGAATAGTTCCTCCAAGCAAACAACTAAATTCTCCAAGCAAAGAATAGTTCCTCCAAGCAAACAACTAATTTCTCCAAGCAAAGAATAGTTGCTCCAAGCAAACAACTAATTTCTCCAAGCAAAGAATAGTTCCTCCAAGCAAACAACTAATTTCTCCAAGCAAAGAATAGTTCGTCCAAGCAAACAACTAATTTCTTCAAGCAAAGAATAGTTGCTCCAAGCAAACAACTAATTTCTCCAAGAATAGAATAGTTCCTCCAAGCAAATAATTTATTTCTCCAAGCAAAGAATACTTCCTCCAAGCAAATAACTAATTTCTCCAAGCAAAGAATAGTTCCTCCAAGCAAACAAATAATTTTTCCAAGCAAAGAATAGTTCCTCCAAGCAAACAACTAATTTCTCCAAGCAAAGAATAGTTCCTCCATGCAAACAACTAATTTTTCCAAGCAAAGAATAGTTCCTCCAAGCAAATAACTAATTTCTCCAAGGAAAGAATAGTTGCTCCAAGCAAACAACTAATTTCTCCAAGCAAAGAATAGTTCCTCCAAGCAAACAACTAATTTCTCCAAGCAAAGAATAGTTCCTCCAAGCAAACAACTAATTTCTCCAAGCAAAGAATAGTTCCTCCAAGCAAACAACTAATTTCTTCAAGCAAAGAATAGTTGCTCCAAGCAAACAACTAATTTCTCCAAGAATAGAATAGTTCCTCCAAGCAAATAATTTATTTCTCCAAGCAAAGAATACTTCCTCCAAGCAAATAACTAATTTCTCCAGGCAAATAACCTATCTGCCCAAGCAAAGAATAGTTCCTCCAAGCTAATAACTAATTTCTCCGAGCAAAGAATAGTTCCTCCAAGCAAACAAATAATTTTTCCAAGCAAAGAATAGTTCCTGCAAGCAAACAACTAATTTCTCCAAGCAAAGAATAGTTCCTCCAAGCAAACAACTAATTTCTCCAAGCAAAGAATAGTTCCTCCAAGCAAACAACTAATTTCTTCAAGCAAAGAATAGTTGCTCCAAGCAAACAACTAATTTCTCCAAGAATAGAATAGTTCCTCCAAGCAAATAATTTATTTCTCCAAGCAAAGAATACTTCCTCCAAGCAAATAACTAATTTCTCCAAGCAAAGAATAGTTCCTCCAAGCAAACAAATAATTTTTCCAAGCAAAGAATAGTTCCTCCAAGCAAACAACTAATTTCTCCAAGCAAAGAATAGTTCCTCCAAGCAAACAACTAATTTCTTCAAGCAAAGAATAGTTGCTCCAAGCAAACAACTAATTTCTCCAAGAATAGAATAGTTCCTCCAAGCAAATAATTTATTTCTCCAAGCAAAGAATACTTCCTCCAAGCAAATAACTAATTTCTCCAAGCAAAGAATAGTTCCTCCAAGCAAACAAATAATTTTTCCAAGCAAAGAATAGTTCCTCCAAGCAAACAACTAATTTCTCCAAGCAAAGAATAGTTCCTCCATGCAAACAACTAATTTTTCCAAGCAAAGAATAGTTCCTCCAAGCAAATAACTAATTTCTCCAAGGAAAGAATAGTTGCTCCAAGCAAACAACTAATTTCTCCAAGCAAAGAATAGTTCCTCCAAGCAAACAACTAATTTCTCCAAGCAAAGAATAGTTCCTCCAAGCAAACAACTAATTTCTCCAAGCAAAGAATAGTTCCTCCAAGCAAACAACTAATTTCTTCAAGCAAAGAATAGTTGCTCCAAGCAAACAACTAATTTCTCCAAGAATAGAATAGTTCCTCCAAGCAAATAATTTATTTCTCCAAGCAAAGAATACTTCCTCCAAGCAAATAACTAATTTCTCCAGGCAAAGAATAGTTCCTCCAAGCAAACAACTAATTTCTCCAAGCAAAGAATAGTTCCTCCAAGCAAATAACTAATTTCTCAAAGCAAAGAATAGTTCCTCAAAGCAAATAACTAATTTCTCCAAGCAAAGAATAGTTCCTCCAAGCAAATAACTAATTTCTCCAAGCAAAGAATACTTCCTCCAAGCAAACAACTAATTTCTCCAAGCAAAGAATAGTTCCTCCAAGCAAATAACTAATTTCTCAAAGCAAAGAATAGTTCCTCAAAGCAAATAACTAATTTCTCCAAGCAAAGAATAGTTCCTCCAAGCAAATAACTAATTTCTCCAAGCAAAGAATACTTCCTCCAAGCAAATAACTAATTTCTCCAAGCAAAGAATAGTTCCTCCAAGCAAACAACTAAATTCTCCAAGCAAAGAATAGTTCCTCCAAGCAAACAACTAATTTCTCCAAGCAAAGAATAGTTGCTCCAAGCAAACAACTAATTTCTCCAAGCAAAGAATAGTTCCTCCAAGCAAACAACTAATTTCTCCAAGCAAAGAATAGTTCGTCCAAGCAAACAACTAATTTCTTCAAGCAAAGAATAGTTGCTCCAAGCAAACAACTAATTTCTCCAAGAATAGAATAGTTCCTCCAAGCAAATAATTTATTTCTCCAAGCAAAGAATACTTCCTCCAAGCAAATAACTAATTTCTCCAAGCAAAGAATAGTTCCTCCAAGCAAACAAATAATTTTTCCAAGCAAAGAATAGTTCCTCCAAGCAAACAACTAATTTCTCCAAGCAAAGAATAGTTCCTCCATGCAAACAACTAATTTTTCCAAGCAAAGAATAGTTCCTCCAAGCAAATAACTAATTTCTCCAAGGAAAGAATAGTTGCTCCAAGCAAACAACTAATTTCTCCAAGCAAAGAATAGTTCCTCCAAGCAAACAACTAATTTCTCCAAGCAAAGAATAGTTCCTCCAAGCAAACAACTAATTTCTCCAAGCAAAGAATAGTTCCTCCAAGCAAACAACTAATTTCTTCAAGCAAAGAATAGTTGCTCCAAGCAAACAACTAATTTCTCCAAGAATAGAATAGTTCCTCCAAGCAAATAATTTATTTCTCCAAGCAAAGAATACTTCCTCCAAGCAAATAACTAATTTCTCCAGGCAAATAACCTATCTGCCCAAGCAAAGAATAGTTCCTCCAAGCTAATAACTAATTTCTCCGAGCAAAGAATAGTTCCTCCAAGCAAACAAATAATTTTTCCAAGCAAAGAATAGTTCCTGCAAGCAAACAACTAATTTCTCCAAGCAAAGAATAGTTCCTCCAAGCAAACAACTAATTTCTCCAAGCAAAGAATAGTTCCTCCAAGCAAACAACTAATTTCTTCAAGCAAAGAATAGTTGCTCCAAGCAAACAACTAATTTCTCCAAGAATAGAATAGTTCCTCCAAGCAAATAATTTATTTCTCCAAGCAAAGAATACTTCCTCCAAGCAAATAACTAATTTCTCCAAGCAAAGAATAGTTCCTCCAAGCAAACAAATAATTTTTCCAAGCAAAGAATAGTTCCTCCAAGCAAACAACTAATTTCTCCAAGCAAAGAATAGTTCCTCCAAGCAAACAACTAATTTCTTCAAGCAAAGAATAGTTGCTCCAAGCAAACAACTAATTTCTCCAAGAATAGAATAGTTCCTCCAAGCAAATAATTTATTTCTCCAAGCAAAGAATACTTCCTCCAAGCAAATAACTAATTTCTCCAAGCAAAGAATAGTTCCTCCAAGCAAACAAATAATTTTTCCAAGCAAAGAATAGTTCCTCCAAGCAAACAACTAATTTCTCCAAGCAAAGAATAGTTCCTCCATGCAAACAACTAATTTTTCCAAGCAAAGAATAGTTCCTCCAAGCAAATAACTAATTTCTCCAAGGAAAGAATAGTTGCTCCAAGCAAACAACTAATTTCTCCAAGCAAAGAATAGTTCCTCCAAGCAAACAACTAATTTCTCCAAGCAAAGAATAGTTCCTCCAAGCAAACAACTAATTTCTCCAAGCAAAGAATAGTTCCTCCAAGCAAACAACTAATTTCTTCAAGCAAAGAATAGTTGCTCCAAGCAAACAACTAATTTCTCCAAGAATAGAATAGTTCCTCCAAGCAAATAATTTATTTCTCCAAGCAAAGAATACTTCCTCCAAGCAAATAACTAATTTCTCCAGGCAAATAACCTATCTGCCCAAGCAAAGAATAGTTCCTCCAAGCTAATAACTAATTTTCCCAAGCAAAGAATAGTTCCTCCAAGCAAACAAATAATTTTTCCAAGCAAAGAATAGTTCCTGCAAGCAAACAACTAATTTCTCCAAGCAAAGAATAGTTCCTCCAAGCAAACAACTAATTTCTCCAAGCAAAGAATAGTTCCTCCAAGCAAACAACTAATTTCTTCAAGCAAAGAATAGTTGCTCCAAGCAAACAACTAATTTCTCCAAGAATAGAATAGTTCCTCCAAGCAAATAATTTATTTCTCCAAGCAAAGAATACTTCCTCCAAGCAAATAACTAATTTCTCCAAGCAAAGAATAGTTCCTCCAAGCAAACAAATAATTTTTCCAAGCAAAGAATAGTTCCTCCAAGCAAACAACTAATTTCTCCAAGCAAAGAATAGTTCCTCCAAGCAAACAACTAATTTCTTCAAGCAAAGAATAGTTGCTCCAAGCAAACAACTAATTTCTCCAAGAATAGAATAGTTCCTCCAAGCAAATAATTTATTTCTCCAAGCAAAGAATACTTCCTCCAAGCAAATAACTAATTTCTCCAAGCAAAGAATAGTTCCTCCAAGCAAACAAATAATTTTTCCAAGCAAAGAATAGTTCCTCCAAGCAAACAACTAATTTCTCCAAGCAAAGAATAGTTCCTCCATGCAAACAACTAATTTTTCCAAGCAAAGAATAGTTCCTCCAAGCAAATAACTAATTTCTCCAAGGAAAGAATAGTTGCTCCAAGCAAACAACTAATTTCTCCAAGCAAAGAATAGTTCCTCCAAGCAAACAACTAATTTCTCCAAGCAAAGAATAGTTCCTCCAAGCAAACAACTAATTTCTCCAAGCAAAGAATAGTTCCTCCAAGCAAACAACTAATTTCTCCAAGCAAAGAATAGTTCCTCCAAGCAAACAACTAATTTCTTCAAGCAAAGAATAGTTGCTCCAAGCAAACAACTAATTTCTCCAAGAATAGAATAGTTCCTCCAAGCAAATAATTTATTTCTCCAAGCAAAGAATACTTCCTCCAAGCAAATAACTAATTTCTCCAGGCAAATAACCTATCTGCCCAAGCAAAGAATAGTTCCTCCAAGCTAATAACTAATTTCTCCAAGCAAAGAATAGTTCCTCCAAGCAAACAAATAATTTTTCCAAGCAAAGAATAGTTCCTGCAAGCAAACAACTAATTTCTCCAAGCAATGAATAGTTCCTCCAAGCAAACAACTAATTTTTCCAAGCAAAGAATACTTCCTCCAAGCAAATAACTAATTTCTCCAAGCAAATAACCTATCTGCCCAAGCAAAGAATAGTTTCTCCAAGCTAATAACTAATTTCTCCAAGCAAAGAATAGTTCCTCCAAGCTAATAACTAATTTCTCCAAGCAAAGCATAGTTCCTCCAAGCAAACAAATAATTTTTCCAAGCAAAGAATAGTTCCTCCAAGCAAACAACTAATTTCTCCAAGCAAAGAATAGTTCCTCCAAGCAAACAACTAATTTTTCCAAACAAAGAATAGTTCCTCCAAGCAAACAACTAATTTGTCCAAGCAGAGAATAGTTCCTCCAAGCAAACAACTAATTTCTCCAAGCAAAGAATAGTTCCTCCATGCAAACAACTAATTTTTCCAAGCAAAGAATAGTTCCTCCAAGCAAACAACTAATTTCTCCAAGCAAAGAATAGTTCCTCCAAGCAAACAACTAATTTCTTCAAGCAAAGAATAGTTGCTCCAAGCAAACAACTAATTTCTCCAAGAATAGAATAGTTCCTCCAAGCAAATAATTTATTTCTCCAAGCAAAGAATACTTCCTCCAAGCAAATAACTAATTTCTCCAGGCAAATAACCTATCTGCCCAAGCAAAGAATAGTTCCTCCAAGCTAATAACTAATTTTCCCAAGCAAAGAATAGTTCCTCCAAGCAAACAAATAATTTTTCCAAGCAAAGAATAGTTCCTGCAAGCAAACAACTAATTTCTCCAAGCAAAGAATAGTTCCTCCAAGCAAACAACTAATTTCTCCAAGCAAAGAATAGTTCCTCCAAGCAAACAACTAATTTCTTCAAGCAAAGAATAGTTGCTCCAAGCAAACAACTAATTTCTCCAAGAATAGAATAGTTCCTCCAAGCAAATAATTTATTTCTCCAAGCAAAGAATACTTCCTCCAAGCAAATAACTAATTTCTCCAAGCAAAGAATAGTTCCTCCAAGCAAACAAATAATTTTTCCAAGCAAAGAATAGTTCCTCCAAGCAAACAACTAATTTCTCCAAGCAAAGAATAGTTCCTCCAAGCAAACAACTAATTTCTTCAAGCAAAGAATAGTTGCTCCAAGCAAACAACTAATTTCTCCAAGAATAGAATAGTTCCTCCAAGCAAATAATTTATTTCTCCAAGCAAAGAATACTTCCTCCAAGCAAATAACTAATTTCTCCAAGCAAAGAATAGTTCCTCCAAGCAAACAAATAATTTTTCCAAGCAAAGAATAGTTCCTCCAAGCAAACAACTAATTTCTCCAAGCAAAGAATAGTTCCTCCATGCAAACAACTAATTTTTCCAAGCAAAGAATAGTTCCTCCAAGCAAATAACTAATTTCTCCAAGGAAAGAATAGTTGCTCCAAGCAAACAACTAATTTCTCCAAGCAAAGAATAGTTCCTCCAAGCAAACAACTAATTTCTCCAAGCAAAGAATAGTTCCTCCAAGCAAACAACTAATTTCTCCAAGCAAAGAATAGTTCCTCCAAGCAAACAACTAATTTCTCCAAGCAAAGAATAGTTCCTCCAAGCAAACAACTAATTTCTTCAAGCAAAGAATAGTTGCTCCAAGCAAACAACTAATTTCTCCAAGAATAGAATAGTTCCTCCAAGCAAATAATTTATTTCTCCAAGCAAAGAATACTTCCTCCAAGCAAATAACTAATTTCTCCAGGCAAATAACCTATCTGCCCAAGCAAAGAATAGTTCCTCCAAGCTAATAACTAATTTCTCCAAGCAAAGAATAGTTCCTCCAAGCAAACAAATAATTTTTCCAAGCAAAGAATAGTTCCTGCAAGCAAACAACTAATTTCTCCAAGCAATGAATAGTTCCTCCAAGCAAACAACTAATTTTTCCAAGCAAAGAATACTTCCTCCAAGCAAATAACTAATTTCTCCAAGCAAATAACCTATCTGCCCAAGCAAAGAATAGTTTCTCCAAGCTAATAACTAATTTCTCCAAGCAAAGAATAGTTCCTCCAAGCTAATAACTAATTTCTCCAAGCAAAGCATAGTTCCTCCAAGCAAACAAATAATTTTTCCAAGCAAAGAATAGTTCCTCCAAGCAAACAACTAATTTCTCCAAGCAAAGAATAGTTCCTCCAAGCAAACAACTAATTTTTCCAAACAAAGAATAGTTCCTCCAAGCAAACAACTAATTTGTCCAAGCAGAGAATAGTTCCTCCAAGCAAACAACTAATTTCTCCAAGCAAAGAATAGTTCCTCCATGCAAACAACTAATTTTTCCAAGCAAAGAATAGTTCCTCCAAGCAAACAACTAATTTCTCCAAGCAAAGAATAGTTCCTCCAAGCAAACAACTAATTTCTTCAAGCAAAGAATAGTTGCTCCAAGCAAACAACTAATTTCTCCAAGAATAGAATAGTTCCTCCAAGCAAATAATTTATTTCTCCAAGCAAAGAATACTTCCTCCAAGCAAATAACTAATTTCTCCAGGCAAATAACCTATCTGCCCAAGCAAAGAATAGTTCCTCCAAGCTAATAACTAATTTTCCCAAGCAAAGAATAGTTCCTCCAAGCAAACAAATAATTTTTCCAAGCAAAGAATAGTTCCTGCAAGCAAACAACTAATTTCTCCAAGCAAAGAATAGTTCCTCCAAGCAAACAACTAATTTCTCCAAGCAAAGAATAGTTCCTCCAAGCAAACAACTAATTTCTTCAAGCAAAGAATAGTTGCTCCAAGCAAACAACTAATTTCTCCAAGAATAGAATAGTTCCTCCAAGCAAATAATTTATTTCTCCAAGCAAAGAATACTTCCTCCAAGCAAATAACTAATTTCTCCAAGCAAAGAATAGTTCCTCCAAGCAAACAAATAATTTTTCCAAGCAAAGAATAGTTCCTCCAAGCAAACAACTAATTTCTCCAAGCAAAGAATAGTTCCTCCAAGCAAACAACTAATTTCTTCAAGCAAAGAATAGTTGCTCCAAGCAAACAACTAATTTCTCCAAGAATAGAATAGTTCCTCCAAGCAAATAATTTATTTCTCCAAGCAAAGAATACTTCCTCCAAGCAAATAACTAATTTCTCCAAGCAAAGAATAGTTCCTCCAAGCAAACAAATAATTTTTCCAAGCAAAGAATAGTTCCTCCAAGCAAACAACTAATTTCTCCAAGCAAAGAATAGTTCCTCCATGCAAACAACTAATTTTTCCAAGCAAAGAATAGTTCCTCCAAGCAAATAACTAATTTCTCCAAGGAAAGAATAGTTGCTCCAAGCAAACAACTAATTTCTCCAAGCAAAGAATAGTTCCTCCAAGCAAACAACTAATTTCTCCAAGCAAAGAATAGTTCCTCCAAGCAAACAACTAATTTCTCCAAGCAAAGAATAGTTCCTCCAAGCAAACAACTAATTTCTCCAAGCAAAGAATAGTTCCTCCAAGCAAACAACTAATTTCTTCAAGCAAAGAATAGTTGCTCCAAGCAAACAACTAATTTCTCCAAGAATAGAATAGTTCCTCCAAGCAAATAATTTATTTCTCCAAGCAAAGAATACTTCCTCCAAGCAAATAACTAATTTCTCCAGGCAAATAACCTATCTGCCCAAGCAAAGAATAGTTCCTCCAAGCTAATAACTAATTTCTCCAAGCAAAGAATAGTTCCTCCAAGCAAACAAATAATTTTTCCAAGCAAAGAATAGTTCCTGCAAGCAAACAACTAATTTCTCCAAGCAATGAATAGTTCCTCCAAGCAAACAACTAATTTTTCCAAGCAAAGAATACTTCCTCCAAGCAAATAACTAATTTCTCCAAGCAAATAACCTATCTGCCCAAGCAAAGAATAGTTTCTCCAAGCTAATAACTAATTTCTCCAAGCAAAGAATAGTTCCTCCAAGCTATTAACTAATTTCTCCAAGCAAAGCATAGTTCCTCCAAGCAAACAAATAATTTTTCCAAGCAAAGAATAGTTCCTCCAAGCAAACAACTAATTTCTCCAAGCAAAGAATAGTTCCTCCAAGCAAACAACTAATTTTTCCAAACAAAGAATAGTTCCTCCAAGCAAACAACTAATTTGTCCAAGCAGAGAATAGTTCCTCCAAGCAAATAACTAATTTCTCCAAGCAAAGAATAGTTGCTCCAAGCAAACAACTAACTTCTCCAAGCAAAGAATAGTTCCTCCAAACAAATAACTAATTTCTCCAAGCAAAGAATAGTTCCTCCAAGCAAATAACTAATTTCTCCAAGCAAAGAATAGTTCCTCCAAGCAAATATCTAATTTCTCCAAGCAAAGAATAGTTCCTCCAAGGAAATAACTAATTTCTCCAAGCAAAGAATAGTTCCTCCAAGCAAACAACTAAATTCTCCAAGCAAAGAATAGTTCCTCCAAGCAAACAACTAATTTCTCCAAGCAAAGAATAGTTGCTCCAAGCAAACAACTAATTTCTCCAAGCAAAGAATAGTTCCTCCAAGCAAACAACTAATTTCTCCAAGCAAAGAATAGTTCCTCCAAGCAAACAACTAATTTTATCAAGCAAAGAATAGTTGCTCCAAGCAAACAACTAATTTCTCCAAGAATAGAATAGTTCCTCCAAACAAATAATTTATTTCTCCAAGCAAAGAATACTTCCTCCAAGCAAATAACTAATTTCTCCAAGCAAAGAATAGTTCCTCCAAGCAAACAAATAATTTTTCAAGGCAAAGAATAGTTCCTCCAAGCAAACAACTAATTTCTCCAAGCAAAGAATAGTTCCTCTATGCAAACAACTAATTTTTCCAAGCAAAGAATAGTTCCTCCAAGCAAATAACTAATTTCTCCAAGCAAAGAATAGTTGCTCCAAGCAAACAACTAATTTCTCCAAGCAAAGAATAGTTCCTCCAAGCAAACAACTAATTTCTCCAAGCAAAGAATAGTTCCTCCAAGCAAACAACTAATTTCTCCAAGCAAAGAATAGTTCCTCCAAGCAAACAACTAATTTCTTCAAGCAAAGAATAGTTGCTCCAAGCAAACAACTAATTTCTCCAAGAATAGAATAGTTCCTCCAAGCAAATAATTTATTTCTCCAAGCAAAGAATACTTCCTCCAAGCAAATAACTAATTTCTCCAAGCAAAGAATAGTTCCTCCAAGCAAACAAATAATTTTTCCAAGCAAAGAATAGTTCCTCCAAGCAAACAACTAATTTCTCCAAGCAAAGAATAGTTCCTCCATGCAAACAACTAATTTTTCCAAGCAAAGAATAGTTCCTCCAAGCAAATAACTAATTTCTCCAAGGAAAGAATAGTTGCTCCAAGCAAACAACTAATTTCTCCAAGCAAAGAATAGTTCCTCCAAGCAAACAACTAATTTCTCCAAGCAAAGAATAGTTCCTCCAAGCAAACAACTAATTTCTCCAAGCAAAGAATAGTTCCTCCAAGCAAACAACTAATTTCTTCAAGCAAAGAATAGTTGCTCCAAGCAAACAACTAATTTCTCCAAGAATAGAATAGTTCCTCCAAGCAAATAATTTATTTCTCCAAGCAAAGAATACTTCCTCCAAGCAAATAACTAATTTCTCCAGGCAAATAACCTATCTGCCCAAGCAAAGAATAGTTCCTCCAAGCTAATAACTAATTTCTCCAAGCAAAGAATAGTTCCTCCAAGCAAACAAATAATTTTTCCAAGCAAAGAATAGTTCCTGCAAGCAAACAACTAATTTCTCCAAGCAAAGAATAGTTCCTCCAAGCAAACAACTAATTTTTCCAAGCAAAGAATAGTTCCTCCAAGCAAATAACTAATTTCTCCAAGCAAATAACCTATCTGCCCAAGCAAAGAATAGTTTCTCCAAGCTAATAACTAATTTCTCCAAGCAAAGAATAGTTCCTCCAAGCTAATAACTAATTTCTCCAAGCAAAGCATAGTTCCTCCAAGCAAACAAATAATTTCTCCAAGAAAGGAATAGTTGCTCCAAGCAAACAACTAATTTCTCCAAGCAAAGAATAGTTCCTCCAAGCAAACAACTAATTTCTCCAAGCAAAGAATAGTTCCTCCAAGCAAATAACTAATTTCTCCAAGCAAAGAATAGTTCCTCCAAGAAAATAATTAATTTCTCCAAGCAAAGAATAGTTCCTCCAAGCAAATAGCTAATTTCTCTAAATAAAGAATAGTTCCTCCAAGCAAACAACTAATTTCTCCAAGCAAAGAATAGTTCCTCCAAGCAAATAGCTAATTGCTCCAAGCAAAGAATAGTTCCTCCAAGCAAAAAACTAATTTCTCCAAGCAAAGAATAGTTCCTTCAAGCAAAAAACTAATTTCTCCAAGCAATGAATAGTTCCACCAAGCAAACAACTAATTTCTCCAAGCAAACAATAGTTCCTCCAAGCAAACAACTAATTTCTCCAAGCAAAGAATAGTTCCTCCAAGCAAACAAATAATTTCTCCAAGCAAAGAATAGTTCCTCCAAGCAAACAACTAATTTCTCCAAGCAAAGAATAGTTCCTCCAAGCAAACAACTAATTTTTCCAAGCAAAGAATAGTTCCTCCAAGCAAATAACTAATTTCTCCAAGCAAAGAATAGTTCCTTCAAACAAATAACCTATCGGCCCAAGCAAAGAATAGTTCCTCCAAGCAAATAACTATTTTCTCCAAGCAAAGAATAGTTCCTACAAGCAAACAACTAATTTCTCCAAGCAAGGAATAGTTGCTCCAAGCAAACAACTAATTTCTCCAAGCAAAGAATAGTTCCTCCAAGCAAACAACTAATTTCTCCAAGCAAATAATAGTTCCTCCAAGCAAACAACTAATTTTTCCAAGCAAAGAATAGTTCCTCCAAGCAAATAACTAATTTCTCCAAGCAAAGAATAGTTCCTTCAAACAAATAACCTATCGGCCCAAGCAAAGAATAGTTCCTCCAAGCAAATAACTATTTTCTCCAAGCAAAGAATAGTTCCTACAAGCAAACAACTAATTTCTCCAAGCAAGGAATAGTTGCTCCAAGCAAACAACTAATTTCTCCAAGCAAAGAATAGTTCCTCCAAGCAAACAACTAATTTCTCCAAGCAAATAATAGTTCCTCCAAGCAAACAACTAATTTCTCCAAGCAAAGAATAGTTGCTCCAAGCAAACAACTAATTTCTCCAAGCAAAGAATAGTTCCTACAAGCAAACAACTAATTTCTCCAAGCAAAGAATAGTTCCTCCAAGCAAACAACTAATTTCTCCAAGCAAAGAATAGTTCCTTCAAGCAAATAACTAATTTCTCCAAGCAAAGAATAGTTCCACCAAGCAAACGACTGATTTCTCCAAGCAAAGAATAGTTCCTTCAAGCAAAAAACTAATTTCTCCAAGCAATGAATAGTTCCACCAAGCAAACAACTAATTTCTCCAAGCAAACAATAGTTCCTCCAAGCAAACAACTAATTTCTTCAAGCAAAGAATAGTTGCTCCAAGCAAACAACTAATTTCTCCAAGAATAGAATAGTTCCTCCAAGCAAATAATTTATTTCTCCAAGCAAAGAATAGTTCCTCCAAGCAAATAACTAATTTCTCCAAGCAAAGAATAGTTCCTCCAAGCAAATAACTAATTTCTCCAAGCAAAGAATAGTTCCTCCAAGCAAACAAATAATTTCTCCAAGAAAGGAATAGTTGCTCCAAGCAAACAACTAATTTCTCCAAGCAAAGAATAGTTCCTCCAAGCAAACAACTAATTTCTCCAAGCAAAGAATAGTTCCTCCAAGCAAATAACTAATTTCTCCAAGCAAAGAATAGTTCCTCCAAGCAAATAACTAATTTCTCCAAGCAAAGAATAGTTCCTCCAAGCAAATAACTAATTTCTCCAAGCAAAGAATAGTTCCTCCAAGCAAACAACTAATTTCTCCAAGCAAAGAATAGTTGCTCCAAGCAAACAACTAATTTCTCCAAGCAAGGAATAGTTGCTCCAAGCAAACAACTAATTTCTCCAAGCTAAGAATAGTTGCTCAAAGCAAACAACTAATTTCTCCAAGCTAAGAATAGTTCCTCCAAGCAAATAACTAATTTCTCCAAGCAAAGAATAGTTCCTCCAAGCAAATAACTAATTTCTCCAAGCAAAGAATAGTTCCTCCAAGCAAAGAACTAATTTCTCCAAGCAAAGAGTAGTTCCTGCAAGCAAACAACTAATTATTTCAAGCAAAGAATAGTTCCTCCAAGCAAAGAATAGTTCCTCCAAGCAAATAGCTAATTGCTCCAAGCAAAGAATAGTTCCTCCAAGCAAAAAACTAATTTCTCCAAGCAAAGAATAGTTCCTTCAAGCAAAAAACTAATTTCTCCAAGCAATGAATAGTTCCACCAAGCAAACAACTAATTTCTCCAAGCAAACAATAGTTCCTCCAAGCAAACAACTAATTTCTCCAAGCAAAGAATAGTTCCTCCAAGCAAACAAATAATTTCTCCAAGCAAAGAATAGTTCCTCCAAGCAAACAACTAATTTCTCCAAGCAAAGAATAGTTCCTCCAAGCAAACAACTAATTTTTCCAAGCAAAGAATAGTTCCTCCAAGCAAATAACTAATTTCTCCAAGCAAAGAATAGTTCCTCCAAGCAAATAACTAATTTCTCCAAGCAAAGAATAGTTCCTCCAAGCAAAGAACTAATTTCTCCAAGCAAAGAGTAGTTCCTGCAAGCAAACAACTAATTATTTCAAGCAAAGAATAGTTCCTCCAAGCAAAGAATAGTTCCTCCAAGCAAATAGCTAATTGCTCCAAGCAAAGAATAGTTCCTCCAAGCAAAAAACTAATTTCTCCAAGCAAAGAATAGTTCCTTCAAGCAAAAAACTAATTTCTCCAAGCAATGAATAGTTCCACCAAGCAAACAACTAATTTCTCCAAGCAAACAATAGTTCCTCCAAGCAAACAACTAATTTCTTCAAGCAAAGAATAGTTGCTCCAAGCAAACAACTAATTTCTCCAAGAATAGAATAGTTCCTCCAAGCAAATAATTTATTTCTCCAAGCAAAGAATAGTTCCTCCAAGCAAATAACTAATTTCTCCAAGCAAAGACTAGTTCCTCCAAGCAAACAACTAATTTCTCCAAGCAAAGAATAGTTCCTCCAAGCAAACAAATAATTTCTCCAAGAAAGGAATAGTTGCTCCAAGCAAACAACTAATTTCTCCAAGCAAAGAATAGTTCCTCCAAGCAAACAACTAATTTCTCCAAGCAAAGAATAGTTCCTCCAAGCAAATAACTAATTTCTCCAAGCAAAGAATAGTTCCTCCAAGCAAATAACTAATTTCTCCAAGCAAAGAATAGTTCCTCCAAGCAAATAACTAATTTCTCCAAGCAAAGAATAGTTCCTCCAAGCAAACAACTAATTTCTCCAAGCAAAGAATAGTTGCTCCAAGCAAACAACTAATTTCTCCAAGCAAGGAATAGTTGCTCCAAGCAAACAACTAATTTCTCCAAGCTAAGAATAGTTGCTCAAAGCAAACAACTAATTTCTCCAAGCTAAGAATAGTTCCTTAAAGCAAATAACTAATTTCTCCAAGCAAAGAATAGTTCCTCCAAGCAAATAACTAATTTCTCCAAGCAAAGAATAGTTCCTCCAAGCAAACAAATAATTTCTCCAAGAAAGGAATAGTTGCTCCAAGCGAACAACTAATTTCTCCAAGCAAAGAATAGTTCCTCCAAGCAAAGAATAGTTCCTCCAAGCAAATAGCTAATTGCTCCAAGCAAAGAATAGTTCCTCCAAGCAAAAAACTAATTTCTCCAAGCAAAGAATAGTTCCTTCAAGCAAAAAACTAATTTCTCCAAGCAATGAATAGTTCCACCAAGCAAACAACTAATTTCTCCAAGCAAACAATAGTTCCTCCAAGCAAACAACTAATTTCTCCAAGCAAAGAATAGTTCCTCCAAGCAAACAAATAATTTCTCCAAGCAAAGAATAGTTCCTCCAAGCAAACAACTAATTTCTCCAAGCAAAGAATAGTTCCTCCAAGCAAACAACTAATTTTTCCAAGCAAAGAATAGTTCCTCCAAGCAAATAACTAATTTCTCCAAGCAAAGAATAGTTCCTTCAAACAAATAACCTATCGGCCCAAGCAAAGAATAGTTCCTCCAAGCAAATAACTATTTTCTCCAAGCAAAGAATAGTTCCTACAAGCAAACAACTAATTTCTCCAAGCAAGGAATAGTTGCTCCAAGCAAACAACTAATTTCTCCAAGCAAAGAATAGTTCCTCCAAGCAAACAACTAATTTCTCCAAGCAAATAATAGTTCCTCCAAGCAAACAACTAATTTTTCCAAGCAAAGAATAGTTCCTCCAAGCAAATAACTAATTTCTCCAAGCAAAGAATAGTTCCTTCAAACAAATAACCTATCGGCCCAAGCAAAGAATAGTTCCTCCAAGCAAATAACTATTTTCTCCAAGCAAAGAATAGTTCCTACAAGCAAACAACTAATTTCTCCAAGCAAGGAATAGTTGCTCCAAGCAAATAACTATTTTCTCCAAGCAAAGAATAGTTCCTCCAAGCAAATAACTAATTTCTCCAAGCAAAAAATAGTTCCTCCAAGCAAAGAACTAATTTCTCCAAGCAAAGAGTAGTTCCTGCAAGCAAACAACTAATTATTTCAAGCAAAGAATAGTTCCTCCAAGCAAAGAATAGTTCCTCCAAGCAAATAGCTAATTGCTCCAAGCAAAGAATAGTTCCTCCAAGCAAAAAACTAATTTCTCCAAGCAAAGAATAGTTCCTTCAAGCAAAAAACTAATTTCTCCAAGCAATGAATAGTTCCACCAAGCAAACAACTAATTTCTCCAAGCAAACAATAGTTCCTCCAAGCAAACAACTAATTTCTTCAAGCAAAGAATAGTTGCTCCAAGCAAACAACTAATTTCTCCAAGAATAGAATAGTTCCTCCAAGCAAATAATTTATTTCTCCAAGCAAAGAATAGTTCCTCCAAGCAAATAACTAATTTCTCCAAGCAAAGAATAGTTCCTCCAAGCAAATAACTAATTTCTCCAAGCAAAGAATAGTTCCTCCAAGCAAACAAATAATTTCTCCAAGAAAGGAATAGTTGCTCCAAGCAAACAACTAATTTCTCCAAGAAAGGAATAGTTGCTCCAAGCAAACAACTAATTTCTCCAAGCAAAGAATAGTTCCTCCAAGCAAACAACTAATTTCTCCAAGCAAAGAATAGTTCCTCCAAGCAAATAACTAATTTCTCCAAGCAAAGAATAGTTCCTCCAAGCAAATAACTAATTTCTCCAAGCAAAGAATAGTTCCTCCAAGCAAATAACTAATTTCTCCAAGCAAAGAATAGTTCCTCCAAGCAAACAACTAATTTCTCCAAGCAAAGAATAGTTGCTCCAAGCAAACAACTAATTTCTCCAAGCAAAGAATAGTTGCTCCAAGCAAACAACTAATTTCTCCAAGCAAGGAATAGTTGCTCCAAGCAAACAACTAATTTCTCCAAGCTAAGAATAGTTGCTCAAAGCAAACAACTAATTTCTCCAAGCTAAGAATAGTTCCTCCAAGCAAATAACTAATTTCTCCAAGCAAAGAATAGTTCCTCCAAGCAAATAACTAATTTCTCCAAGCAAAGAATAGTTCCTCCAAGCAAACAAATAATTTCTCCAAGAAAGGAATAGTTGCTCCAAGCAAACAACTAATTTCTCCAAGCAAAGAATAGTTCCTCCAAGCAAAGAATAGTTCCTCCAAGCAAATAGCTAATTGCTCCAAGCAAAGAATAGTTCCTCCAAGCAAAAAACTAATTTCTCCAAGCAAAGAATAGTTCCTTCAAGCAAAAAACTAATTTCTCCAAGCAATGAATAGTTCCACCAAGCAAACAACTAATTTCTCCAAGCAAACAATAGTTCCTCCAAGCAAACAACTAATTTCTCCAAGCAAAGAATAGTTCCTCCAAGCAAACAAATAATTTCTCCAAGCAAAGAATAGTTCCTCCAAGCAAACAACTAATTTCTCCAAGCAAAGAATAGTTCCTCCAAGCAAACAACTAATTTTTCCAAGCAAAGAATAGTTCCTCCAAGCAAATAACTAATTTCTCCAAGCAAAGAATAGTTCCTTCAAACAAATAACCTATCGGCCCAAGCAAAGAATAGTTCCTCCAAGCAAATAACTATTTTCTCCAAGCAAAGAATAGTTCCTACAAGCAAACAACTAATTTCTCCAAGCAAGGAATAGTTGCTCCAAGCAAACAACTAATTTCTCGAAGCAAAGAATAGTTCCTCCAAGCAAACAACTAATTTCTCCAAGCAAATAATAGTTCCTCCAAGCAAACAACTAATTTTTCCAAGCAAAGAATAGTTCCTCCAAGCAAATAACTAATTTCTCCAAGCAAAGAATAGTTCCTTCAAACAAATAACCTATCGGCCCAAGCAAAGAATAGTTCCTCCAAGCAAATAACTATTTTCTCCAAGCAAAGAATAGTTCCTACAAGCAAACAACTAATTTCTCCAAGCAAGGAATAGTTGCTCCAAGCAAATAACTATTTTCTCCAAGCAAAGAATAGTTCCTACAAGCAAACAACTAATTTCTCCAAGCAAGGAATAGTTCCTCCAAGCAAACAACTAATTTCTCCAAGCAAAGAATAGTTGCTCCAAGCAAACAACTAATTTCTCCAAGCAAAGAATAGTTCCTACAAGCAAACAACTAATTTCTCCAAGCAAAGAATAGTTCCTCCAAGCAAACAACTAATTTCTCCAAGCAAAGAATAGTTCCTCCAAGCAAATAACTAATTTCTCCAAGCAAAGAATAGTTCCACCAAGCAAACGACTGATTTCTCCAAGCAAATAATAGTTCCTCCAAGCAAACAACTAATTTCTCCAAGCAAAGAATAGTTCCCCCAAGCAAATAACTAATTTCTCCAAGCAAACAATAGTTCCTCCAAGCAAATAACTAATTTCTCCAAGCAAAGAATAGTTCCTCCAAGCAAATAACTAATTTCTCCAAGCAAAGAATAGTTCCTCCAAGCAAACAACTAATTTCTCCAAGCAAAGAATAGTTCCTCCAAGCAAATAACTAATTTCTCCAAGCAAAGAATAGTTCCTCCAAGCAAACAACTAATTTCTCCAAGCAAGGAATAGTTGCTCCAAGCAAACAACTAATTTCTCCAAGCAAAGAATAGTTGCTCCAAGCAAACAACTAATTTCTCCAAGCAAGGAATAGTTGCTCCAAGCAAACAACTAATTTCTCCAAGCTAAGAATAGTTGCTCAAAGCAAACAACTAATTTCTCCAAGCTAAGAATAGTTCCTCCAAGCAAATAACTAATTTCTCCAAGCAAAGAATAGTTCCTCCAAGCAAATAACTAATTTCTCCAAGCAAAGAATAGTTCCTCCAAGCAAACAAATAATTTCTCCAAGAAAGGAATAGTTGCTCCAAGCAAACAACTAATTTCTCCAAGCAAAGAATAGTTCCTCCAAGCAAAGAATAGTTCCTCCAAGCAAATAGCTAATTGCTCCAAGCAAAGAATAGTTCCTCCAAGCAAAAAACTAATTTCTCCAAGCAAAGAATAGTTCCTTCAAGCAAAAAACTAATTTCTCCAAGCAATGAATAGTTCCACCAAGCAAACAACTAATTTCTCCAAGCAAACAATAGTTCCTCCAAGCAAACAACTAATTTCTCCAAGCAAAGAATAGTTCCTCCAAGCAAACAAATAATTTCTCCAAGCAAAGAATAGTTCCTCCAAGCAAACAACTAATTTCTCCAAGCAAAGAATAGTTCCTCCAAGCAAACAACTAATTTTTCCAAGCAAAGAATAGTTCCTCCAAGCAAATAACTAATTTCTCCAAGCAAAGAATAGTTCCTTCAAACAAATAACCTATCGGCCCAAGCAAAGAATAGTTCCTCCAAGCAAATAACTATTTTCTCCAAGCAAAGAATAGTTCCTACAAGCAAACAACTAATTTCTCCAAGCAAGGAATAGTTGCTCCAAGCAAACAACTAATTTCTCCAAGCAAAGAATAGTTCCTCCAAGCAAACAACTAATTTCTCCAAGCAAATAATAGTTCCTCCAAGCAAACAACTAATTTTTCCAAGCAAAGAATAGTTCCTCCAAGCAAATAACTAATTTCTCCAAGCAAAGAATAGTTCCTTCAAACAAATAACCTATCGGCCCAAGCAAAGAATAGTTCCTCCAAGCAAATAACTATTTTCTCCAAGCAAAGAATAGTTCCTACAAGCAAACAACTAATTTCTCCAAGCAAGGAATAGTTGCTCCAAGCAAATAACTATTTTCTCCAAGCAAAGAATAGTTCCTACAAGCAAACAACTAATTTCTCCAAGCAAGGAATAGTTCCTCCAAGCAAACAACTAATTTCTCCAAGCAAAGAATAGTTGCTCCAAGCAAACAACCAATTTCTCCAAGCAAAGAATAGTTCCTACAAGCAAACAACTAATTTCTCCAAGCAAAGAATAGTTCCTCCAAGCAAACAACTAATTTCTCCAAGCAAAGAATAGTTCCTCCAAGCAAATAACTAATTTCTCCAAGCAAAGAATAGTTCCACCAAGCAAACGACTGATTTCTCCAAGCAAATAATAGTTCCTCCAAGCAAACAACTAATTTCTCCAAGCAAAGAATAGTTCCCCCAAGCAAATAACTAATTTCTCCAAGCAAACAATAGTTCCTCCAAGCAAATAACTAATTTCTCCAAGCAAAGAATAGTTCCTCCAAGCAAATAACTAATTTCTCCAAGCAAAGAATAGTTCCTCCAAGCAAACAACTAATTTCTCCAAGCAAAGAATAGTTCCTCCAAGCAAACAACTAATTTCTCCAAGCAAGGAATAGTTCCTCCAAGCAAACAACTAATTTCTCCAAGCAAGGAATAGTTGCTCCAAGCAAACAACTAATTTCTCCAAGCAAAGAATAGTTCCTCCAAGCAAATAACTAATTTCTCCAAGCAAAGAATAGTTCCCCCAAGCAAATAACTAATTTCTCCAAGCAAAGAATAGTTCCTTCAAGCAAATAACTAATTTCTCCAAGCAAAGAATAGTTCCACCAAGCAAACAACTAATTTCTCCAAGCAAAGAATAGTTGCTCCAAGCAAACAACTAATTTCTCCAAGCAAAGAATAGATCCTCCAAGCAAACACCTATTTTCTCCAAGCAAAGAATAGTTCCTACAAGCAAACAACTAATTTCTCCAAGCAAAGAATAGTTCCTCCAAGCAAATAACTAATTTCTCCAAGCAAAGAATAGTTCCACCAAGCAAACGACTAATTTCACCAAGCAAATAATAGTTCCTCCAAGCAAACAACTAATTTCTCCAAGCAAAGAATAGTTGCTCCAAGCAAACAACTAATTTCTCCAAGCAAAGAATAGTTCCTACAAGCAAACAACTAATTTCTCCAAGCAAAGAATAGTTCCTCCAAGCAAACAACTAATTTCTCCAAGCAAAGAATAGTTCCTCCAAGCAAATAACTAATTTCTCCAAGCAAAGAATAGTTCCACCAAGCAAACGACTAATTTCTCCAAGCAAATAATAGTTCCTCCAAGCAAAAAACTAATTTCTCCAAGGAGAACAATAGTTCTCCCAAGCAAATAACTAATTTGGCCAAGCAAAGAATAGTTCCCCCAAGCAAATAACTAATTTATCCAAGCAAAGAATAGTTCCTCCAAGCAAATAACTAATTTCTCCAAGCAAAGAATAGTTCCTCCAAGCAAACAACTAATTTCTCCAAGCAAAGAATAGTTCCTCCAGGCAAACAACTAATTTCTCCAAGCAAGGAATAGTTGCTCCAAGCAAACAACTAATTTCTCCAAGCAAAGAATAGTTCCTCCAAGCAAACAACTAATTTCTCCAAGAAAGGAATAGTTGCTCCAAGCAAACAACTAATTTCTCCAAGCAAAGAATAGTTCCTCCAAGCAAACAACTAATTTCTCCAAGCAAAGAATAGTTCCTCCAAGCAAATAACTAATTTCTCCAAGCAAAGAATAGTTCCTTCAAGCAAATAACTAATTTCTCCAAGCAAAGAATAGTTCCTCCAAGCAAACAACTAATTTCTCCAAGCAAAGAATAGTTGCTCCAAGCAAACAACTAATTTCTCCAAGCAAGGAATAGTTGCTCCAAGCAAACAACTAATTTCTCCAAGCTAAGAATAGTTCCTCCAAGCAAATAACTAATTTCTCCAAGCAAAGAATAGTTCCTCCAAGCAAATAACTAATTTCTCCAAGCAAAGAATAGTTCCTCCAAGCAAACAACTAATTTCTCCAAGCAAGGAATAGTTGCTCAAAGCAAACAACTAATTTCTCCAAGCTAAGAATAGTTCCTCCAAGCAAATAACTAAATTCTCCAAGCAAAGAATAGTTCCTCCAAGCAAATAACTAATTTCTCCAAGCAAAGAATAGTTCCTCCAAGCAAAGAACTAATTTCTCCAAGCAAAGAGTAGTTCCTGCAAGCAAACAACTAATTATTTCAAGCAAAGAATAGTTCCTCCAAGCAAAGAATAGTTCCTCCAAGCAAATAGCTAATTGCTCCAAGCAAAGAATAGTTCCTCCAAGCAAAAAACTAATTTCTCCAAGCAAAGAATAGTTCCTTCAAGCAAAAAACTAATTTCTCCAAGCAATGAATAGTTCCACCAAGCAAACAACTAATTTCTCCAAGCAAACAATAGTTCCTCCAAGCAAACAACTAATTTCTCCAAGCAAAGAATAGTTCCTCCAAGCAAACAAATAATTTCTCCAAGCAAAGAATAGTTCCTCCAAGCAAACAACTAATTTCTCCAAGCAAAGAATAGTTCCTCCAAGCAAACAACTAATTTTTCCAAGCAAAGAATAGTTCCTCCAAGCAAATAACTAATTTCTCCAAGCAAAGAATAGTTCCTTCAAACAAATAACCTATCGGCCCAAGCAAAGAATAGTTCCTCCAAGCAAATAACTATTTTCTCCAAGCAAAGAATAGTTCCTACAAGCAAACAACTAATTTCTCCAAGCAAGGAATAGTTGCTCCAAGCAAATAACTATTTTCTCCAAGCAAAGAATAGTTCCTACAAGCAAACAACTAATTTCTCCAAGCAAGGAATAGTTCCTCCAAGCAAACAACTAATTTCTCCAAGCAAAGAATAGTTGCTCCAAGCAAACAACTAATTTCTCCAAGCAAAGAATAGTTCCTACAAGCAAACAACTAATTTCTCCAAGCAAAGAATAGTTCCTCCAAGCAAACAACTAATTTCTCCAAGCAAAGAATAGTTCCTCCAAGCAAATAACTAATTTCTCCAAGCAAAGAATAGTTCCACCAAGCAAACGACTGATTTCTCCAAGCAAATAATAGTTCCTCCAAGCAAACAACTAATTTCTCCAAGCAAAGAATAGTTCCCCCAAGCAAATAACTAATTTCTCCAAGCAAACAATAGTTCCTCCAAGCAAATAACTAATTTCTCCAAGCAAAGAATAGTTCCTCCAAGCAAATAACTAATTTCTCCAAGCAAAGAATAGTTCCTCCAAGCAAACAACTAATTTCTCCAAGCAAAGAATAGTTCCTCCAAGCAAACAACTAATTTCTCCAAGCAAGGAATAGTTCCTCCAAGCAAACAACTAATTTCTCCAAGCAAGGAATAGTTGCTCCAAGCAAACAACTAATTTCTCCAAGCAAAGAATAGTTCCTCCAAGCAAATAACTAATTTCTCCAAGCAAAGAATAGTTCCCCCAAGCAAATAACTAATTTCTCCAAGCAAAGAATAGTTCCTTCAAGCAAATAACTAATTTCTCCAAGCAAAGAATAGTTCCACCAAGCAAACAACTAATTTCTCCAAGCAAAGAATAGTTCCTCCAAGCAAACAACTAATTTCTCCAAGCAAAGAATAGTTTCTCCAAGCAAACAACTAATTTCTCCAAGCAAAGAATAGATCCTCCAAGCAAATAACTATTTTCTCCAAGCAAAGAATAGTTCCTACAAGCAAACAACTAATTTCTCCAAGCAAAGAATAGTTCCTCCAAGCAAATAACTAATTTCTCCAAGCAAAGAATAGTTCCACCAAGCAAACGACTAATTTCACCAAGCAAATAATAGTTCCTCCAAGCAAACAACTAATTTCTCCAAGCAAAGAATAGTTGCTCCAAGCAAACAACTAATTTCTCCAAGCAAAGAATAGTTCCTACAAGCAAACAACTAATTTCTCCAAGCAAAGAATAGTTCCTCCAAGCAAACAACTAATTTCTCCAAGCAAAGAATAGTTCCTCCAAGCAAATAACTAATTTCTCCAAGCAAAGAATAGTTCCACCAAGCAAACGACTAATTTCTCCAAGCAAATAATAGTTCCTCCAAGCAAAAAACTAATTTCTCCAAGGAGAACAATAGTTCTCCCAAGCAAATAACTAATTTGGCCAAGCAAAGAATAGTTCCCCCAAGCAAATAACTAATTTATCCAAGCAAAGAATAGTTCCTCCAAGCAAATAACTAATTTCTCCAAGCAAAGAATAGTTCCTCCAAGCAAACAACTAATTTCTCCAAGCAAAGAATAGTTCCTCCAAGCAAACAACTAATTTCTCCAAGCAAGGAATAGTTGCTCCAAGCAAACAACTAATTTCTCCAAGCAAAGAATAGTTCTTCCAAGCAAACAACTAATTTCTCCAAGAAAGGAATAGTTGCTCCAAGCAAACAACTAATTTCTCCAAGCAAAGAATAGTTCCTCCAAGCAAACAACTAATTTCTCCAAGCAAAGAATAGTTCCTCCAAGCAAATAACTAATTTCTCCAAGCAAAGAATAGTTCCTCCAAGCAAATAACTAATTTCTCCAAGCAAAGAATAGTTCCTCCAAGCAAACAACTAATTTCTCCAAGCAAAGAATAGTTGCTCCAAGCAAACAACTAATTTCTCCAAGCAAGGAATAGTTGCTCCAAGCAAACAACTAATTTCTCCAAGCTAAGAATAGTTGCTCAAAGCAAACAACTAATTTCTCCAAGCTAAGAATAGTTCCTCCAAGCAAATAACTAATTTCTCCAAGCAAAGAATAGTTCCTCCAAACAAATAACTAATTTCTCCAAGCAAAGAATAGTTCCTCCAAGCAAAGAACTAATTATTTCAAGCAAAGAATAGTTCCTCCAAGCAAACAATAGTTCCTCCAAGCAAATAGCTAATTGCTCCAAGCAAAGAATAGTTCCTCCAAGCAAACAACTAATTTCTCCAAGCAAAGAATAGTTGCTCCAAGCAAACAACTAATTTCTCCAAGCAAGGAATAGTTGCTCCAAGCAAACAACTAATTTCTCCAAGCTAAGAATAGTTGCTCAAAGCAAACAAATAATTTCTCCAAGCAAAGAATAGTTCCTCCAAGCAAACAACTAATTTCTCCAAGCAAAGAATAGTTCCTCCAAGCAAACAACTAATTTCTCCAAGCAAAGAATAGTTCCTTCAAGCAAAAAACTAATTTCTCCAAGCAATGAATAGTTCCACCAAGCAAACAACTAATTTCTCCAAGCAAACAATAGTTCCTCCAAGCAAACAACTAATTTCTCCAAGCAAAGAATAGTTCCTCCAAGCAAACAAATACTTTCTCCAAGCAAAGAATAGTTCCTCCAAGCAAACAACTAATTTCTCCAAGCAAAGAATAGTTCCTCCAAGCAAACAACTAATTTTTCCAAGCAAAGAATAGTTCCTCCAAGCAAATAACTAATTTCTCCAAGCAAAGAATAGTTCCTTCAAACAAATAACCTATCGGCCCAAGCAAAGAATAGTTCCTCCAAGCAAATAACTATTTTCTCCAAGCAAAGAATAGTTCCTCCAAGCAAACAAATAATTTCTCCAAGCAAAGAATAGTTCCTCCAAGCAAACAACTAATTTCTCCAAGCAAAGAATAGTTCCTCCAAGCAAACAACTAATTTCTCCAAGCAAAAAATAGTTCCTCCAAGCAAACAACTAATTTCTCCAAGCAAAGAATAGTTCCTCCAAGCAAACAACTAATTTCTTCAAGCAAAGAATAGTTGCTCCAAGCAAACAACTAATTTCTCCAAGAATAGAATAGTTCCTCCAAGCAAATAATTTATTTCTCCAAGCAAAGAATACTTCCTCCAAGCAAATAACTAATTTCTCCAAGCAAAGAATAGTTCCTCCAAGCAAACAAATAATTTTTCCAAGCAAAGAATAGTTCCTCCAAGCAAACAACTATTTTCTCCAAGCAAAGAATAGTTCCTCCATGCAAACAACTAATTTTTCCAAGCAAAGAATAGTTCCTTCAAGCAAATAACTAATTTCTCCAAGCAAAGAATAGTTGCACCAAGCAAACAACTAATTTCTCCAAGCAAAGAATAGTTCCTCCAAGCAAACAACTAATTTCTCCAAGCAAAGAATAGTTCCTCCAAGCAAACAACTAATTTCTCCAAGCAAAGAATAGTTCCTCCAAGCAAACAACTAATTTCTTCAAGCAAAGAATAGTTGCTCCAAGCAAACAACTAATTTCTCCAAGAATAGAATAGTTCCTCCAAGCAAATAATTTATTTCTCCAAGCAAAGAATACTTCCTCCAAGCAAATAACTAATTTCTCCAGGCAAATAACCTATCTGCCCAAGCAAAGAATAGTTCCTCCAAGCTAATAACTAATTTCTCCAAGCAAAGAATAGTTCCTCCAAGCAAACAAATAATTTTTCCAAGCAAAGAATAGTTCCTGCAAGCAAACAACTAATTTCTCCAAGCAAAGAATAGTTCCTCCAAGCAAACAACTAATTTTTCCAAGCAAAGAATAGTTCCTCCAAGCAAATAACTAATTTCTCCAAGCAAAGAATAGTTCCTGCAAGCAAACAACTAATTTCTCCAAGCAAAGAATAGTTCCTCCAAGCAAACAACTAATTTCTCCAAGCAAAGAATAGTTCCTCCAAGCAAACAACTAATTTCTCCAAGCAAAGAATAGTTCCTCCAAGCAAACAACTAATTTCTCCAAGAATAGAATAGTTCCTCCAAGCAAATAATTTATTTCTCCAAGCAAAGAATACTTCCTCCAAGCAAATAACTAATTTCTCCAAGCAAAGAATAGTTCCTCCAAGCAAACAAATAATTTTTCCAAGCAAAGAATAGTTCCTGCAAGCAAACAACTAATTTCTCCAAGCAAAGAATAGTTCCTCCAAGCAAACAACTAATTTTTCCAAGCAAAGAATAGTTCCTCCAAGCAAATAACTAATTTCTCCAAGCAAATAACCTATCTGCCCAAGCAAAGAATAGTTTCTCCAAGCTAATAACTAATTTCTCCAAGCAAAGAATAGTTCCTCCAAGCTAATAACTAATTTCTCCAAGCAAAGCATAGTTCCTCCAAGCAAACAAATAATTTCTCCAAGAAAGGAATAGTTGCTCCAAGCAAACAACTAATTTCTCCAAGCAAAGAATAGTTCCTCCAAGCAAACAACTAATTTCTCCAAGCAAAGAATAGTTCCTCCAAGCAAATAACTAATTTCTCCAAGCAAAGAATAGTTCCTCCAAGCAAATAACTAATTTCTCCAAGCAAAGAATAGTTCCTCCAAGCAAATAACTAATTTCTCCAAGCAAAGAATAGTTCCTCCAAGCAAACAACTAATTTCTCCAAGCAAAGAATAGTTGCTCCAAGCAAACAACTAATTTCTCCAAGCAAGGAATAGTTGCTCCAAGCAAACAACTAATTTCTCCAAGCTAAGAATAGTTGCTCAAAGCAAACAACTAATTTCTCCAAGCTAAGAATAGTTCCTCCATGCAAATAACTAATTTCTCCAAGCAAAGAATAGTTCCTCCAAGCAAATAACTAATTTCTCCAAGCAAAGAATAGTTCCTCCAAGCAAAGAACTAATTTCTCCAAGCAAAGAGTAGTTCCTGCAAGCAAACAACTAATTATTTCAAGCAAAGAATAGTTCCTCCAAGCAAAGAATAGTTCCTCCAAGCAAATAGCTAATTGCTCCAAGCAAAGAATAGTTCCTCCAAGCAAAAAACTAATTTCTCCAAGCAAAGAATAGTTCCTTCAAGCAAACAACTAATTTCTCCAAGCAATGAATAGTTCCACCAAGCAAACAACTAATTTCTCCAAGCAAACAATAGTTCCTCCAAGCAAACAACTAATTTCTTCAAGCAAAGAATAGTTGCTCCAAGCAAACAACTAATTTCTCCAAGAATAGAATAGTTCCTCCAAGCAAATAATTTATTTCTCCAAGCAAAGAATAGTTCCTCCAAGCAAATAACTAATTTCTCCAAGCAAAGAATAGTTCCTCCAAGCAAATAACTAATTTCTCCAAGCAAAGAATAGTTCCTCCAAGCAAACAACTAATTTCTCCAAGCAAAGAATAGTTCCTCCAAGCAAAAAACTAATTTCTCCAAGCAAAGAATAGTTCCTTCAAGCAAAAAACTAATTTCTCCAAGCAATGAATAGTTCCACCAAGCAAACAACTAATTTCTCCAAGCAAACAATAGTTCCTCCAAGCAAACAACTAATTTCTCCAAGCAAAGAATAGTTCCTCCAAGCAAACAAATAATTTCTCCAAGCAAAGAATAGTTCCTCCAAGCAAACAACTAATTTCTCCAAGCAAAGAATAGTTCCTCCAAGCAAACAACTAATTTTTCCAAGCAAAGAATAGTTCCTCCAAGCAAATAACTAATTTCTCCAAGCAAAGAATAGTTGCTTCAAACAAATAACCTATCGGCCCAAGCAAAGAATAGTTCCTCCAAGCAAATAACTATTTTTTCCAAGCAAAGAATAGTTCCTACAAGCAAACAACTAATTTCTCCAAGCAAGGAATAGTTGCTCCAAGCAAACAACTAATTTCTCCAAGCAAAGAATAGTTCCTCCAAGCAAACAACTAATTTCTCCAAGCAAATAATAGTTCCTCCAAGCCAACAACTAATTTTTCCAAGCAAAGAATAGTTCTTCCAAGCAAATAACTAATTTCTCCAAGCAAAGAATAGTTCCTTCAAACAAATAACCTATCGGCCCAAGCAAAGAATAGTTCCTCCAAGCAAATAACTATTTTCTCCAAGCAAAGAATAGTTCCTACAAGCAAACAACTAATTTCTCCAAGCAAGGAATAGTTGCTCCAAGCAAACAACTAATTTCTCCAAGCAAAGAATAGTTCCTTCAAGCAAACAACTAATTTCTCCAAGCAAATAATAGTTCCTCCAAGCAAACAACTAATTTCTCCAAGCAAAGAATAGTTGCTCCAAGCAAACAACTAATTTCTCCAAGCAAAGAATAGTTCCTACAAGCAAACAACTAATTTCTCCAAGCAAAGAATAGTTCCTCCAAGCAAACAACTAATTTCTCCAAGCAAAGAATAGTTCCTCCAAGCAAATAACTAATTTCTCCAAGCAAAGAATAGTTCCACCAAGCAAACGACTGATTTCTCCAAGCAAATAATAGTTCCTCCAAGCAAACAACTAATTTCTCCAAGCAAAGAATAGTTCCCCCAAGCAAATAACTAATTTCTCCAAGCAAACAATAGTTCCTCCAAGCAAATAACTAATTTCTCCAAGCAAAGAATAGTTCCTCCAAGCAAATAACTAATTTCTCCAAGCAAAGAATAGTTCCTCCAAGCAAACAACTAATTTCTCCAAGCAAAGAATAGTTCCTCCAAGCAAACAACTAATTTCTCCAAGCAAGGAATAGTTCCTCCAAGCAAACAACTAATTTCTCCAAGCAAGGAATAGTTGCTCCAAGCAAACAACTAATTTCTCCAAGCAAAGAATAGTTCCTCCAAGCAAATAACTAATTTCTCCAAGCAAAGAATAGTTCCCCCAAGCAAATAACTAATTTCTCCAAGCAAAGAATAGTTCCTTCAAGCAAATAACTAATTTCTCCAAGCAAAGAATAGTTCCACCAAGCAAACAACTAATTTCTCCAAGCAAAGAATAGTTCCTCCAAGCAAACAACTAATTTCTCCAAGCAAAGAATAGTTGCTCCAAGCAAACAACTAATTTCTCCAAGCAAAGAATAGATCCTCCAAGCAAATAACTATTTTCTCCAAGCAAAGAATAGTTCCTACAAGCAAACAACTAATTTCTCCAAGCAAAGAATAGTTCCTCCAAGCAAATAACTAATTTCTCCAAGCAAAGAATAGTTCCACCAAGCAAACGACTAATTTCACCAAGCAAATAATAGTTCCTCCAAGCAAACAACTAATTTCTCCAAGCAAAGAATAGTTGCTCCAAGCAAACAACTAATTTCTCCAAGCAAAGAATAGTTCCTACAAGCAAACAACTAATTTCTCCAAGCAAAGAATAGTTCCTCCAAGCAAACAACTAATTTCTCCAAGCAAAGAATAGTTCCTCCAAGCAAATAACTAATTTCTCCAAGCAAAGAATAGTTCCTCCAAGCAAACAACTAATTTTTCCAAGCAAAGAATAGTTCCTTCAAGCAAACAACTAATTTCTCCAAGCAATGAATAGTTCCACCAAGCAAACAACTAATTTCTCCAAGCAAACAATAGTTCCTCCAAGCAAACAACTAATTTCTTCAAGCAAAGAATAGTTGCTCCAAGCAAACAACTAATTTCTCCAAGAATAGAATAGTTCCTCCAAGCAAATAATTTATTTCTCCAAGCAAAGAATAGTTCCTCCAAGCAAATAACTAATTTCTCCAAGCAAAGAATAGTTCCTCCAAGCAAATAACTAATTTCTCCAAGCAAAGAATAGTTCCTCCAAGCAAACAAATAATTTCTCCAAGAAAGGAATAGTTGCTCCAAGCAAACAACTAATTTCTCCAAGCAAAGAATAGTTCCTCCAAGCAAACAACTAATTTCTCCAAGCAAAGAATAGTTCCTCCAAGCAAATAACTAATTTCTCCAAGCAAAGAATAGTTCCTCCAAGCAAATAACTAATTTCTCCAAGCAAAGAATAGTTCCTCCAAGCAAATAACTAATTTCTCCAAGCAAAGAATAGTTCCTCCAAGCAAACAACTAATTTCTCCAAGCAAAGAATAGTTCCTCCAAGCAAAAAACTAATTTCTCCAAGCAAAGAATAGTTCCTTCAAGCAAAAAACTAATTTCTCCAAGCAATGAATAGTTCCACCAAGCAAACAACTAATTTCTCCAAGCAAACAATAGTTCCTCCAAGCAAACAACTAATTTCTCCAAGCAAAGAATAGTTCCTCCAAGCAAACAAATAATTTCTCCAAGCAAAGAATAGTTCCTCCAAGCAAACAACTAATTTCTCCAAGCAAAGAATAGTTCCTCCAAGCAAACAACTAATTTTTCCAAGCAAAGAATAGTTCCTCCAAGCAAATAACTAATTTCTCCAAGCAAAGAATAGTTGCTTCAAACAAATAACCTATCGGCCCAAGCAAAGAATAGTTCCTCCAAGCAAATAACTATTTTTTCCAAGCAAAGAATAGTTCCTACAAGCAAACAACTAATTTCTCCAAGCAAGGAATAGTTGCTCCAAGCAAACAACTAATTTCTCCAAGCAAAGAATAGTTCCTCCAAGCAAACAACTAATTTCTCCAAGCAAATAATAGTTCCTCCAAGCCAACAACTAATTTTTCCAAGCAAAGAATAGTTCTTCCAAGCAAATAACTAATTTCTCCAAGCAAAGAATAGTTCCTTCAAACAAATAACCTATCGGCCCAAGCAAAGAATAGTTCCTCCAAGCAAATAACTATTTTCTCCAAGCAAAGAATAGTTCCTACAAGCAAACAACTAATTTCTCCAAGCAAGGAATAGTTGCTCCAAGCAAACAACTAATTTCTCCAAGCAAAGAATAGTTCCTTCAAGCAAACAACTAATTTCTCCAAGCAAATAATAGTTCCTCCAAGCAAACAACTAATTTCTCCAAGCAAAGAATAGTTGCTCCAAGCAAACAACTAATTTCTCCAAGCAAAGAATAGTTCCTACAAGCAAACAACTAATTTCTCCAAGCAAAGAATAGTTCCTCCAAGCAAACAACTAATTTCTCCAAGCAAAGAATAGTTCCTCCAAGCAAATAACTAATTTCTCCAAGCAAAGAATAGTTCCACCAAGCAAACGACTGATTTCTCCAAGCAAATAATAGTTCCTCCAAGCAAACAACTAATTTCTCCAAGCAAAGAATAGTTCCCCCAAGCAAATAACTAATTTCTCCAAGCAAACAATAGTTCCTCCAAGCAAATAACTAATTTCTCCAAGCAAAGAATAGTTCCTCCAAGCAAATAACTAATTTCTCCAAGCAAAGAATAGTTCCTCCAAGCAAACAACTAATTTCTCCAAGCAAAGAATAGTTCCTCCAAGCAAACAACTAATTTCTCCAAGCAAGGAATAGTTCCTCCAAGCAAACAACTAATTTCTCCAAGCAAGGAATAGTTGCTCCAAGCAAACAACTAATTTCTCCAAGCAAAGAATAGTTCCTCCAAGCAAATAACTAATTTCTCCAAGCAAAGAATAGTTCCCCCAAGCAAATAACTAATTTCTCCAAGCAAAGAATAGTTCCTTCAAGCAAATAACTAATTTCTCCAAGCAAAGAATAGTTCCACCAAGCAAACAACTAATTTCTCCAAGCAAAGAATAGTTCCTCCAAGCAAACAACTAATTTCTCCAAGCAAAGAATAGTTGCTCCAAGCAAACAACTAATTTCTCCAAGCAAAGAATAGATCCTCCAAGCAAATAACTATTTTCTCCAAGCAAAGAATAGTTCCTACAAGCAAACAACTAATTTCTCCAAGCAAAGAATAGTTCCTCCAAGCAAATAACTAATTTCTCCAAGCAAAGAATAGTTCCACCAAGCAAACGACTAATTTCACCAAGCAAATAATAGTTCCTCCAAGCAAACAACTAATTTCCCCAAGCAAAGAATAGTTGCTCCAAGCAAACAACTAATTTCTCCAAGCAAAGAATAGTTCCTACAAGCAAACAACTAATTTCTCCAAGCAAAGAATAGTTCCTCCAAGCAAACAACTAATTTCTCCAAGCAAAGAATAGTTCCTCCAAGCAAATAACTAATTTCTCCAAGCAAAGAATAGTTCCACCAAGCAAACGACTAATTTCTCCAAGCAAATAATAGTTCCTCCAAGCAAAAAACTAATTTCTCCAAGGAGAACAATAGTTCTCCCAAGCAAATAACTAATTTGGCCAAGCAAAGAATAGTTCCCCCAAGCAAATAACTAATTTATCCAAGCAAAGAATAGTTCCTCCAAGCAAATAACTAATTTCTCCAAGCAAAGAATAGTTCCTCCAAGCAAACAACTAATTTCTCCAAGCAAAGAATAGTTCCTCCAAGCAAACAACTAATTTCTCCAAGCAAGGAATAGTTGCTCCAAGCAAACAACTAATTTCTCCAAGCAAAGAATAGTTCCTCCAAGCAAACAACTAATTTCTCCAAGAAAGGAATAGTTGCTCCAAGCAAACAACTAATTTCTCCAAGCAAAGAATAGTTCCTCCAAGCAAACAACTAATTTCTCCAAGCAAAGAATAGTTCCTCCAAGCAAATAACTAATTTCTCCAAGCAAAGAATAGTTCCTCCAAGCAAATAACTAATTTCTCCAAGCAAAGAATAGTTCCTCCAAGCAAACAACTAATTTCTCCAAGCAAAGAATAGTTGCTCCAAGCAAACAACTAATTTCTCCAAGCAAGGAATAGTTAGTCCAAGCAAACAACTAATTTCTCCAAGCTAAGAATAGTTGCTCAAAGCAAACAACTAATTTCTCCAAGCTAAGAATAGTTCCTCCAAGCAAATAACTAATTTCTCCAAGCAAAGAATAGTTCCTCCAAGCAAATAACTAATTTCTCCAAGCAAAGAATAGTTCCTCCAAGAAAAGAACTAATTTCTCCAAGCAAAGAGTAGTTCCTGCAAGCAAACAACTAATTATTTCAAGCAAAGAATAGTTCCTCCAAGCAAAGAATAGTTCCTCCAAGCAAATAGCTAATTGCTCCAAGCAAAGAATAGTTCCTCCAAGCAAAAAACTAATTTCTCCAAGCAAAGAATAGTTCCTTCAAGCAAAAAACTAATTTCTCCAAGCAATGAATAGTTCCACCAAGCAAACAACTAATTTCTCCAAGCAAACAATAGTTCCTCCAAGCAAACAACTAATTTCTCCAAGCAAAGAATGGTTCCTCCAAGCAAGCAAATAATTTCTCCAAGCAAAGAATAGTTCCTCCAAGCAAACAACTAATTTCTCCAAGCAAAGAATAGTTCCTCCAAGCAAACAACTAATTTTTCCAAGCAAAGAATAGTTCCTCCAAGCAAATAACTAATTTCTATAAGCAAAGAATAGTTCCTTCAAACAAATAACCTATCGGCCCAAGCAAAGAATAGTTCCTCCAAGCAAATAACTATTTTCTCCAAGCAAAGAATAGTTCCTACAAGCAAACAACTAATTTCTCCAAGCAAGGAATAGTTGCTCCAAGCAAACAACTAATTTCTCCAAGCAAAGAATAGTTCCTCCAAGCAAACAACTAATTTCTCCAAGCAAATAATAGTTCCTCCAAGCAAACAACTAATTTCTCCAAGCAAAGAATAGTTCCTCCAAGCAAATAACTAATTTCTCCAAGCAAAGAATAGTTCCTCCAAGCAAATAACTAATTTCTCCAAGCAAAGAATAGTTCCTCCAAGCAAACAACTAATTTCTCCAAGCAAAGAATAGTTGCTCCAAGCAAACAACTAATTTCTCCAAGCAAGGAATAGTTAGTCCAAGCAAACAACTAATTTCTCCAAGCTAAGAATAGTTGCTCAAAGCAAACAACTAATTTCTCCAAGCTAAGAATAGTTCCTCCAAGCAAATAACTAATTTCTCCAAGCAAAGAATAGTTCCTCCAAGCAAATAACTAATTTCTCCAAGCAAAGAATAGTTCCTCCAAGAAAAGAACTAATTTCTCCAAGCAAAGAGTAGTTCCTGCAAGCAAACAACTAATTATTTCAAGCAAAGAATAGTTCCTCCAAGCAAAGAATAGTTCCTCCAAGCAAATAGCTAATTGCTCCAAGCAAAGAATAGTTCCTCCAAGCAAAAAACTAATTTCTCCAAGCAAAGAATAGTTCCTTCAAGCAAAAAACTAATTTCTCCAAGCAATGAATAGTTCCACCAAGCAAACAACTAATTTCTCCAAGCAAACAATAGTTCCTCCAAGCAAACAACTAATTTCTCCAAGCAAAGAATGGTTCCTCCAAGCAAGCAAATAATTTCTCCAAGCAAAGAATAGTTCCTCCAAGCAAACAACTAATTTCTCCAAGCAAAGAATAGTTCCTCCAAGCAAACAACTAATTTTTCCAAGCAAAGAATAGTTCCTCCAAGCAAATAACTAATTTCTATAAGCAAAGAATAGTTCCTTCAAACAAATAACCTATCGGCCCAAGCAAAGAATAGTTCCTCCAAGCAAATAACTATTTTCTCCAAGCAAAGAATAGTTCCTACAAGCAAACAACTAATTTCTCCAAGCAAGGAATAGTTGCTCCAAGCAAACAACTAATTTCTCCAAGCAAAGAATAGTTCCTCCAAGCAAACAACTAATTTCTCCAAGCAAATAATAGTTCCTCCAAGCAAACAACTAATTTTTCCAAGCAAAGAATAGTTCCTCCAAGCAAATAACTAATTTCTCCAAGCAAAGAATAGTTCCTTCAAACAAATAACCTATCGGCCCAAGCAAAGAATAGTTCCTCCAAGCAAATAACTAATTTCTCCAAGCTAAGAATAGTTCCTCCAAGCAAATAACTAATTTCTCCAAGCAAAGAATAGTTCCTCCAAGCAAATAACTAATTTCTCCAAGCAAAGAATAGTTCCTCCAAGAAAAGAACTAATTTCTCCAAGCAAAGAGTAGTTCCTGCAAGCAAACAACTAATTATTTCAAGCAAAGAATAGTTCCTCCAAGCAAAGAATAGTTCCTCCAAGCAAATAGCTAATTGCTCCAAGCAAAGAATAGTTCCTCCAAGCAAAAAACTAATTTCTCCAAGCAAAGAATAGTTCCTTCAAGCAAAAAACTAATTTCTCCAAGCAATGAATAGTTCCACCAAGCAAACAACTAATTTCTCCAAGCAAACAATAGTTCCTCCAAGCAAACAACTAATTTCTCCAAGCAAAGAATGGTTCCTCCAAGCAAGCAAATAATTTCTCCAAGCAAAGAATAGTTCCTCCAAGCAAACAACTAATTTCTCCAAGCAAAGAATAGTTCCTCCAAGCAAACAACTAATTTTTCCAAGCAAAGAATAGTTCCTCCAAGCAAATAACTAATTTCTATAAGCAAAGAATAGTTCCTTCAAACAAATAACCTATCGGCCCAAGCAAAGAATAGTTCCTCCAAGCAAATAACTATTTTCTCCAAGCAAAGAATAGTTCCTACAAGCAAACAACTAATTTCTCCAAGCAAGGAATAGTTGCTCCAAGCAAACAACTAATTTCTCCAAGCAAAGAATAGTTCCTCCAAGCAAACAACTAATTTCTCCAAGCAAATAATAGTTCCTCCAAGCAAACAACTAATTTCTCCAAGCAAAGAATAGTTCCTCCAAGCAAATAACTAATTTCTCCAAGCAAAGAATAGTTCCTCCAAGCAAATAACTAATTTCTCCAAGCAAAGAATAGTTCCTCCAAGCAAACAACTAATTTCTCCAAGCAAAGAATAGTTGCTCCAAGCAAACAACTAATTTCTCCAAGCAAGGAATAGTTAGTCCAAGCAAACAACTAATTTCTCCAAGCTAAGAATAGTTGCTCAAAGCAAACAACTAATTTCTCCAAGCTAAGAATAGTTCCTCCAAGCAAATAACTAATTTCTCCAAGCAAAGAATAGTTCCTCCAAGCAAATAACTAATTTCTCCAAGCAAAGAATAGTTCCTCCAAGAAAAGAACTAATTTCTCCAAGCAAAGAGTAGTTCCTGCAAGCAAACAACTAATTATTTCAAGCAAAGAATAGTTCCTCCAAGCAAAGAATAGTTCCTCCAAGCAAATAGCTAATTGCTCCAAGCAAAGAATAGTTCCTCCAAGCAAAAAACTAATTTCTCCAAGCAAAGAATAGTTCCTTCAAGCAAAAAACTAATTTCTCCAAGCAATGAATAGTTCCACCAAGCAAACAACTAATTTCTCCAAGCAAACAATAGTTCCTCCAAGCAAACAACTAATTTCTCCAAGCAAAGAATGGTTCCTCCAAGCAAGCAAATAATTTCTCCAAGCAAAGAATAGTTCCTCCAAGCAAACAACTAATTTCTCCAAGCAAAGAATAGTTCCTCCAAGCAAACAACTAATTTTTCCAAGCAAAGAATAGTTCCTCCAAGCAAATAACTAATTTCTATAAGCAAAGAATAGTTCCTTCAAACAAATAACCTATCGGCCCAAGCAAAGAATAGTTCCTCCAAGCAAATAACTATTTTCTCCAAGCAAAGAATAGTTCCTACAAGCAAACAACTAATTTCTCCAAGCAAGGAATAGTTGCTCCAAGCAAACAACTAATTTCTCCAAGCAAAGAATAGTTCCTCCAAGCAAACAACTAATTTCTCCAAGCAAATAATAGTTCCTCCAAGCAAACAACTAATTTTTCCAAGCAAAGAATAGTTCCTCCAAGCAAATAACTAATTTCTCCAAGCAAAGAATAGTTCCTTCAAACAAATAACCTATCGGCCCAAGCAAAGAATAGTTCCTCCAAGCAAATAACTATTTTCTCCAAGCAAAGAATAGTTCCTACAAGCAAACAACTAATTTCTCCAAGCAAGGAATAGTTGCTCCAAGCAAACAACTAATTTCTCCAAGCAAAGAATAGTTCCTCCAAGCAAACAACTAATTTCTCCAAGCAAATAATAGTTCCTCCAAGCAAACAACTAATTTCTCCAAGCAAAGAATAGTTGCTCCAAGCAAACAACTAATTTCTCCAAGCAAAGAATAGTTCCTACAAGCAAACAACTAATTTCTCCAAGCAAAGAATAGTTCCTCCAAGCAAACAACTAATTTCTCCAAGCAAAGAATAGTTCCTCCAAGCAAATTACTAATTTCTCCAAGCAAAGAATAGTTCCACCAAGCAAACGACTGATTTCTCCAAGCAAATAATAGTTCCTCCAAGCAAACAACTAATTTCTCCAAGCAAAGAATAGTTCCCCCAAGCAAATAACTAATTTCTCCAAGCAAACAATAGTTCCTCCAAGCAAATAACTAATTTCTCCAAGCAAAGAATAGTTCCTCTAAGCAAATAACTAATTTCTCCAAGCAAAGAATAGTTCCTCCAAGCAAACAACTAATTTCTCCAAGCAAAGAATAGTTCCTCCAAGCAAACAACTAATTTCTCCAAGCAAGGAATAGTTCCTCCAAGCAAACAACTAATTTCTCCAAGCAAGGAATAGTTGCTCCAAGCAAACAACTAATTTCTCCAAGCAAAGAATAGTTCCTCCAAGCAAACAACTAATTTCTCCAAGAAAGGAATAGTTGCTCCAAGCAAACAACTAATTTCTCCAAGCAAAGAATAGTTCCTCCAAGCAAACAACTAATTTCTCCAAGCAAAGAATAGTTCCTCCAAGAAAACAACTAATTTCTCCAAGCAAAGAATAGTTCCTCCAAGCAAATAACTAATTTCTCCAAGCAAAGAATAGTTCCTCCAAGCAAATAACTAATTTCTCCAAGCAAAGAATAGTTCCTCCAAGCAAACAACTAATTTCTCCAAGCAAAGAATAGTTGCTCCAAGCAAACAACTAATTTCTCCAAGCAAAGAATAGTTCCTCCAAGCAAATAACTAATTTCTCCAAGCAAAGAATAGTTCCTCCAAGCAAACAACTAATTTCTCCAAGCAAAGAATAGTTGCTCCAAGCAAACAACTAATTTCTCCTAGCAAGGAATAGTTGCTCCAAGCAAACAACTAATTTCTCCAAGCAAAGAATAGTTCCTCCAAGCAAACAACTAATTTCTCCAAGCAAAGAATAGTTCCTCCAAGCAAATAACTAATTTCTCCAAGCAAAGAATAGTTCCTCCAAGCAAATAACTAATTTCTCCAAGCAAAGAATAGTTCCTTCAAGCAAATAACTAATTTCTCTAAGCAAAGAATAGTTCCACCAAGCAAACAACTAATTTCTCCACGCAAAGAATAGTTCCTCCAAGCAAACAACTAATTTCTCCAAGCAAAGAATAGTTGTTCCAAGCAAACAACTAATTTCTCCAAGCAAAGAATAGTTCCTCCAAGCAAAAAACTAATTTCTCCAAGCAAAGAATAGTTCCTCCAAGCAAACAACTAATTTCTCCAAGCAAAGAATTGTTCCTACAAGCAAATAACTAATTTCTCTAAACAAAGAATAGTTCCTCCAAGCAAATAACTAATTTCTCGAAGCAAATAATAGTTCCTCCAAGCAAATAGCTAATTTCTTCAAGCAAAGAATAGTTCCTCCAAGCAAATAACTAATTTCTCCAAGCAAAGAATAGTTCCTCCAAGCAAACAACTAATTTCTCCAAGCAAAGAATAGTTCCTCCAAGCAAACAACTAATTTCTCCTAGCAAGGAATAGTTGCTCCAAGCTAACAACTAATTTCTCCAAGCAAAGAATAGTTCCTCCAAGCAAACAACTAATTTCTCCAAGCAAAGAATAGTTCCTCCAAGCAAATAACTAATTTCTCCAAGCAAAGAATAGTTCCTCCAAGCAAATAACTAATTTCTCCAAGCAAAGAATAGTTCCTTCAAGCAAATAACTAATTTCTCCAAGCAAAGAATAGTTCCACCAAGCAAACAACTAATTTCTCCAAGCAAAGAATAGTTCCTCCAAGCAAACAACTAATTTCTCCAAGCAAAGAATAGTTGCTCCAAGCAAACAACTAATTTCTCCAAGCAAAGAATAGATCCTCCAAGCAAACAACTAATTTCTCCAAGCAAAGAATAGATCCTCCAAGCAAATAACTATTTTCTCCAAGCAAAGAATAGTTCCTACAAGCAAACAACTAATTTCTCCAAGCAAAGAATAGTTCCTCCAAGCAAACAACTAATTTTTCCAAGCAAAGAATAGTTCCTCCAAGCAAACAACTAATTTCTCCAAGCAAGGAATAGTTGCTCCAAGCAAACAACTAATTTCTCCAAGCAAAGAATAGTTCCTCCAAGCAAACAACTAATTTTTCCAAGCAAAGAATAGTTCCTCCAAGCAAATAACTAATTTCTCCAAGCAAAGAGTAGTTCCTCCAAGCAAATAACTAATTTCTCCAAGCAAAGAATAGTTCCTCCAAGCAAAGAACTAATTTCTCCAAGCAAAGAGTAGTTCCTGCAAGCAAACAACTAATTATTTCAAGCAAAGAATAGTTCCTCCAAGCAAAGAATAGTTCCTCCAAGCAAATAGCTAATTGCTCCAAGCAAAGAATAGTTCCTCCAAGCAAATAGCTAATTGCTCCAAGCAAAGAATAGTTCCTCCAAGCAAACAACTAATTTTTCCAAGCAAAGAATAGTTCCTCCAAGCAAATAACTAATTTCTCCAAGCTAAGAATAGTTCCTTCAAACAAATAACCTATCGGCCCAAGCAAAGAATAGTTCCTCCAAGCAAATAACTATTTTCTCCAAGCAAAGAATAGTTCCTCCAAGCAATAAACTAATTTCTCCAAGCAAAGAATAGTTCCTCCAAGCAAACAACTAATTTCTCCAAGCAAAGAATTGTTCCTACAAGCAAACAACTAATTTATCCAAGCAAAGAATAGTTCCTCCAAGCAAACAAATAATTTCTCCAAGCAAAGAATAGTTCCTCCAAGCAAACAACTAATTTCTCCAAGCAAAGAATAGTTCCTCCAAGCAAACAACTAATTTTTCCAAGCAAAGAATAGTTCCTCCAAGCAAACAAATAATTTCTCCAAGCAAAGAATAGTTCCTCCAAGCAAACAACTAATTTCTCCAAGCAAAGAATTGTTCCTACAAGCAAACAACTAATTTCTCCAAGCAAAGAATAGTTGCTCCAAGCAAACAACTAATTTCTCCAAGCAAAGAATAGTTCCTCCAAGCAAATAACTAATTTCTCCAAGCAAAGAATAGTTCCTCCAAGCAAATAACTAATTTCTCTAAGCAAAGAATAGTTCCACCAAGCAAACAACTAATTTCTCCACGCAAAGAATAGTTCCTCCAAGCAAACAACTAATTTCTCCAAGCAAAGAATAGTTGTTCCAAGCAAACAACTAATTTCTCCAAGCAAAGAATAGTTCCTCCAAGCAAATAACTAATTTCTCCAAGCAAAGAATAGTTCCTCCAAGCAAATAACTAATTTCTCCAAGCAAAGAATAGTTCCTCCAAGCAAATAACTAATTTCTCTAAACAAAGAATAGTTCCTCCAAGCAAATAACTAATTTCTCGAAGCAAATAATAGTTCCTCCAAGCAAATAGCTAATTTCTTCAAGCAAAGAATAGTTCCTCCAAGCAAATAACTAATTTCTCCAAGCAAAGAATAGTTCCTCCAAGCAAACAACTAATTTCTCCAAGCAAAGAATAGTTCCTCCAAGCAAACAACTAATTTCTCCTAGCAAGGAATAGTTGCTCCAAGCAAACAACTAATTTCTCCAAGCAAAGAATAGTTCCTCCAAGCAAACAACTAATTTCTCCAAGCAAAGAATAGTTCCTCCAAGCAAATAACTAATTTCTCCAAGCAAAGAATAGTTCCTCCAAGCAAATAACTAATTTCTCCAAGCAAAGAATAGTTCCTTCAAGCAAATAACTAATTTCTCCAAGCAAAGAATAGTTCCACCAAGCAAACGACTGATTTATCCAAGCAAAGAATAGTTCCTCCAAGCAAACAAATAATTTCTCCAAGCAAAGAATAGTTCCTCCAAGCAAACAACTAATTTCTCCAAGCAAAGAATAGTTCCTCCAAGCAAACAACTAATTTTTCCAAGCAAAGAATAGTTCCTCCAAGCAAACAAATAATTTCTCCAAGCAAAGAATAGTTCCTCCAAGCAAACAACTAATTTCTCCAAGCAAAGAATTGTTCCTACAAGCAAACAACTAATTTCTCCAAGCAAAGAATAGTTGCTCCAAGCAAACAACTAATTTCTCCAAGCAAAGAATAGTTCCTCCAAGCAAATAACTAATTTCTCCAAGCAAAGAATAGTTCCTCCAAGCAAATAACTAATTTCTCCAAGAAAGGAATAGTTGCTCCAAGCAAACAACTAATTTCTCCAAGCAAAGAATAGTTCCTCCAAGCAAACAACTAATTTCTCCAAGCAAAGAATAGTTCCTCCAAGCAAACAACTAATTTCTCCAAGCAAAGAATAGTTCCTCCAAGCAAATAACTAATTTCTCCAAGCAAAGAATAGTTCCTCCAAGCAAATAACTAATTTCTCCAAGCAAAGAATAGTTCCTCCAAGCAAACAACTAATTTCTCCAAGCAAAGAATAGTTGCTCCAAGCAAACAACTAATTTCTCCAAGCAAAGAATAGTTCCTCCAAGCAAATAACTAATTTCTCCAAGCAAAGAATAGTTCCTCCAAGCAAACAACTAATTTCTCCAAGCAAAGAATAGTTGCTCCAAGCAAACAACTAATTTCTCCTAGCAAGGAATAGTTGCTCCAAGCAAACAACTAATTTCTCCAAGCAAAGAATAGTTCCTCCAAGCAAACAACTAATTTCTCCAAGCAAAGAATAGTTCCTCCAAGCAAATAACTAATTTCTCCAAGCAAAGAATAGTTCCTCCAAGCAAATAACTAATTTCTCCAAGCAAAGAATAGTTCCTGCAAGCAAATAACTAATTTCTCTAAGCAAAGAATAGTTCCACCAAGCAAACAACTAATTTCTCCACGCAAAGAATAGTTCCTCCAAGCAAACAACTAATTTCTCCAAGCAAAGAATAGTTGTTCCAAGCAAACAACTAATTTCTCCAAGCAAAGAATAGTTCCTCCAAGCAAATAACTAATTTCTCCAAGCAAAGAATAGTTCCTCCAAGCAAATAACTAATTTCTCCAAGCAAAGAATAGTTCCTCCAAGCAAATAACTAATTTCTCTAAACAAAGAATAGTTCCTCCAAGCAAATAACTAATTTCTCGAAGCAAATAATAGTTCCTCCAAGCAAATAGCTAATTTCTTCAAGCAAAGAATAGTTCCTCCAAGCAAATAACTAATTTCTCCAAGCAAAGAATAGTTCCTCCAAGCAAACAACTAATTTCTCCAAGCAAAGAATAGTTCCTCCAAGCAAACAACTAATTTCTCCTAGCAAGGAATAGTTGCTCCAAGCAAACAACTAATTTCTCCAAGCAAAGAATAGTTCCTCCAAGCAAACAACTAATTTCTCCAAGCAAAGAATAGTTCCTCCAAGCAAATAACTAATTTCTCCAAGCAAAGAATAGTTCCTCCAAGCAAATAACTAATTTCTCCAAGCAAAGAATAGTTCCTTCAAGCAAATAACTAATTTCTCCAAGCAAAGAATAGTTCCACCAAGCAAACAACTAATTTCTCCAAGCAAAGAATAGTTCCTCCAAGCAAACAACTAATTTCTCCAAGCAAAGAATAGTTGCTCCAAGCAAACAACTAATTTCTCCAAGCAAAGAATAGTTCCTCCAAGCAAATAACTAATTTCTCCAAGCAAAGAATAGTTCCTCCAAGCAAACAACTAATTTCTCCAAGCAAAGAATAGTTGCTCCAAGCAAACAACTAATTTCTCCAAGCAAAGAATAGTTCCTCCAAGCAAATAACTAATTTCTCCAAGCAAAGAATAGTTCCTCCAAGCAAACAACTAATTTCTCCAAGCAAAGAATAGTTGCTCCAAGCAAACAACTAATTTCTCCTAGCAAGGAATAGTTGCTCCAAGCAAACAACTAATTTCTCCAAGCAAAGAATAGTTCCTCCAAGCAAACAACTAATTTCTCCAAGCAAAGAATAGTTCCTCCAAGCAAATAACTAATTTCTCCAAGCAAAGAATAGTTCCTCCAAGCAAATAACTAATTTCTCCAAGCAAAGAATAGTTCCTTCAAGCAAATAACTAATTTCTCTAAGCAAAGAATAGTTCCACCAAGCAAACAACTAATTTCTCCACGCAAAGAATAGTTCCTCCAAGCAAACAACTAATTTCTCCAAGCAAAGAATAGTTGTTCCAAGCAAACAACTAATTTCTCCAAGCAAAGAATAGTTCCTCCAAGCAAATAACTAATTTCTCCAAGCAAAGAATAGTTCCTCCAAGCAAATAACTAATTTCTCCAAGCAAAGAATAGTTCCTCCAAGCAAATAACTAATTTCTCTAAACAAAGAATAGTTCCTCCAAGCAAATAACTAATTTCTCGAAGCAAATAATAGTTCCTCCAAGCAAATAGCTAATTTCTTCAAGCAAAGAATAGTTCCTCCAAGCAAATAACTAATTTCTCCAAGCAAAGAATAGTTCCTCCAAGCAAACAACTAATTTCTCCAAGCAAAGAATAGTTCCTCCAAGCAAACAACTAATTTCTCCTAGCAAGGAATAGTTGCTCCAAGCAAACAACTAATTTCTCCAAGCAAAGAATAGTTCCTCCAAGCAAACAACTAATTTCTCCAAGCAAAGAATAGTTCCTCCAAGCAAATAACTAATTTCTCCAAGCAAAGAATAGTTCCTCCAAGCAAATAACTAATTTCTCCAAGCAAAGAATAGTTCCTTCAAGCAAATAACTAATTTCTCCAAGCAAAGAATAGTTCCACCAAGCAAACAACTAATTTCTCCAAGCAAAGAATAGTTCCTCCAAGCAAACAACTAATTTCTCCAAGCAAAGAATAGTTGCTCCAAGCAAACAACTAATTTCTCCAAGCAAAGAATAGATCCTCCAAGCAAACAACTAATTTCTCCAAGCAAAGAATAGATCCTCCAAGCAAATAACTATTTTCTCCAAGCAAAGAATAGTTCCTACAAGCAAACAACTAATTTCTCCAAGCAAAGAATAGTTCCTCCAAGCAAACAACTAATTTTTCCAAGCAAAGAATAGTTCCTCCAAGCAAACAACTAATTTCTCCAAGCAAGGAATAGTTGCTCCAAGCAAACAACTAATTTCTCCAAGCAAAGAATAGTTCCTCCAAGCAAACAACTAATTTTTCCAAGCAAAGAATAGTTCCTCCAAGCAAATAACTAATTTCTCCAAGCAAAGAATAGTTCCTCCAAGCAAATAACTAATTTCTCCAAGCAAAGAATAGTTCCTCCAAGCAAAGAACTAATTTCTCCAAGCAAAGAGTAGTTCCTGCAAGCAAACAACTAATTATTTCAAGCAAAGAATAGTTCCTCCAAGCAAAGAATAGTTCCTCCAAGCAAATAGCTAATTGCTCCAAGCAAAGAATAGTTCCTCCAAGCAAATAGCTAATTGCTCCAAGCAAAGAATAGTTCCTCCAAGCAAACAACTAATTTTTCCAAGCAAAGAATAGTTCCTCCAAGCAAATAACTAATTTCTCCAAGCTAAGAATAGTTCCTTCAAACAAATAACCTATCGGCCCAAGCAAAGAATAGTTCCTCCAAGCAAATAACTATTTTCTCCAAGCAAAGAATAGTTCCTCCAAGCAATAAACTAATTTTTCCAAGCAAAGAATAGTTCCTCCAAGCAAACAACTAATTTCTCCAAGCAAAGAATTGTTCCTACAAGCAAACAACTAATTTATCCAAGCAAAGAATAGTTCCTCCAAGCAAACAAATAATTTCTCCAAGCAAAGAATAGTTCCTCCAAGCAAACAACTAATTTCTCCAAGCAAAGAATAGTTCCTCCAAGCAAACAACTAATTTTTCCAAGCAAAGAATAGTTCCTCCAAGCAAACAAATAATTTCTCCAAGCAAAGAATAGTTCCTCCAAGCAAACAACTAATTTCTCCAAGCAAAGAATTGTTCCTACAAGCAAACAACTAATTTCTCCAAGCAAAGAATAGTTGCTCCAAGCAAACAACTAATTTCTCCAAGCAAAGAATAGTTCCTCCAAGCAAATAACTAATTTCTCCAAGCAAAGAATAGTTCCTCCAAGCAAATAACTAATTTCTCCAAGCAAAGAATAGTTCCTCCAAGCAAATAACTAATTTCTCTAAACAAAGAATAGTTCCTCCAAGCAAATAACTAATTTCTCGAAGCAAATAATAGTTCCTCCAAGCAAATAGCTAATTTCTTCAAGCAAAGAATAGTTCCTCCAAGCAAATAACTAATTTCTCCAAGCAAAGAATAGTTCCTCCAAGCAAACAACTAATTTCTCCAAGCAAAGAATAGTTCCTCCAAGCAAACAACTAACTTCTCCTAGCAAGGAATAGTTGCTCCAAGCAAACAACTAATTTCTCCAAGCAAAGAATAGTTCCTCCAAGCAAACAACTAATTTCTCCAAGCAAAGAATAGTTCCTCCAAGCAAATAACTAATTTCTCCAAGCAAAGAATAGTTCCTCCAAGCAAATAACTAATTTCTCCAAGCAAAGAATAGTTCCTTCAAGCAAATAACTAATTTCTCCAAGCAAAGAATAGTTCCACCAAGCAAACAACTAATTTCTCCAAGCAAAGAATAGTTCCTCCAAGCAAACAACTAATTTCTCCAAGCAAAGAATAGTTGCTCCAAGCAAACAACTAATTTCTCCAAGCAAAGAATAGATCCTCCAAGCAAACAACTAATTTCTCCAAGCAAAGAATAGATCCTCCAAGCAAATAACTATTTTCTCCAAGCAAAGAATAGTTCCTACAAGCAAACAACTAATTTCTCCAAGCAAAGAATAGTTCCTCCAAGCAAACAACTAATTTTTCCAAGCAAAGAATAGTTCCTCCAAGCAAACAACTAATTTCTCCAAGCAAGGAATAGTTGCTCCAAGCAAACAACTAATTTCTCCAAGCAAAGAATAGTTCCTCCAAGCAAACAACTAATTTTTCCAAGCAAAGAATAGTTCCTCCAAGCAAATAACTAATTTCTCCAAGCAAAGAATAGTTCCTTCAAGCAAATAACTAATTTCTCCAAGCAAAGAATATTTCCTCCAAGCAAAGAACTAATTTCTCCAAGCAAAGAGTAGTTCTTGCAAGCAAACAACTAATTATTTCAAGCAAAGAATAGTTCCTCCAAGCAAAGAATAGTTCCTCCAAGCAAATAGCTAATTGCACCAAGCAAAGAATAGTTCCTCCAAGCAAATAGCTAATTGCTCCAAGCAAAGAATAGTTCCTCCAAGCAAAAAACTAATTTCTCCAAGCAAAGAATAGTTCCTCCAAGCAAAAAACTAATTTCTCCAAGCTAAGAATAGTTCCTCCAAGCAAACAACTAATTTCTCCAAGCAAAGAATTGTTCCTACAAGCAAACAACTAATTTATCCAAGCAAAGAATAGTTCCTCCAAGCAAACAAATAATTTCTCCAAGCAAAGAATAGTTCCTCCAAGCAAACAACTAATTTCTCCAAGCAAAGAATAGTTCCTCCAAGCAAACAACTAATTTTTCCAAGCAAAGAATAGTTCCTCCAAGCAAATAACTAATTTCTCCAAGCAAAGAATAGTTCCTTCAAACAAATAACCTATCGGCCCAAGCAAAGAATAGTTCCTCCAAGCAAATAACTATTTTCTCCAAGCAAAGAATAGTTCCTCCAAGCAAAAAACTAATTTCTCCAAGCAAAGAATAGTTCCTCCAAGCAAACAACTAATTTCTCCAAGCAAAGAATTGTTCCTACAAGCAAACAACTAATTTATCCAAGCAAAGAATAGTTCCTCCAAGCAAACAAATAATTTCTCCAAGCAAAGAATAGTTCCTCCAAGCAAACAACTAATTTCTACAAGCAAAGAATAGTTCCTCCAAGCAAACAACTAATTTTTCCAAGCAAAGAATAGTTCCTCCAAGCAAACAAATAATTTCTCCAAGCAAAGAATAGTTCCTCCAAGCAAACAACTAATTTCTCCAAGCAAAGAATAGTTCCTCCAAGCAAACAACTAATTTTTCCAAGCAAAGAATAGTTCCTCCAAGCAAATAACTAATTTCTCCAAGCAAAGAATAGTTCCTTCAAACAAATAACCTATCGGGCCAAGCAAAGAATAGTTCCTCCAAGCAAATAACTATTTTCTCCAAGCAAAGAATAGTTCCTACAAGCAAACAACTAATTTCTCCAAGCAAGGAATAGTTGCTCCAAGCAAACAACTAATTTCTCCAAGCAAAGAATAGTTCCTCCAAGCAAACAACTAATTTCTCCAAGCAAATAATAGTTCCTCCAAGCAAACAACTAATTTCTCCAAGCAAAGAATAGTTGCTCCAAGCAAACAACTAATTTCTCCAAGCAAAGAATAGTTCCTACAAGCAAACAACTAATTTCTCCAAGCAAAGAATAGTTCCTCCAAGCAAACAACTAATTTCTCCAAGCAAAGAATAGTTCCTCCAAGCAAATAACTAATTTCTCCAAGCAAAGAATAGTTCCACCAAGCAAACGACTGATTTCTCCAAGCAAATAATAGTTCCTCCAAGCAAACAACTAATTTCTCCAAGCAAAGAATAGTTCCTTCAAACAAATAACCTATCGGGCCAAGCAAAGAATAGTTCCTCCAAGCAAATAACTATTTTCTCCAAGCAAAGAATAGTTCCTACAAGCAAACAACTAATTTCTCCAAGCAAGGAATAGTTGCTCCAAGCAAACAACTAATTTCTCCAAGCAAAGAATAGTTCCTCCAAGCAAACAACTAATTTTTCCAAGCAAAGAATAGTTCCTCCAAGCAAATAACTAATTTCTCCAAGCAAAGAATAGTTCCTTCAAACAAATAACCTATCGGCCCAAGCAAAGAATAGTTCCTCCAAGCAAATAACTATTTTCTCCAAGCAAAGAATAGTTCCTCCAAGCAAAAAACTAATTTCTCCAAGCAAAGAATAGTTCCTCCAAGCAAACAACTAATTTCTCCAAGCAAAGAATTGTTCCTACAAGCAAACAACTAATTTATCCAAGCAAAGAATAGTTCCTCCAAGCAAACAAATAATTTCTCCAAGCAAAGAATAGTTCCTCCAAGCAAACAACTAATTTCTACAAGCAAAGAATAGTTCCTCCAAGCAAACAACTAATTTTTCCAAGCAAAGAATAGTTCCTCCAAGCAAACAAATAATTTCTCCAAGCAAAGAATAGTTCCTCCAAGCAAACAACTAATTTCTCCAAGCAAAGAATAGTTCCTCCAAGCAAACAACTAATTTTTCCAAGCAAAGAATAGTTCCTCCAAGCAAATAACTAATTTCTCCAAGCAAAGAATAGTTCCTTCAAACAAATAACCTATCGGGCCAAGCAAAGAATAGTTCCTCCAAGCAAATAACTATTTTCTCCAAGCAAAGAATAGTTCCTACAAGCAAACAACTAATTTCTCCAAGCAAGGAATAGTTGCTCCAAGCAAACAACTAATTTCTCCAAGCAAAGAATAGTTCCTCCAAGCAAACAACTAATTTCTCCAAGCAAATAGTAGTTCCTCCAAGCAAACAACTAATTTCTCCAAGCAAAGAATAGTTGCTCCAAGCAAACAACTAATTTCTCCAAGCAAAGAATAGTTCCTACAAGCAAACAACTAATTTCTCCAAGCAAAGAATAGTTCCTCCAAGCAAACAACTAATTTCTCCAAGCAAAGAATAGTTCCTCCAAGCAAATAACTAATTTCTCCAAGCAAAGAATAGTTCCACCAAGCAAACGACTGATTTCTCCAAGCAAATAATAGTTCCTCCAAGCAAACAACTAATTTCTCCAAGCAAAGAATAGTTCCCCCAAGCAAATAACTAATTTCTCCAAGCAAAGAATAGTTCCTCCAAGCAAATAACTAATTTCTCCAAGCAAAGAATAGTTCCTCCAAGCAAATAACTAATTTCTCCAAGCAAAGAATAGTTCCTCCAAGCAAACAACTAATTTCTCCAAGCAAAGAATAGTTCCTCCAAGCAAACAACTAATTTCTCCAAGCAAGGAATAGTTGCTCCAAGCAAACAACTAATTTCTCCAAGCAAAGAATAGTTCCTCCAAGCAAACAACTAATTTTTCCAAGCAAAGAATAGTTCCTCCAAGCAAATAACTAATTTCTCCAAGCAAAGAATAGTTCCTCCAAGCAAATAACTAATTTCTCCAAGCAAAGAATAGTTCCTCCAAGCAAAGAACTAATTTCTCCAAGCAAAGAGTAGTTCCTGCAAGCAAACAACTAATTATTTCAAGCAAAGAATAGTTCCTCCAAGCAAAGAATAGTTCCTCCAAGCAAATAGCTAATTGCTCCAAGCAAAGAATAGTTCCTCCAAGCAAATAGCTAATTGCTCCAAGCAAAGAATAGTTCCTCCAAGCAAAAAACTAATTTCTCCAAGCAAAGAATAGTTCCTCCAAGCAAAAAACTAATTTCTCCAAGCTAAGAATAGTTCCTCCAAGCAAACAACTAATTTCTCCAAGCAAAGAATTGTTCCTACAAGCAAACAACTAATTTATCCAAGCAAAGAATAGTTCCTCCAAGCAAACAAATAATTTCTCCAAGCAAAGAATAGTTCCTCCAAGCAAACAACTAATTTCTCCAAGCAAAGAATAGTTCCTCCAAGCAAACAACTAATTTTTCCAAGCAAAGAATAGTTCCTCCAAGCAAATAACTAATTTCTCCAAGCAAAGAATAGTTCCTTCAAACAAATAACCTATCGGCCCAAGCAAAGATAGTTCCTCCAAGCAAATAACTATTTTCTCCAAGCAAAGAATAGTTCCTACAAGCAAAAAACTAATTTCTCCAAGCAAAGAATAGTTCCTCCAAGCAAACAACTCATTTTTCCAAGCATTGAATAGTTCCTCCAAGCAAATAACTAATTTCTCCAAGCAAAGAATAGTTCCTCGAAGCAAATAACTAATTTCTCCAAGCAAATAATAGTTCCTCCAAGCAAATAACTAATTTCTCCAAGCAAAGAATAGTTCCTCCAAGCAAATAACTAATTTCTCCAAGCAAAGAATAGTTCCTCCAAGCAAATAACTAATTTCTCTAAGCAAAGAATAGTTCCTTTAAGCAAATAACTAATTTCTCGAAGCAAATAATAGTTCCTCCAAGCAAATAGCTAATTTCTCCAAGCAAAGAATAGTTCCTCCAAGCAAATAACTAATTTCTCCAAGCAAAGAATAGTTCCTCCAAGCAAACAACTAATTTCTCCAAGCAAAGAATAGTTCCTCCAAGCAAACAACTAATTTCTCCTAGCAAGGAATAGTTGCTCCAAGCAAACAACTAATTTCTCCAAGCAAAGAATAGTTCCTCCAGGCAAACAACTAATTTCTCCAAGCAAAGAATAGTTCCTCCAAGCAAATAACTAATTTCTCCAAGCAAAGAATAGTTCCCCCAAGCAAATAACTAATTTCTCCAAGCAAAGAATAGTTCCTTCAAGCAAATAACTAATTTCTCCAAGCAAAGAATAGTTCCACCAAGCAAACAACTAATTTCTCCAAGCAAAGAATAGTTCCTCCAAGCAAACAACTAATTTCTCCAAGCAAAGAATAGTTGCTCCAAGCAAACAACTAATTTCTCCAAGCAAAGAATAGATCCTCCAAGCAAATAACTATTTTCTCCAAGCAAAGAATAGTTCCTACAAGCAAACAACTAATTTCTCCAAGCAAAGAATAGTTCCTCCAAGCAAATAACTAATTTCTCCAAGCAAAGAATAGTTCCACCAAGCAACGACTAATTTCACCAAGCAAATAATAGTTCCTCCAAGCAAACAACTAATTTCTCCAAGCAAAGAATAGTTGCTCCAAGCAAACAACTAATTTCTCCAAGCAAAGAATAGTTCCTACAAGCAAACAACTAATTTCTCCAAGCAAAGAATAGTTCCTCCAAGCAAACAACTAATTTCTCCAAGCAAAGAAAAGTTCCTCCAAGCAAATAACTAATTTCTCCAAGCAAAGAATAGTTCCACCAAGCAAACGACTAATTTCTCCAAGCAAATAATAGTTCCTCCAAGCAAAAAACTAATTTCTCCAAGGAGAACAATAGTTCTCCCAAGCAAATAACTAATTTGGCCAAGCAAAGAATAGTTCCTCCAAGCAAATAACTAATTTATCCAAGCAAAGAATAGTTCCTCCAAGGAAATAACTAATTTCTCCAAGCAAAGAATAGTTCCTCCAAGCAAACAACTAATTTCTCCAAGCAAAGAATAGTTCCTCCAAGCAAACAACTAATTTCTCCAAGCAAGGAATAGTTGCTCCAAGCAAACAACTAATTTCTCCAAGCAAAGAATAGTTCCTCCAAGCAAACAACTAATTTCTCCAAGAAAGGAATAGTTGCTCCAAGCAAACAACTAATTTCTTCAAGCAAAGAATAGTTCCTCCAAGCAAACAACTAATTTCTCCAAGCAAAGAATAGTTCCTCCAAGCAAATAACTAATTTCTCCAAGCAAAGAATAGTTCCTCCAAGCAAATAACTAATTTCTCCAAGCAAAGAATAGTTCCTCCAAGCAAACAACTAATTTCTCCAAGCAAAGAATAGTTGCTCCAAGCAAACAACTAATTTCTCCAAGCAAGGAATAGTTGCTCCAAGCAAACAACTAATTTATCCAAGCTAAGAATAGTTGCTCAAAGCAAACAACTAATTTCTCCAAGCAAAGAATAGTTCCTCCAAGCAAATAACTAATTTCTCCAAGCAAAGAATAGTTCCTCCAAGCAAATAACTAATTTCTCCAAGCAAAGAATAGTTCCTCCAAGCAAAGAACTAATTTCTCCAAGCAAAGAGTAGTTCCTGCAAGCAAACAACTAATTATTTCAAGCAAACAACTAATTTCTCCAAGCAAAGAATAGTTCCTCCAAGCAAACAACTAATTTCTCCAAGCAAAGAATAGTTGCTCCAAGCAAACAACTAATTTCTCCAAGCAAAGAATAGTTCCTCCAAGCAAACAACTAATTTTTCCAAGCAAAGAATAGTTCCTCCAAGCAAATAACTAATTTCTCCAAGCAAAGAATAGTTCCTCCAAGCAAATAACTAATTTCTCCAAGCAAAGAATAGTTCCTCCAAGCAAAGAACTAATTTCTCCAAGCAAAGAGTAGTTCCTGCAAGCAAACAACTAATTATTTCAAGCAAAGAATAGTTCCTCCAAGCAAAGAATAGTTCCTCCAAGCAAATAGCTAATTGCTCCAAGCAAAGAATAGTTCCTCCAAGCAAATAGCTAATTGCTCCAAGCAAA